>OY743183.1:18836627-20036627 GCA_963555705.1 Ligustrum vulgare | reverse complement strand
TCCCAAAGGTGAACTATTTCTCCCATATATCTTTCCCCTTTTTGTTCTTTTATGGTGTGAAGTCGATTTTTATTTAGTTCATTTTTCTTTTTTGGCAATAAGTTTTTGGGATATATGGTATTTTTGATTGTCATTCACGTGCAGAAACATTTCAAAATCAAATATTTGGAATTACTACTAACTGTGGTTTACTAATATAGCATAGTATACCATAGTTATGTGAATGTTGTAGTTAGCAATTTAAAAGAATACTTGGTTTTTGAAATTGTGTGAGCCTTGCTAATATTTTGAAGAGACATAGTTTTTTCTTTTGATTACTTGGTTTTTGAAATTGTGTGAGCCCTGCTAATATTTTGAAGAGACATGGTTTTTTCTTTTGATACCAAGTCATATGAACTTTGTACTCACCAGTGACCAAGTGCAAGGGTAGAAGGCTAGGTTATAACCTTTAAGTTATTCGACTATGATTCCTAATAGTGTCCTTTTTTCTATATTTTCTCCTATAACATTTCCTACTATCTGATTTTACTGCAATATGGAAGCATAAGCACATGCTACACTCCAGTTCGTTAGGACAATTGCTATAAAGTTCCTATAAGTTTATATGATATTTGTCTAGCCATGCTTTGTCTGATAAGATTGACACAGGAAGATATTGTGAAGTCTCCAGATGCATTGAGTTTACAGTAGATCTTATCAATACTAGAAGTTACATTTATTCTTTTCACCTCATCAATAATATCAGCAGGGACACTGCTATTGAATATGGTCACATTCCATTCCTTATTGTTCATGTAGTCACATCAAGGAATTGGTGTTCAAGGAGGTACATATATGGAGAATGCAAGGTGTCAACTCTTGCATTGGTACAAGTATGATGAGGAAGAAATTGTTTCCGAAGGGAAGATTGCAACAACAGACCCAAGTGCAAAGGTGCATCACATGCCACTTGGACGAGATTGTTGGAAGGTTTGGGTCGAAGAAGTGTACATGAGTCATTTGGCCTTATACAGACCTACAGATGAATTTCGATTGCTTAGTGAAGCCATGAGAAGTACTGTTGCTTGGCCTAAAAGCTGTATTAGACTTATTTGATGAAGGTAAAACTTATTTACAGATGAATTTCAATTTCTATTGTTGTGGATTAAGTTTTGAAATGATTTGGTTGTGATGAGTATTGATTCTAGATTATTGTTGGCGTGGAATTGGGGATGAATTTTGGATTGATTTGATTGTAGTTTGATGATGAATGAGTTTTTAGTTTGATGTTTTAAAGTATTATGGTGGTTGTGATATCCATCTACAGGTTGGCTAAGTCCAATTATAGGGGAGACTCTGCCCAAATTTCTGTATAGTTTTACAATCGAAAATGATAATTTTAATATTTAGTATGATTTATTTCTACATTTTTGCATTCAGTGCAGTTGGAGTCCTGATGATTAAACTTTTATAATGTCTTTGCAGGTAAAATTCAATTTTGCAGCTCTCTCATAAGATGGTTTGTCATGGGCATAGTTCAAGTTAGACTTCAGAAGCCAGGGAAGTACTCATCTTTAACGATGATTCGTTTTGAAAATGGTGATAGTAGCTCTTTTTTGTATGGCTACTGGTCTGTTAGAGATATTGTTGTAATTTAGAGGGATAGTAAATGTCAAACTTTAGATGTGCAATCAAATAGATGAAAAATCTATATTGCAGATTTTGTTTTAATCTTGGAGAACAAAGTACCGTAATTTTTGTAAAGTATTAAAATATGTGGTATAATTTTCTTTAAAATGCTTGCATTTTATTGTGAATAGTTGATTTGTTTTTATAGTACACGTGTTTCATATTTTACATATTACATATATGTTTGAGAAATTTGTTGATTATCAGTGGAATTATCTATATTGATTTTAAAAAAATTATAAAAAAAATTTGTTAAAGATCAACGGCAACGCGCAATGAGTGTTGTCAAAAGTATCAACAGCAACGCGCAAAGAGTGTTGCTAAAAGTATCAACGGCAACGCGCAACGAGTGTTGCTAAAAATATCAACGGTAACGCACAATGAGTGTTGCCAAAAGTATCTAACGCAACATGCAAAGAACGTTGCTAAAGGTCTACCGCAACACGCAATGAATGTTGCCAAAAGTATCAACAGCAACGCACAATGAATGCTGCCAAAGCTCTACCGCAACGCGCAGTGAACGTTGCCAAAGGTCTACCGCAACACGCAATCCATCCTTTTGCAACACGCAATGAACGTTGCCGTATCCTTTCCCTCTATGGCAATACTGCGATTTGCAACATGCACATGAACGTTGCAAAAGGTCTTTTGCAACATTTTTTGCGCGTTGCCGTATGCTGTTTTTGTTGTAGTGCTCGTTCAAATTCATCATACACAACTGATCATCATACTAGAACCTATAGTTAATAAAGGAATATTGAAGAATATAGAAGAATCCTCATGTTTGAGAACTGTGCATCCAACACCTCAGGGAAAATATAGATGTTTTGAGACTATGAAATCAATTACACTATTTTGGAGGATCAATAACAATTTGCTACTATTAAAATACAATTTCATAACCAGAAGATATACTTATCTGTAGTTTATGCTAAGTGTTCTAATGTGTTTAGGAGAACACTTTGGGAAGGGCATAAAAAAACTTCATAGAACATGACAGGCCATGGCTTATATGTGGAGATTTTAATGTCATATTATCCTCTGAAGATAGAGATGAAGGTAATGAACCTAACCTCAGATCCATGGATGATTTCCAAACCATAAGGTCGATGCTTTATCAAGACTTACGTTTATAAACATTGATGGTTTTGAAAGGACAATATTCATTTGTATGCTTTATGAGTCAAGCATTACACTTCTCACCGACATCATGGAATCACAGAACACGAACCATGTTGGATGGACCCCATTATTGAATATTTAACATCAGGAAACCTACCAGCAGATGAGACTGAGGCAAGAGGAACTAAATTAAGAGCCCCAAGGTATACAATCTTTTTAAGGTACTTTGTTTCGCTACATTTTCACACTCCCATACCTTCACTGTCTGACCCCGAAGGAACCAACACTTGCAATGTCTAGAGTTCGCGAAGGAATTTGCGAGGCCATTAAGGGGAAATAAAATTGGTTACTAAGCTGATACATATGGATATTGTTGGACAAGCATGAGGAAGGGCACAACAAGTTATGTAAAATCCCATAATAAATGTCAGAGATTTGCAGTATTGTTCAGCCGAAGAACTCTTCCCGATCATTTTCCCATACGCTTTCGACAATGGATAATCAACATCCTTGGGTCCTTTCCTATTGCCTAGGTCAAGTTAAGTTCTTGGTAGTTACAATGGGCGGTTGAGTCCCTTGCAATAATCTCAGAGCAAAAGCTGGAGTCATTCGTATGGAAGTCCATTGTGCCACTTTAGCCTTCCACAAGTCTTGATCACTGAAAATGGACAACAATTTGAATGTCAGGCCTTCAGAGAATTCTGCAAAAATCTAGGGACTGAACATAGATTGATCTCGGTCTCATATCCACAAAGCAATAGGCTAGCAGAAGTCACGAATAGGCTTATATTACAAGATTTGTGCACCCGTCTTAACGAAGCGAAGTGCGCCTAGCCCAATCTTCATCCTACAATCTTTTGGACAAATTGTTTTGTAATAAAAATAGCCACGGGTGAGACCCATGATGTCCTTTGAAATGGAAGTCGCATTCCCTGTTAAAATAACGGTCCCCAACTACCATATGATGAATGCAAGACCTACCAATTCCAACGAAGGTCAAAGAGAAAGTCTAGGTCTCTCAAAAGAAACAGTGGAAGATGCTTCCCTCAAAATAGCTCTTATCAATAGACCATGTCAAAGAAATTCAGCATCCACATCAAAAGAAAAGACTTCCAAGGAGGAGATCTTGTCTTTCGCTAAAGTGAGGCTACTGGACACCAACCCTAGAAACTTGGAACTATTTGGGAAGAGTTATTTGAAGTAATCTAAAAGGTCGATGAAGGCTCCTACAGCTTAACGAGCATGGACTCTAAGCCCTTGCCCCGAGCTTGGAACACTTAAAATCTAAATCCTTACTACAAGAGGCATTCCACCAAAGGAGTCATAAAGCTAGGTATCGTTGGGCTTGCAAGCCCATTCTTTATTTTTGCTAGGTTAGGCCTTACAACCCATTCTATATTCTCCTACTGAGTCAGGCATGCGCGCCCATTTTCTACTTGTTGTAGTAGTCTAACGGGATGGAAACTCTTTTTCTTTACCTAGATTTTTTCCCATTGAGTTTTTTCTAGGTAAGGCTTACGAGGCCCGTAAAACAGTCCCTTATTACAATTAAAATTTTGTTCGTCATAAACAATATGATCTGGTGATAATTGCAAAAAAGAGGCCGGGCTAAATTCCTTAAGTGGGATGATCTCCACTTGGCTATTTCCCTTAAGTGGGACGACCTCATCTTGGCTAAATCCCTTAAGTAGGATGGCTTCTCTTTGTGAAAATAATTTACAAGGTCTCCCATAATCACGAATTTAACAAAAAGAAAAAGGTTAGACCTATATTTGTAAAGTAAATTTACAAGATCCCCCAATGACATGATCTTAACAATTTATCACTTTATATTTACAAAGCAAAAGGCTAGACTTGTGTTTGTAAATTAAATTTACAAGTTAGCCCAGTGGCACGACCTTAAGCAATTTATTAAATTTAAAAAGTAAAATGATAAACCTATGTTTGTAAATTAAATTTACAAGGTCGCCCAATGATACGATCTTATCAATTTATCACTTTATGTTTACAAAGTAAAATACTAGGCCAATGTTTATAAATTAGGTCTCAAGGTCGCCCGGTAGCACGACATATTTAAATTGATAAAGTAAAAGGCTAGATCTATGTTTGTATATCAAATATATAAGAAATAAAATTTATAAGGTCGTCTAGTTGCACGACCTCAGCAATTAATTACTTTAAATTCACAGAGTAAAAGGCTAGGGATTTATTTGTGAAATTATTTTATGAGGTCGACCCAAAGGTACGACCTTAAAAAATCATTGTTTTAAAATGAAAGTAAAAAACACCTCGTGAAAGGAAAAGGAAACTTAATTAACAAAAAGCATTTACAAGTAATCATCGGGCCATGCCCAAATACAAAAACAAAATATCCCCGAGTCATATATTGGGTAACAAAAAAAAAAAGAGAAAACTAATCTACAACTAAGGTTCAGGGTCGCTAATCTCCTCGACGCCCTCTTTATCCCCGACCTCAAAGGGAGTAAGATCGAGTTCATTAGCACCTTCAAGAAATTGGCCAGAGAGCTTGTATCAAGGTCGGGCACGTTGAATCGGCATAAGGCTCGCGCTTGCTTCAAGGATTGAGTATATGTCTCTAAGGCATAATTACCAAGCATGAGTTTGTTCTCCTCAGAACCTTTGAAGGCCTCCACTGCAATCGACCTCAGCTGCTCCACCTTTTCCTTGGCCTGCCTAAGCTCATTAGCCAAGGTCGCGCTCCTAGATAATGGCATCGAGGTCAATCACGAGCTTGCAAACCTTCTCCTCTGTAGCATTGGTCCTGGTGACCTCGTACTGTACAGAGTATACTAGTTGGTCGACAGTCTAGCTTCGCTCCAAGACTTGAAGGACAATGCTTTGCCTGATGCTAAGTAGTAGCATATCAGGCAAAAAAAGTAAGCATTTTTCAAAAAAGAGAGAATTCAAGTTAGAAAAGGAATGGACATTTTACATGCAATAACGCACTCATAAAGTTCTCGACCCCCTGCTCAAGGCCAACTTCTGCCTCGTATTTCTCCACAATTTCAGGATGGAGGGATTTCTTCATTCTTCTCCGGCAGTTCTCATCATGACCCTCGCCCTCAAAAAGGTTCTTGTCGGGGTTCAGGAGCAGAGCCTCAGGCCGATAAGGTATCTAGTTCTCCTTTTGAACCCGGGACATTTCTTCCAAATTAGAAGGGCCTACACAAGCCCTCTTGGTGGGGTTTCTCCAAACCACACCATCCTCCATTCTTTTCTAAGTCGAAGCACGGGCCTTGGCCTGGGTAGCAATCTTCAAAGCCACTGAATCAAAGGCCATTCCTGCAAAAAAGCCTAGGTAAGAACACATGCAAGAAAATAAAAATTCCTTAAAGAGAGAAAAGGGGGAGTTTAACAAGATTAAGCAAGTGAAAGGACCCATCCCTAACCGACTTCAGGTTAAGACAAACTTGGTCCAGAATGTCATCATATACAACGTCGAAGGCCAAAAGGTTGAAGACACACACTCTTATGGCATTGGACATAAGGTCAGCCATAGTCTCCTCACTCAAGCTTCCCATTTTGTTAAAGCTATCCATGCCGGGAATTCTATAGGTCAGACAAAAGTTCAACTCTCCCTCTCTCAGTCTCTCAAATAAAAAAGGTTTTTCTTCCAATGTTTTACGGACGGAAGAAAGACCCAGTGGCACTAAAACTATCTTTCCTGTTAAGGTAAACAAAACTATTACATCGGGGTAAATACTTCAACTCCAATACACATTTACATAGGTCGGCCATTGGTTTAACCTTTACACACCTACATAACACAAAAAAATAAACTAATAGCTTTCATATATTGGGGGCTAGCTAGCCCAGGACAATGCCTGCAGTTAAAAAAAAGACCACGAAGAAGTGATGTAAAGGGAGTCTAAGCTCGACCATCGAGGGATCGTGGAAAACTATAATCTCCCCTTCCCAACAACAATATGGTACATCTTTAAGATCGGGACTCTTGATGTGTACCTAGTGGCCAACCCGAACCTCCTCATGTTTAAATCTGCCAAATGTTCCTTCATCTTATTCCTAAAGGACAGGAGCTCAAGCTCGGACTGCCTCTATCTCCTACCTTCCCTTTGATTTTCCTCTACGTCCTCCGCACTCTCAGATCCCTCATTCCGGGCTTCTAGCGGGGGGGGCTGGTAGAAACCTATAGGCGCGATATCTAAAGGCTCTTCTAGGTTATCCACTAATCTGAGATTGTCCGTAGGCACGATCCTAACCATACTTAATAAAATATATTAAATTGAGAGTGGCCGAGAAGAGGTTCAAGTTAAATAAAGCTAGATGAAAGATGTTTATTGAAGACTAGTAGATCTTGCTTAAGACCGGTCAATTCCCTACTCTCTCAATGATTTTTGCAAGTAAAGAGAACGAGTAAAATGGAACCCCCCCCCCCAAAACACACACACACACACACACAGAGAGAACTTTGGCATGAAAAAAGGATGAACCATAATCCTCCTTTCCTACCACGATTCTTACATATCGTTCACAACTGTTCATTCATCTTCTCATAGACAATAAATGATAATATTTAATTTTTAAAGATTCATCTAGAGACCTAACCCAGGTCTCCAATGCACGGGGGCCAATGATAGACACATTTCCCGACCAATGCAAAATGAAATGTTGTTAAAGGCTTAAGAACCATAGGTCAGAATGTGCCACATGCCGATCTATCTTGTTGGGTCAGGGCTTGCCCATTTTCTCGACCTTTTCCTTGGAGCCCATAATCAACATAAATCAATTCCTTGTCTTGGGCTGACCTATTTGCATATATGTGTAAATTTATCATAGCTCAACCTTTTTCTTAAAACATGCTGGTAGACTATATTTTGGGCCCCACATAATAACAAAGGGAAAAATACAAAAATAAGGTGATTATAAATACAAATTTATGAATATTTTATTAATTATAAATATTAAAGTCACAACATTGTAAAATCACAGGTTACAAAATAGAAATCGTTCAAGTCAATCATCCTTTTTAATGTTACAACTACGATTTTTTAGGTCACAGATTATTTTAAGATCACAAACAATAAAAGTCACAAATCGAAGTTATTTTTAGGTCACAATACAATTTTTTAAGTCCACACTGATTTTAAAATCGCAACTTATCAAATCAGTAGATCACAAAATGTTAATTTAATCAAATTCAACTTATTTTTTGTTCACTGCTTTATAACTTAATAGATCGCGAATATTTTTAAATCACAATTATCTAAATTCTTCAGGTCACACTAACACAGTCTCAACACCCAAAGCTAACAAAGTCAAACAATTATCAATTTTTAGGTCACATTCACACCCAAACCTAACAAAGTCTCAACGCCAATGCCAACAATTATCAATTTCTAGGTCACATTCAACCCAAACCTAACAAAGTCTCAACGCCACCACCAATACCACGGTGTCACCGCCACCACAGTCGCCTCAACCTCCATCACAGCTTCGTCACAATGTTAAATTCACACCTTCAGATGGAACCAGCAACAGACTTACAAGCAACACACCACCAGATCGAAGAAGTACCATCTCACGACATCTGCCCAAGTCACCATCTCACCACCAACCAACAACCATCACCGTCTCAACGCCAAGGCTTCGTCGCCTCAACGTTGCCACCATCAAAATCGACCCAACCAAGGAAAAAAAAAACAAATTTACTGCTGTAAAAAAAATGCTTGAACCTCATTCGCTGCAAGACGCCTATGTCTCGATCAAGACATGTGAGATGTGAATTTAATATATGACGGAGTGGTTGTTCATATAACCTGTGACAGGTTATGTGCGACGACACTGCTCCACTATTTTCGTTGCCGCATGCCAAGACGTTCGCTTCGTCATAGCCGGAGGGGAGATGAGGTTTCGGCGAGGATGGGTTTAGCTGCGGTGGGTGAAGGGCAAGTTGCCGAGGTCATGTGCTGTGTGTGTGTGTGTGTGTGAGTGAGAGAGAGAGAGAGAGAGAGAGAGAGATAAAACAATTTAGGGTTTGAAGTAATGTTTTTTGATTTAAAATTGGGATATGGTTTGATGATTAATATAATATAACTATGTAAATTTTTTAATAATTAAAATTTGAATTAAGACCTTATTTTTGAAGTAATATAAGTTTGATCTTACTTATAAATTTGAATATTTAAAAGTAGGGGTAAGTGTAATTTCCTCAACAAAAAATCAAGGTAATCTCCAACTAAAACTCTCTTTACCTAAAGAGAGTCCAAGTCCCATAAAGAGTGCACCTCTATAAGGTAACTTCTTCCGATGGGGATTTCATTTCCTATTAGGATGAAGGGATCTATTTTAAACCTTATAAATTGAGCTCATTTGTTCACGGTTTAAGCTACACACTCATAAACACTCTCAACCCTAATCACTTTTATATTATATTCTCTCAGTATTCTCTCAATTTCCAGAAAATTAATCTTGACACTAGAGGGGGGGACAAGGAATTCCCTCACCATAGGGATGGTAAAAAAATCCACTCACCACCAAACCTGATGGGTACCGGCCCTAAAAATAAAAACAAAAAATTGATTGAAGAATATTGTAGGATCTTGTTAGGAAAAATATTATTTGATTAATGATTGTATTGTTTAAAAATGGTTTAATTAAAATGGATGTAATGAAGTAATAAAATAAGTGAAAATTTATTTTAAAAAAAATACAAACGGGGCAGATATGAGATGACTCGCCCAGCCCCGACCCACAATAACATAGTGGGTCATGGGGCGGGTATGAATTCGGGGTTCTTCTCGTAGTACAAGCACATGCCTGGGGTACCCGACTCGAACCCCGTCCCATTGTCATCTCTACTTCACCACCTTTTTCAAGGTTCGTTTGAACGCACTCGAATCACCTTTTTAAACAATATATAAGTTTCTAGTATTACCACGTCAAAGTCAGTAATTATTGTCGTATCACTTAGCAAAAGTAATTTTATTTAATATAGGGAAAAGCTTCTTGTACAGAAGAATTCTACAGATTAGCATACAGATGAAAATTTTTTACCAAACTACCCTTTAAAAAAAATTTTATATATAACCCTTATATTTTAATAATGTTATTTGATTTTTGTTCGCTCTTAGTAGCACCTCACCCCCAAAAAAATGGTAACAGAGCCATATGACAGATCTTAAGGACAAATATTACATGATAAAAAATAAAAACAAATATATAATACATACACCAGAATTTATAATTACAAGAAGATTGATATTACCCCCTAATTATAAAATAGAAATCATAAGAGTTTTAAAATATTTAGACGAAAACATAAGAATGAAAATATATGATCTAAAAAAATTCGATATTATAAAAGAAGAATATATAATAGGAGAAATATTAGATTTACTAGAATATAACCTAGCAGAAGAATTGTATAAAGAAAAAATAAATTGGATATATGAATTTTCATAGGGCAGACCCTATATTAGAAAATATTTAGATATAAAAACGAATGAAAAATTAGACATAATATGTAACCAAATAATAAACTTATACGAGATGATTAATGAAGAAAGAAAAATAAAAAGAGAAGAAATCCTAAGATTAAAATCTGTAGAAAAGAAAAGAGAATACTTTAATACAATACTAAAACAAATACCTAAAATACAAGAAATTCTAAATAACAAAGAAAAAATTTATTCAGAATTATATGATAAAACCAAAAATCAAAATACACTAAGAAAATATTGGAGAATCCAAAGACGAAAAGAAATGTTAGAATCAGATAGAAAATTTTGCGAATATATGATAACAATATGCAAAAATGATAAGTACCAATCAGAACTTATACTTGAAATAGAAAATATTAAAGGAAGAATTTAAGATGGATATAACTGGATATTATGAGACTTAAAAACATTAATAAAATCATTAATCAGTGATATTAAAGAAGTTAAAAATGAACTAACAGAAGCAAAAAATGATATAAATATATTAAAACTTGAAATCAGAGAGTTAAAAGAAAATAATAAAAGTAAAGATAAGAAAAATCAGAGAGTTAAAAGAAAATAATAAAAGTAAATATAAGAAATTAGACAAAAAACTTATAGAAAAAGAATTGGTAAGGATAGGAAAGAAACACATTGAACAAGAAAAAATCGTGATAGAAACAGGAAGCATGAATTATGAATTCAGAAAAAACATATTACCAAAAATATTAGAAGAAGAAATTGAATTACAAAAATCTATAGAAAAAATCATAGGAAAATTAAAGATAGATAAAAGCACTAAAGAAGAACAAGATCAAAAGAAAGATGAATGAAGAGATAGATTTACTAATAGAAAATTTTGACCAATTAAATATAGATAATTTAAATGAATACCAAATTTTAATGAATACGGGAGGAGCACCGAATCCAGCCCCAATAGGAACTTTTGAAGCTAAACTAGAATTACCAGATTCAGATGAAAGTTATGCACCTTTATGTAGTAAACCACAAAAACAATATTATGATAGAATTAAAGAAAAACAACCACCAAAAGGAAATAGATATAGTGATAGATTTATACCAAATGATGATTATAATAAACCTATAAACCATGGAGGAACAAAATTAGATTTAGATTGTAAAATAGATATTAAGAAAGCCTTATTAGCTTGGACAGAATCAATGATATTATTCTTTTTATATAACAAAGATGATACATGGGAAAGTATTGAAAGAAAAATAGACTACTTAGTTGCATCTTTTGAAGGAGATGTTTATAACTGGTGGAAATGAATTAATAATGATACTAAAGCATTAATAAGAAGAAACGTTCAAACTGTAATAATAAAATCAGATAAAGAAGGTATAGAAAGATTAGTAGGATATATAGGAGATGAATTCCTAGGAGAAAATTGGATAAATAATGTTGAAAGAGAATCAATAAGAGAAAAAGATGATGCAAGAGTCAAACTAATAAACCTAAAAATCTGTGATATGTGCAAAATCAAAGAATACACTTGTGAATTTAAAAAATACTACTATACCCAATTTTACAGTAATGAAAATCATGAAGTATACCAAGATATGTACTATAATAAATTACCAGGCACATGGAAAATATATTTTAAGATAGAATTTGAAAAATATTACAGAGATAATGATGGAATACCAAGAACATTAGGGTCAAGAATAAAATTCTTATTTGAAAGATTAACATATATATGTCAACAAAGGCAATTATTGAAAAAAAAAAATCAGGAAAGTTAACCAAAATATGATGTAAAGATATGGAAAAACCTACACAATGGAGATGTCATAATGAAAGAAAAAATATCAAGAGAAAATTTAAAAATAGGAAATTCAAAAAATTTTAAAATTTTAAGAAAAAATATATAAAACCTAAAAGAAGATATTATAAAAGAAAATATAGCTCAAATAAAAAAAAGCCATATAAAACAAATAAAAGTAAATGCACATGTTGGAATTGTGGAGAAATAGGACATATAAGCCCAGATTGTACCAAGAAAAAAGTTAGAATATTACAAAAAGATTACTTAGAAATAGAAAATGAACTAAGTGAAATATTTGATATTGATGAATATTATAATCAAGAAGTTTATATAAGTGAAACAGATTCAGAAAGTAATAGATCAGAATCAGAATAAAGAGATAAAAGAAATAGAAGATAATTGATGAGTTCCGGAGTGGCTCGACGAGCGTTGACCCGTTGCACGTGCCCGTAGGACCCATAACGAGACAAAGAGCCAAAAGAATCAAGCAGGCAATGCAAGGATTCATGCAAGCGTGGATGGACGAGTGCTCTAGTGCAAAGACTTCATTTACGTTGCATAAGAATGTGGAAGAGGAGCCAAATTTATTGCAATGCATCTGGATCAAGGAAGAACAAGAAATTGGGCAGCAACTGAGTCACGGCCGTAAAGACTGAAATCACGGCCGTAACGAATTCACGGCCGTAAAGCCAAAATTACGGCCGTAACACTACAATGGCGAAATTATGCAGAAGAGTACTTACGGCCGTAACCCACATCTTCACGGCCGTAAAGAGTTTGGTAGCTTTTAAATTCAGAATGTTGATTACGGCCGTAACAAATGTTTTCAATTTTAATCCGTAGCTTGCTTACGGCCGTAAACTCATAAGTCACGGCCGTAACTTAGGTTCCGAATTTTAAGACAATGATAGGCGTTTAGTTTATTTTGCAATTCTAGTTTATTTAGGTTTCTTTATTTTTTTTGGCCTATATATATGGCTTTATTTAGCATTGTAAAGACACAACTTTTATTCTTGAGATTAATGATATTGAAGGTGAGATATTCCCTTATATTTTCTTCGTGTTCTCGTCGAACAAATTAAACTTATCAAAGTATTTGACAACCTTTGTGGCGTTCCCCCTTTGTGGTTCTTATCTCCGCATCGTAACGGGTTTTGGGTTTAATATACCCATATTTCTTGCGTCGTGAGGTCGGGGTTGCATTGTTACCGTCTACTATCTTGGATTTTAGAGCTTTCCGGCATTTAATTCCGCGTGTTCTTGGTGATCCCCGTATCGGATCACATCAATAATAATATCAATAAACAAGAATATGAAGGAATAGAAGGTTATGAATTAAAAATAACATTTGATAACAATAAGTATAAGAAAATACAAAAATTATCATTAGATTTAAAAATTGGCAGATGGAAAATTTTTGATAGAATATGGAGAATAGAAAGAATAGCAATAAACGAATACCATAAAATAGAAAAAGCAATAGACGTTAGAACAACTCATGAAACACATAAATTTAATCTATTAACAAAAAATACAGTCATGGAATTATTAACAAAAATTAGTAAAATACATAGTGAAAAAAATTCAATATGCTTATTTGGCAGAAATACAAATAATGTTCAAATCTCTATTTAGAGAAGGGATAGATTCACCATTAACAGTAAGTTTACATGATGGAAGAATACTAAATTTAAGAGATAGTCATTTAGGAATGATAGAAGAAAATCTCGCACATAAAAAGTTAGTATTTACTTGTTATTCAAAATATTGTGTATCATTAATAGATAAAAACTTTAATGAAGTTTTAGGATTACATTTCAAATTACATAGAAATGATATAATGGAATCAGGAGATAAAATCATGACTATTGAATATAGAGCCTTATATACATTTACTAATTCAAACTATGGAAACATTTATTCTAAAAAACCATTTATAGAAGTCCATAAAGAATGCAAGGATTTTAGTAAAATCATAAGACCAGAAAAACAAATAACTTTAATGCTAGAAAACTATGAACTTAATATAACAAAAAACAAACCTGAAATTATAGAATTAATAGAAGAAGATTATCCTGATAAAATAACATTTGAAAATGAAAGAATAATTAGAAAATCACGAAGCCTTAGTCTACCTAATAGGAAATATTTAGGAGAAACTAGTAATACAAAAGAAATAAAACTTCATAAAAATGCTGGAAATATGAAAATAGAAGGAGAATATTTTAATGGAAAAGAAAATATAAAAGGACCAAACATATTAATGAATACATGAGCTAGTGAATGTCACATAGCTGCAAATAAAAATAAAGGGTTAATATCCCATAAAACCAACCCATATAGATACATCAATTTTGATAGACAAGAACATACTAGTGAATTTGAAGTTAAAGTACTAATAAAAATTGAAGGAATTAGTCTTTTAGTACCATGTTATATAGATAACAGTATAGATGTAAGACCTCATATATTATTAGGAATAAGTTTCCTAAATGGATTAAAAGATTATAGTATAGAAAGAGAAGGATTGTATATAACTCAAGATGGAAAAACAATATTATGTAAAAAATGGGATGAATAATCAGATAAGTTTTCCATTAGCTATTTACATATAAATTACTATTGTTGAAACAAATATAACAATTTGTGCATTAATAGATACAGGAAGTGATAAATCAATATTCAAAAGTTTCTTAATAAAATCATGAAATAATACAAATAAAATAAAAATAACTGGAATAATAGGAGAAACTACTCAAATAATACAGAGTGCTGATAAAATTGATATAATACTTGGAACCAAACAAGTCATAATAAATAAAATATATAATTATAATAACCCAGAATGTGATATATTACTAGGAAATGACTTTATACAATAATTTCAATATTATAAACAAAATAATTATATGATAATGTTACAAACACCTTGTGCATATTTGCTAAAAATATCAAGAAAATTTAAACCATACAAAGTTTAGCCAGCCCAACGTGGTTATAAATGGGATAAAATACCAATCATGCAAAATAAAATAACAAATAACAGAATTATATACAAAAAGGTTTTAAGAACGGAAATAGAAATTTGTATGAAAAGAATCATTGAACAATTAGAAAAAAATTATGGAGAAAACCAATTATCATTTTGGAAGCCATATCATCCTAAAGCTAAAATAGAATTAACAGAAAATGTTATCATAAGAGTCGGACCTATGATGTATACTTTACCAGATATACAAGAATTCAAAACCCAAATTAAAGAATTACTTGATCAAAAACTTATCAGACCTAGTAACGGACCCCATAGTAGTCCAGCCTTTATGGTTATGAAATATTCTGAACAGGTTAGAGGAAAAGCAAGAATGGTAATAAATTATAAAGAATTAAATAAATATACCAAATTTGATGGATACATTTTACCAAATAAAGAAGTACTAATAAATCTTGTAAAAGGAAAACAATATTACTCCAAATTTGATTGCAAATCAGGATTTTACCAAGTCAAGATGGAAGAAGATAGCATACAATATACAGCATTCAGTACACCTCAAGATAAGTACGAATGGATGGTTATGCCTTTTGGATTGAAAAATGCACCACAAATATATCAAATAAAAATAGATAGCATATTTAGAAAATTTAATGAATTTTTAATCGTTTATATTGATGGTATATTAATATGTTATAATGATAAAAAAGAACATAGAAATCATTTAATAAAATTTATAAATGAATGCAAAAATGAAAGAATTGTTCTTTCAAAAAACAAAATTATAATAGAAAAACAAGAAATTGATTTTATTTGGTTATCAATAGATAAAAAATGAATAAAACTACAAACCCACATATCTAAAAAGATAATAAATTTTCCAGATAAATTAGAATCAAATGAACAAATACAAAAATTCTTAGGATGTTTAAATTATGCAGAAAGATTTATTGAAAACCTTTCAAAAAAGAGACATAAAATTCAAATTTTACTCAGAAAAACAAATACTAAAGGATGAAATGATGAACATACAAAAATTGTTAAATCACTTAAAGAAGAGTGTAAAAAGTTACCAAGACTAAGATTACCAGATGAAAAAGATAATATGATTGTAAATACTGATGTCGCAGATAAATATTGGGCAGCAATATTAAAAACAGATTTAAATGAAATTTGCAGATATTCTAGTGGAACATTTAACCAAGTAGAAATAAATTATACCAGTCATGAAAAAGAATTACTAGCAATTATTAGAGGAATAAAAAAGTTTTAATTATTCTTATTATCTAAAAAATTCATTGTTGAAACTGATAACTCTCAAGTTGCAGGATTAATCAAAAATAAATTGCCACCAGAACCTCAATATAGGAGATTACACAGATGGCAAGCTTATTTGGCATTTTACAATTTTGATATAATTCATGTTAAGGGTATTAATAACTATCTTGCAGATTTTTTAAGCAGGAATATTGAATTTACAGATGGATAATATCAAGAAATCCTTGATAGACGTCAAGGAGCGAATCAAATTCTTATTTGAAGAAGCTGAAGATATAAAGATGGGAATCGAACAACTTGGAGAAACTCTCTAAGAAAGTTTTAAGCAACTAATGGAAATCTCAACTTTTCATTACAATTATACCAAAGAATTGAGCAACAATATAATTGAGATTGAATCTCAGTTTGAATCGTTATTTACCAAACAGGTTTTACCAACAATACAAACAGGTACAACACAACCAGGTACATCATATGGAAGCAGTGGTGGACCATTGATCAAAAGAGATGAAAGTCCGAAGAAGGTTACTATAAATGAACCCAGTCCAAGAAAAGTGACAATCAATACCAGAGATGAACATACAAGAGTTATAAAAATCCGTGCTGAGGAGGAAGATGACTCTCCTTTTTTACCAAGAGAAGACAAATATAAGCAAACTGCCAGGATCATTTATGAACTCCAAGAAAATGATTGTTATTACATTTCTTCAGGAGATCACGTTTACCCACAATTAATTGTTACCCATGGAGGAGATCTAGTTATGACAAAGATGGCAGGTGATTATGGATTTTTGGATCTTATTTTTCCAGGCAAAGATTTAAAGAAAATTGATAAATTTGACAATCTATTAAAAGGTGAAATATCAAAATTTGCTCAAGGAAAACCTATTTACTTAAAATTTTACTCAATCAGCCCTGAAATTGATGGAAGGATGTACTATCCTGCTGAACACATTATTACAATCGGATATGTTGCAAGAAATTTTCAGATTGAAGTTGAAAAAAAATACTAGACCAGTACCAAATATTACCAGATCATGGTTTAAATCCCGAAGAGTTTTGGGAATTAAGGTTCTTTACAATATTGCCAAAAATTTGTATGATAAGAAATTCAAATGCATATGCCAATACGAAAGATGGACCCTTGTTACAAATGAAGGACATGAAAAATCAACCATTCTAAAGGATTACGTCAACAAATTTGATAATCATCAAATCCATGGAAGCTTTTTGACTTTACAAGAAGCGTGTATAGCTAGAAATTACCCCACATGCCAACAAAAAAAATGATGGACAGCTGGAATCGACAAAGAGGATGCTGACAATGAAGATAGAATTGAATATACTTTTTACAACAAGTCAAGACAACACCATGTGATCGCTCTAAAAAAGAAGATAAGATAGAGGGACAGGTGTCCTTTATAATGTGATATAAAGTTTTCAATTATTTATATAACGTATGCAATGATGTAAGAAGTAAATAATTAAGCCTCATGTAAGTATTATAAATAGAGGCATAAGGGTTAGGAAAAGGCAGAATCGAAGAAAGTTGATTGAGCACTCAGTTTGTGAAAAGCCAAATCTCTGTTTTTAAAAATTCTCATATCAATCTGTATACCAAACTTTTGATATCAATAAAATTTCAAACGTTTCATAAAAAATTATGAGTTTCTAAATTTCTGTCTTCTGAATCATATTTCCTAGAAGAAGATATATTATTAAGAAAACTCCCTATACTTTGTTCAGAAATATTTTTCATTAAGTTGTTATACAGTGAAGGCATGGAGTCAGGAAAAGCTAGTTACCCGTGAAGGCAAGAGGCCATTGAAGGGTGTGATAGCAGAAACCTGCGAGCCTGAAGGTCACTAACAAAAGAATGAAGGTACAAAGGTACAAAGAAATGGAAAAGATGCTAGTATTCTTAATATATATGTCTTATGGAATTAGGTGGAAGAAGAATTTTTGAAAAAGAAAATTATCATTTGAGAACATAGGATTATTAAATTTAATTATCAAAACAGTCCATACAAAGATGAATATCATAGCATAATCGAACATTTGTTCATGCATAAACAATTTACTAGACCTAACAATGAAATAAAAAAGTTATACAATGTTTATATGCCATGTTTATTAACTGTTTATCCTAAATTTAAAGAATTATTTGGAATAGAAATTACTAAGTCAATCATTTATTTTTGGCTTGATAGTGATAATACTGAGATAAATAATGAATTGTATTTAGAATATGTATTTAGCAGTGACAATGATTATGATCCAGTAATAGATTATGATAGTGATGGAAGAGATGAATCATTCTTTACCAATTTTGAAAATTTTGACATCTTGAATAAAAGGAATTATATTATGAAAAAACTCAGATCTAAAAGAAGAACATATAAAGTTGGATATAAAAATGAAATCAATAAAGTTGTGCATCACAATAAATACTTAAAAGTTTTAAAAATAATATGATGGAAAACTTTACTATAGGAACTATAAGATCTATAATTGTACAAGATATTCAAAACATAATTGATAAATTAGATAAAAGGAAAAAATATAATATTTTAAGATACAACATACCACTTGAACCAAGTATAGATATCATAACTGATATTGATATTATTAATTCTCAGACATTAATTGAATTTGAAAAATTACTTGAAACTTTATAAAATCAAATTGGACAGTCTTATTCAACAAAATGTCAGGATATACTATTAAAAGATTAAACAAACTTTTAGAAAAAGTATTAGGAAAAATGGATAGAATTATATCTCATTTAAGAAATATAGAGGAATCATCTGAAGAATATTACATACTCTTAGAGAATTATGATCAACTTATGATAGACTATTCTGATATTGTAGATCGAAAAATGAATTTATACAAAACAATTCAAAATAATAACAAAGATAGATAGATGTCTGGATTAACTATTAAAAGAGAAATTGAAATTATTGAAATAAGAATGAATGAAATAATTATCTTATTAAAAATGATAAAATAAATCGGGAAAATATTATGGAAATTCAAGAAAAAATAAATCTATTAAAAAACAGGCTACAAAATATAAAACAAAAAATTACAATATGAAATTAACTAATCCCATAAAACTTGATAAAATGATAAAATTGTCAACAACTATTTACAACAACAATTGTACACCTATTTGTACGAATAGCATGATCCTTTAATATATATATATATATATATATATATATATATATATATATATATATATGTATATACACACATACATGTTGCTTGTTCCGTGCTTATGGTTGTCCCAATTTTTGAGTCCACTGTTGCACTGCTCATGGGAGGTCATGTTCATTGTAGATCAGCTATAGCTCTCCTCAAACCCTATTTATACTTTCAGTCCATTGTAGATCAGGTATAACTCTACCTCGTGTGGTTCGGGTAAGGGGGAAAAACATAGGGGAAAAAACATATCGAAATATGTTTGGTAACAAAAAGTTTTAATTAATAATAAATATGAGTTACTTTTAAATTTAATCAAACATACTCTAACTTTCAAAACTACAATTGTTTTTGATACAAACATGGAAAAAGAAATCTTAAGAAAATATTTAGCCTCCTATTCGTAAATTATTTATAAAAAAATTATTAATAAGTAAATTAATATTTTTTTCAAATCATTTTTTAACCATAAACATTTATCTAAATCACTATTCAATCACATATTTTACCTCGAATTAGTAAAAAATTGGTTAAGCTATTGTTTGATAATATAAACAATACATTTCCTAAACCACTTTTTAATTACATATTTTATATCGAAAATATCACATTTTTTTTATAAACAAATTTTTTTACCAAATAGTAAACTAGCACATAAAAAATGTTTGAATCAAACACTAATCAAGAAAAATAATTTACTTGAATTGATATTTTCTATGGAAAATGTATGAAATCAAACATACCATAAAAGTATTGAAAAACAAACAATGCCTTAAAGTTACAATTAATAAATCTAATTTCTAGTGTTTTCTTATGCTGGCAGTTCAGAAAAAAATCTACACAAAGTGTTGTTGGCCATATTACTGTAACCTTTTGATCGAAAATTACTTGCAAATTGAAATTGAATCAAACATTAGTTTGACCAAAACACCAATTAATTCGAGTTTATCACTTTGGAATCCAATTATGATCATCATTTTAATACTACTAATTAGACGCGTTTAGCTTTTAATCTCATTTTTAAATATTTATATTTCTTTTTACCTGTCTTGATAATTACACCCAAAACCTCAAGAATTTGAATTTCAGTCAAAGGAACAGCTGAGGTTCTACAAAGAAACTAATGGATGATTTGGTAACAATTTTACCTAATTTTTTGGGAACTTTTAGAAGGGTCATCCACTTCAACGCTTTGGCTGTGGTCCAAAGCATGTACTTTGTGGGTCATGCCACTTTTTGGTTCAATTGGGGTCAATATTTGTATGATCAAATATGTGGGAGTTACCGGCCGAATTATAGTGCTACATTCGATGTTCATTGTGGGCATCATAACAAGGGACATCATATCCTTATTGATGAGTGTTAACGTACATTTGAATAAGATAAATGATAAATTTTGTTATTATATATTTATTTTTGATGTCTTTTTTGATTCGAAATACTTTACTTATAAGCCCTTATTTAACATAAATTGAAATCAATTTTTAGTGTGTGTCTACATATATATATATATGATTTTTTATTATTATTATTATTATTATTATTATTATTATAAGATAACAATCACCATTTTACGCACACACTTTCCTGTACAAATTTTTTTCTAAATCGGGAAACTTTTAAAAAAAAAGTATGAAATGTAATTTTTAAATGTTGGAATTAAATAAAAATTAGTATTAAATGAAAGTTAATAATAAATGTGAGTCATTAATATATATATATATATATATATAATAAAATTAGTTCAAACTAATTGTTTCAATTTTTAAATTATTACCTTAAGGTTAAAATGTATAATTATGTTATAGTTATAAAATTCTAATTAATAAACTTAAAATCATAATTATATAAGAATTTAAATATTGATCAAAATAAAATTTAAAAAATTTAAAACCATATTTGAACTAAATAAATAAATATTACAAAATATAGTGAATACATATATTTTTTTTTAATGTTTATAGTTTTATTTATATTTTTGATAATTATACTATTATTTTGAAAATTGAAAAATATGCATTATGAGTGTCAAATCGAATATCTCAACAAAAAAATTTATATTAACTCACAAGTGAGAGTCACTATAAACACACCGTCTCTAAAATCACATTAAATATTAAATGTAAGGATATGTTTTATTGCCTTAATTTTACCTAGAAAATTTCACATCATGAAAAATATTTTCCACATTTTGGAGTAGTTTGATGTTTGATGATTGAATAATTTGACTTAGAAAATATTTTCTATGGTACAACCAATTGAAGTATACTTTAGTCATTTGTCTTGAAAATATTTTCATACTTGATGAGAAAATATTTTCCATCTTAGAAATCAAACACGGCTTAAAAGTTTTTTTGTGATAGATGTGATAAATTTTAAAAAAAAAATGAAATTGATATTTTTACATATGGTGATTTGGAATTTATAGCCGTCAATTCATTATATGATATACTTATACTTGAAGATATATATACTTATATTTCCAAAAGCTTTTGATATATGTTTATTATTTTTTATAAATTGTTGTAATTTTGTAAATATTTTTTTATAAATTTCAATGAATTGAGATTATATTTAGTTTAATTGTTAATTTTTTGGTTAAATACAATTAAAAGAAAGTGTTAGGGACTTTAAAAAGCCACTAACGACAAATAACATATATAAATATTTCACAAATTAAAATGCGCTAAATATTTTGACTATTTGATCTTTACGTGCTTATACTTAAATATTTTTTTTACTTATAAGTATGAAAAATAATTGATAGTAAATGTCACTAACCCCGTTTGATCCAAGACTGCCTTTCAAATTTAATCGAAGATAATTTTAATTTTCTCATATGCAATAAAACCAATAAAAATCAAGGTCAATCGCTTTCTAATTTCGGCTTCGTTTTTTTTTTTTTTTTTAAGAAACCAATTTTTCAGCCACAGACAACTATACGTTGCTGTTTCAAGAGTTAAAAATCGCAATGTTTAAAAATTTTGATCCACGACAAGAATAACATCAAAGTAATTTAACAACAAATGTTGTATTCAAAGAAATATTTCATAATTTGTAATCGCGTGTCTATTTTTCATTCCATTTTTTAATTTTTTTAAAAAATAACATTCAATTTCTCCGTAATGTCTTTTTAAACATCTACATATTTTTCCTCTAATGTGAATATAAATATAATCCTACTTATACAATATTAATATTATTGTTTCAAAAAATAAAAATTCATGTATTGCACGTGTGAAATACTAATTTTGATTAAAAAATGATGAAACGCGTGACTGAAAGGTTGTGAATTATATAAAATGTGTGTTAAAAATAATTATTGACTTTGACTTCAATTTTAATCAGATTTTTTAATTGATACCAAACAAGGTGATGAGGACCCCCTTGGTATATTGACCAAGAATTCCCACAACTATTTGAAATCTTTCCAAGAAAACTAAAATTGTAAAGAAAGAAATAAAACACTTTAACCCAAATTTAAATGTAACCCAAAATTTATTAATTAAAGATCCAAGCTCGATGGGTATCAACTAAAAAAATTTCATGGTAACGAAAAATAAACAACACGAGAATAAAAATATACTCAAGCAAAGTTGATTAATTTTCAAAGAGAAACGAGAGTAATAAGGGTATTTTGCCTCAACTCAAAGAGAGGAGCCCCACAAGAGAGTATTCACATGAACATCATCAAAGTTAATTTCTAGGGTTCTAAATGAAGAGTGTATTTATTACAAAATATGGATCAAAAAAGAAATTTCGAAAATTGCACAAAAAATCCTTTTTTTTTTTAATTCAGCGTGTTTCGATCGATCGTACCGATCGACCGACCCACTTTTGGTCGACCGCAAGGAAGTTCAGTCGATCGAACTTCGCTGAAGTTCCAAATTCATGTTTTGGCTTCCAAATTGATTCTTGACTTATTTCTTGACTTTTAACACTTGTTTAAGCCTTGAATCTTGACCCTTTTTCGGCATCGGATCTCGCCATGGGTCCCATTTGCACGTGCATTGAAGTTTTACTTTCCCGAGTGGGTCACATCATCACCTCCCTCTTAAAAAGGATTCGACCTCGAATCTAACTTGATTGTATTAGAGTTAGATTCCTAGTTTTAAAACATTGTTAATTAGATACAAACGCGGATAAATGTCTAGGAAACTTGTTTTGATGTTTTTGCATGTGCAATCCTTAAACTTTCAGTACTAGTACAATTAAGTCCAACACTTTTAAAAAGTTATAAAATAAGTCTCAAAATCTTCTTTTAATCAAAATGATTGCAGAGCTATACCTTCAAAAATCAAACATAAAAAATCACAGATGTTCTCAACTATTATTACTTTATTGGAATATTTTTATTTGTAAAGAACCCTTATTTCTAGTCATTGCACGTTTATTTTTTCAACTCTTCACAGAGGGTCTAGATAAAACTTGGCGTAAGGCCACCAAAACTTCACGAATTTCAATTATAACATATAAAATTCCTGTTTGGCCCTCATATTTTAAAAATAATAAAAATAGATATTGACGCATTCAAATTGATTCTTGACTTATTTCTTGACTTTAATCACTTGTTTAAGCCTTGAATCTTGACCCTTTTCGGCATCGGATCTCGTCATGGGTCCCATCTACACGTGCATTGAAGTTTTACTTTCCCGAGTGGGTCACATCATCCCCTCCCTCTTAAAAAGGATTCGACCTCGAATCTAACTTGATTGTACTAGAGTTAGATTCCTAGTTTTAAAACATTGTTAATTAGATACAAACGCGGATAAATGTCTAGGAAACTCGTTTTGATGTTTTTGCATGTGCAATCCTTAAACTTTCAGTACTAGTACAATTAAGTCCAACACTTTAAAAAGTTATAAAATAAGTCTCAAAATCTTCTTTTAATCAAAATGATTGCAGAGCTACACCTTCAAAAATCAAACATAAAAAATCACAGATGTTCTCAACTATTATTACTTTATTCGAATATTTTTATTTGTAAAGAACCCTTATTTCTAGTCATTGCACGTTTATTTTTTCAACTCTTCACAGAGGGTCTAGATAAAACTTGGCGTAAGGCCACCAAAACTTCACGAATTTCAATTATAACATATAAAATTCCTGTTTGGCCCTCATATTTTAAAAATAATAAAAATTTCAAAATTTATTTTTAACTGCGCAATTTATGTTACTCATATATCAATTTTTTGTCACACGTTCCATCAATTTTATTAATTTTTATTTTTTCCCAGTGGCGGACCCATGTGGTATCCCATTTAACTTTTTTTTATTTTGTTTTAAATGAGCCAATTTTGCATTTTTTCTATCACTCTTTTAAACTTTGAAATCCATTTAATCTAAAAAATAATTGAAATTGACCAAATAATTGACTTAATTTTAATTTAACTAATTTTGTAATTTACACTCAATTCTTACCCAAAATTCCAAACGTAAAATGTGAAAGTTAAGATTCAAAATCGTGATTACACCGTCCCTGCTATTTCACGTCTGAGGTTTTGGCCCCATTCGTTCAAAAAAACAGTTTGGGGGCGGAGTTCAAATAAAAGTTCGAGGACACCCCTCTGAAAGATCCATATTCGCCTACACTGAATGTAACTTCTGGTCCGTCCTTGTTTTTTCCCTAAGCAGCTAAGCCAAAGAGGCTACGTAATGTTATAAAATTTCTCATGTACTGTGATTTCTCTTTACCGTACCAGGATTTGGGCCCCAAACTTTTTGATTAAAATGGGATTATTAGCAATAATCATTTGATTTTATATGTTACCTTTCCGTAATAATATTATGGTACAGCAAACTTGGACTACACAATTAATGGGAGACAACCTTGCAAAGATCAGATATTATATATTAAAAATAAATTTAAAAAATAGAAAAAATTTCACAACAAAGTATTAAATTAAGACTCCAATTATACTAAGATTCTGCAAATCCAACAGATAATATTATGAAATTAGAGAAGAATAAAGCTTCTAGAAACTCAATTAGATGTTTCTACATTCCTTGAGTTCATCTAAAGAAAAAGTGATTATGAAGTTTAATTAATTAATTATTGTTGTTGCCCCCAAATTCTTAAAACTTTTTATCCTAATCTTCCTTGAATTGACACTTAAGTTTTTTAAAAATAAGATACGTTTACGTGTCGAATTTTGGGGAAATTAGTGTTGAAGATATAAATACACATAATTAAATTTATTTTTTTGCTACAATTTAGTTTCCAGATGTGAGGATTATTTTGCATGGAACTCGAAGATCAAGAAGTTTTGTGGTTGTGTGTGTATATAATTTTTTGAAGAAATATTGAAATTGATATTTATTTCGTCATCATTTGTCACCCTTCATTAGATGTTACGTATAAAACTTTTAAGAAATGAATCCAGTCGATAACACTGATTGTTAGCTCGGCCTTTCACTCAATTTCACTCACATTCATCCTAATCGATAATAGTTCAACTAATTAGTTCGATCCATAAACAACGAGTATTTTGCATATACAACTACAATAAATATTTTTTATTTTTTTTTATTTTTTTATTTTTATTTTTTTTCCAAACAGTTGAATCTTTTAACATTGAAATAGATATTGACGCATTCAAATTTACCACACTAAACAAAGTCACAACTATTTGCAATTCAAATATTTTATCTGATTTTGTTACAATTTAATATTCAAAAAGATGGGTTAAATGATTCGTATATTTAAAATTATTTAAAGGAAAACGTTGAAACTTAAAATATTGTTCAAAAATAAAATTTTATAAAGAAATTCAAAAGGTGCAACCGTGGAAGAACGAAGGCCAGATATAAATCTAACTTTTTTACAAGTGCTTTTTGATATGTGTTTAAGCACCAAATCTCAATTGCAAAACAAAATGCTTTTCCTTGTGCAAAGTGTCCCACAGCATTTTAAATAAAAATATCTCTCCATCCGTACGTACTTAACACGGAATCTTGCCGGTATTCGCAAAAAATCACGGAAATAAATTTCGTTGGCTTAATTTCAGCAAAAGGTCATTGAAGTTTCACCAATTTTTAAAATGGTCGCAAAAGTTTGAAACTTATACCAGCTGGTCCCTAAAGTTTTACCAAAACTTCAAAACATTTACTAAAGTTTGAAAGTTACACCTACGTCACTCACTTTGCAAATGTTTTGGAAAAGGGTCACTTGTCTAAATTTTTAATCCAATAAAAATTTATGTATTTAAAATTTAAACTCCAAAAAAAATTAAGAATAGATATTAAAAAATATTAAGTATTTAAAAAAAAAAATATATATATATATATATATATAAGGTAAAATTCAAGTAATATGTATTTATAAAAACTCTTTTTCTTTTTGCTTTTAGCGAATGACTATAACCAAAATATTTGTAAACTTGAGTAATCATTTGTGCAAGTTTCAAAATTCAGTGACTGTTTTGAAATTTTGATGAAAATTGAATTACAATTCCTGAAATTAACCCAAATTTCTTATAACAAACACAAGAAATTGGTAATATTTTCTTTATTTCTTTCTCGAGTTATCTTGTACTATCCATCTTCGACTAGTCCATGCTCCCAATTCCCGGGCCCACCTCTTCACCTCATCTCGCTCAGTCATCTTCTTCCTCTTCTTATTGCGTTGGCCCATTGATTTCTTTCCTTTTTCCGCATTGTCAATTTGTCTGCTTCTCTTCTTTTCATAAATCCCTCATTTTGTTACTGCATGTGGTTAACAAAATTTGAGTGTATAGGAAGTTGATTGTCATCCAATTAATTGGGGTCAATTAACCTAATTGGAATTCTTGTGAATCATTATATTCTATTGAAATAAAATCCTCAGAACGAGAAAAAAAAAAAGAGAGGACATTTTGTTGGTTAATAATTAGTAGTATCTCTAATACATTCCAAATAAAATATAACTTCAATAACCCTTTTTTCTTTCCATCAATAAGGCCTAGAAATTGCCAATGGATATGTTCCATGATTTACATCGAGTATTCCAATTTTTGTTACATTAACAAAACTATACTTGAACGACAAAGATTTCGTAACGCTTTTCGATCATTAAACCACTCTAGTGAAGGCAATTGCATAAATACCATACCACCTGTCCCCTTAATGACGTACTAAGAACATGCTTATGCCATTAATCAAATGCCTCAATAGACAAAAAAAGCATCTAATTAATTATATTTTATGAAAGAGAATGGTGATTATGGTGGAATTATCCTCTTAAGAAGTAAGCAAAATCAACGTGTTGATTATCCATTGGCTTTATAGTGGCTTTCAAGCTTAAAGAATTAGCCACCCACTTAATATTTAATTGTAATTACATATAATAAGATAGTGCTTTAAAGGCTTAGTGTGTAGATGCATAAACCCTATGTTATACGTGGCACTAGCCAATGAGTACATGTCACCAAATTTCTTGACAAAAAATTTCATTCCTTGATTGCCCTTGTCTTTTTTTTTTTTTTTTTTTTGGGTGTGGGGTTTTATGAAAATATTATATGTTAAATTTTTGACGAGACTGGACGTATATATTGAGATATTGAACCTATTTGGTAATGTAAAAAATTTTGATTTTTTGTAATTTTTTTTGATATTTTGATGGATGTATGATTTAAAAATATTTGAAAAGTAAAAAATTGTGGGCTTGACTAAAAATGAATGGTTGTGATTGAGTTTGAAAAGTTGTGGTAAAACTTTTACCAAACAAGCTCATGTTTACTTATTTTGTTGGATTCGATTATAGTATTTGTTCAATAATAGATAATATTATTCACTTCTCCATCGTATATTATTCAAGATATTATCATTCCAAAGAGCTATCTATAGTTCAGTGTTGGATAAATTTTGAGTTGAATGAAAGTTCTTCCCTGCACTTGTTCTCGTATTTTTCTTACAAGTCTAGTGAACAAATGGGTGGGAAGCATCATATGCCCAAGAAATGAAGAAGGGTATTTTTGTAAATTTAAAATTAAGTCTTATCTAGAGATAATCTTTGAACTATGTGATGAGAGGATACTGATCGATTAGTTGATAGTGACATAAATTGGGTGTGGGAATGGATCAATTAAGCTTAGATTGCAAGTATAAATATGCAATAGGCACCAACACTTTATGTCAGGGAATTCTTAGGACTACACCTTCCTAATACTAGTTTCTGCTAAGGAAAAAAAATAAAAAACAATAAACAACATTGTTTTTTTTTCTTTTTTGGGCTTTTATGTCTTGGGGAGTTATGGATCAGCATATGGTATGGGGAGCCATGGAAGAAGGGTGGAGAAAGGGCCCTTGGACAGCTGAAGAAGACAGATTGCTCATTGAATATGTCAAGTTGCATGGTGAAGGAAGGTGGAATAATGTGTCTAGGCTCGCAGGTAACTAACTCTATACGTCCTATATTTGTCACACTTTTGGCTCATTTAGGAATCCCGTTCGGTCCCGAATTTTTATACAACTTCCCACCAAAATTAATTTTCAACTATACATTTTTATAGGTCTTACCATTTTCACATTCTTCAACCTCTTTTCAACCCCATACTCTTTTAAAAATTCAAATTTCCTCCTAAATCTCCTGTACCAAAAAAGCGAGTTGTCCACGTTTGAGCGATAGTAAGAAATGAAAAGAAGTTAAATTGTGTATCGAATATGTCCTTTATTATTTTCAGATCGAAACTTATGTATAGTAGTATATTACAAGTGTCTAACTTTTAATGGAAAAAAAAGATGCCTTGTTTTCTAATGGATTTTGTTTTGTATTTGAATAGGATTGAAAAGAAATGGAAAGAGCTGCAGATTAAGATGGGTGAATTACTTGAGGCCAGACCTTAAGAGGGGGCAAATAACCCCACATGAAAAGAGTATAATCCTTGAGCTACATGCTAGATGGGGAAACAGGTACTAATTTGTGCCCTAAACTAGCTTTTTAAGTTTCGTTTGTTTAAAGTTTTGTATTTAAAAATATATTTTTTATGTTTTAGAAGTAAAATATGTGATTGAAAAGTGGAAAAAAAAAAATGAGTGTAGTTAAAAAGTAGTTTGAGGAACTGTGTTGTAAAAAAACCTGCTACGAGTCTTTATTAACTAATTTCATGAACGCAGGTGGTCAACAATAGCTAGAAGCCTGCCCGGACGAACCGATAATGAAATCAAGAACTATTGGAGGACTCATTTCAAGAAAAAGGGAAAACCCTCCTCCGAAAAATCCCGTCTCCGACTTCTGAAGAGGCAACAGTTTCAGCTACAACAACAACAATATCAACTGCAGCAGCAGCAACAAGAGGATGAAATGGACATGAAGAAGATAATCTCATTGCTTGATGAGAATGATGACAATGGACTGCCAAATTTCCCTCAAATGAGGCAAGAAATGATTTACCAGAATACAAACGACGAGTCGGGCTTCTTGTATTCGATGATTAATGGCTATTCAACCATGCTAGAGACATCAAATGAGGATATTATGTGGGGTGGCTTGTGGAACTTGGATGATTTCCATGGTGGGAATATTCAGGCTGGGAATGCAATAAACAGAGCTAATTAACCAGCATACTTTAGCCACAAATTTCTATTGAACTTCCAATATCTGCTTAAGCACTGGATCATGATTGAGAACCAAAGAAGGTTTTCAATTTAGAGATTATGATTGTTCTGCTTTTTCTGTTTTTTTTTTTGGGACCTTTGTGTTAGTCTCTTAAAGCATCTAGAATGATTATGTTACATTTTGTGCTGCTATTAGACTGGTTCAATCTCGTGTCCAAAAAAGTTTGGAACACGTGACAGATTGTGAAACTCAATAAAATTTCAGAGAAACCAGCTTTTCTGCTTAGATTATAAATTTGCCATTTTACTTTTGCTTTGAGAAATGAAACCAGAGTTGTTCTACTCGTATGACAATGAGGATGATATAATATATATATATATGGTACAATCATATCGCTTTACTAATCGCATCAACTCATAAATCAACACACATAATTTTGTCATCTCATTTTTTGTCACCCTTCTTATCAACCTCGGAGTACAAGCAACATTAATCATGAAACGGGATACTAGTGAATATCAACTCTAATAGTAAATTCCTAATACTACTCAAGAATGTCCAGCAAGTCCAAAAAAGGAAAGGGATTCTTTCATTTCCTTTAGTTTGTTTAAATCATGTTCAATAGAAAGTCAAAAACCAAAAACGTCTTTGGATACTTCAGAAGTTGCATATTTTCTTGAAACCCAAAATCCACAACAAATAGGCCAATGTGTGGTGTCTTTGGGGTTTATTCAATATATATTTTGATTGAATTTTAAAGAATTTAAAGGATTTGAAAAGTTTGAGTGTATTCAATTTAGATTTTAGAGACTCCGTAAAAATCTTGAGGTATTTAATATAGATTTTAATGGACTTTCTAAAAGTTCATAAAAATCATGGTATATATATAAAGATTTTTAAAAATCTTTAAAAGTCTCGTGTTATTCAAAATGTCAATGATTTTTAAAGAGTCCTACAAAATCTTCTATGCCCTAATTTCAAAACCTAAAGTACAACCACAAAATCTCTTAATTTGTCTCTCCTTAACCTCCAAGATTTTGAAAGACATAAAAAAAAATCTTTTAAATTGTAATATTGTTTATTCTATATTTTCCTTCATTCTTTCATATTATTTTTAGAAACCTTAAACATACGACTAAACGAATCATTATTTTTCTTCTCTTCAACTTGTTTTTTTTTTTTTTTTCCTTTTAATATTATTTCATTATATTCTGGCTCTCTTTCTTTTCAACATTTTCTTCAATTTTTCCATGAAAATAGATCCAACTAAAATTTTATAAGATTTTATAGAAAAATTATAATTAAATTGTATCAAAACAAATAATAATTAAGTAAAGTAATTCTAGAATGTTCTCCAAAAAGATTTGTATGTTCAAAAATATTAATTAAAAGTCAATCGAAATCTATAAAAAAACTGTATATTAAAAAAAAAATTATGAACATAGTACAATTTTTATGTCGATATCAAACATAATTTTATTTTTTCCCCTTTTTTTATCACAAATGTTTCTCTGTACTAAAATTATTTATCTCTCAAGTCGCTTTTTTTATTCACTTGACATATGATTATTATTAACAATTAATATTCACGTCATATGAAAATTAATCTATCAATATTCAAGTTTTTCAATTTGAAAAAATAAAAGTCTAGAAGTTTTTGAAAGTCTTAAATAAAAGTTTACAAAAGTCTTTGAAAGTTTATGAAAGTCCTTTAAATAAAAGTCTGTAAAAATCTTTGAAAGTCTATACAAATTCATAAAAATTAATAAAATCCAATGAATTCCATTAAAAAGTCTTTACATGTCTTACAAAATCTATATTGAATAAACTCCCCTAAATTTCACATCTTACCTACCTATTAGTCCTCGTTTGGTTTTCATTAAATTTTTCTCATTTTTCTACAGTATTCAATCTCAACAAGTCATCAAAAGTCAAGCCCACAATTTTTTACTTTTCAACCAAATTTTAATCATCATTTCTTCTAAAAATCACTATTCATTTAAAATAAATTCATTTTAATCAATACCAAACACACTCTTAACAATGTGAAAAGTAGCCATGGGACACATGGCGCAACTACAAAGGGCAAATCATAAGAAGACAGTGCCCTCGTACGGTTACAGGTTTAGTTCCTGCGGCTTTGTGTTGCACACCCCGAAAATTACCTCCTCCACGAGATCTCAAGGCAGTGGTCGTGGATCGCTCGTGATGGAACGTTAACAAATAATAATAATAATAATAATAATAATAATAATAATAATGTGAAGAGCAAGTGAAAAAACTCTTGAAAATTAACTCTAATATCACTGACTTATTTGACCTCCCACCGACCTTGTCGTGCGACTTGAGGTACAAAACTCTCAAGAACAAACCTACATAGCCGGACCTGACCCTAAGCACAAATTTTATGGGCCCAATTTTGTGTGTGTGTGTGTATAGCACATTCTTGTTCAAGTTCATTTTTATCCTCCATTTGTTTATCTTTTGAATGTCACTTAAATATTTTGTTCAGTATTGCAAATCATTTTTGAAGGAGTGATCTGTTATGTTTATTGCTTTACTATAGTTTGGTTCCATTATTCTCATTTACTATGATATTAAAATATATGTTATATTATTCTCGGAATGTGGTTTTATATGACCAATATGTGGTTACATGACTAGTTATTTGATTGAAATGTAAATCTAATTTTTCTGAACCGCAATTTTTTGCATGTCTCTGTGTAGATAAATCAATTGGTTTCTAGCCAATGACATCTTAAGTAGTTGTTTTGTTTGGTTATTATTGATTAATTAGTATTGTTGTTGATTTTTCGACCCTATATTTAAATTAATATATTTTAAAAAATGGTCATTATAATTTATAGGGGCCCATTTTTTGGAGTTTAGCTTGAGGCCCTGCATGGCACATGTCCGACCCTGCAAACCTATTGATATTTATTCTCACTGGGACAATCTTCAAACATGTTAGCTTCATTCACACGATCATTCTCTCAAGTGCCAATAATTCCTCCAAATTAGCCAACGCAACTCATTTATTCATGATTTTGCTCCGGCAGTCGATCCAGTGAACACATCCTCTACTTTCTATCTCTTTTCGTCGAAACCCAGTCCCTCAAACTCACCCAGCAATGCCAAGCGCATGTGCACCGTGTATTGGCTAATTTGAACCACATATTTCTTACTACCACCGTCGGATGGAGGATTGATGTATTGGGTAATTTGGGTTATGGTGTTTAGGGATGTCAATGAGCCGAGCTAAGCCGAAGATCAAGGCTCGAGCTTTTAGGGTTCGAGCTCTTTTTGGCTCGAGCCAAGCCGAGCCGAGCCAAAGCTTGTCCCAAAAATAAAGCTCGACTGGAGCTTTTACGAGCCGAATCCCTAACTTTTAATTTTTTTATTTTTATAATAAAAATTCATAAATTTATTATTAAAAATGTATATATATAACAAGTTGAGCATAGCTAGCGTTCGAATTTCAAGGTTCGAGCTCGCATTGAGATTTTTGGACGGGCTTTTTTTGCTCGAGTCGAGTCGAACCGAGCCAAAGCCCGTCTCTGAAAAAAAAAAAAAAAAAAAAAAAAAAAAAAAAAAAAAAAAAAAAAAAAAAAAAAAAAAGCTTTGCTCAAGCTGAGCTGGAGCTTTTTCTTAGCCGAGCTCGAGCGGCTCGAGTAGAAGAACCATTTTGCTTGGTGTGTAACGAATTGTTCTTACCTGCGAAAGAGTCATATCTTGCTTGATCATGTGACAATAATATCAATTTGTATGTGTATGTGTAGAGCAAACTATTTTTTTTATACTAAGTACATAAACAGTCGACGAATATTATATTCATGTGGTTTGTTAATTGTTACTTGAACAATCTTGGACTAAACAATTGGAATGGGCTAAGTAGCATCTTCGAGGCAAAAATAATCTTGTGTAAGATATGAGTGATACTGATTTAACTAGATCTTATGACACTGAATATCTTATACTATCAGTCAAGCAATAGTGTGACATAATTGGTTCTTGTGACAAATTGTATTGGGTGCATGGAAGATAAAATTCAATCTTTGATTTTATGATGGGAATAGGAGATATTGTGTTGAAAAGTGTTAGATACATGTTCGCAGCTTCCTCTTGTAAGAGAGATGCTGGATGTTGAGAGGTTATATGTTATGTATTGTGGTTGTAGAATTTCGTTTCATTTTTTGGGAGTAGTTGACTCCATTTTTGAGCAATTGAAGTTATCGACTAAGCAAGTTTATATCTCATTTTTGTAGAGCACACGCCAACCTTAAGACTCCTAGAAGGAATGTCAAAGATTCAATTTCTAATAGTAGCGTTTTGTTTATTTAGAGCCTGTTTGGTGTAGGAGATTTTGGAGAAAATTTAAATTTTTTGGAGAATGTATGATTGAAAAGATGTTGAAAAGTGTAAAAGTAGGAGGACCCATAAAAATATATGGTTGAAAATGAATTTTGAGGGAATGTTGTACAAAAATTCCATGACCAAATAGGGCTTTAGTGTGAGCTTACTTATTTTTTTCCTAAGAAATGAACATAAATATACGATCATCTATATTATATACGAGATATTATTAGCACACATGTTTATTTGATAAATGATTTTGGGCAAGAGCCATTTGAATGTTGGGAATGTCGAAACTTTAGTTTTTTTTTTTTTTTTTTTGCCTCCCTCCTTTGACAAAGACATTTACACATATTTGGTGAGTTTTTCAGCTCTACCTAGGAAGGTTGATGGAGGTTAAAATTTTCCAACCATGTATACATCATAAAAAGAAATAATAGAAGGATGGAAGAAGACATAAACCTGACCTCCCAAAAGAGATAGTGTAACAAGTGAAAAGTAAAGATATTGAAATCAGTAAATGAGGGAGTGCTACCATACTCTTGGTATCGTCAAGGTAGATCATGCGCTCCATACTCTTGGTATCGTCGCTGATCCCAACCCTCAGAAGTGAGTGAGTCGTCCACCTGATTACCCTCATGGTAGATGTGAGAAATAGTATATCTCAATCAAAATGAAGGATGTCTCTAATCTTTCGAAGAATGCTATCGAGAACAACTATCAAGAAGTATGCTATCAAGAACCACTCGTAACTTAGCCTCAAAAATAAGGCAATCCCGGAAAAAGATGAGAACACCCTAATATAGTGTCCTCCCTGGTCTCTGATGACGTCCCCACCATTAGCAGCACGGTCTTTGGTACATCTACCAGTGTTAATCTTGTAGGGTCTCACTAATGGAGTGCGACAAAGAATTAAAATAGAGGTAATGGGAGGGGCCAGGGAGGGAGGGAGCGAGAGATCCCCACACCAATGAAGCGATCTTAATAGTTGTTCCCGTACGAAGAAATGAGTGCGTGTGTTGTACTCTTTAAATGATCCAGCACATCTTGAGAGCTTATTTATGGATAATACTTATTTCATATACATACAAATGTTATTCGTGTTTAGTTTGGGTATATATATTTGAATTTGTTTGAGTAAATAATTGTTGCATTATATTGTTCAAGTAGGAGAATAGATGTTGGGAATATTTTGAGGGGACTAGTATAATCATATCGACTTACTCAAGTTTTAGTGAAGTATGCTTTGGACAACCATTTTATCCCAATGTTTTATGAGCATTGTATTAGATATTTAGCCATAATACTATGGTCATTTTTTATAAGGGAAAAAATACTTAACTATCTAGGTTTAAAGAAACTAAAGAAACATTTCAAACTTAAAAAACTTGAGTTTTTCTTTCAAAAATCAAATCATAAATCGGTAATTAAATATTTTAAGATCACAATATCATATAGCTTATGGTCACAATTACATACTAAGCACAATCATAGAATTGCAACGTGGTACTTGGACCCCTTGATTGAAATTGCAACTTTTTTGTTTTTGTTTTTTTTGACCTAGTTATAGTAGTTAGAAGGGAGAATTGCAAATAGGTACACAAATTGAACTTTTATGACATATTTATGGGTCGAATTGAAAATGATTTTTGAAAACGAGATAAGCTAGACGTTTGCTCAATTTCTTGTTCGATTGTGAAATTTTAGTTAGTGGCCAATGAAAGCGTGTAGAAATTTAACATAGTTCACTAAACTTTTTTTTTTCTTTGCAAATATATTGATCAATATTTTCACTTTTGCTTTATATTATTATCTCATAGAATTTATCTTCGTTATTTTCCTCTTAATTTTGTATTAAATGATCACAATGAGCTAACTAAATGTAGCCTCTAATAAAGTAACAATGTTACTTGGACCACTCGATTGAAATTGAAACTTTTTCTTGTTACATTAGACGTTCATAACCCTTTGTTCAAGTCCAGCAATTTACTCATCACCAAGAACTTCAAGGGTTGTTCCTCCATACATGGATCAATTAGCACTATAAACAAACTATAACAAATGGCTTAATTCATATCAAACATTTTATCCAACATTAAGGCCAAGCAAAAGCTTCAAGTTTCTTACATCCTTTAAGGTTTCAAAAAAGATGTCGAGCACTCAGTACAATGCAGGACAATCCCGTGCCAAGACTCGGGTATTTGTTAAAATCATACTATTCCGAGTGAAAATACAAATATCACATAGTATTATATTTTCTTTTCTAATACTATTCTTCTTGCCAAATATGTCATCCGTTTATGTGTACACGTTTATATACATTCATAAAAAAGTTGAACGCCAACCTTAGACGCTCCACCACTCCTGTCCTGAAAATTGGTGGAGGATGTAAATCGCAGGTTATGCCCCCAGCTAGTCAGGATCTGTGTATCACCTACTAGACTAAATTGTTTAACAAATTTGACATGTGATCTCTGCGTTGTCAGCGTTTGTGGTTTCCCAACCTTTAGCAATTGGGACGTGCTCTGGAGCATTTATATACATTCATACAAGCACAAATGTACGTTGATATGACATTTTTCTTGCAACTTGATAAATAAAATGTGTATTTTGGACAGGTCAAGACTGAGGGTTTGATGGAGTCGGCTAATAATACGGCACAATCAGCACACGACAAGGTCTGCGACGAAATCAACAACCAGGCACAAGCCCAACAAAGCAAGGAAGAGAAAGCTGGATTCCTTCAACAGGTATCATGTGTTTACTGAAAAAGCGAATTTACTTAACATTTTAATTTGACAAGTTAAACATAATATTTTTTTAAATTAATTTGTCACATATTTAATAACTTAAACTTTTGTAGACGGGAGAGCAAGTGGTTCACATAGCTCAAGGTGCCACTGATAGCGTGAAGAGCACACTTGGTGTGGGCGACAAGAAGTGAATGAACAAATATGGCACGTAACACGCGTGCTCTTGCAGAGGGCAAATAAGAGCTTTAGCAATATTTTGCTAGGGCAAATTAATGATAGTAGATTTCACATCCTCGGTAGAATTTCTTATTCTGTTTTTGATAGCGAACTTGCATGGGATTCTTTTGAGAAGATTCACGTTAAGTATAATAAAATAATTCGAATACATCATTCAGAAAGTTTTCAAACTTGTGTTACATTAAGTTACAATATTGTTATGTAGCAAATTTATATTTACAAAATTTCATTTAAATTGTAACATATTGGTGGTGCATTAATTACATTTACTCAATCTCTAATCACATGCCTCACAATACCATGTAAGATGAATAACTAAAAAGTCAAAATCTGGACTCAAAACAAGAAGAAATTGGTTAGTGGTCGACCCTTAGGACGAGGGGTCGACCCTCCCAGTTGGGATGCTGCAGGGGTGTCAACCCCGAGCAATCTATTTTTTTTTTTTTTTTTTAATTTCGTGAATAGACTTTGAATGATATAACATTAGGAAATACAAGAATTTTAACAAGTCATGAATAAATTTAACTCTCATTTTTGTGAGAGTCAGGAAAATATTACATGGTTTCCAAAATATTGTTACAACGTTACTTAACCCCTTTTCTATACAGAAATTTACAACATAAAGGGGAAATTCATATTACATGAACAAAATTCATTAGTTCAACCTTCCACTTTACTCTCCAGGGGAGTCTTCTGAAAAATAGATAGGTCATGGTAATAGCATCATAAACATCAACATAATAATGAGACTTGACAAAATGATAGAAACTCGGGAACTCCTGATACACCATACAAGTGTGTGCTTCTTTGACTTAAAAAGAATACCTCAAATCATTTGAGATGATCCACTCCGTGGAAGCGATATCAAAGTATTCTATTGTCATGAGCTTCTGAAATAGGAAGGTTATAACAATGTGAATAACACTATTCGATGAGTAATGTATCCCATGACGAGTTTAGAAATCTCAATAGATCAATCAGTCTAATTATAGACGTTCGATTCTACCAGGGCGCACCAATTTGGGTAATACAATAAATGAGCTAATTCTTAATCACACCATTTAGGTGTACAATCAATGATCAATATAATGCTAATGTCAATATCAATATCAATACTTAGAATCTTAGGTCTGTGACAATTTTCAAAATCAAGAATCAATATTCTTTAAAACATTCTTTCAATGAATAACAGAGGGTAAAGACTACTCATATTTTGTGTTTTGGCAATATTTCCACTGAAAATATGAAAAATAGTTGAAAAATTACAAATCAAATGAAGGGAATGACCTAGGGGTCGACCCTAGCTCCGAAAAATACAAGGATTAACTCCCTAGGAAAATTCTCGAAATTTTTCTTTGATCCTTACCAAGAGAGAGTTTTCCCTCCTTTTTCTAGGTACTTAAGTCTCATTTCCCCCAAATCCCTTATTTATAGGGTGGGATTAGCAATTTTAAATTATTTAATTTGGTCCTTAATGATTACAATTGGCCATTTAATCCTTATAATGCCATTTGTCCTCCTTAAATGTCTTTAATCTAGAAGATCTAGTGCCAAATCATCCCAATGTAGGAAATTTTAAGGCTTTGTTTAGCTTTCCTTTAAATTGATTTCTAGATTCCGTAATAAATTAAGGAAATTTCTTAACATTGCTAAAATTTTACTTCAACGAGAATTTTCTAGTTTAAACCATACTCTTAAGATGTTAAGATTTTTAGGATGTTACAATCCCCCCCTTCTAAAAATTCCGTCCTCGAAATTACCTAGTTAAAGAGTTCGAAGTATTGTGTTCTCAATTCATCTCCTCTTTCCCAAATCTCTTCTTTAACTATACTACATCTCCATAAGACGTGGGCTATGGGAATTTCCTTCTTACAAAGCTACTTGATGTCCCTCATTAGTTTTTCTATTGATTTTTCTTTCAGAGTTAAATCTGGTTGAATATTGATAAGTATGATTTTATACTTATCTTGACTTTAAATTTGGGCAATTGTGATTTCTTTTAAGTGTGTTTTTACTTAATTGTGTGTTTATGTGATTATTTTAGGTTAAAACTCGAATTTGGAAGATATTGAAGTGAAACGAGAAAGTCACGTGCGGAGTATATTAAGAAATTAATGAACAACTTTTAATGCATATGTAATTCATGGAGCCATAATATTCCATTGGATATATAATTGAATTTAGAGTTCAACACAATGAGCGGAGCACAACTCAAAGTTGTAGATCAAAAGTTATGCACGTTTGAGATCCGACCGATGAAGTAGGGAATTCAACGGCAAGTCAAGCGGATAACCTATGCGACCGCATAGGCTATAAGCCATGCAATTGCAAGGAAAACAAACAGAAAAGTTGAATCTAAATATCTATGCCCTTGTGATCCCAAGGCTATTTCGGCACTAGGAAGATGGGAATTTTATGGAAGCACAATCTTTTTCGGGGCTTATATTTGGACTCTAAATTTTGCACGACTTTGAGGGGTTTAGGGACCTATAATGCATCCTTTCATTCTACATTAAGGGTTTCACAATATTATACATAATTCAACACAAATATAGAGGCAATTCAAGATTTCAAAGGGGAATTCAAGGTTTTTAAGATTTCAAGCAAGTTGATCAGTTCTTTTTGCAAGATTCTTCATCCTCTTCTTGATTTCCATTAAAATCAGGTTATGAATTCCTTTATACTTTTAGTTTCCTTCTCTTTTGTCATTATAGCTAATTTAATAGTAGGGACAAACGTTGTAACTAGTTTACATATTTCAATTTCAATTCTCATGTTTTATGCTTAGATCTTAGATATTGAATTTATTTCTGAATTCAATGCATGAATTAATTGGCCACTCATTCATTTATTTTTGGATTGAAACAAGTTTAGAGAAGAGCTACATACTTGGACCACGTAATAAATTTCAACAATTTCACAAAATGGTAGAAATATATTGATGAGATCCAAGAAAGTCAAACCTAGATGCGCATGTCAGTGGGACCAATGACGAGATCCAAGGACAAGGAGGTCCAAGAGTTGTTGGTGGGACTCATCTACGAATTATGGAATCAAGCTCAAATGGAAGACACCTTTCAATTTCGGAAGAGAATGGGTCGGGAGAAGATCTAAATTAATCGACTCGGTAGGAGTTTGAGATTCAATTAAAGTTTTGATGGAGATAAAATCCGAATTTGACATTAACTAATCCTTGGATAATTGTAGCCATTTTTGTCTAATTTTCAACGTATTTTGAATCACCTCAATCGGACATCAGGATCAAAACTTATGACCAAAATACTGAAAATGGCGAGTCAGAATTTGTCCAGAAATCAACCGTGCGGCCGCACGCCATTGAAATTTCCAAAAAGAAATAATGTTCATTTCTTGGAACGGCCATGCCTGTGGGGCCGCGCAAAACTGAACCATGCAGCCGCACCGTTCAACTGAAGGATGATTTTGGGATTTTTTGTGCAATTTTTATTTTCTTTATTTTCCTCAATTATTTGTACTATAAATACAAAACACTTCTCAAACCCTACGATTAAACTTTGAAGCTCTTGTGTTGTAAGACATCTGTGAGGTAAACATCCTCTCTTTAATCATGTTATCTTAGGGATTTCTTCAACTTTGTTAAAGTTAATTATTCTTGTATTGTTGTTGAATCCAAAATCTTGGTATTTACTTAATTCTATCCAAGGGTTAGAGTTTATTCCTTCAAAGTTGAAATTTTAGTTAGATTAAGTTTGGGTCAAGATTCATTTTTATCAATTTTAACCTTCTTGGGTTAATTCAAATTATTGTGGGAATTTTGTGTCAACATACGAAAGGAGTTTACATCATTTGATATCAGAGCTTGACTCTAAAATTGGTAGATCTATCATTTAAAATCTTGTTATTGTTGTTGTTTCATCATATTTAAAAAAATGAAAATTCAAAAAAATTTCTCCGTTCTTGATCTACTAGTTGATTCCTACATATTGGGTAGTTAGAAGTTATCATCTTTGAATTTGTTGGGGGTTTCTATTATCCATACACTTAAAACTATACACTATCCAAAGTGTGCACACAAAGTGTTTGGTAAAATGCCTCAATGAAAACTACACTATTTGTGCCTATGTGCTCCACATCTATTCCTTGCTAATTACTTGTGGTGCTCAATCCCATTATTAAAATTGTGTTCTTGACATTTTAACTTATACACTTGTTCCTTTTGGGTATAGTATGCAAAGAATTTTCACTTTCTATTGTTCTTTCTAGTCCTAAATTTTCTCTTGCTTGATTATGATTTTTAACTTCGCAAGAATAATTTTCTCGGTCTAGTTGATTACCTTCTTTGGAGAGTTTGAGAAAAGGAAACTTTGAGTTGAAAAAGGCAGAGTGATGAGCTCATTATCGGGTAAAAGCCTAAATTAAGTGAAACACAAGTTCTAATTCCCAAACTCAAGACTTATGTGAAATGTGGCAAACTCTTTCCACCACTTTTACTAGGAAAATGGAGGAGATAAGGGGAAGGATGGAAATGTTAGGAACAAGAGGGGAGGTTGGTGAGCTAAGGGATAATAGTAGAGAAGTTAGGGATAAATTTAGGGATGTTTCGGATAATGATGGGAATGGTGAACAAAATTGGAGAATGGATAGAAATAGAGGAGTGATGTATGATAGGATACTTGATCGGGGTTATCTAAATGATCAACGGGTTAGACCTTGGCAATGTGATAGAAATGTGAAACATTATGGGAGGAAGAACTGGTATAGTTTCCAATTGAGTGGGAGAAAATTGGTGCTCCTATCTTTGAGTTCGGAAGAAGTATGCAAAGACCAATGAAACTCAAGAAGGAGTTTGAAGAAGAAGAAAAAATGAGGAAAAATGAGAACAAGAGAGTTAGGGCAACGACCCTAGAAAATGAAGAGGAAATGAGAGTTTAAGCCACGACTCCAGAAAAAAAGAGAGGTGAAAGAAGAACCGAGAGAGATTCCTACATCAGAAAAAGGAGAGTGAGTGAAGAGTGACACAAAAGAAATTAGGGGGAAAGATCACACAAAAATATTCTTTGCTTTTGATGAATCTAACAATTCCCTCCCTAGTTTGGTTACTCTTTTATTACAGGAATTTTGAGGTCGGCTTATGGAAGCAACGAGGAGCTTCAAAGGAAAGAAGTGTGGAAGAAGTTCATGGAAACATTTTTCTACATCAACAAATACCATCAAGGTAAAGAAATTGTAATAGTCGATGCATTGTAAAGAAGGTATGCTCTTATCACTTCTTTGGGTGCAAGGTTATTGAATTTTGAATGTATTAGAGAGATGTATGAGAATGATACGGGGTTTTCGAGTGTAATTTTGACTTTTGAAAATGTTACATGTAGTGTATCTCATGGGAAATATGAATTCTTATTTTGTGAAAACAAGCTTTATGTATTTAATTGCCTTATGAGAAAATTACTAGTTTTGGAAACCCATGGGGGAGGTCTAATCGAACTTTTTGATGTAAAAATGAAATTTCTTCTAACCTCCCTAAAGGCCAAATCATTTTTTCTTGAATATGTTAAGGGCATGTATGCTAATAACCGAAAATTGTCTAACCTCTATGAATCATGCGGTAGGCGGAATTTTGATGGGTTCTATAAGTATATGATTATTTATTTTGGGAAATTAGATTTTTTTTTGTTCCTAAATGTGTCATGCGGGAGTTGATAGTGAGAGATGCACATGTTAGGTGTTTGATGGGGCAATTTGAGATCAAATGGGCCTTAGAGATAATAAGTGATCATTTTTATTGGCCAAAGTTGGAAATTGGCGTTGAACATATTTGGAATTGCAGTAAATGTTTCACTTGCAAAAGTGCTAAATCCAAGTTTTTCCCTCAAGGATTCTACACACATTTGCACGTTCCTAGTGACTATTGGATTGACATTTCCAAGAACTATGCATTGAGTTTACCTAGGCCTAAAGAAGAAAATGATGCTATTTTTGCGGTTGTTGATAGAAATATTAAAATGTCACATTTTTCTACTTTTCATCATGAAACCAACAATGCTACCAACATAGCAATTCATTTCTTTAAGGATATAGTGCATTTACATGTTGTCCCTAGGGCTATTTTGTCGAGTATAATTGTACAATTTCTTAAACATTTTCTGAAAATTTAGTGGGGGAAGATTTAGAACCAAACCTCTAGTGTTAGTCAATTTTCTTTACCAAAATAATGAGAATCAAGAAATTCAAACATCACTACACTTTTCCATGGGTCTCATTACAAGATCAAGGATCAAGGAATTTCATGACAATGCGTACAAATAAGATTTGAGGTCAAATCCTTTTGAAGAGCAATGGGATGATAAGATCTAAGAAAGTCAAACCTCGATGCGCGTATCAGTGGGGACCCCTGACGAGATCCAAGGCCAAGGATATCTAAGAGTTGTTGGTAGGACTCATTCATAAAGTATGGAATCAAGTTCAAATGGAAGACACCTTCAATTCCGGACAAGAATTGGTCGGGAGAAGATCTAAATTGATCAACTCGGTAGGAGTTAGAGATTCAATTAAAGTTTTTATAGAGATAAAATCCGAATTTTAGATTCACTATTTCTTGAAGAATCGTATCCCTTTTTATCTAGTTTTCATCTCATTTTGAATCACCTCAATCGGACATTAGGATCAAAAGATATGACCAAAATACTAAAGATGGCGCATGCAGAATTTGTCCAAAAATCAACCGTACAGCCGTGCACCTTTAAAATTTCCCAAAAAGACATAATGTTCATTTCTTGGCGCGGCATGCCTATGCGGCCGTGCGAAACTGAACCGTGTGGCCGCACGGTTCAACTGAAGGCTGATTTTGGGATGTTTAGTGCAATTTTTAATTTCTTCATTTTCCTCAATTATTTGTACAATAAATACCAGACACTTCTCAAACCCTAGGATTAAACTTTGAAGCTCTTGTGTTATAAGATATTTGTGAGGTAAACATCCTCTCTTTAATCTTGTTCTCTTAGGAATTTCTTCAACTTCATTTGAGTTAATTATTCTTGTATTGTTGTTGAATCCATAATCTTGGTATTTACTTTAAGAATTTTACAGGCTAGTTCGGGTCGATTGGATCTGTGGCAAATGGTGATGCGGACTGTCAAGGGGTTTTGAAAATTTAAAAGTATTAAATTTTCTATTCCAATTTTAATTATTCTTAAAAATATGTTTATATTTTTCATTGGGAAAATTTTAAATTTCATGTTTGACAAACTTATGAATAATATATATTTTAAGAGTGAAGAATTATTTGTTTTACACTTCCGCATTTATTGAATAAAATCGAGTTATTTTTAGTAATACACCTGGTTTATTTACGAAAAATTTGGGATGTTACAATGAATTAGGGGTGGGAAAAAAAAGGGAACCGATATGACCGAACTGAACCGAAAAAACTGGCACCATATGGTTTTAAAAAATAAAATAGGAAATCGGTTTTGGAACCGAGAACCGATTGGTTCTGGTTCGATTCTCGGTTCCGCTTTTAGAACCGAAAAACCCAAATTAGAACCAGATTTTTTATCCTTGTTTATTTTTTTATGGTTTTAATTGGTTATCCTAAAACTAAAAAACAAAAGAATTTGTAATTTTTTTTGGTAAAGTGAAATTGATTAAGTTCTTTTTATGAAATTTGTTACGTCTCTACCTCATTGTAACATTTAACTTTACACTTGGACTTAAATTCTTAATAAATGAAAATAGAATGAGTATAACTTATTAATAAGTAAAGTTGTAAACAACAATGATGAAGTTAATTAATTATTTAAATACAGATATAAAACAATTAATAATAATGCATTTAAAACTTATTATTCATCCCACTTCTTGCCATGTTCGAAAAACCTTCTATGTTATTTGTTTCTTATTTTAGTTTATGAATATCTTCTATTTCATGGAGAATCTTATACTTTCTTCAGAGTGAAAGGAATTTCGAAATCCTCGATCTTGATATATTCGGTAGAAGTTTATTTCAGGTTATTGGCTCTCTTCCCGAGGCCTGATACTCCTCGATAAGGCCTCAAAAAATAATTATTATTGTAGAACCGAAATCGAACCAAAATCGAATGGTTTGGTTCTGGTTTGGTTCTTGCGATTCAATGGAACCGAAAAGTATGGTTCGATTCCGATTCTTGAGATACCCGAACCGAACCACCCGATGCCCACCCCTACAATGAACTTATCCAAATATTCTTTGAATACTCGAATCATTAAGTCCATGAACACTGCTCGTGCATTCATCAAGCCAAATAGCATTACTAAAAACTCAAAGTGTCTGTAGCGATCGAGAATTTTTACGCAATTTAAATAATTATTTTAAAATTATGGAAAATCGTGCCGCTGCGATCTCACCCATTTTTAAGTTAACGCTACGACGTATTCGTCTAGCCAAGTCCAGAAATGTAAAGTCAATTCGATTTTAATTAAATTCCGAATTCCCAAAATTTTATTACTTTATTTATTTATTTAAATTATTATTTTAAAAATCATTTTTAATCCCAAATTACGTCAAGTTCATTTTATCAGTTACACTCTTCGACTCAGTTGAATTCACGTACAACTTTCCTCGAATTGTGTGCGTTGCTTGTAAAGGTCTCGTACTACCAACCCCCATCCATCAATCACATCCATCCCATACTTCCACCCACTCCATTATACATCACCAACTCCTCCAAACTTCAACCCACACCCCCACCAACTTCATAGTTCATCCTCACACTCCCTATACATCCTCCCTCAACACAACCATCTTCATACTCTGTTCCCAACAACATCTCCAGCCACCAACCTCCATAGTCACGACCACCATTCACGACCAAGCTGCCAACCCTGCAGATATCACCACCGCCACCTTCTTCTTCTTCAACATTCATCACGCACATCACCACCCAAAATCGACCACAACCTACTGCAGTGTTACCACAATCGGCCAAGACCAACCCCCTGCAGCACCTTCCAACAAACACCACCACCTCAACCTGCACAAACCGACACAACCACCACCACTTTCGTCCACTGCCCAGCCACAGCCCACTCACCTCCTTCACCTCCATCATCAACAACACCACCAACGCAGCCACCACCCATTTCCACCATCACCACCGGCACCAGTCAAAAAACCACCTGTAGCTCCGCCAACCTCCAACTCACCTCCACAATCACCACCCATTTCGAACCCACCACCAACCACACGCCACCACTGCCCTCTCCAATCTCAACCAAAATCAAACCTAAAAACCCAAAGAGGAGAACCCATAACCCCAGAAATCATTTTTCTTACCTCAATCGCCGGTTTCTCCCCCGGAAAAATCACGAACCCAGCTCGTTTTTGGCCTCGGTTTCGCACCAAATCTCGCACCTTAACCCCTCGAATTTGAACCTTGCCTTGGCCGCCGCTCACCGCCACCCTACGTCGGTGTTTCGCCGGAAAATCGCCGGTCGAAGGACGGGACTGCGCGAGGTGTGACTCGCACCTCCTCCTCTCTCTGCTCCGAGTGAAATGGGGAAGGAAAGAGATATTTGTTTTAATATTTTTGATTTTCAGAATTTACAGCTTGGTCCCCAAGTTTAAAAATGATTTAAACCGCTCCCTATAGTTTTAAAACCTATCATTTCAGCCCCTTAAGTTCTAAATGAATTTAATAAGCCCTTCATTTTTAAAATCACTTATGTCAAGCCCTACAATTTAATATTCATTTTAGTCCCTCAGCTTTCAAAGTATTCATTTTAGTCCCTCAACTTTCAAAGTATTCATTTTAGTCCATCAACTTTCAAGTTACTCATTTTAGTCCCCCAACTTTCAAATCATCAATTTCAGTCCCCAAATTGTAATTTATCATTTTAACTATAAATTTCAAAAGACTAATTCGACTTAATCTTCTAATTGGATAGACGAAGCGTACGGAGATCTAAAAGATTGAAGTCATTCCCGCTCAACCACACTCATTAAGTTTAAGGTAGACTCGCCCCTATTAATCGATTTAAATTATGATTGCATGTGAATGTGTATGTTATGTGACTTCTGTGAAAGTCATTTTCATGAAAAGAGACGAGAATGTATTTCTTCGAAAATAATTATGTTGTTATTCTTGTCATAACTTACTTGCTTTTATGCATGAGAAAGAAAGAAGAGAATATCTTGCAAGATAAATGATGATGTTATGCATAACTTACGTGCCTTAAGTGCACGAGACGAGACTACCCACACCCGATGTGATAAGATTCGAAGCGCGGAAGAAACGCCGGAAAGTTCCGAACTCAGGTTGTGGTTGGACAGATGAATCATGACCCGGTATTCACGACGCGATGGCTCGACGATGCGGAGTAAAGAACCATGACTTTCGAAACGCCACAAGGATTTTCCCAATCTCCTTGATAAGTCTCTGATTTGAACGCCAAAAATATTCTAGCAAATATTTGATAAGTTCGATATTTGAACACCACAAGAAATATTCTTTGTAAGTTCGAAAAACATAGGAATCCACCTATAAATTTTATTGAATCCTCAATAAAAACTGTTTATATCAAAATCGAAATCTGATTACAATGAATGGAAAAGGCGTATAAATAAGCAAAATAAAACCCTAGTCGCTAATGGACTCAAAATAGAGTTCTAACTAACCTAAAATAGTTAAAACTGGAAAAGGAATGAAAATACGAAAAAAGAATTAAAAATCATCCTTATTTGCAAAAATTCTAACTTACGGCCGTAACTATTCTTCTGCTTAAGGATTACGGCCGTAACTTTGAAAACCCTGAATTATTCATTTTGATCAGTGACTTGATTACAGCCGTGATAATCTTGACATTACGGCCGTAAGAACCAAAATGATCCCTTTTGCCTCGTTTTTACCCCAATTTGGCTTGAATATTTAAATTTTTCCGTCAGGCCTGCTATGACTCCAATTGTCGAGGGTCCGGAACACATCATACCCTCCTTTAGGATGATTCATCCCGAATCATAGCTTTGTTCCTGTTGTTTCACTTCACCTCTTAGATCAAACAGAAAATTATTGCTTCCATACCAGAGGAATGACCAATAGTATCCTGTAACTTGGGTTACATGAATGGATTGAAGTATAAACTCCTGTGGGCATTGATGGTGTTGCCCAAATTTTCAAGTACATTTAACCTGTAAGACAAAATTAAATAAAGCGGAGAGGGAAATGTTAGGTTCATGAGGTACAAGATATGGATCCTTGTATTCATGAATTATCACCGTCAATTCCACCTTTTGAACCACAAGGCCATTCTCTTCACCTCGTTCTCCTTTTGCAACTTCTTGCTCACCCCCATCTATCTCTTTTCTCTCAAGCTCGGTTACTTCCTCTAACTCAAGATTTTTTAGCTCAACGACCTCTTCAAATTTTTTTCTTTCAAATTCAACCACATTTTCTACCTCCACATTCGTATCACCATGTCCACACACTACCTCATCACTATCCAAATGTGGATCTACCAATTCAAAACCCAAATTTTGAACTTCTACCCCAACTTCCAATTCCTCATCAAATTTTGGAGTTTGTTCACCTGACTCCACATTTTCAACTCCTTCCACAAAGTTCGGGGTCTCTTCAACTAATTCATACCTCAAGACTCCCTCCTTCTTTTCAACTTTCATATCCCGAGGCTCAACATAATTTTCACTCTCTTCTAACCATCTAATTACCGCATTTCGTTTCTCCTCCTTCTTTCGCAATTTATCCAAATATTTTCTTTTTACCTCCCGTTCATACCTCAATCTTTCCTCATAAATTTCTTTTTGAATCTTCAAAATTGCCTTAGAATCAATCTCGACTCCTCTCTTAACCCCAATTCCATCCCTAGGTTTAGGATCATGCCTATAATGACTCTCATCACTACGATTTGCTTGAGATCGCCCCTTTTCAATCTCCCCTCCCTTTTATCTAGTTTATCCAACCTCGTCAAAGTATCATTCAAAAATCTCCACATACGATCTTTATCGTTATCCTTCCCCCTTCTAGATGAATATTTTTCTTGAAAATTGGACATTATAGAATTTATGTGGAATGAAATGGAAAAGAACAAAAAACAAAGGATTAAGGAATTCAAGGAAGTGGTTCTCTAATGGACTCTTTTTTCTTTTCTTTTCTTTTTTTTTTTTAAATTTTGGATGAATTTTTGGAATAAATAAAATAAATAAATAAAAAATAATTTTTTTTAATAAATCCGAAAACTCGACAACGAACATGAAAAAACAAACGGAACTTAATTCGGATAAGAATTAAGCAAAATAAATAGTTTTGAATTTTGTTGGAACGATTTTCTTGATTAAAGACTCAATAAACTCAAGAACAAGAGGAACGCATAAAAAAAATGAAAACAAAACACTCAACAAGATATGGATGATTTTTATGGGACTCGATGATAAATATAAAAATCAAACTGGATAGAAAAACCTGAATTCAGAGTCCAGCTCTGATACCAGATGATAAGATTCGAAGTGCGGAAGAAACGTCGAAAAGTTCCGAACTCAGGTTGTGGTTGGACAGATGAATCATGACCCGATATTCACGATGCGATGGATCGACGATGCGGAATAAAGAACCACGACTTTCGAAACGCCACAAGGATTTGCCCAATCTCCTTGATAAGTCTTTGATTTGAAGGCCACAAATATTCTAGCAAATATTTGATAAGTTCGATATTTGAACGCCACAAGATATATTCTTAATAAGTTCGAAAAACATAAGAATTCACCTATAACTTTTATTGAATTCTCAATAAAAACAGTTTATATCAAAATAGAAGTCTGATTACAATGAATGGAAAAAGCGTATAAATAAGCAAAATAAAATCCTAGTCGCTAATGGACTCAAAATAGAGTTCTAATTAACCTAAAATAGTTAAAACTGGAAAATGAATAAAAATACGAAAAAGGAATTAAAAATCCGCCTTATTTTCGAAAATCCTAACTTACGACCGTGACAGTATCACTTACAGTCGTAACTATTCTTCTGCTTAAGGATTACGGCCGTGACCATAATACTTACGGCCGTAACTTTGAAAACTTGGAATTCTTCATTTTGATTAGTGACTTGATTACGGCCGTGATAATCTTGACATTACGGCCGTAAGAACCAAATTGATCCCTTTTTCCTCGTTTTTACTCCAATTTGGCTTGAATATTTAAATTTTCCGTCAAGCATGCTATGACTCCGATTGTCGAGGGTCCGGAACACATCACGATTATTTTAAAGAGCCTATGATTTTTCAAAGAGAAGCCACGTGCTTTAATGCACAAGAAGTGATATGATCCGGATCAGGCATCGAAGGGTGAAGTCGAGCCATCGGAAATATGACAGTGATCTACGTGCAAAACGGAGCAAGTTTCATGTTGGACTCGAGCCGAGAAGGCGAAAGGATCAAGCCGAGACGAGTGATCGAAGTTATTTGGGCAGAAAATCAATTACGTCTGTAACCTATATATTCATGGCCATAAATCATGTTATCACGGCCGTAATCATTTATCGAAGAAAAAGGAAGAATTTCAGCAGAACGAGGCTTACGACCGTAATCCTGGAAGTTACGGCCGTAACATTCAAAAAGGGAAACTTCACGGTCGTAAAAGAATTATTCACAACCGTAAATGAGTAGCGGCCAGATTTTCCGGATTTTTAATTATTTTATTCCTTTTTTAGTTTTTAGGTTATTTTCCTAACTTAGTATTTTAGTCTAATTAGAATTCTATTTTGAGGAAATTAGAGGCTATGTTATTTTGCTTATTTATACTCTTTTCCATTCATTGTAAAAAAACAAGTTTGAGTTTGAGATTAATATTATTTGAGAGAGTTTTCTCCAATTGAAAGGTTGAGGAGTCCCTTTTGTGTTCTTCGAGAACAAATCTAACTTATCAAATATTGTGAAATATTTGTGGCGTTAAACTTATCAAATATTCGCGAGAATATTTGTGGCGTTTCCAATTAGAATCTTATCAAGTAAATTGACAAGTCCTTGTGGGGTTTCGAAAACCTTGGATCTCGATTCCGCATCGTCAATTTCTTGCGTCGTGAATCTTGGGTCAAGGTCCTATCGTCAATTTTATCTTTCCAGTATTTTAATTCTTGTGTTCTTGTTTATTTTCGTGTTTAAATCTGATCTAGATCTTTCCTAGGTTTTATTTTCGTTATTCCGCGTTTTTCGACGAGATTCCCCGACTGGGATCACATCAAGAAGAGACTACCCACACCCTATGTTTCTAAAGAGCCTGCATATATGTGTTCAGTTATATTGTAAATTAATTAATTGACGATGAGTCTACTGAGTATTTCTATGAAATGTTCATGTCTATTTTAACAACACTTGCATATTTCGGAGAGGGTGGCAAGTGATGGATGATTGTAGCAATAGTCGTTAAATGGTTGAAAGTCTTATTTTAATGATTTTCGTATTTCCAAACATTGGAAAATTTTGAGAATTTCAGTTATTTGAGAAATTATGATATTGTCAATTGCTTTACAATATTAATGGCTCAATTTATTATTTCGAATTGTGTCATAAATGTTTTCAATTTAACCGACCATTACAGTTTATTTGATGTTGCCAAAAATGAATTTCAGTCATTTCTTAGGCTAAAATATTATTTTAAAAGTTAGATCAGATGATGACGTGGTGAACCGGGTATTTAGAACTCGGGGCGCTACAACTTGGTATCAGAGCCAGTCTGCGTTTCTGTAGACTGGCATATTTTCAAAAAGAAATTTCAAGAAACATTTTACACTATTTAATTATTATTGATGAAGATTTCCACTGCCATCATTCATCCCACCAACTCCGAGGTAAAGAAGTTTATGATGTTTAACGTTATTTCAGTATTTCGGATATTTATTTTAATGATTTATGAGAAAGAATGAAGAGAAAGAGAAAGAGATTGTATCCGAATAAGAAAGAAAGAAATAAATAAATAAGTTTTGGAGCATAACGAGAAATCGTATCCAAATCAGAAAGAAAAGAAAAGAAAGAGAACGAGTGTTGAGCATAATGGGAACAATATAATTTAAGAATGATTTTATAATAATTTTTTTCCTCGAACTTAGAAATGATGAACCCTAGCCGGAATTTGCGTATTTGATTTTAGACATGACACCATTTACGAAGAGTCAATAGAAAGGATTAGACAATATTTTCGAAATATATGTCGTTTTGACCAACACCTCATGTTAAGATATATAACCACACTATCGACTATTGTGCCGCGTTATGAGGCCATGACTAGTGGTTTTAGAGCAACTGTTGTGAGATTGATTAGTCACTTGTTGTCAACATTTTCTGTTAATCAACGGGAAATAGCAAGACAGTTTTATGAAGTTGTGATGAGATGTTGAGATTATAAGTAATATGATACTATTGAGACTTTTATGAGAAGAATTATAAAATTTGAAATTTAAAGATTGGTTCTTAATTATTGGGAATTAAGGACTCGATATTGTGTTTGAGTAAGTAAATTTCTTCCTCTACTTCGAGAGAGATTTATAATATAGTTTGGCCTTGCGATTTAACTTTGGGATTATGATTTGTGGCATATATTTTATAAGTAAGATGAATGAATGATCATTTGAGCCAATTAATGTATTGAAGGAAGGGATATTTTAATGTTAGAAACTATGATTTGAAATTGTTATGTTGAGGAATGATGAATTGATTTTCTGGGATATTTTTGGTGGTATTGAAGTTTTTTTGAATTGTTGTCAATATTTAAATCGTTGTGGTCAGATGAGGAGTGTAACTACAGGTTGTTATTGTTGGTTATAAAGTATACCTACGGGTTGGATAAGTTCAAATTATAAGGGAGACTCTATATAGAATTTTATCACTTTGAGTTAAGAGCATGGTATGGTAAACAACCCACTAAGGGATAATGACTCTTAAGATATTTTTGGCTTCTTCGAAGTATAATCATTTTTGTAATGGATATAGTTACATTGAAATGCTCTCCTTGTTTCACAATTTCAAAAACAAGATGATGTATACAACTACTGGATATCAAGGTATACGTGAAGTTATGTGATGACTTGATGCATACATTGGGAAATGTCAAATTATATTTTGAACGATGAGTGAAGATAAATATTATGGTGTTATTGGGAAGAATCTTAATTATTCTTAGGAACAAATTGATCATTAGTAAGGAATGATCACTTGTATTGGAGAATATTATAAATTATGAGGATATGCGATAATACTGTTGATTTATTTTGGAAGTTGATCTGGTAGATGATGTGTTAAAGATTTGGTTATTTACAAGTAATATGATTATTTGGAAAAGTCAGTTATCATGAATGAGAGATATTGGAAGTATTTTATAGTGGGATGCCTTAAAGGAGTAACCATTTATTCGAAGCGAGAATTTGGAGACATATGATTGAATGTTTGGAATTATGTGAGATAATGATGATTGTCATAAGGTCATTTGAATATAAAAAGGTACAAGAGATAATTATAAGGAATAATGCGATTGCTCTTATGGTGAGAACTGAAGGTGATGATGTATTGAGATTATGAAATAAGTTGACTTTCCATGAATAAGTTATGCTATATTTGGTTCTAAATAGAATTCGAAGAAAGATGAGTCTCAGTCATGGGAAATGAATCAGGACTTCCTCGTGATCAATGAACGATTCACTGATGTACATTAAGTTTTCATTTATGACATTAGAAGATCATGAGAGAAAATTGTTGGATGAAATTGATGAAAGGAATTTTATCAGGTCCTGGATTTGTACAAGTATTGTAGAACTAATGCATTTGATCGGAGGAACGTTTATGATGAGATCATACCTTGAAATTTTGGAAATTTTTACTGATGGTATCTTGGTTCGAAATTAAGAAATGAAATTTTATGTAATTGTCCTTATGGATAGAATTTGTGGAAAATGGGGATAAGACTTCACAGTGATGACTTATTTTGGAGTAGTATGCAGAAAGAGTGACACATGACAGAATCCAAGATTTATTGAGTTTGGGAGATTGATATATAATCTTAGTGAGCATATTGACGTATAAGTAGGGGTGGGCGTGGGTTGGGTTGGGTTGGGTCGGTTTTTTGCCCAACCCAAACCCAACCCACTACGGTCGGGTTGATAAAAAATCAACCCAACCCAATTACGAATTCAAACCCAACCCACCAAATTTCGGTCTGGTTGGGTCGGGTTGGTCGGTTTGGGCTTTGGCCCAATTAGTAAAAATTTTGAAAAAAAAAAACTAATAAATCTATCTTTAATTCAAATCAATTATGTACAATACAATAACCAAAAATACAATAAATTGAACACTTGCTAATAAAATTAAAATATGTTCAATAAATAGTTAAATAAGTCAAGTTTCATTACTTTAAAAAAAAAAAAAAAAAAAACGTCTTTTTTTTTTGGGTTGGATTGGGTCAGGTTGGGTCAGGTTATTCACCCAACCCGCAACCCGACCCAACCCGAAAAAAAAATTAAAAAAAATCCGAACCCAACCCAATTTTCATGAAAAACCGACCCAAACCGATCGGGTTGGGTCGGTTTGGGCGGGTTGGGTCAGTTTTTGCCCACCCCTACGTATATGGTTCATGTGATAGATATGATGGTTACTATATTGTAATCTTAGAGAGATTGATATGATTATTTGAGGTCATATGATACGACGATAAGTGACATGTTACATGATTATTTCAAGATATGGTGACTAGACGGTTAATAGATGTTATGGTTATCCCGTGAAGAATTGTGTGAATACATTGAGTCAATTGATCTCATTTTAATGGTTTATTACATTATGGTGAAATATTACCTACGATTGGGAATTTTCATTTTTGAGTCATAATATATGGGTTTATTTGAAGTTTTGGTGATGCAGTTTCGATTACTTATTATCGGTTGTGCTTTTGATGTGAGTAAAGTATTTTGCTACAATAATGGAAAATCTGAGATTATCAGTTGTGCGACTTTTACTTATAATGTGATTGTATCTTTGGGTTAAGTAAACTTGATGAGGAATCCTATATGGTTCACCGAAGTCTTATTCATTGCTGATAGAATTAATTAGAGTATTGTTCAGAGCGTGACATAAATTGAAGTTGGAGAACAGGGAAATTGAATATTGAACTTCAGATTGGGAAATTAATGAGGTTTCTTAAGTTTGAGAATATCATATCTGATCCTTAAGATGCTGCTTAAAGTTAGTACATTAGTCCTCGACTAGAATGAGTATGTGATATCAGGTACTTGATGCATGATTTAAAAGTATGGACTATGGGATTTAAGTTTGAATTTCTTCAATTTTAAAAAGGGAATTTCAGTCGAGTTTAGAAATGATTGCGTTTGTATATCTTTCAGAAAGATTCTGCCAAGTTTGAGTTTGTGCTCAATATTTTGGAATTGATACCGCGTTTCTATATTTTGGATCATAAGGTTTTATTCCTGATCAATCTTCTTGATTTTTAGTTTAAGCATTGGAATAATTGATAGTTATATCGTGGATTCGATATCAGTATAGATCCTTGAAAGGTTGGAAATAGAAGGTCAATGAATGAGTTTATAAGTTGGATAAGGTCAGATGATTGTTTAAGTTCTACACAATAGCTATCAAGCGTCTTTTCGCATAGCTTCGTATGAGGTACAGATATATGTTAGAGAGGTTGTCCGATTTCATGTATTGATAGTGCCCATTTTTGGATCGAGATTCGAGATTTACTTCGAGATTTTAGAAAAGTTTACATGTTCCAATGGGTACTAAATTACATTTTAGTATTGCCTACCATCCCTTGACAGACGGGCAGTCCGAACGCACTATTCAGACGCTGGAAGATATGCTTAGAGGCTGTATGCTAGACTTGAATGGTAATTGAGAGACACATTTTCCATTAGTACAATTTTCCTACAATAACAGTTTTGGGCTACCGTTGATATGTCACCATACGAAGTACTGTATGGGTGAAGATGTCGATCGCCAATCTTTTGGGATGAAGTTGGCGAGAGGAAATTATTGGGATCAGAATTAATTGAAAAAACAGTATAGGCTATCGAGAAGATCAGATTACGGATTAAAGCTGCCCAAGACAGACAGAAAAGCTATGTCGAGCAAAGAATAAAAGACTTAGTGTTTGAGATTAGAGAGAAAGTGTTCTTGAAAGTAGCTCCTACGAAGGGTACTTTTCGTTTCGGCAAGAAAGGGAAATTAATGCCTCGTTTCATCAGACCATTTGAAATACTAGAGAAGTGGATAATGTGGCTTATTGTTGGCATTGCCACCAGAACTTGCAGCTGTTCACAATGTTTTTCATGTTTCTCTATTGAGAAAGTATGTTCATGATCATAGTCATGTGGTGAATTATCAGCCTCTTACAGTTCAGAAAGATTTGACTTATGAAGAGGCACCTATGTGCATAGTAGAGAGAAAAGTCCATGTCTTAAGAAACAAAGAGATTCCTTTAGTCAAAGTCCTGTGAGGTAGACACCATAGTAATGAAGCTACTTGGGAAAAGGAAGAGGAGATCCTAGCCAAGTATCCAAGAATAATAGATCAAGTAAGTTTAATTTCGAGGACGAAATTATTTTAAGGGGGTAAGGTTGTAGCGACCGAGAATTTTTACGCAATTTAAATAATTATTTTAAAATTATGGAAAATCGTGCCGCTGCGATCTCACCCATTTTTAAGTTAACGCCGCGACGTATTCGTCTAGCCAAGTCGAGAAATGTAAAGTCAATTCGATTTTAATTAAATTTCGAATTCCCAAAATTTTATTACTTTATTTATTTATTTAAATTATTATTTTCAAAATCATTTTCAATCCCAAATTACGTCAAGTTCATTTTATCAGTTACACTCTTCGACTCAGTTGAATTCACGTACGACTTTCCTCGAATTGCGTGCGTTGCTTGTAAAGGTCTCATACTACCAACCCCCATCCATCAATCACATCCATCCCATACTTCCACCCACTCCATTATACATCACCAACTCCTCCAAACTTCAACACACACCCCCACCAACTGATAAGTGTTATATTCACGTTTATTTTATGCACTTATGCCCTTGAATATACCATAATGTGATTCTATCTAAGTATTATTAATGCATTTTATGTTTTATGTTGTATAGGATCCTAAAAGAGGAGAAAAGAAGAAAAAAGGACCAAATTGCACTAAAAACTGAAGTTTGGGGACTTAGGTGCAAATACCTTTACGGCCGCAAGCAAAAATCCTCACGGCCGTAAGTGCATGATTGAAACAGACAAAATTAAGCAGAAAAGATGTTACGGCCGTAAGAAACATATTTACGGCCGTAACCTTCAAAGAGTGAAAAATGTGCAGAAACACAGTTACGGCCGTAAAGGTACATGTCACGGCCGTAACCTTCAAAAGATACAGAATCAGCAGAGACTCAATCATGGCCGTAAATCTTAAAGTCAAAAATTTCCTTATTTCAATTCTTTCCATATTTTTGGATTTCTTGCTCCCAAAGCTAGGGCACGAATTTGGGCTCTATAAAAGGAGCAATTCAGTACCAAAGAGAGGAAGAAAAATTATATTTTGAAAGCCACAATATCAAGGTTTGAAGAGAAGAAATTCCTGGCAAAAATCAAGGTGAATCAAGACAATATTTTTGGGGAGTTCTTCATGGCAATGCGTGGCTAATCTTCTCAACCTAGTTCAAGGGGGACGTTGTGTTCATATTATTCTATTATTCATTCCTCAAACTCGTAACGTAGTTCTTGTTTTTATGTTTTATTTATTGGATTTCTCATGAACATTAATTTCGTCAAGACAATTTATTAATTGATTAAGGCATTGTCTTTTAATTATTGTGTTGATGTTTGCTAATTTGGGTAATTGGATTCGTATTTGTCTTGTTATCCAAATCATAGTAGCAATTGGTAATTTTATATTTCCATATGAAAACCCAATCTAGATTAATCAATTCGAGCATATGTAATTGATAATTTAGTTCACCTAATTCTTCTTGTTTTCACATAGTTAATGAATTAAATCTAGGGAGCTTATTCTAGGTTGTTCATTCACTCTAAATTGATTGGAGAACTAATTCTAATTGATTATTATTAAGGAAGAATTGGATTAATTAGAGCTTTTTGATTATTCCGGGTGATAAATAAAACAAAGGATAGTACATGCGTTGGTTGGGGAATGACAATATTATAATAGGGCACAACCGAACCTGAGAACTAGGATTCTTTATTATTTGATTTTTATTCCAGCTATTTTACATCTTTATTTGATTATTTAGATTAATTGAAAATTTCAACTCAAAACCCCCCTTATAAATCTAATTGACATGGCATTAAATTAGTTCTCGTTCCTCGTGGGATCGACCCTTGCTTCCGCTATCTCATTTAAATTTGAGTTTTGGCAAGTAAGGAAATTTACTTAATTCTTGGTGCATCGTGACGAGCACCAAGTTTTTGGCGCCGTTGCCGGGGAACGGTTAACCAATTTTCTGTTTAATCAATTAGAATTTTATTTTCTGCATTTTTATTTATTTACTTTTATTTTCGGTTTGAAAAAAAAAAATTGAAATTCTGAAAATTTATTTATTTATTTATTTATTTATATGCATAAAACTCGATCCACTAATCCTGAATATTTTTTATTTGATCCAGAAATCGAGCGAACTTTTCGACAGCAAAGAAGGGAAGCACTAGAACAAATGGCAGCTCATAACCTCAACAACAGGACACTTAAACAATTGGCCACTCCAGATGTCGCTCAACAGCCACTCTGTATCACTTTTCCGACAGTGGAGGAGGGAAAAACTTTTGAACTCAAATCTGGACTCATTCACTTGTTGCCAACTTTTCTAGGACATGCTGGTGAAGACCCTTACAGGCATCTCAAGGAATTCCACGTGGTTTGTGATAGCATGAGACCCACGGGTATTACCGAGGAACAAATTAAAATGAGGGCCTTTCCATTCTCGTTAAAGGATGCCGCTACTGATTGGTTATACTGTTTACCATCCGGATCAGTCACCACCTGGAATGACATGAAGAGGCTATTTTTGGAAAAATATTTTCCTGCATCTCGGGCTGGAACAATCCGGAAGGAAATTTGCGAGGTTCGTCAAAACAATGGTGAATCGCTGTATGAATATTGGGAGCGCTTCAAGAAGCTCATCTCGAGCTGCCCCCATCATCAAATCAGCGAACAACTACTGGTGCAATATTTCTACGAAGGACTGCTACCAATGGACAGAAGTATGATAGATGCCGCAAGTGGAGGTGCCTTAATGGATAAAACACCAGAACAGGCTCGGGCTTTGATTTCCAACATGGCTGAAAATACTCGGCAATTTAACCCAACCCGAGACATGCAAGTTCGCCGCGTGAACGAGGTAAGTAGTTCCAATATAGAAAGTCAACTGTTTGAACTAACAAATCTCGTTAAACAACTTGTTGTAGGAAGTGCACAACAAGTCAAAGCATGCGGGATATGTGCTAACTTCGGACATGCAACGGATGCGTGCCCGGTGCTCCAAGAGGAAAACAGTGAACAAGTGAACGCTGCTGGAGGCTTCCCATTTCAAAAACAACAATACAATCCATACTGAAACACTTACAATCCTGGCTGGAGGGACCACCCGAACTTGAGCTATGGAAATAACAAACCTCCGGGTTTCGTCTCCAACAAGCCTCAAGGAAATTTTCAACAACAAGGAAATTTCCATCCATAGGGACAATATCAGCAAAGGCCACAATCATCAGGTATGCCTCTCGAAGAAATGATGAAAACTTTGGCCACTAACACTCTACAATTTCAACAGGATACCAAATCCAGCATTCAAAACCTGGAAAATCAAATAAGTCAAATGGCCACAGCTATCAACAGACTGGAAGCACAAACAGGAGGAAAGTTGCCATCTCAACCCGAGGTGAATCCGAAGAATGTAAGTGCAATTACTCTTCGAAGTGGAAAAGAAATTGAGGTGCCACAATCAAAGCCAACCGCGAGTGAAGAGGAGGAGGTTGAAGAAAAAGAAGTCGAAAAGAAAAATAGCATTCCACGAAACTCTCAGGTAAAAACCGAACCTATTGTGAATGCGAAACTAACTCCACCGCCTTTTCCGAGCAGGTTAGCGAAGGCGACTAAGGAAAGCAAGGAGAAGGAAATTCTGGAAATGTTCAGGAAAGTGGAAATCAACATTCCACTGTTGGATGCAATCAAGCAAGTGCCCCGTTACGCGAAGTTCTTAAATGAGCTGTGCACCAACAAACGGAAGTTGATGGGAAATGAAATGGTAAGAATGGGGGAAAATGTGTCAGCACTCTTCCAAAGGAAACTGCCCCCAAAATGCAAGGATCCAGGTATGTTCACTATACCTTTCCAAATAGGTAACACTAAACTGGATCGTGCATTAATAGATTTAGGTGCATCTATAAATGTAATGCCTAGGTCTACATACAATGCATTAAAACTTGCTAATATGACTGAAACAAATGTGATTGTTCAACTAGCCGACCGTTCAAATGCTTATCTGGATGGGGTAGTTGAAGATGTTTTAGTGCAAGTAGGGAACCTAGTATTTCCCGCAGACTTTTATGTCCTAGACATGAACGACGACCATTCCCCTAATTCCACCCCTATTCTGCTAGGAAGACCCTTTTTATGGACTTCTCAAACTACTATCGATGTTAGGAAGGGGGTATTAACTATGGAGTTTGATGGGGAGGTGGTGCAATTTAACATTTATGATGCAATAAAACACCCAAATGATATTTATGCTGCATATTTTATTGACATAATTACCCCTACTGTGCAGAAAGTATTTGAACTAAATTGCAGGGACGTACTAGAAACAGCTATTTCTGAATCATTGAGTCAAATTGATAACGATGATGTGGGGATGAGCAGGGAACTGCAAAATGAAATCATTGCACTTGACTAGTTGGAACCCGTGCCGCACAGGTACACTATTAAAACAATCCAATTGACAGACTATCCTAACAAATTACTACCCTCTGTCTTGCAGGCACCCGTAGTGGAAATGAAAACCCTACCAGCCCATTTGAAGTATGCATTTCTTGGTGATGGAGAAACACTCCCGGTAATCGTTTCATCCAACCTCACCAAAGTGGAAGAAGATAAGCTGGTTCGGGTTCTTCGGGAGCATAAAGAAGCAATTGGATGGACAATTGCAGATATCAAAGGAATCAGTCCATCGATCTGTATGCACCGGATATTACTTGAGGAAGGAGCTCAACCATCAAGGCAAGCTCAACGAAGACTCAATCCGGCAATGATGGACGTGGTGAAAAAGGAGATCTTAAAGCTGTTGGGGGCAGGAATGATTTACCCAATTTCAGACAGCAAATGGATCAGTCCCGTGCAAGTGGTGCCCAAGAAATCTTGAGTGACAGTGGTGGAAAACAAAGATGGCGAGCTTGTACCGACTAGGGTGCAAACCGGGTATCGAGTATGCATCGACTATAGGAAGGTAAATGCCGACACTCGAAAAGATCATTTTCCCCTCCCCTTTATCGATCAAATGTTAGAAAAATTAGCGGGTCATTCCCATTATTGTTTCTTAGATGGTTTTTCGGGTTATTTTCAAATTGCCATAACACCCGAGGATCAAGAAAAAACCACATTTACTTGTCCATTTGGCACTTATGCATATAGGCGCATGCCTTTTGGTTTGTGTAATGCTCCTGCGACGTTTCAACGTTGTATGATGAGCATTTTTTCTGAATACATAGGAAAAATTATTGAAGTGTTCATGGACGACTTTAGTATGTGGGGTGATTCATTTGATGCATGTCTAGATAATCTAACTTTGATTTTAAAACGATGCATTGACACTAACTTGGTCTTAAACTGGGAAAAATGTCATTTTATGGTGGATCAAGGGATTGTATTGGGTCATATAGTGTCCAAAAAAGGAATAGAAGTCGATAAGGCTAAGGTAGACCTCATATCTGCATTACCTTACCCCGCAAATGTGCGGGATATACGATCTTTTCTTGGCCACGCAGGTTTTTATCGCAGGTTCATAAAAGACTTCTCAAAAATTGCATCCCCACTGTGCAATTTGTTGCAAAACGACGTGCCATTTGAGTTCAATGATCTGTGCAAAAAGGCCTTTAACCAATTAAAGGAGCGGTTGACTACACCACCCATTATCCAACCACCTAACTGGGATCTTCCATTCGAAATAATGTGCGATGCTAGTGACTATGCCGTGGGGGCGGTTTTAGGACAACGGGTCGGGAGAGCACCCCATGTGATCTACTATGCTTCTCGAACATTAAATCAGGCCCAATCGAACTATACCACTACTGAAAAGGAACTTTTATCTGTGGTATTTGCTTTAGAAAAATTTCGATCATATTTATTGGGTTCTAAAGTTATTATTTTTACAGATCATGCAGCTTTGAGGCACTTATTTGTGAAAAAGGATGCAAAACCGAGGATCATCCGATGGATACTCTTACTACAAGAGTTTGACTTGGAAATAAAGGATAAAGCAGGATCGGAAAATGTAGTGGCTGACCATCTTAGCAGGGTAGTGAGAGCCGAGGACGACCTACCCCTGCGTGAAGCTTTCCCGGACGAAAGCTTATTCGCGACTGAAGCGAACCTCCCATGGTATGCTGACCTAGTAAATTATATAACTTCTAAACTAATGCCAACCCATTCTTCGCAGGCAAAGAAGTATAAAATGAGGAGTGACGCCAAATACTACATTTGGGATGATCCATACTTGTGGAAGAGATGCCCCGATCAAATCATTCGGAGGTGCGTGCCCGGATCAGAACACAAATTAATACTTACCTTCTGCCATTCCTACGCATGTGGGGGCCACTTTGGACCAAGACGGACCGCACAAAAGGTATTGGATAGTGGTTTCTTTTTGCCCACCATATTCAAAGACGCCTACATATTCTGTAAGTCTTGCGACAATTGCCAAAGAACAGGTAATCTGTCCCAACGAGATCAAATGCCCCAGAATCCCATAATTGTATGTGAAATTTTTGATGTTTGGGGCATTGACTTCATGGGTCCCTTTCCCCCGTCTTTTGGTTGCAATTACATTTTGTTAGCTGTTGATTATGTTTCCAAATGGGTGGAAGCCAAAGCCACCCGTACTAATGACTCTAAGGTTGTTGCAGATTTTGTAAAGGCTAACATTTTTAGCAGGTTCGGTATACCTCGGGCAATGATCAGTGATAGGGGAACAAACTTTTGCAACCGCACCATTGAGGCACTACTAAAGAAATATGGAGTGTTACACCGAGTATCCACTGCATATCACCCCCAAACCAGTGGGCAGACAGAAATTTCAAACAGGGAAGTTAAGTCTATACTCGAGAAAACGGTTCGGCCAGACCGCAAGGATTGGAGTATCAGACTGGAAGATGCATTATGGGCTTATAGAACCGCTTACAAGACGCCGATTGGTATGTCCCCATACCGATTGGTGTTTGGAAAACCGTGCCACCTACCTGTGGAACTCGAGCACAAAGCTTACTGGGCCATTAAGCAATGCTACATGGACTGGGGAGTAGCGGGAGATCATAGGAAGCTTCAATTGCAAGAACTCGACGAGATCCGAAATGAGGCCTACGAGAATGCCATGATTTATAAAGATCAGACCAAGGCCTTCCATGATCAACGCATTTCTCGAAAAAGTTTTAGTGAGGGCCAGAAAGTTCTTTTGTTTCACTCTCGGCTCAAGCTTCATCCAGGTAAGCTTCGTTCTCGTTGGGTTGGACATTTTGTCGTTATTAATGTTTCTCCCCATGGTGCAGTCGAGATCAAAAGCTTGAAAACTGATAAAACGTTCAAGGTTAATGGACACCGCCTCAAGCCCTACTACGAGGGGTTCCAAACTGAGAACTTGGAGGTGATTGCACTGGAAAACGCCAACAACGAGCAATAGTCTCGCACGGACTCAGTCGAGCCAACGACAGTAAACAAAGGCGCTGCTCGGGAGGCAACCCGAGAGGGGAGTTTCTTTATCTCCTCGACTTTTTATTTTCGTATTTTCATTTTGGTTAATCTTAGTTTCTCTAGTCATTTCAAAAAAAAAAAAAAAAATTATAAATTTCCAGTGACCTCGTTACGGCCGTAATTTAACATTTTACGGCCGTAACTCTATTTCATTCTTTTTATGCAGAAGCCTTCTTACGGCCGTAAAAATATTTTTACGGCCGTAATGGTCCCTTTGAATTTTTATTTTTTTTTCAGGATGTGACTTACGGCCGTAAGTCTTACCTTTACGGCCGTAAGTCTTGTTTTTCAAATTTTTAATAACAGAAAACGAAGGGACCTCGCGCATAACTCTCCCTCTCCCCCTCTTCTTCGCACTCTCCTTCCATTTCACCCCTCAATTTCGTTCTTAAGGTAACCCATTTGCACTCTTCCATCACTACCTTCCTTCCTCACAGGTTCCCCAAGGTATGTTTCTTTTTTTTCTCTTTTCCCTTTTCTCTTTTTCTCTTCTTGGCATGGGTTGTGTGTTTATATCCGTTGGGTTCTCGATTTTTCCCTGTCCATTGAACGACTTTGCATTGTTTGGGATTGTGTTTTGTGATTTGGGGTTTAGTTTTGATTGTTATACCAACCGTGGCTTCGTTTTTTTGCTTGCACTCCAAGTGTTTGATGTAATGGCTAGGAGGATTTCGAGTGTTTATTTGCCTCAAGTTGCATCTCTAACCGCACTATTATGCTAGTATGGGTGTATTGCCGTCATATAGGAATATAATTGTAGGGAAGTGTGGCGCTTGGTCTTGTTCTTTCATAGGGCATATTGCATAGTCCTCTTTCCCTTCTACTTATCATTTCATGATGATTTTGGTTATGAGTTCCAACTTTTATCTTCGCATCGCCTAAGTTGTGGCCCCGCATCGTCATTTTGGTTTGCCATATCGGATAGTGTCCCTTACAGTTGACAAATATAGCATGGCCTTGTACTTGATACATGCAATCTAACGAACACTTGTTAGGTTCCTTGTACTTAGGCTATTTTTCGATGTGTTATGGGGGTTTCTACAATTATTTATACACATCTTCCCACGACTTGGTTCCGCCCGTACCTTGCTTGTGTGTACATTATACTGGTCGTGAAAAGCCTTGATTTTCAATTGCGCCCTTTACCGTCACGCACTATTGACTTGCGCATATTTGCTTTTCCATCCCTATCCGTGATTGACTAATCTCCTCTCTTCTTTCACAGAATTTTATATGGCCCCACCGACTAAGAAAGGAAAGCAGGTGGCAGGGGAATCCTCGGTTGTGCCCCGCAAGGAGAAGCCCCAGTCTAAACTGTGTATTAAGGAGCGCCTTTTCCTCCCAGGAGACTTTCAGGAATAGAGGGGCGCTGACACCATCATTGCCCCGCGACAGTTTTGGGCCCGCTTCGTCGAATTTGGTTAGGTCAGATTCGTGAGTGATTTACCGTTTGGGAACCCCCCGCTGGTGTACAAATTCTATACCCAGTTCAACAAGGACATTGGTGACGAGGGCTCCCTTGACTTTCACCACACTAGAGTTGCGGGGAAGAGAATCCAATTTGATAAGGAAGTGGTGGATAACTATTTGGGGTTAAATAGCACTGGGTCGGTCCCCATGTCGTCTAATGCGAGTGTCTTCTTTCCGGACCAAGAGGTGCTCCGTTGGGCTTTGAAGCCTGAACTCCATGACTCCCTGACTGTCATCCTTCCGCACTACAAAAATCGGGATCTACAGCGGGACGCCTGGTACCTGCACCAGTGGGGGTCGGGGAGTCTCTTCCCATCCACTAGCCTCACTACAGTATCTGTTCGCTACCTCCGGGTCTACTACGCCATTACCATGGGGATCAAGTTTGACTTGGGGCAGCTCATTTTTGATACGATATCCACTTACGCCAGCTTGATACCACAGAAGCGAGGCATGTCGTTCCCTTGTTTAATCACCGCCTTATGCCGGGCTCAAAGAGTTCCCGCTGCGGTAAGTGACGACACCTTGGGGCATGGGAATCGCCTCACGAAGGCGAGTTTGGAGAATGCTCGTAGGCAGATCGTTGCGAAGCGGGGTCACGGAGATGATGAATCAGGGGACTCCGATGGTGATCAGGGCGCCGAGGAGCCCGCAGCCCGGGAAGCGCCTCAACATCCTAATGCTCCTACCCCTTTTGAGCTTCAGATGCTAGGCATGATGCAAGCCTTCCAATCCCAGCTGAACGCTATGCAAGAAGATCAGCAGCTTCTACTAGAGGAGCAGCGGGCCATTCGGGATCAGATTCGGCAATTGCAGAGAGCTCGAGCCGATCAACCTCCACAATAGCCCGAGGGAGTTTCTTCTTTTTTTTTCCCTTTTATTGCTTTCCCTTTTATTGTTGTCCTTTTTCAATGAGGACATTGAATTGTTTAAGTGGGGGGGGGGGGAATTGACTTGATTGTAAGCTTATTCAATTTCTCTCTGTAATCGAATTTTTAAAAGGTATTTTGATCCTGTTAGCTGTTTTTGCTACCTATCTATGCTACTTAGATCCTTAACCATACTTTGATAGGGAGCAACCTCACTTTTGGTGCATTTTTAAAAAAAAAAAAAAAAATCATTGCATAATTGGATATAAATTGATCACATAGGGATCATCTCGTCCAATACTTCATCAATAGGTTGGAAATGAAAAGTAAAATTGTCAAATACCTATAACCGAGTTAACCCGACCTACAATAGACAGATTACCCTTTCATATATGACCTTGAATGTCCCAAATTATTATACCTCTGTGAGTAGTAATGGTTTGAATGCTTTCAACCGTCACCCTCGACCAACGGACTTAGATTGGAATGTAGATCAAGCAATGACCTATAACTCATAATTGGATGGGAGAAACACATGAAAACCATAATTTCTGAGCTTCTGAACCTAAGAGCTATTTTCAATACTTATGAGCTCGTAATTCTTTGATGTGTGTCCTGCATGGTTGAGTTATACTTGGATGTGCTTTCTTGTGCATACCGCTGTAGCTTCTTGATTCAAGTGCAAATTATAGCAAAGGCAATAGGTTAAACCAAATTTGACTTGCTAAATGAGCCTACCTTGCTACATGGACCAATAGAAGCCTTTTTGAGCCTTAGTCTTTCTTTGAATTTTTATGCCACGCTACAAGCCACGAATACCCTTTCTTTTGCATTATCTCTATTTTGAACCCATTGAGAAGGGATTCGCAAGCTTTTGTTGATTGAGGATTGTGCTATGGTTTAAGTCTAATTTAGTGGAGATGGTTATCTTGTGTTGGGCGATGGTTGTATAATGGATTGAAGTCAGGGGAATGTAATTCTATCTTGTGCAAATTGATGACTTCCTAAGTTACAGTCTATACTCGAAAAAAAAAAAAGCTTGAAAAAAAAAAAAAAGAGTGAAGGAAGTGATGTTATTTTGAAGTTAGTCAAGTGTGGATAAAGTTGGATAGTGGGAAACAATAAAGTTCATAATAAGAGTGAAGGAAGTGATGTTATTTTGAATCGACTTAGTTGCGAAGTTCCTTCTCGACTCAGCCGAAATATATCCTTTTGTCCTACCTGACCCGAAGCCCCGTTACAACCAAATAAAGACCTTCACTTTGCACTTGTGTTATTGTTGGCTCCGGTTATGACAGTTAGGCAATCTGTGGTACGGACTTATCCATGCAGAGAACTGAGCGAAAAATTCAACACCTTATACACTTTGTGCGAAGAGAGGAACATCTTGTGAGGGTGTTAACTCCCATTACATTTACTTATGAGTGGTTTGAATTGCTTGGTCTAGGGTTGGTGGTACGAATGTGGTCGGGGGTACTGTGCTGACTGAATTCACATCATGAATAACTCGGATTACGCAAATGAGTTCCTCTAAAATTGGGCGAAACTATTTTTCTTGTAGCCACTCAATAATGGTTGGGAGGTGAGTGAACACGAGAGGTGAAAGGAAATAAACCATAATGAGCCATGATTGGGTTGGGAAGTAAAGGGCGTTGCATCTCTAGCACACACTAACACAATCCGATCATGCAATGGAACAAATTTTTTGTTAAGGAAAAGTGGGTTGCAACCTCAAGTCTCTAAATTGTAATATGTGGTATGAGTCCTATTTCTTTCTTGTTGAATCTTTGTTCGAGGACGAACAATGGTTCAAGTGTGGGGGGATTTGATAAGTGTTATATTCACGTTTATTTTATGCACTTATGCCCTTGAATATACCATAATGTGATTCTATCTAAGTATTATTAATGCATTTTATGTTTTATGTTGTATAGGATCCTAAAAGAGGAGAAAAGAAGAAAAAAGGACCAAATTGCACTAAAAACTGAAGTTTGGGGACTTAGGTGCAAATACCTTTACGGCCGCAAGCAGAAATCCTCACGGCCGTAAGTGCATGATTGAAACAGAAAAAATTAAGCAGAAAAGATGTTACGGCCGTAAGAAACATATTTACGGCCGTAACCTTCAAAGAGTGAAAAATGTGCAGAAACACAGTTACGGCCGTAAAGGTACATGTCACGGCCGTAACCTTCAAAAGATACAAAATCAGCAGAGACTCAATCACGGCCGTAAAAGAATCTTTACGGCCGTAAATCTTAAAGTCAAAAATTTCCTTATTTCAATTCTTTCCATATTTTTGGATTTCTTGCTCCCAAAGCTAGGGCACGAATTTGGGCTCTATAAAAGGAGCAATTCAGTACCAAAGAGAGGAAGAAAAATTATATTTTGAAAGCCAAAATATCAAGGTTTGAAGAGAAGAAATTCCGGGCAAAAATCAAGGTGAATCAAGACAATATTTTTGGGGAGTTCTTCATGGCAATGCGTGGCTAATCTTCTCAACCTAGTTCAAGGGGGACGTTGTGTTCATATTATTCTATTATTCATTCCTCAAACTCGTAACGTAGTTCTTGTTTTTATGTTTTATTTATTGGATTTCTCATGAACATTAATTTCGTCAAGACAATTTATTAATTGATTAAGGCCTTGTCTTTTAATTATTGTGTTGATGTTTGCTAATTTGGGTAATTGGATTCGTATTTGTCTTGTTATCCAAATCATAGTAGCAATTGGTAATTTTATATTTCCATATGAAAATCCAATCTAGATTAATCAATTCGAGCATATGTAATTGATAATTTAGTTCACCTAATTCTTCTTGTTTTCACATAGTTAATGAATTAAATCTAGGGAGCTTATTCTAGGTTGTTCATTCACTCTAAATTAATTGGAGAACTAATTCTAATTGATTATTATTAAGGAAGAATTGGATTAATTAGAGCTTTTTGATTATTCCGGGTGATAAATAAAACAAAGGAGATAGTACATGCGTTGCTTGGGGAATGACAATATTATAATAGGGCACAACCGAACCTGAGAACTAGGATTCTTTATTATTTGATTTTTATTCCAGCTATTTTACATCTTTATTTGATTATTTAGATTAATTGAAAATTTCAACTCAAAACCCCCCTTATAAATCTAATTGACATGGCATTAAATTAGTTCCCGTTCCTCGTGGGATCGACCCTTGCTTCCGCTATCACATTTAAATTTGAGTTTTGGCAAGTAAGGAAATTTACTTAATTCTTGGTGCATCGCGACGCGCACCACCAACTTCATAGTTCATCCTCACACTCCCTATACATCCTCCCTCAACACAAGAACCTTCATACTCTGTTCCCAACAACATCTCCAGCCACCAACCTCCATAGTCACGGCCACCATTCACAACCAAGCTGCCAACCTAGCAGCCGTCACCACCGCCACCTTCTTCTTCTTCAACATTCATCACGCACATCACCACCCAAAATCGACCACAACCTACTGCAGTGTTACCACAACCGGCCAAATCCAACCCCATGCAGCATCTTCCACCAAACACCACCACCTCAACCTGCACAAACCGTCACCACCACCACCACTTTCATCCACTGCCCAGCCACAGCCCACTCACCTCCTTCACCTCCATCATCAACAACACCACCAACGCAGCCACCACCCATTTCCACCATCACCACCGGCACCAGTCAAAAAACCACCTGCAGCTCCGCCAACCTCCAACTCACCTCCACAATCACCACCCATTTCGAACCCACCACCACCCACATGCCTCCACTTCCCTCTCCAATCTCAACCAAAATCAAACCCAAAAACCTAAAGAGGAGAACCCATAACCCCAGAAATCCTTTTTCTTACCTCAATCGCCGGTTTCTCCCCCGGAAAAATCACGAACCCAGCTCGTTCTTGGCCTTGATTTCGCACCAAATCTCGTACCTTAACCCCTCGAATCTGAACCTTGCCTTGGCCGCCGCTCTCCGCCACCCTGCGCTGGTGTTTCGTCGAAAAATCGCCGGTCGAAGGACAGGACTGCGCGAGGTGTGACTCGCACCTCCTCCTCTCTCTGCTCCGAGTGAAATGGGGAAGGAAAGAGATATTTGTTTTAATATTTTTTATTTTCAGAATTTACAACTTGGTCCCCAAGTTTTATAATGATTTAAATCGGTTCCTATAGTTTTAAAACCTATCATTTCAGCCCCTTAATTTCCAAATGATTTTAATAAGCCCTTCATTTTTAAAATCACTTATGTCAAGCCCTACAATTTAATATTCATTTTAGTTCCTCAGCTTTCAAAGTATTCATTTTAGTCCCTCAACTTTCAAATTACTCATTTTAGTCCCTCAACTTTCAAAGTATTCATTTTAGTCCCTCAACTTTCAAATTACTCATTTTAGTCCATTAAATTCCAAAGTATTCATTTAGTCCCTCAACTTTCAAATTACTCGTTTTAGTCCCCCAACTTTCAAATCATCAATTTCAGTCCCCAAATTGTAATTTATCATTTTAACTATAAATTTCAAAAGACTAATTCGACTTAATCTTCTAATTGGTTAGACGAAGCGTACGGAGATCTAAAAGATTGAAGTCATTCCCGCTCAACCACACTCGTTAAGTTTAAGGTAGACTCGCCCCTATTAATTGATTTAAATTATGATTGCATGTGAATGTGTATGTTATGTGACTTATGTGAAAGTCATTTTTATGAAAAGAGACGAGAATGTATTTCTTAAGAAATAATTATGTTGTTATACTTGTCATAACTTACTTGCTTTTATGCATGAAAAAGAAAGAAGATAATATCTTGCAAGATAAATGATGAAGTTATGCATAACTTACGTGCCTTAAGTGCACGAGACGAGACTACCTACACTCGATGATTTTAAAGATCCTACGATTTTTCAAAGAGAAGCCACGTGCTTTAATGCACAAGAGAGACTACCCACACCCTATGTTTCTAAAGAGCCTGCATTTATGTGTTCAATTATATTGTAAATTAATTAATTGGCGATGAGTCTACTGGGTATTTCTATGAAATGCTCATGTCTATTTTAACAACACTTGTATATTTCGGAGAGGGTGGCAAGTGATGGATGATTGTGGTAATAGTCGTTAAATGGTTGAAAGTCTTATTTTAATGATTTCCGTATTTCCAAACATTGAAATTTTTTGAGAATTTCAGTTATTTGAGAAATTATGACATTGTCAATTGCTTTACAATATTAATGGCTCGATTTATTATTTCGAATCGTTTCATAAATGTTTTCAATTTTATCGACCATTACAGTTTATTTAATGTTGCCAAAAATGAATTTCAGTCATTTCTTCCGCTAAAATATTATTTTAAAAGTTAGATCATATGATGACGTGGTGAACCTGGTATTTAGAACTCGGGGCGCTACAGTGTCTGTAATGAGTACTAAATGCCTTTTTCGAGACTTCTTTCTTAATCTTCAATAGATGATACCCATTCGTAAGTCAATTTTCCAGAATTGCAACTGATCCAAGAGATCATCAATTCCTGGTAAATGATATTTATTCTTAATGGTGACCTTATTCAACTCCCTATAGTTAATGCGGAGATGGAGATATCCGTCCTTATTTTTCATGAAAAGTACTGATGTACCCCAGAGAAAAGTACTTGGTTGAATAAATCTCCGATTCAGATAGTCGTCTAATTGAACTTTTAATTACTTGAGTTCAGTGATGTGCTAAATCGCAAGTCTACAATATCACATCCAAGTAATAAAGTGGACAAGGAGCCCGAGTTATCGTCCCACAAAGATTGTGGTTAATTACCGAAGTTATTTTAATCCTAGATTTATTTGAACAGTTGAAAATTGAGATTTTTTTCTGACTTAAATGATGATTAAAAAAATAAACGAGTATGCAAATTGTGCTTTCGTAACTTATGAATGAAATGTTGGGATTCATGATTTCACATAGCCGGTAACTTTAATTCAATTATTCAAGTTGTAATCCTAATAATGTGATCGATCGAGTTCACTAATGCATGTGATTAGATACAATTGAACACAATTAAGTCAATCATGTTTATAGATAACAAGTCATAATGATTAGATACATTGAACACAAGAACTCCAAAAATAGATCGCAATAACAATAAACGTATATCTCTATCATTCATTCAATTACCGGATTTTATTCCTAGATGTAGTTCGTCAGCTCACCTCTCAGATTACGAAAACAAACCATGGTATCAATGAATTAACGGCCAATTAATTTATGCATTAATCAGAAAATAAAACCAACACATGCAATCATTACGTAAAACTTGAACAATGTAATTAAAGGCGAAAATTATGCTACATCGCTAATCTCAACAAGAAATTTAGTTACTCATAATCAAAAAAATAAAAACACAATAAATAATTGTGTAAACATCATGAGTTTATTCAATTCGACAAGTAACAGAAATCTTATAACAAAATATAGCTTCCACGTATTGATCTTCAATCCTTACGTCTTTACTTCCAATTAGCCTACAAGTTCTTAATGAAAAGATGAAGAATTTAGCCTCTTGAAAGTCTACGCAAAGGTCCTTTCTTCATAGGGATGGCAAAAGGGCGGACAGTTCGTGAGTTCGGCTCGTGAAAAAAGGGACTTGGGCTTGAAGCCCATCGGGCTCATAAAAAAAATTTAATTAAACAACAATAGTCATGTGACTGTTGCTGTAACATTTTCTTAACCATTAATTTAAAACCTATATGTATATCAATGCATTTAATTATAATAAAAAATTATGCAAGACATTTGAAAACGTTGAAGCAGTATCCGGGAATTTTCAAACTTCTGATCAAAAAATTGAAATGGGTTTCAATGGGTTGCGCCAATTTTTTTCCCAAACATTTCTCATTTAACCTCTAAGTCCAAGTATGTCTTGAAATTTTTCACTCGCACTATATAACAAAAGACATCGAACAATCTCTATAAACTTTACTTTAATTTTTTTTAAAAAAAAGACGAGCCTAGACCGGCTCGCGAGCCAGCCTATTCGGCTTGTGAGCACACGGGCTCACGAGCCAAACTTGAGTTGGTCGTGTGGGAAACAAGCCGGACTGGCTCAGGTCATTTCCCACACGAGCCCTTACGGTTCGGCTCATGGGCCGAACCAAAGAGCAGTCAAATGGCTTGGTTCGGCCCGTTTGACATCCTTATTTCTTCATGCAGGAAAAGTTGTAGGTTCCAAAGAAACTTAGGAAAAACAAGACAAGAATTCGCACATGGGCCTGACTTCTTCCTGTACTGGATAATCGCGCGTAGGGATGGACGTTTATCGATTCGGTTCGGTTATTGAAGGAACCAATATGGACCGAAACTCTTGGTTCGATTTCGGTTTGGTTCCTTTAATATCAAGAACCGAACAATTTCGGTTTCAGTTCGTTTATCGGTTATTTTTCGGTTCTTGTTCGGTTCCTATTAAAAAATTAAATTTGGTACAAATACGAAAAATATATAATTATTTGCAAAAACAAAAAGTTAAATAGAGCTAAATAGAGCATCCAAAACATATCAGTAAGACTTGTTAAACTTAATCTTCAAATTGAAGGAAAAGAAACATCCAAATAATCATGAAACAAAATTTAATGCAAAATATATCTTTAAAATATATCAATAAAGTTTTTTAAACATCATATTTCACGAGTTCTTCACGTTACCAACTCCTCCCACAAGAATAAAAAAAAAAAAAATTACGTGTGAATGGTAGTAAACGTTGTCTAAAGTATTAGAGAATTGAAATGTTAAGATACATATCATTCGATCGTGTTTGATTATTTTTCGGTTCTTTGCTTGGTTCTTTTGTTAAAAAAGTGAACAATTATCATGTAAAGCAATACAAAAAGTGTCATGTTGGCTTAATTTAAATTAAGAATGTTTGGTTCTCGGTTCGATTTTCTGTTTCCAAATAGGAACCGATTGGTTTTCGGTTCTCCATTTTTCAATTTCAGTTCTCATTTTTTCCTAAGGAATCATCCGGTTTCAGTTCAGTCCTCTCAATTCCGGTTGTTTTGTCCACCTCTAACCGTGCGGTCGCGCATTAGGCCACTTTAAATCGAATCTATTGATTTGATGCATGAACGCACGGCCACCCGGTAGGGTTAGCGTGGTCTTGCAATACAATTCTTCAGCACAATTTTCCATCTTTCAAATTTGTTTAAGTCCCTTATGTTTAATTGCCTAATAGTCCTTCATCTTTTGATTGCAACTCTTCAATCCTTCTTCCAAACTTCAATCCTTCTTCCAAACTTCAATCCATCTTCAATTAAGTCCTTGATCATTGATATCTTGCACTTTGCTCCTCTTAGCTTTCCCAGTTGACATCATCCACTTCCATTTTTCCAATTAGGCGTCCAATTTTCATCCAAAAGCTCAAGGGCCGTTCTCTTTGTGTTTCGATTTTGGATTTTGAGTTTTGGATTTTGTTTTGAATTTTGGATTTTAGTTATTTGTTTTGGGATTGCTGAAAACATGTTCTCTTTGTGATTTTGGAAAACTGTTTTCAAAAATAGAAAACTGAAAAATGCGTTTACTTTGTAATTTTTTGATATATTTATTTTGTGATATTTTATATGTAAAAAATGGTTGATTTGTTGAATTACATTAATTTTAATGTTAATAAATCAGTTAGTTCTCTATGTCAATAAATTTATCATTAATATTGTTTCAGCTAAACAAAAATTTAACCACATACCAATAAAATCTTAACATGGATCTATATATAATGACAAAATAATATAAGAACTTCAAATGAAGGAAGTGTCTCACATTTAAAAAAAATAAAATAATAATAATAATAATAATAAATAAAAAATTACCAAAAAAAAAAAAATCTTAACATGGATCTATATAATAGCAAAAAATATCAGAACTTCAAATGAAGGAAGTGTCTTACTTTTACAAATAAATAAATAAATAAATAAATAAAAATAAAAAATTTACAAGAAAAAAAACTTAACATTGATCTATATATATAATGACAAAATAACATAAAAATTTCAAGTGTAGGAAGTGTCTCACTTTTACAAAAAGTAAAAATAAAAATAATTTTAAAAAAAAAAATCTTAACATGGATCTATATATAATGACAAAATAACATAAGAACTTCAAGTGAAGGAAGTGTCTCACATTTAAAAATAATAATAATTAAAAAAAAATTACAAAAAAAAAAAAAAAAAAATCTTAACATGAATCTATATATAATGACAAAATAATATAAGAACTTCAAGTGAATGAAGTATCTCACATTTACAAAAAAATCAAAAACGCGTGTTTTGGTCGTTTTGGATTTTTTAACACAAAATATCCAAAACGCAATAAAATCGTTTTGAGTTTCCTTTGTATTTTTTTTTTTTTTTGGTGTTTTGGAAAACGCGTTTCTGAAAATGGGCAAAGTGAACGCGTTTTCGATATTTCCAAAAATCGAAAACTCAAAATGGGCTCAAAACAGCAAAGAGAACGGGGCCTCATATTCTCCATTAATTTCCTCATTCACATGATTTTGGGATAATTTCTTAAATATAATCACATAATAAACATTTAAGTAGAATTTATTAAAAACCAACAATATAATAATATAATTTAGACATATAGATGAGTGTATAAACGTACTTATCATTTGGAAGCAGCCATACGGAAGGAGTTTTGAATATGGATGGAGTATAAGGTATTAGTTCAATTTCATAGTCTGGAGGTAATCCAGATAATTCTTTAGGAAATACATTCGGGAATTATTGAACCAGTGGCAATGATGACAGAGTAACATGTTTCTCTGAGCTAACCTGAAACAAACTTATCCAATGTCCTACATATCCTTTGCTTATAAGCTTAAGTGCCTTGGTTGCAAAAATTAAAATTCTAGTTGTTCTCTCAGGTATTGGAATGGAAGTGGTTGTCTTATCTTGCTATCTCAACGTTTTGGACTTACAACCAATCAAGGCATTACAACTAGACAACCAATCTATACCTAATATAATATTGAAGTCGCTAAAGAACAGCAAAATTAGATTTGCTGGGAATTCCCAACCTTCAATGTTTATCTTGACTTTTGGTGAATTTAATTTTGCATTTTGATGAGGTCCACATGGTAATAATATCCAGGTTGTTTGGTAACAAGGTAGATATTATGTTAATACCATGTAAAAACTCTATGGATGTTATCGTAAACATACATCTAACTGTCACTACTTTTTCATCCTCGAAACATTCAGACTTAACCATAGAAAACACTTTCCCTATTGTATGATTGGATTTTTTTTGGATTTTTCTTTTTATTTTTCAGACAATCATTGACCATATGACATTCATTTCACATCAGAATCACAAACAAAACTTAAGCTAACACTGATCGCTATGAGATTTTTCACAATATGAACAAGTTGAAGATGTCGCTTCTTTAGAGTCATTTTCCAAATGTGCCTTTTTATCGGAGAATTTAGGGGTATTTTTATAGTGTCTATTGTGACGACCCGAATTCTCGACCATTCGAGTGCCACTAAAAGTGACTCATATCATATTATCGAGACTTAAATAGAAATGTAAAATTATTCAAAAGAATAATTAGAATCCCATAATTTTATTTGTGAATAAAAATAGAACATAATTTTCTTACATAAAGTTCAACATAATTATCTCATCAATCTTAACCACTTTTGCCACTTCCATGTTGACCGCCTCGAACCTTCAATTATCTGAAAATGGTAAATATCGTGGAGTGAGATTTATAAAATCTCAGTAAGTATACCAAGCATAAATTTTCTTTTGAAAGCATATGGATCATTTTCATCATAACATAGGATAGGATCGAAATACTCATAAACATAGGGAGACACAAGAATTTTACCGAACTTAAATGGCAAGAATTCTTATGTGTAGCGCTACTAAACTCCGGTCCCCTTAGCATAATCATAAACATATCATATGGAACCCATAACAATCTTGTGAGATTGATTTCATAGCAATGATCCAAACATTTTCATAAAAACATAAGATATACTTACTTTTCATAAAAACATAAGGTGTATTTACCTTTCATAAAAACATACTTACTTTTCATAAAAACATAAGATATATTTACTTGTCATAAAAACATACTTACTTTTCATAAAAACATAAGGTGTATTTACCTTTCATAAAAACATACTTACTTTTCATAAAAACATAAGATATACTTACTTGTCATAAAAACATACTTACTTTTCATAAAAACATAAGGTGTATTTACCTTTCATAAAAACATACTTACTTTTCATAAAAACATAAGATATACTTACTTGTCATAAAAACATACTTACTTTTCATAAAAACATAAGGTGTATTTACCTTTCATAAAAACATACTTACTTTTCATAAAAACATAAGATATACTTACTTGTCATAAAAACATACTTACCTTTCATAAAAACATAAGGTGTATTTACCTTTCATAAAAACATACTTACTTTTCATAAAAACATAAGATATACTTACTTGTCATAAAAACATACTTACTTTTCATAAAAACATAAGGTGTATTTACCTTTCATAAAAACATACTTACTTTTCATAAAAACATAAGATATACTTACTTGTCATAAAAACATACTTACTTTTCATAAAAACATAAGGTGTATTTACCTTTCATAAAAACATACTTACTTTTCATAAAAACATAAGGTGTATTTACCTTTCATAAAAACATACTTACTTTTCATAAAAACATAAGATATACTTACCTTTTAAAAGATTAAAATGAAGTGTAGTAGTAAATGGACCAAAACTTTCTTGACCACCTTGAATTTCTCTTACTTGTGGATTTTGTCAAGAGATTGGAAATAAGTGTATATGTGTAGAGTTGTGTGTAAAAGAGATGGGTTTAAATAGATGTATAAAGTTGGCATATTGTAAACATAATCATTCAATTCTATTAATTTTAACACATCCTTTTCTTAAAGTAAAGCACCATTCATATACTTTTCCATATTTATACAAATATTATGCTCTTCATGATTACATATAATGGAGTCTTATCAACCATTCATATACTTTTCCATATTTATACAAATATTATGCTCTTCATGATTACATATAATGGAGTCTTATCAACCATTCATATACTTTTCCATATTTATACAAATATTATGCTCTTCATGATTACATATAATGGAATCTTATCAACCATTCATATACTTTTCCATATTTATACAAATATTATGCTCTTCATGATTACATATAATGGAGTCTATAATTCATTCATATACTTTTCCATATTTATACAAATATTATGCTCTTCATGATTACATATAATGGAGTATATAATTCATTCATATACTTTTCCATATTTATACAAATATTATGCTCTTCATGATTACATATAATGGAGTATATAATTCATTCATATACTTTTCCATATTTATTAAATTAAGATTCTCATAATTATTATATATAATGGAACCTCTCATGCTTGCATATATTTTCTTAATTTCAATAATAAAAATAATTTTTGTATAAATAAATATTGGGATAACATTGAATTAAGTACTTGGACTTAATATACTTTAAATCAAGAGAATGGAGATATTTTTAGAAATTCGGAATTTAATTTAAAATCGAACGATCTCGATTATTTCTTGACTTGGCTATACGAATACGTCGTGGCGTTAACTTAATAAAAATGGGTGAAATAGTAGCGACACGATTTTCTATTAAAATAATTATTAATCGCGTAAAAATTCTTGGTCGCTACAAACTTACCCCCTTAAAATAATTTCGTCCTCGAAATTAAACTTACTTGATCTTATGATTTCTGAACACTTAATCAGAATCTCTTCTTCTTCTTCTTATGTAGCATCATCGCTACCATATTTAACCCAACCATATTTAACCCACTGGACTTTGACTAAATGCATCAATTTGTTTTGTTAAGACATGAACTTTTCTATCAATAATAGACATATGTCTACTCATAAATTCTTCTGAATCAAAATGAAAATTCCCAATCGTATGTGATATTTCATCATATCTTGTAGTACTCATGTAACCTGTCACTTATCATCGTATCATGTAACCTCAAATATTCGTATTAATATCTCTAAAATTTCAATAAATCTTTACTAACATATCATACCATAATAATTTGTCATTTCTTCTTATCACCAAATATCCCAAAATAATTAAAACGATTACCTGAATATTCTCTATGTAATATACCCAAACATGTTATTCACATATCAACATAATCATCAGTTTATCTTTCCAATATTTGTAACCCAAAATTTCTGCAAAATTCAATAAACAAATATCTCCCAAATAATTAAAATTCTTAACTCAAATATCATAACATTTCCCGTAAGGTATTCCTTTCACTTGCACAAACTTATTAATCCTGATTCAATACAGTCCTTATTTCACTTTCACGTATCCCCGTATTATTTCTATACCTTGATTATTATATCAAAATATCAGTACCCAAAATCCAAGAAAATATTCCATATCTCAAATCCCGTCATCATCAAATCTTCCTTTTATCAAGAAAGTAAACGGCGCATAACTCTTGTTCCCTCTTTTCCATTATTCTATTCCGCGCTTTCTTGCTGGAATCAATATCACGCGGATTTCCTCCGATCCTTAATGCTTTTAAATAGTTCATGCTGGGAAGAGGTTAGATCCATCAAAACATGGATATCATTCTTACAAACATTCGCAAGTATTATTCCAGTCTTCCAATGAATGATCTGAGGAAAATTTATCGAATAAGACTCGAAAGATTGAGGTTGCTGATGGCTCATGGTGTTTCAGAAGATGTTCGCTGGTTGATCGAAGCAAAGGTTCGACTATCTGGTGAATTACCTATGACATTTCCAAAGCACATGCCTGGTTTAGGCAAAAGCACCTTCGCAAAGAAACGAAGAGCAAAAAGGCTGAATGGTTGCTACAAATGTGCTCGTTGGAACTGTGATACTCGTTGCAAAACAGTAGGATATTCTTCTACTAATCGGGATGATAAAATCAAATTCATAAAGGGTGGACTGAGTAAGGAGTCTTTGGATGATATTCGACTGACTCTTGAGACGCACCCAAGTGGTTATGTGCAACGTGAACTTTTCTCCTTATACGCTCAGTTTAACGGGGACAAAAATCGTTATAGTCTCCAAAATATAATAGCAAAAGATCCTGTTTGCCAGTCTGTTTTACAAAATGAGGCTTCTGGCAGTTCATCAATGATATAAGGTAAATCTCTTGATACACATTTAAAATATTTTGCTGTTTTTTTTCACGCGTTTTGGAAATAAAATATATTTTCCTTTCTCGAGTTTTGATAAAGCTGGAAATAAATATATTTTCCTTTCTCGAGGTTTGATAAAGCTGGAAATAAATCACCGAAAGGTGATATCTTTGGTAAAACAGTCAAAAGTTGGCCGATTTTGTCAAAAGTAAATCTTTACTTTTTCAGAATCAATGAAAAACAGTAAGTTTTTCCGGCTTTAAATAGCCAAACATATTTCATAGTTCAGGCATCCCAAAATCACATCTTCTTCGTAAGTTTTCTCTTCTATACTATCAAAGATGGAAGCACCAAAACTTCGACAGATCAAAACTATTTGTGTATTTTGTGGATCAAAAGTGGGGAAAGGCTTCAGTTATCTAGAAGCGGCCGTAGATCTTGGAAAGAAACTGGGGGAAAAAGGTATCACTCTTGTGTATGGGGGTGGTAGCAGTGGTCTAATGGGTTGTGTTTCCCAATCTGCTCTTGCAGAGAAATCAAAAGTAATCGGTGTCATACCTGTCCCTTTGGTAGATGTTGCAGGAAAAACACGAGGGCATGAAGTTCAAACCTTATCCATCCATGAACGCATAACTTGTATGCTATATGGTTCTGATGCCTTTATAGCCCTGCCCGGAGGTTTTGGTACCTTAGAAGAAATCTTTAACATTACCTCGTGGGCTCAACTAGATCTCCATACTAAGCCTATTGGGCTTCTGAATGTTAACAATTTCTTTGATGGCTTGTTAACCTTTCTTGATTATGCTGTGGAACAGGGATTCATCTCTCCATTTTCCAGAAGACTCCTTATTTCTGCTCCTACTATTGATGAACTACTGGATAAGCTGCAGTCATATATCTCAATACAAGATCCAGCAGGGGTTAAGATAGATTGGTCGCAAGGAAGGGGAATCAAGCGAAAATGGAGTCCGGTTAATGTAAACTTAACTTTATGAATCTTAGAATAGGTGGGGGTAGAGTACGGAGTATTCTTACTCTCGAGACACCCCTCTAATTTCCTAGGATTTTCCTTAATGTTTAAATCTTGTGTGTACCTCAAAGGTTCCAGGTGGTAGATTACGGAGTATTCTTACTCTCGAAACACACCTTTTTGAAGGTTTCTTTATTTCCTCAAAAGGTCAGAGGTGGTAGGATACGGCTACTCCGGAAACACATCTCTCAATTTGAGGAATTTCCCATGTTGCTTTCTTTTGCTTTTGCGTGTTTTCATGTATTTCCTTTCTAGGGTGACTCTTGTGTGTTCTCCTTATGAGAAAATAATAATATCTCTGTTATCATCTACTAAATCTCGTTTGTGATGTAAATGAACTTGTATGTCTAACTTCAATTCTCTTAGTGATTGCATACCATACTATGCTCTTAACTCCAAACGATAAAATTCTAGGCAGAGTTTTCCTTTGAAATTTGGACTTATCCAAATCGTAAGCATACTTCATAACTCACAATAATAACTAATTGTACATTTGATCACAATTTCATCAAACTTCAATATCATCATAAATATTCCAGAAAATCAATTCATAATTCCTCAACATAGAAATTTCAAATCATAATTTCTAATATCACCATATCAAGTCCTTATTTCTCAATAATTAAGAGCCTAAACTTTAAATCTCCAACTTCATAATTCTTCTCATAAAAATCTCAATAAAATCATATCACTTATAATCTCAACATCTCATCATAACTTCATAAAACTGACTTTCTATTTCTCGTTTAATCTAAACGATGAATAATTCGAAAATATTATCTAGTCCTTTCTGTTGACTTCTCATACTTAGTGCCATGTCTAAAATCAATTATGCAAAGTCCATTTAGGGCTCATCATTTCTAAACTTGACGACAAAGATTATTTTGAAAATCATTCGTAAATCATATTTTTTTTTTTTTTTTTCAAAATTGAAACTTGAAGAGTGGTACCAATAATCATCCACAGTTTTTCCTTGCTTTTAAGCAAAGGTAGTGATAAAGGGATAAATTATTGAACCGAAAATTGAAACTTGAAGAGTGGTACCAATAATCATCCACAGTTTTTCCTTGCTTTTAAGCAAAGGTAGTGATAAAGGAATAAATTATTGAACCGAAAATTGAAACTTGAAGAGGAAGTACTAATAACCATCCACAGTTTTTCCCTTGTTTTTACACAAAGGTAGTGATAAAGGGATAAATTATTGTACAATTCATTATCAATTTTGTTTGTTTAATATATTATTCCATATATTTTGGGCCAAAGTTACAACCCAACTTAATTTCTAATTGAGTCAATCTTACTAAGCTTAATATGAACCAAAATTCATATCAATATCCTCTATGTCTCATGATTCTACATTAAAATGAATAAATTAAAATTTAGGCTTCTATCAATTCATATCATACTCAACATGTATATTTCACTTAAAGATTCATAACATATGAATATTTCATACTTAACATGTCTTAATAAAATCGTAAATGACTTGCAAAGCATATAACATACCTGGTTCGAGGAGTCAATACGTGGAGAGTGACATAGTAGAGTGATGAGTTAAAATATTTAAAAAAAAATTATTATTAATCATTTCGCATCTTTACATAAGATTGGGCCTAATTAACCCAAATAAAATTTTATCGTCAAATCTTATTTTCCTTTAGTCCCCGAACTTCTAGAAATTTATCAAAGACATCAATATAAAAATCATATCACTAACTAATTATATTCCATAAAATTTTCAGAACATTACAAACTCCATTGCTTAAAATGAATTTTGTCCTTGAAATTCGCACATCAAATTTCATCATACTTTTCAAAATCATAACCATACTTGACATGTGAAAATTCAAATTTTTTTTTTTAATTGAATAGTGATTTCGTTCACTGTTCATCATGAATAGCACGTCGTTTTACTGTTCACGTGAATAGTGTTTTTTTTTTTTTTTTTTTTTAAGAAATGAAATTTCAAAAATCTACAGAATCGTTTTTAAAACTCTTGGCTCTGATACCAACTGTGACGACCCGAATTCTCGACCATTCGAGTGCCACTAAAAGTGACTCATATCATATTATCGAGACTTAAATAGAAATGTAAAATTATTCAAAAGAATAATTAGAATCCCATAATTTTATTTGTGAATAAAAATAGAACATAATTTTCTTACATAAAGTTCAACATAATTATCTCATCAATCTTAACCACTTTTGCCACTTCCATGTTGACCGCCTCGAACCTTCAATTATCTGAAAATGGTAAATATCGTGGAGTGAGATTTATAAAATCTCAGTAAGTATACCAAGCATAAATTTTCTTTTGAAAGCATATGGATCATTTTCATCATAACATAGGATAGGATCGAAATACTCATAAACATAGGGAGACACAAGAATTTTACCGAACTTAAATGGCAAGAATTCTTATGTGTAGCGCTACTAAACTCCGGTCCCCTTAGCATAATCATAAACATATCATATGGAACCCATAACAATCTTGTGAGATTGATTTCATAGCAATGATCCAAACATTTTCATAAAAACATAAGATATACTTACTTTTCATAAAAACATAAGGTGTATTTACCTTTCATAAAAACATACTTACTTTTCATAAAAACATAAGATATATTTACTTGTCATAAAAACATACTTACTTTTCATAAAAACATAAGGTGTATTTACCTTTCATAAAAACATACTTACTTTTCATAAAAACATAAGATATACTTACTTGTCATAAAAACATACTTACTTTTCATAAAAACATAAGGTGTATTTACCTTTCATAAAAACATACTTACTTTTCATAAAAACATAAGATATACTTACTTGTCATAAAAACATACTTACTTTTCATAAAAACATAAGGTGTATTTACCTTTCATAAAAACATACTTACTTTTCATAAAAACATAAGATATACTTACTTGTCATAAAAACATACTTACTTTTCATAAAAACATAAGGTGTATTTACCTTTCATAAAAACATACTTACTTTTCATAAAAACATAAGATATACTTACTTGTCATAAAAACATACTTACTTTTCATAAAAACATAAGGTGTATTTACCTTTCATAAAAACATACTTACTTTTCATAAAAACATAAGATATACTTACTTGTCATAAAAACATACTTACTTTTCATAAAAACATAAGGTGTATTTACCTTTCATAAAAACATACTTACTTTTCATAAAAACATAAGGTGTATTTACCTTTCATAAAAACATACTTACTTTTCATAAAAACATAAGATATACTTACCTTTTAAAAGATTAAAATGAAGTGTAGTAGTAAATGGACCAAAACTTTCTTGACCACCTTGAATTTCTCTTACTTGTGGATTTTGTCAAGAGATTGGAAATAAGTGTATATGTGTAGAGTTGTGTGTAAAAGAGATGGGTTTAAATAGATGTATAAAGTTGGCATATTGTAAACATAATCATTCAATTCTATTAATTTTAACACATCCTTTTCTTAAAGTAAAGCACCATTCATATACTTTTCCATATTTATACAAATATTATGCTCTTCATGATTACATATAATGGAGTCTTATCAACCATTCATATACTTTTCCATATTTATACAAATATTATGCTCTTCATGATTACATATAATGGAGTCTTATCAACCATTCATATACTTTTCCATATTTATACAAATATTATGCTCTTCATGATTACATATAATGGAATCTTATCAACCATTCATATACTTTTCCATATTTATACAAATATTATGCTCTTCATGATTACATATAATGGAGTCTATAATTCATTCATATACTTTTCCATATTTATACAAATATTATGCTCTTCATGATTACATATAATGGAGTATATAATTCATTCATATACTTTTCCATATTTATACAAATATTATGCTCTTCATGATTACATATAATGGAGTATATAATTCATTCATATACTTTTCCATATTTATTAAATTAAGATTCTCATAATTATTATATATAATGGAACCTCTCATGCTTGCATATATTTTCTTAATTTCAATAATAAAAATAATTTTTGTATAAATAAATATTGGGATAACATTGAATTAAGTACTTGGACTTAATATACTTTAAATCAAGAGAATGGAGATATTTTTAGAAATTCGGAATTTAATTTAAAATCGAACGATCTCGATTATTTCTTGACTTGGCTATACGAATACGTCGTGGCGTTAACTTAATAAAAATGGGTGAAATAGTAGCGACACGATTTTCTATTAAAATAATTATTAATCGCGTAAAAATTCTTGGTCGCTACATCTATTTTCCTTACTTTTGAAATTCCATCGCTTATTGTTTGAATTTTGAAAATCTGGTGTTCTTGATTCTCGTGCTTGAGTTCTTCCTCTTGTTCTGCTGATAAAGCTTTATCTACTATAGTAGAAAAATTTAAATCTAGAGTTCTTGATCTTGGACCAATTCTGGTTTCAATTCTCCAATAAAGCAATCAATCTTAAGTTCTTCCGTGTTGACCACATGAGTTACAAATTGAGATAATTCTTCAAACTTTTTAATGTACTCAAATACAGTCATTCTGTCTTATGTCAAAAATAAAAATTCATTAAACATTGGTGCCTAGCAGAGGAAGATAAGTACTTGGCTCGGAATTTCTCACAAAATTAATCACAATTCATCTCTTGGGTTTCTCCGATGCTAATTAAGGTATCCTACTAGTGCCCAACACTTCCTCTTAACATAAATGAAGCTACAGATTCTGGAATATGAGCTTAAGAAAACATCCTTTCAATCATGTGAATCCAATTTTTTCGCTTCAATTGGATCCTTATAGTCTTTGAAGAGGAGAGGATTCATTCATCGAAAACAATCACTAGCATAATTTTCTTCCTTAGCTGGGGAAGACTCTCCGTTAGAATTATAATTATTAATCAATTGGTTAATTTGTCTAGCTTAGCTAGAGATGGCAATGGGTAGGGTGGGTCGGATTTGGAAAATTCATACCCTACCCACTAGATATTTATAATACATATACCTTACTCATATACCCACTTAAGAGTGGCGGGTCGGGTGCGGGTAGGGTGCGGGTATACTTTTATACCCATTTAAAATCCATTACGTATTTTAATTTATTAATTTTTTTATTTTAATTTTTTTGGCATTGGTAATGTGTCTATGTGTATATATACAGAATACTTGTTCAACAATAATATAATCTTTGAACTTTATTTTGCTTTATTTTATTTTTGTTTTTATTTTTAATTTTTGTTTTATTTAATTTATATTAAGAAAAACAAAATCGTGTGATTTGCTTCCTCTTGACACAGAAATTGAATGCACTTTTCGACAGAGTCGTAGATAACAGTTGGAAGCAAATCAACAAACAGATTTAGCCATGACATATGACATAAATCTGAACTATCAAAATAATCAGGATAATTTGCTAGCAGCCGTTATTGCACAGCAACAAAAGCATGGGAGGGCGTTTTGAGAGATTACATGGTTCCTCTTGTGGGGAACATTGGAACGCGCATAGTGCCGCCTGCAATCCGAGCAAATAATTTTGAAATCAAGACTTTCTTGATCTCCTTGATCCAAAATGTTCGCTAGAAACACACCGCAAGTGCACGTATTGCATACAAGTGATAGTGGACTAAATGAGTCTGGGTTATCGATCCCAAAAGGATTGTCTATTTCAATTACACCCTAGTTTTAATTAATTTAACCAAGGAATACACACAATAAATTTTTGGTTTTGGAAATGATTTAATATTAGAGCTAAAATCGCAATTGTAAGTAAATAACTAGGAAATGATGATAAGTAGATGATAAAGGAGTGTTGGGATTCTTGATTCCACTAGACCATTACCTAATTGAATTCTAAATAAGAAAATAGAAATGCAATTCATTAATCATGTTAGACCCGATTTTTCAAGCTTAGCCAATTACCTCTCTCGAGTGAAATCAACCCTAATTAGTGAAATTAATCTACTATATCTCTATGTCGATTAAAAACACACCAATTGCATTAAACCTTTGTGAAAATAGCTCAATGGGTCATCTAGAGTTTTAGGTATATCTCTATCCTAAACAAGAACCTAGAGCAAATATTGTATTGATCTAGAATACACAACAATTTCTCAATAATTCACATCCCATAAAATCCAAGCATAAATGTGGCCACAATAAATGCAAGTCAATAAATACAACAATAAATGCACAAGATAATAAATAGCCTAAATTCTTAATACAATAATTATAATCAACTAAGTTAGTTCAAGCTTCATCAATAATCACAATACAAAATAGTTTAGCCCATGATGAAATAACAATGAAATTCAAGAATTAAATACATCATTTCAACAATAGATTCAAGTATATGAAGAAATATGAAGATTTAAAATAAAAACTCCCCTTCAACAATGCTTGAAGCTTCAAAACATCAAAGTTCTTCTACAATGTTGTTGGTATTTCTTCCCTTCATCAACATTCATCAACTATACTAACTAATTACAAAAGAAAATGACAAGAAAATAGCAAGAATCATGAAGAACAATTGAGAGAAAATGTTTCTTGGGGTGAAAAATGAAGTAAAAGTTGTGAAACCCTAGCCAAAATCATCCAAAAATACCCAAAAATCGAGTAGATCCGCGTCCTACAACGTTTGGGCCGAACCGAGTCGCACCGGGTCGGCCAAGAATTCAGTTCAAAATTTTGACCACGCTATCGCGTGGTTTAGCCGAAAATTCTCTGCCTTGATTTTTTGCCTAGTTCGCGAACGCTGCCTGGTCGAGCCACGCGATCGCGTGGTTCACCTGGCAGCTCCTTCCTTTAATGATTTGCAATTGGGTCCTTCAACTTTCAATGTAGATCAACTTGGTCTCCAAAGTTTTTGATTTCTTTCAATTGAGCCCTTCCAAAAGTGCATTTGAGTCCATCAACTTTGGAAACTTGCAATTTAGTCCTTCGATCAATTGTAAATACGATCCACAACTTTTCGAAAGTGACAATTTGGTCCCCAAACTTTGACTCTTTTCTCCTCAATTTCTTCAATTATTCATCAATTAAGCTCCTTTCTTGTGCTTTCTCCATGTATTTGAATGTTAAACCTATTTAACCACAAAATATGCACAATTCAGTAGGTATTTGTCCAAATTACTCAAAAAGTACCACAAAAAATATATGAAATATGCATGTAAAATGCACTCAACATAAAACTCATGCATTTTTCATGGATTACCATATGAAGATCCACATGCGCATCTTCAGACCTTTTTGGAATTATGTGATATGCAGCGTATGAATGGAGTTTTAGATGATGCTGTGAAGTTGAAGTTATTTTCATTTTCCTCGGCGAACAAAGCAAAAATTGGTTCTATTCCTTGCCTCTACATACAATCACTACATTTGAAGCCCTGAGCCAGAAATTTGTAGATAAATTTTTCCTGCATGGCCGCATTTCAAAGCTGAGACATGAAATCTTGACATTCAGTATACATTCTGGGGAATCAATTTTTGAGGCATGAGAAAGGTTTAACGAGCTCATCGGACAGTTTACTACAAATGGTATAGCTAACTGGATCCTAGTTCAGACATTCTACAATGGTTTAACAAATGTAAATAAGAAGCATGCAACTTAGCAGCTGGAGGATCAGTTATGGACATGACGTATGAAGAAGCATCTGAAATCTTTGAAAAGATGGCTGCCAACAGTTATCAGTAGTATTCTGATCGATCTACACCAAAGTCTGGGGGCATTATTGCAGTTAGTGAGATTACAACATTAAGCGCTAAGTCGGATGCTTTGATAAAGAAAATCGACAATATAGGTGTGCATCCAGTAAATTCAGTTCAAACAGCTTTGTGTGATTTTTTCTTCGAAAATCATGCTGTGAGTTTCTGCCCATTACAACAAAATCAATCAAATTCAGAACAAGTCAACTTTGTGGGAAACAGGCATTAGGTTGTTTCTTATTCACAAACTTACAACCAAGAATGGAAGAACCACCCCAATTTCTCTTGGTCTAATAATCAGAATGTTCAATGCTCACCTGAATTTCAACAACAACAACAAAAATCTCAGAAAATAATGGTCGAGAACATGGAAATGTTAATTCATCTGGTTAAAAGTCAGAATGGTGAAATAATGAATCAAGCAACTGAAATAAAGAACTTGAATAAACAGATAGGGGAGTTGGCAGCTAGAAGAGCAGACATGCAGCCAAGGCAGTTACCAAGTAACACTGAAATGAACCCTCGTGAGCATGTGAATGCAATAACAACAAGGAGTGGGGTTCAATTACCTGAAGTAACTGTGGAAGATTATGAAAAGAAGAAGAATCAGAGACAAAATGTGATGAAAGAACAGGAAAGTGAAAAAGAATAGGGATCGACTCCATAAGTTCAAGAAAAAGTTGAAGAAGAAGTTCGAGTTCGACCTCCAGTTAAAACATATATGCCTCCCATTCCATATCCACAAAGATTCAGGAAGCAACAAATGGAACAATAGTTTGGTAAATTTTTGGAAATTTTCAAGAAACTGCACATAAACATCCCATTTGTAGAGGCCTTAGCTCAAATGCCCATATATTTGAAGTTCATGAAGGAAATGCTATCAAACAAGAGGATATTGGTTGATTTTGAAACAATTGCACTGAGTGGGGAGTGCAGCGCCATTCTTCAAAAGAAGTTACCACCGAAATTAAAAGATCCAGGGAGTTTCTCTATTCCTTGTACAATTGGTATTTCATTTTTGATAATGTCATGTGTGATCTTGGGGCTATTGTTAATCTAATGCCTTTATCTGTTTACAGGAAACTTGGTTTGCAGAACCTAAACCAACAAAAATCACTTTTGAAGCTGGCAAATAGATCAATTCAATATCCATATGGAATTGTTGAAAATGTCATTGTGAAGGTGGATAAATTCTTCTTTTCAGTTGACTTTGTGATCCTGGACATGGAGGAAGACACTCAGATGCCCCTCATCTTTGGAAGGTCGTTCCTAGCTACTGGAAGAGCTCTAATCGACATTAAAAAGAGAGAAATCATCTTTAGGGCCAAGAAGAAAAAAGTCACTTTTAGCATCAAGCCAAGACAGGATCGTGAAGTTCATAATGAAAGCTGTTTTGAAGTGGAGGAACTGGTCCAAAAACCAGCAGGAAAATTGAAGCATGGGATTAAAATAGAGGAGGCTCCAAACACAAATCATGAGTTCATAGAGGCTAAGAAGGATAGGAGTAACTTGAAGAAGGAGGAAAAGCCTAATTTTCCTTAGCAAACAGTGGAAAAGGAAGCCTTGGACTTCAAGAAAGTGAGGAAACGGATCGAGAAGTGCAAGGCAAGTAATTGCAAGTTGTGCACGGGTACAAGAAGATCATTCATGCCTCCATGAAAAAGAAGTGTAAAAAATCGAGTTTTAGATTTAAACGGAGCGCTTGTTGGGAGGTAACCCAACATTTCTTCCCTTTTATTTACTATGTTTTAAGTATTAATTTCTTTACTTGTTTTAAATATTTGCATGGTAGGTAACTTGTTTGAGTGTTTTGCATGTTACATGTTAGGACACTTGTGCATGTTAGTCTATTGTAGCATATTTAGGTATGTTTTTGATTTCGCATGATTTCATTAGGCTAGGTTTTTATTGTCATCCCAAACTCACATACACACTAGTTTAAATCAAGAAGATGATGTTTAGGAGTGCATGCTGTAAATCATGAAGTGATTTAGGGGTTAAAAACGAGATTGAATTTCAAGAGTGGAAAATTTTTAGTTCTGTTTGGAACACTGCGTGATCGCTCAATAGTACTGTAGCGCGATCGCGCGAATGTAATTTTGAGAAAATTTGAGAATAGTACGTAACCACGCAATCACTTGGACAACCTAGAGACAGAATCCCCAGTTTAAGGATTGCAATTGGTTCTTTCACTTTTAAACATCATAAACTCGTTTTTCTCTCCCAAAATCACCCCAAACATGATCTTCCATCATTTGTGCATATCATCAACATGTTGTTGCATCAAATTCATTGCTTAGATCACTTCAAATCAAACAAAAGGTATGATTTCTTCACCCAATTTATAGTTCACTCAAATTTATGTGATTTTCATTAAATCCTTAAAATTTAAGTTGATGAGTTGGGAAGAATGGGCATAGGGTAGCAATTGGAGTTGCGAATTGTGCTAAATAAGGTGATAGTTTTGGGTGAATCAAAGTTTCCAATTCTATGCATATTCTTGGATTTCCACAATGCGTTTGATGAAATGTCACAAATTTGACAAAATCTTCCGAGCATTTATCTTCATGACATGTTTATCATTAATTGTGTGTGTTTAGTTCACGAGTGAGATCAATTCATTGCATGAAAATCATGAAAACAAATTTAGCACAATGGCAACCCCATTGCAAGGCCACTATAGGCAATTGCACCTGAAAACTGACTCACGTCATCTACTTCTCCATAGTTTTTCATGACCCTATTTATCTTCAAATGAGCTGAATTTTTACTAAGTTTTCGACCATGCTGTGAACTTTAACATATCAAAAGATGGCTCCTGAAAACTTGTGTTTTTCTAGATGATGTCGGGGCATGAACATGTGTGGTCGACCATCTTTGAAAATTCAAGATTTTGCCTCAACTTTAGTTTGGGGGTGTGGTGCTGAATTTTCTTTGATTCGTATTGTTTTTTTTTTTTTTGATAACTAATGTTACTTATATTTTGTCTAATAGGAATACACCAATCAAAACACACCCAACTAAGTGGAGGAAAATCAAGAATATGGTCAAATTCATCCAAATGCATTACAAATCGAAGCTTCAAAGCAATGAGACATCTCCATTGCACCTGAGAAGTTCTCATTCTCTCTCCTTGCTTTGTTTTACTTTATTGAATCTTTTTGACAAACATTGAGAGTAATGTTTCTTTCTAGTTTGTGGGTGGAAAATCTCATTACTTCCATGTTCATGCCATTCATGCTATCAATTCTATGTTTTCATTCAGTTTTTATTGGAATACAAAAAAAAAAACTTGAAAACATGAATTTTATGAACTAGTTATCACTTGCTAGGTTTCATCTACATCATGCACATAGCCATTATTGGATAAATACTTCTGTATGGATTTATTTAACACGTGTGGGGCAAGTTTTATGCACTTTGAACTTAAGAATGACTGGATAATCCCAAAATTTAGATGATTAGACATCCTTTCCCTAAACTTAGAAACTAAACTTGCTCAAGAGCAGTTTGGGGATGGTAAGAAATGGTGAAGGTAGACTTGAACTTTTAAGGATCTGTAATTCCTGAAATGTGTCATTGGTTGAAGAGGTCTTGATCAACGGGTATAAACCATTACCAGCATAAAAACAGGAAAATGCTGAAGGTTTTATTCTACTCTTCAAATGCCTTTTTGACTCGAGTAATTAAGTCTGAGGGGTCTTTCAAACCTGCTGCCCTAAAGTCGTCTGGCTTGGGAGTCACCGACTTAAAGCTCGCTACATGGGTCAATTAGAAAGCAAGTACTGTGACGCATCGGTTTCTAATCACCCGACTCATCACGTCATCGTCTCATCTAATTTTGAAATAATATTAAGCGGAAGAAAACTAACATTTCTAATTGGCAAGATTTATTTAAATAAATTCAAAAACAGATAACTTTCAAGTTTTCTCCAGTTTGTTTAAATAAAAATTTGCTAAGACATCTCAAATAAAGGAAACTGTTCAAAATCTCAAAATTTCTTAAAATATGAATATTCAACTGAAACAATAGTGAAATCTTATTATTCAACTATTAATGCCACATCCTGCTCATCAATCGCCTCCATCTCCGACATCTGCAAATGTTGTTAAAAAGGGGTGAGCATTTCATTGAAATACTCAGTAGACTCATCGCCAATTAATAAATTTACATAAAAATCGAACACATAAACATGCAATCATATAGTGACATCTTCTTATAATCTTAGGCTTTCATAACATAGGATGTTGGTAGTTTCGTCTCATGCAATAAATGCACATAAGTTATGTCAAGCATAACAAAATCATAATCTCGTCTCATCTCATGCATTAGAATGCATATAAGTTATGGCATGCTCATAACATCAAATATTTTATAAGAAATATAAATTCTCGTCTCGTCTTATACAATAAATGCACATAAGTCACATGAAAGCATATAATTACATGCAATTAAAATTTAAACAAATTAATGGGGTCGAGTCTACCTTAATCTTTACGAGTGTGGTTGAGCGGGAAAATATTTCAATTCTCTAAGTCTCCGTACGCCTTGTCTAGCCAAAAGAAAATAAAACTTAAATTAGTCTTTAGAAATTTAAAGTTTTAGATCAAAACTAAAGTTTGGGGATGAAATTGAGAATCTAAAATAATCAATTTTGAAAGTTTGGGACTAAAATAGAGTTTTTCAAAAATTAAATAACTCATTTAAAACGCTGCTGAAAATATTCTGGGACCGAAATAATAAGTTTAAAACTTAAGGTTGAACTTAATACATTTTAAAACACGATTTGGGACCAAAATAAATAGTTTTAAAACTTGAGGACCCAAGAGGAAAAAATCAAATTATATAAAATATATATATCACACTCTCTCTTCTTTCTCTATATATCAGAGAGAGAGAGAGAGAGAGAGAGAGAGAGAGAGAGAGAGAGAGAGAGAGAGAGAGAGAGAGAGAGAGAGAGAGAGAGAGAGAGAGAGAGAGAGAGAGAGAGAGAGAGACGAGGGTGCGATGGAGGGGGCAGAACCCCTTCTCCAAGTCCAATCGCCGGCGACGATGCCGGCGAAACTACCGTCGGCGTGATAGGATTGAATCAAGATTAATCAAAAGTGTTGCAAGATAATTATCAGGATAATTATCAAATAATTAGGTAAGACTGACTTTGAATTTTGAAAAGAAAATAAATGGAATTTAATTTGAATAAATTAAGCTTTTAAAATAAATTTTGAATTTTGAACGTAAAATCGAGTTGGACTGAGAATTCATTATTATTGGCTCAAAATTTCATAACTTGGTTAGACGACGTACCTAAATTTTAAATAATAGGTTAAATTATAGCGAAACGTTTTTAGAAAATAAAATATTTATTTAATATAAATAAGAAAATTCTCGGTCACTACAAGTACGGAGAGTGGACTTTCACATAAGACAATAAACACCTTTAACTTTTCTATTTAAACCTTTATGACTTGAGTAATTAAGTCTGAGGGGTCTTTCAAATTGGGTACCCTAAAGTTGTTTGCCTTGAGAGTCACTGACCTAAAGCTCGCTACATGGATATAAAAAGAAAAAGTCATCCATAAAAAAAATATACATTTTGTATAAACTTGTTGATTGAAACTTTGGATACTGAAGGCATAGATTAAAGAACTACTTACCATTGATTGTTTGTGCAGATTTAGCTAATTCTGACCACATGGTGTGAAAAAATGCAATTTTTTATGTTTAGAAACCACATGAATAGAAGGAACCTTAGGATAAAAGAGAAAAACAGTAAGTTGTGATTATCTATGAGCGATGGAAGGAAAATTATTAGATTCATTAGGGTGATCACATGGGATTCGGGCTTGATTTTGCATAACAAACTACACAGTTTGAAGTATATCATTTGCATGAGTAGGAGTTTGACTTTGACTATCCACACACACTTAAAAATTTGGTATGAGATAACTAGAAATTATTTTACTATATTGTTCATGACTCTTGCTGAAATATGAATTGATTTGGACTATTGAGGCATATAGTATACATGTTAACAAAACAAAACTAATTGCTTTCTGTTATTTTAATTTGATAGTTTACATTGTTCGAGGACGAACAATAATTTTAGTTTGAGGGTATTTGATAAGTGTATTTTATACATTTATTTATATGTCAAAATTAGAATAAATTATTGTCGTTTTAGAATATTTACTATTTAATTTCTGTCTATTTATCTACTTTTCAGAAAATATCCCAAAAGATGAAGAATGAAGCACTTGATGAGAAAAATGCACAATTAAATGCTAATTGGAGCTTAATTGACTAATTAAAGGAGTCGAGAATTGAAAAGAGTAAATCGAAAAGATTTGAAAGAATAGGGCTATATTGTTGCAATTGGAAGTTGAATGACTGAAGTGTAAATTAAACATAAGTGACCAACTTGCAAATATCCAATGATTGATTTAGATCACAAAAAGATTCTGGACATATTTTTAGTTGGACTTTGAGACCTAATTTTGGGATAGTAAACGTTCGAATTGGGAAAATCCTATTTCAGGAAGAATTGTAGACCTTTAAGTTTTCTTTCTAACGCAATTTGAATTACCTCCATCGGATAAGGGAATAGAAAGATATAATCGAAACACTAAACGCTCTCAATGACACTATTTTATATGAAAACATAGAAAACGGTTAAAAACTACAAATAAAACGGACGTGCTAACCCAACGATCGACCCTTGGCTCCAAAAAATGCAGGGGCGACCATGGGGAGTTTCTTGAAAATTTTCTTCATACGTTACCTTGAGATGGTTCTCTCTCATTTTTCTAGTTACGCAAGTCTCATTTCCTCCAAATCCCTTATTTATAGGGTGAGATTGACAATTTTAAATTATTTAATTTGGTCCTTAATCATTACAATTGGCCACATTAATCCCTATAACGCCATATGTCCTCTCTAAGTGTCCTTAATCTAGAAGCTCTACTGCCAAATCGTCCCCATGTTGAAATTTGAAGGCTTTGTCTGGCTTTCTTATAAATTGATTTCTAGAATCCCTAATGAATTAAGGGAATTTCCAAACATTGCCTAATTTCATTTATTTATTTTATCATTACTACAAAATTCCCAACCCCAACCCCTCCTTGAGACTCGAACCCAAGCATTGAGCCTAGTAAGTGCTGCCCTCACCACGGGGGCAGGCACTTGGCCTCAATATTGCCTAAAATTTTACTTCAACAATTTTTTTTTTTTTTTTAATTCTAAATCGTAATCTTAAAATGTTAAAAATTTCATGTTACATCACACATATAATTAAGTAAAAGTATGCTTATTTAGGTATTAACTAATCCATAATTAATTATTAAACTAGCTCAAAGAAGATGGAGAAGGTAGGGGTCTCTTGCTCTTAAAAAAAAAAAAAAAGAATTTACTTTTGAAGTTTGAAGGTAAGTGAAGAGACTTAAAATACATGTCCTACTACATTAAAAGAGTTAATATGACAATTACTATTCATTTTTCCGTCTTTGGTTTCACACTGGGCATCCATATTTTTACATTGACAGCTGCAGCCAACAATATCATCAAAATATCTTTTATCTTCCAATTCTCTCTCTCTCTCTCTCCAAAAATTAAAAAACCTCTCTCTTTCGATGAAAACCCTACATCGATCTTTCTGATAGTAAAAAAAAGACGAAACGGTAGCAAAACTTATCTCACAAACAGCAGCTGAAGCACCAAAATTGGCAGCGAAGAGTGGGTCCCAGAATCCCTCACTGCCGGCACTGATTGTAAATAGGTCGAAGTCATATTGACGAGCTGTCTCGGAGCCCTAAGGCCTTATTGGACTCGTCCCAGAATGCAGTTCTAAATCGGCAGTTGCAAATGCGTCTCAAAATTGGAGAGTAAGAACAAAAGTTTATAAAGATGCGAAACCAACGACAATTTTGTTGGAAGAAAATCAAATGAGGGTCGATTCTTCTAGGTTTGCTTTGGATGGGATCCCCAACACAAATGAATAACAGGAGGACAACAACAATTCCACAATTGATCGAAAACAAACGACGGTGAGTGTGCAATTGCTGGGTCAACATCCATACGAAATGACGGTCGGAGTCAGTAAGAGCGAAGGAGGTTTTCAGGCGAATGAAGATTTATGTGGAGATGGGGTTCACTGTTGTACTGCCACTTTTTCTTGGTCTGTATCATTTCTGTTATGTAGTGTTCAATAAATTATTAATAAAGTAAATTGAATTTCCAGTCCAGATTTCGCCTGCCTCTGTAATTCATTGGTTGCCTCACCAGGTATTGTGAATTGTCTTAATTTATTGATTTCTTATTTTAGTCTTTTGTTCAGATTCATTTTCCTGAATTTTATGTTCATTTGCATTCACTGAACTCAAGTTTGTGTGTTTTCGTATTAAGATTAGCTTGGGCTTAGACATAGAGAGAGAAATTTCTAAGTTTCTTACTTAATATTTCTATTTTTTTTTCAGCTGGATTTATGAATTGGAGAAAATTGGACCTCTTTTTTGGGTTTAAATAAAGAGTTGCAGCCTGGATTCACTATGTCTTCTAAATTGCAGAAACCGGTAAGACAATTTGATGTTCTACATCACTTTTCGCTGATTTGAATAATTTCTGGCTATGTTTGGTTGAAAGTGTTTTTAATTTGCTGCTTGCAGCAATAATTACCATAATCCTAATTACATGTTTTGTAATTACCATAATTCTTTAAAAATTCTTTAATTGTTTTTCAAAATATACATTTAATAAACCCCCCTAAGAGCTTTTTGGGACCGATTTCATCATTTTTCCAATAAAACATTTTCAACGACATATTTTCTTGGACCAATAATTATTCACTATCTTTAACCACATTCTTCTAAAAAATATATATATATTTCACTTGGAAAAATCTCTCCTAAACAAGCTCTAAGTTGGTTGTTATATAAATTTTTCCATGATGCCTGCCTTTTATTTTTAACGTTCTTACAATAATTACAATAATTGTGTTGTGCTCTATATCGGTGTGGGGATGACCACTGGGGGATGGTCACTGAAGGGTGGCCTTAAGGACATTCTTATTTATTTTCAATTTTTTTGATGTTTATGGATTAGTTGTTTCATTTTTCGTATTCTAATTGATTCACTGTTTTCATGTCTCATTAGAATTAATTAAGTGAGTTCATTTTTTTTTTAATTAATTATTTTCGGAGTTTTCATTTGCTGGGATGCAGGAATTCTTAAATCAATTTCATTCTTCTTGGTGCTTGATGCTTTGGTGTCGGTCCTCCACGTTTGAGTTCAAAAGGTTCAGTGCTTAGTTCAAGTCCAAAATTTGTTTTACCGTTATTGTCATGTTACATTTTGTGATGAGTCTTAAGTTGTAGCCAATGTCTGATCCAGTACTTTGATATGATGCTATTAGCAAGATATGTTGGATTCACCAGAACCGTTTTCTCATCAGGATGATTCACTAGTACAAAATTACACAAAAAAAGTAGCATATTAGCGTCGTTTTTCTCAAAAAACGACGCCTCAAAAAATGCGGTGGCAAAATTGTAATTAGAAATTTATAAAAGGCGTCGGTTCTTTAGTAAGAACCGACGTTGGTGGAGCCGCCCAAGTAAGGGCGTCGGTTCATTAGTAAGAACCGACGCCTGTTAATTAAAGGCGCCGGTTCTTGGAAGGAACCGCCGCCTTTAAGTTAAGTATATCTGCCTTGTTAGGTCTTAATCTTCAGCTCTCCACAGCGTTGCTCACTCCACAACGCCTTAAAGCTCAGCCTCCAAGCCCGTATCGTTCATCACACTCCCCCTTCGTCGCCACCATCACCACCGACCGGCAGTGTAGCTTTAAACTAGTGTAGGTGATGACATTCTCAACCTTATTCAGATTTGCAGGTTAGTCGTTTGTGTTAATCCCCCCATGGGTCACTCTAATTTCTGATTTTGTAACTAATTGAGGCTGGGTCTGTGGTTGTTTGGTTTTGTGGCCTTGAGTTCGGTGCTGCATTTGGTGTTTATTTGGCCGATTTTCTTGATTTTTGACTTGTGGGTAATCTGGCCGATTTAGTGTAGAGCTTCATCTTGTGGGTAATCTGGACTTCGCGCTACTATAGAGAGAAAATCCATTTTCCCTGAAGCAACCTCAAATCGATTTGAAACTAGGGCATCACCGCCGGTGTGTTGCTTGTCGTGACAAAAGAAACTTGGCTCTCTTGTTTTGCTCAATTTTAGGGCTTCTCGGTCCCAAAAAAAAAATTCAGAACCTCTCCACAGAAACACGTGAAAGGCACATTTTAAATGAATAAATTGATCCTGTGTTAAATTAAAATTAATGGTACTACACTAAATATTGATGGTATTATGCTAAAATTTTACATGATTATGTAGTGTGGTAGAGTTTGGATAGTTTCATTTGACATTGTTATACAGTGCATACGTTCCTTTTTATGACGTTTGCTAATTATTATTGATAGTAAGATCAAAATGTGGGTTATGAATATTCAGGCTACCCGTGGAGTTGAGCTGTGGTAAGTCATTAATGCCACTGCATTCGGTGACTGCATCTGTATTCCTAAAGTCAAAACTATCTTCAAAGGTTGGCCAATGGGACTGTCTTTCTGAAGGTACGCATTGGAGCACGATTTCTACATTTCATATTGTATTTTTCACCATTGAAATTCTCACAAGCAATTATAGCAATTTAAGAGTGCTGCAGCACTTGTTCGATGCTCAACTTGTTCACTCGTTTACTCTGATTTGGATTTTCGTTAATATTTTTTTTTTGATAAAGCTCAAATTGTATTATTTCTTATTCATATGAGAATGGTATATGATCCACCTTGTTTCATCTTGCTGCTTAAGATTGCAGGGATTGTGACATTGTGTGTTGTGAATTTTAATTTTGGGACTTGTGTTTGTTTATTCTGAAATTTGATGTATAACTATGCATCTATTGAAATTTGATGTATAAAACTTTCATTTGAGTGTCATGGGAACTGAGAAGCATCGACGCCTAATCTGAAACTTTGTCTACCATGAAACTACCATGCTATCCTAGTATGTCTTCATTTTGGAAAGCTGTATGTTTCTTTCGAGGTTTGTGGATGTGATAATTATCTTGCTTTATGACGGGTTTTGCCACCACTATAACATTCCCTTTAAACTCTTGGGCTTACCAAATGATAAGAACACCACCTCGGATATGTTCTTTCTTTAACAAGAATAACTTGTTAATATCAAATTATTGTAATCGTGTGTTAAAATGTGACTGGGAGATTTATTCAGGCTCCTTATTTTTTGAAATGTTAACTGATTTTACATTGTAGGTGGTAGAATTTCCTGATTATACCATTTAATCCTCACTTCCTTTAGCTCAACTCCATGATATATACATGTTTGTCATTGAAAATGCACAAAAATAAAAGGCTTCTTGATCTCTATATAAATTGATGTGAAAAGTAGCGACATTGTTTTAGTATACTTTGTCTATTTATTGCAGGTTTTTTAAAAGTGTAATGTTCTTAATCTCATCTAATGTTAGAATGAAAAGGATTTATATCCTTGTGCTTCAGCCATCAGTTATGCCCATTGGTTTTTTATCCAGTTGATAAATGATTTTTCTCTGTCAAATTTCTTATTTTTGATTCAGTGAATGGTCCCCCCCCCCCCCGAAAAAAGAATTTTTTTTTTTTCCGTGAATGAATATGTCTGAGAGTTACGTGAAAATTGCAAGGCTTCTATAAATGTTTCAACGCTTCTATAAATGTTTCATTACCTGTCATTACTTGGAAGTTTATTGATTAAATTTATGTTACTTTATATACATTTTTGATGCAGTTGTTTACCTGAGAGCCACATGTGATTGATTTTCAGGGACGTGAAAGTGATTGATTTTCTCCATCGAAAACTTCATAGGTAGGTGATTCATTTTTATATTATTATAAAAGATCTAACTTTAAAAAAGTCAGTTTCTAAATTTGGTACATCTCCAAGTGATCTAACTTGGATTTTGTTGACTAATGATTTTCTTTACACAAAGTATAAGTTATTGATGATAGTTGTTTAATTATGATTTATATGTAATTGTCATAATAAATATTAATTCTTATTAATTATTTTTAGGCATGTCAAGAATTTTATTCAACAGAGGAAATTGACGAGGTTCGAAATTTATGGGCCAAATACTTCGTCGAAGAGTGTGTAAATTTGGCTCATTTTATGTTAACATGTACAATTTTTTTAACAATATTGTGAATAGAAAATTAATTATTACGAAATTCTATTTATTGAGTTATTAAGTTTTGTTTTGCATTCCTCGATTATATATTTGTTGAAAATAATTAGTTGATGTGTATGTGATTGTTATAATGTATATAGGTATAATGGAAATATAAATAAATGAATAATTAAAAAAAAAAAATCATACTAAAAGGCGTCGGTTGTTGTCGAAAACCGACGCCTATAAGTATGACTTAAGGCGTCGGTTGTTATAAAACAACCGACGCCTTAAGTCATTAAAAGGCGTCGGTTGTTTATAACAACCGACGCCTTTTATATAATTAAAGGCGTCGGTTGTTACTTAACAACCAACACCTTAAATTAATATAAGGCGTCGATTTACAACCGACGCCTTAAGTATACAGTATTAGCGTCGCTACTATAGGCGTCTCCTGTACAACCGACGCCTTTTTCGCTTTACAACCGACGCCTTTGACTCTTATTGTACTAGTGATTATCATACTTCTTGAGACTTGTGAGCATTATTTTGATAGAGGTTCGTCGAAGAGGAAATTCGATTGGTTCTTAATTCATTTAGTTTATGAACTCCGAGTTATACGAAATGTATGAATAATAATTAACAGTAAGTAGTGACTAATATGAAACGTGTTAATAAAAATTAAATTTTTTCATGAATTTGTTCGGGTAGGTTTGCTTTGGAAAGGAAGGAATGTGAAATAATTGCTGCAACGAGAGTCCAGTATTTAGCTCAGCTACTTCCTCCAGCTTGGTGAGGACAGGCCGTTGTAAAATCGGGCCGTAAAAGCTTGGATGGTCCAAAGCTTATCTCAATTGTTGGATCTACTGGCTCCATTGGTACCCAGGTGAAATATCTGATCAAAGTAACTTCTTAGACTGAGATGAAGCTTTTCATCAATTAGGACTTCGATCAACATGCGATTCCTTTTGATCACTTTAACTCTGTTTTCTGTTTCTATTCGTGTGTGTGTGTGTGTGTGTTGACATAAGATTTCTTTTCGTTTTTCAATTTGGTTCTCTTACTTTGATGACTCTATGGTATTTGTCAACCACCATTACTTTCTTCTTTGAAACTTGCTTTTTTGTTTGCTATAATATAATGAGCGGCTTATTCCATGGCACTGCCCTTGTTGTTTACTTGCATTATTTTGCCAAATCATTCAGCTTCTTTGCCATGGCTCTGACTCACCTGACAAGATCTTTGATGAGTTCACTGAGGTATTCAATATACTTTTAGTAAAAATTAGCATATTTTTATTTCTGTAAAACATAAGTTTTAGTACTCAGTTTTAGTTACATTGGGTCTTTCCCTTTCCCTCCTTACTTTCTGTTTTCTCCCTTCTATTTAACGCATTTGCTTGCAGGCACCGCTTTATAGTGTGATATCTAGGAAAGATAAACCTAGAGGACATCATAGCGAGTAAAGTCAAGAAAAAAAATGCAGGAGATAAAAGAGGCATTTAAGTTGTTTGATATGGATGCTTCTGGTATTGACACAAGTCTCTTATAAAATCAAGTATTGAAATAAGTATAATTGGATGTGGTATATAACTACTGATGTTTGATTCCAATTTTCTGGCCTTTTTAATTTTATTTCATTTTCTTAATCTTGTACATCCATTGATGCAAGAGAGTTCAATGTTGCAAATGGTGTATGAGAGTTTCTGTAATGCTATTTTGACCTATAGAATATTGGATCTAACATGATTTCTTTCCGGGACTCTTGGGTTTGAAATGACAGGAGAGGTAATTAATAAAGCTCAAGTCTCCTCACGTAAAATATATTTTTCTGGTACACATTTTTTTTGAGAGTCCTAAACTGTTTTCATACAACAGATTTCGCATTGCCTATGATATATATTCATCTTGTTGCCAATTGCCATCAAACTAATTAGAGAAATACTTACATATTTTTGTTCCAAACAAAAGGGATTCCCGAGGACTGAAGATTTAATTCAACCTTGTTTTCCTAAAATTCTATAATATTAGATGCTTATTTGAGAAGTTTGGACGTCTTTTGATGTGTTTCCTTCTTCATTCTTCAAAGAAAGTTAATTTTTTAACCGTATACAGCCTTATAAAAAATGATGTTAAATATTGCTTGTTTTAAGAAAAAATATGCGATTATTTTACCTCATGCAAGTTACATCTTGAAACTTACATGGTTTCTAATATTAATTGTTTATTAATACCATGTGCTTCCTTGACAAAGTTCTGAAGTGCTTATAAGTAGTGATTCCCAAGGAATGTCTGATAAAAGTAAATAGAATTGATGGGTCCTAAGAAATGTGTGTTTAAAAATTGAATCACTCATGTCAGCTTTTGTGTTCTCTTCGTTACATTTTTTTTCTCATTTTTTCCTTGTTTGCCCAGAACTTTGTATATGTGTCGAATCCAAAGAAAAATGACCGCATGTGCTTCGAATCCAAAGAAAAATTATCATATTACTTGAGTACATTTTCTCGTAATCAATTGAATGATCAATTGAAATGTTTGGAGTATATGAATTGGTTAACTTTCTGTTACTTTTTTGGGTCTGCTGCTAGGCGGGGAGACTGTCGACCTTATGGTTGCATTGACAGGTTTGACTTCAATAGAAGATATCAATAGTAATTTGTCAACATGTGAAGAATGATTTAGCATTTACTTGGGTCTTCAACACAAGTTGGAGAACTTCTGAACTTTTAGTTTAGCTGTTATGGTTCAAGGAGATTTGGTGCTTGATAAACCTTAATTAGTAGCATACAAACAATTTCTTACCCGCGCAAGAAAATCGACTACGAATCGTTTCTCGTACAACGTACGTTCGACACTAGTTATTAAAGAGGAAAATTTATTCCAGACCTCATGATCTTCTGTCTACCTCACACAACATTGTCCTATTCAATTTTTTCCTATTTAAAAAAAATTCCTATTCATGTGATTTTCCCGAAATGTTGCTGATATTAATCATAGAAAGCTAAATTTTGAGAACTAGAAGATGAAGTGACTACATTAACAAACGTTACAATTCAATTGAAGAAACCATAGATTTTGTGCATTTTGGTGATCTCCTCTTCTAATTGTCACATAAAATATTGTTTTAATGTAGTCCAGATTTTGGCTTGTTATGAACAATTTTTTTTTTATTTGAATTACAAAAATAACATTGAAAATTAACTTTTCGTATTGTTTATTGTGATGACAATTGAGAGCCTTTCCCATTCTTTTATGGAATTTTTAGGAGATACTGAAATTAAAATATTTCTATTTATTTTATTTGTGTTTTTATAATTAAATTAAAAAAATAAAAGGGAAAAAATGATTTGAAGTGTGATCAAGAAAGGAAATCATAGGATTTTGGGGTGAGCTTAATTGGTCGTGCTCCACGTGGGTGAATTCAGGAAATCGATCAAGCATGAGCGGATTTGATCGAACACGAGCGGACATTACAAGGTAAGGGAAAAAAAATTTGATACAAAAATTAAAAGATAAAATGAAAAAATTTGGCGAATTCAGCACGAGCGATCGAACGTCCTCTTTAGTAGTTGAATCTGCCCCTGTCCTCTACCATTTTTGAGTTCGAATTATATTCCCCACCCTACCCTTTGATTCCCACTATATACCCAAAAAAAAAAAAAAAAAACAAAAAAAAAAAATTCTCAAATCCTTGATGGAAAGTGGAAACCCTTCATTTGGGGAAGAGCAATTTGGGGGCGGGAAAATATATTATCACCACCTTTTTTAATAACCACACCACGATTTAATTGTATTAGATATCCTAAATTTTAACTCATTGCTACATTTGTATCCTCAACTTTTTTAATTACATGTTTATCCTTGTCCTTTTTTTTTTTTTTGGTTTGTTAATTATCACATCTTATATCTAATCATGATTTTTGTCCAGAAATTCTGTTGAGATGCTTTAAAATATTTAAAATAAAGGACTAATATATAGTTGTATTTTTATGTTTGTAGTCTTTTTTATTATTTTAAAATATTTAGAAGGCTCTTTTAATGAAATTTTTTAACGGATATTGTCATTAGGCATAAGATATACTAACTAATAAATTGTTAAGGATAAAACGTGGTAAAAAAAAGTTGAGGATATAATTGTAATAATAAGTAAAAGTTAAGAATGTGTCATACAATAAAAATGTGGTGTGGTTATTAAAAACTGTGGTGGAAATATAGTCACCCTTTAGGGGGCCTGGGGGCAAGGCTGGATGTAACGCCCCGAATTTCGTGAACCCGGGATGCCACTTCGTCCTTTAAAATTGACTATATTGCGGAAAATAAATTTAATTCAAAACATCACATTCATCATTTGAAAACTTCAGCGGAAACTTTATTAATTTAAATATAGAACAATACATAAAACTTAGATCTCAATTGTTTAAATAAAATTTACGATAAATAATCCAATCAGTAATATTGACTAAAAATTTTCATCATTTATTAAATTTGCCACCGATGCCCATTTCATTCGCCGCCATTTCCGAGATCTGCAAAAACTGTTAAAATAATGGAATGAGTATTTCGAAAAATACTCAGTAAACTCATCGCCAATAATTAATTTACAGAATAATTGAACACGTAATTATGCAATCATACAGTGACATCATCATCATATTCTTGGGCTCTTGTATTTTTAAAATCAAGGCTGTTAAAATCATAGGGTGTGGGTAGTCTCGTCTCGTGCACTTGAGACACATAAGTTATGCATAACATCATCATTTCTCATCTTATCTCATAAGAGATATTCTTTTCTCGTCTCATGTATCAAGGCATGTAAATCATGTAAATTCACATAAGACATGCAATTATAATTTAAACTAATTAGTAGGGGCGAGTCTACCTCAAATCACGAGTCTAAAAGTTGAGCAAGAAAGTTCACGTTGTTCTTCTAAATGTCCAAGCGCCTCGTCTAGCTAATAATAAATAAACCTTAAAGTGGTATTTGGAAATCAAACGTTTCAATTGAAAGGGTTTTAAAAGAAGAAATAAAAGTTTGGGGACTAAATTAGGCTTTTCAAAAATAATAGTGCTGATTGAAAGAGTTAAGAACTGCAGGGACCAATTGTTACATACTGAAACTGAATAAACATATTTTGAATTACAAAGGGCTGAAATAACATCTTTTTTAAAAAAATGAGGGCCAAACCCACGAATTTGAAAGATGGGGACTAGAGGGTCAATTATCAAAAAAATCACAAAATTTAAACTCTCAATTTCTCTCTCTCAAGTCCGTTCTTCAGAGGAAAAAGAGGGAGAGAGTCGCGACGGAAACTCTCTCCCTCACCCGGTCCACTGCCGGCGCATGATTGGTGATTGAGGAAAAGGGAAGCATGTCTTGTGAGTTGTCTGTTAATTTTGGTAGCATATAATTTGGGAGTGATTTAAAGTATCTGCAAGAGACAATGGCGGATTGAGGGTGATCATAGGAAATAAATGTGTTGTATATGCAAATGGAAGTTGGGGAGGAACTTTGGGATTTAAAGTGAATGTGAATTGGGGATTTTAAAAATAAATAAAAATTTGAGAATGAATTTAAATTAGAGATAAAATATTTTGAACTTAAATAATTAAAATTTGGATTAAAATACATAAATAAATAAATAATGAAAATAAGATACTTTTATAAAAATTGAAATTGAAATTGAACTACGATAAATTTAAATAATTTAAATTTTAACTTAAATGGCTAGACGAAAATGTGTTTAAAATAAATAGGTAAAGTCGTAGCGACACGTTTTAAATAATATTTATTTAAATAAGTCATGTAAAATTCTTGGTCGCTACACTGGACATTACTGTCACTAAATTTTGAGACCCATTATATTTAATTTAAAATTCATAAAGAGGAAATTACACCACATCATACATTTCAACTAACAAATTCAAAAATCAAATTTTAAAGTTATTTATTCTAAAATCAGGTCATCATGTGTCAATTTATTTTTAATATTGTTATAAAATTATATTAATTACCTTACCACATTTTCATCATCTCCACCCCAACCCTAAATTAATCCTTTTCTACTATCTCTCTCTCTCTCCATACACAACCACACCGGAGACGGCGGTCTCTCTCTCCACCAGCCCTCCACACACAACCACACCGGAGACGGCGGCGAGATCTCAGCGCAGCTTCCTCAGTCAGGGAGCAAGATCGTTGCAGCCAATTATTTGATCACCACCGCTGCAGATCTCCGCCGCTAATGGAAGCTTGATTTTTCTATCTGTACATTGGCACCAGAGAAGTCGATACCTATAGGAGATGAAGCCGCCGCATCTCAGCCACATCACTGTGTGGTGGTTTTTGTGATGTTGAAGGTGGTGGATCTGCGTTGGAAGTTGTGGATCTGTGGAGTTGTATATGTATTCTTCTCCTTCTTCGTCTATGTTTTTGGTATGTGTTCTGGTTTTGGTTATGGTTAGAGTGGTGGTGATGTTGTTGCATTTCATGTTGCTAAGTTGTGGTGGAAATTTGGCTGTGGTGGTGGTGGCGGAGTCGTGATTGTGATTGCTACGGTGGCCGTGGGTGAAAGATAGCTGCGGTTTGCAGTTTGTGGTGGTGAGTCATGGTGGCTGGGTGGTGGCGCTTTGTTGCTATGTGGATGAGGGTGGCTGTGTGGACCGTGTGGTGGTAATTGGGGGTAGATCTGTGGTGGTGGTGGTGGCTCCGACGTCGGCAGTCGTGGTGTTGGGGTAGGGTGGTTGATGAGAATTAATTTGTGACCCACTAATTTGGTAATTGTGACCCAAAAATAAGTTGTGATTAATTAATTATTGTGACCATAATTTGTGATCGATAAAATTTATGATTTGTGATCGAAAAATAAATTGTGACCAATTTAATCAATAATCTGTGACTAAAAAATGAGTCGTGATCAAACAATTTGATAAATTGTGACCGTGAAATAAATTATGACCTATAAAATTTTGATTTGTGACTGAAAAAATTTATGATTTATGAAAATCGTAATATAAAAAATTTGTGACCAATGAAATTTATGATTTGTGATCAATAAAAAAGTGTGACTCATAATCTATTAAGTTTTGAAATTGTGACAAAAAATAAATCGTGACCTAAAAAGTTTTGAATTTGTGACCTAAAAATAAGTTGTAAACTAGTAATTTTGCAAATTGTGACTAATTAAATTGAAATTATGACTCTAAAATAAGTTGTGACCTTTCAATTTTGCGAATTGTGACCGAGAAATAAGTAATGATCGAATAATTTGTGATTGAGAAATAAGTTGTAACCGATAAAATTCGTGATTTGTGACCTAAAAATAAAACGTGACCTCTATAATTCGTGATTTGGACGAAAAATAAATCATGAATAATTAATTTTAATAATCTGTGACTTATAATTGTTGTGATTTGTGACTGTGACCATAAATTATAAATAATTGTGACCTCAACCTATTTAATCACCTATTTAATTATTTATTTTATCAAAACCTGATTTTTGAAACAAATAACCTAAGTTTATTTGATTTGAAATACTATCTTTCAAAAACCTTATCCATGTATTTATCTCATTCATAAACTTTACATAGCCCATGTTTGAGACTCATTATTTGGAGAAAATTATGATTTGAAATAGTATTTTTTGGAGAATGTGTGATTAAAAAATATTTAAAAAGTCAAAAATAATAAACTTAACTAAAATAGATGGTTGATATTTAGTATTGAATAAATTTGATTTCCAAAAAATGAGGGCCAAACAGGGACATGGAGGCTAAGCTAAAATATATTAACAAAACAATTTCTAATAATAAGACTACATTTTAATTATACTTAAAATTCATAAGCTTTACATATTATCATATTTACGTCTTAAACTTTTTTTAAGATAATCTTTTTTTTAAATTAACATAAATTGTTCCTAATTATTAATTTTTTTCCAGATTTTTCTTTAAGATAAAGTAAAAATAATCATTTGCTCCGTGTACTTTTTAATTAAGAAAAAATAACTCAAAAATGCGATTTAATTTGACACTCATTTAAAACACTTAGCAATATTGACCCATAAATTTTTCTAGTGAAGTAAATTGTAGTTGTTTTTTTTTTTTTTAATTCAGTCGTAGTTAATGATTATATTTTTAATAAAGTAGTAGCAAATAAGAAATTTTTACAATAAAATGTTCAAAAAATTTAAATATTAAATAAATTAATTTTATAAAATATTAATTATTATAATATAAATATGTTTTTGGTATTTAATTATCGAAATAATTAAATGTAATGAAATTTTATTTTTTAAAAATAAAAAATAAGGAAAATGATGAATAATGTACATTTTGTGTAACATTTAACATTGTTGGATTGTAGTGAGGAAGTTAAAATAGTGTAATTATAATTCAAATTTAATATAAAAGTGGGAATTTAATATACAATTCAAAGTCTAGGTAGGTTGAAGATGTTCTCGGCGCTACCAATTTTCTCGTACCTTCTTACAAGCTCTAAATTGCCCCAAGGCCCCACCCCGTCCAAAACTATTTCACTTCATAAGTTGAAGACGTATCCACATCGCATATCCATGGCCACTCTTCAATCCCACCTTTTCTATTCACCTAAACTCTTTCATTTCAAGAACTCCAATTCATTTTCATTCTCCAAGGAACTCTTGCACTCCAAGAAACTGTTTTTGCCCAATAAGTTTTGTGGGGTTTGCAGTTCAAGAGTTTATGGGTACTGCAAAGCCACCAGCAGCAGTAGTAATAGTAGTAGTACTGACATTTACGAGTCCGTTTCAAGTGAAAATAGAGAGGAGCGTGAGAATGAGAGGCCTCCATTTGATATCAATTTGGCAGTCATTCTTGCTGGTTTTGCGTTTGAAGCTTACACCACCCCTCCTGTAGCTTCTCTGATTCTTTCGCTTAGCCCTTTTTCGTTTTTCTGAAATTTTGATTTATGATTTGTTTTGGGAGAAAAAAAATACAAAAATGAGAGATTTTGTGATCTTGTTATATGGGTTCGTTGTTGATTTTTGTGTATGAAATTATTGTCTACTTTAAAGCTGAAATATTATTCATGTTAGGTTGTTTTATGTTGGTTACCCAAAAAGAAAGAGTTATGGTCACTGATTTTTCTAAAATTGTAATTTAAGGGGTATAATAAATTTGATTAGAGCAACATATAACCGAAATAATTGAGGTCTGGATTCCTGTTTTTACTTTAACTTCAAAGCTCACTTTAAGTGGTTGTTTCGTTTTGCATATAAAAATCACAAACCAGAAGAATTGATCTTCAAATGGATATCTTACCTAAGTGAAAATGACAGTTAATGGGGTTTATTGACTATTGTTTAAGGATATGAATTATTATTAACCAAAAGCTCCTACGAAATTAAGATGAAGATGGACTTTCTGGAGACTACATTAATTCTTAATAGTGCATATAACACTCTGTTACCTTTGCTTAAAAATTCATGTATTCTTTTTGAGTGACCAAGTTCTGTATCGTTTAATTTGATTTGCTTCGGTTATTTTCTTGTATGTTCCTTGTCAGGGTACCGTCGGAAAGCGTGAGATGGATGCAGCAAATTGTCAGACAGTGTTTCTTTCAGAGTATGTTACTCCATTCTTTCACAATTTTGAAACTAAGAAGTCAATAATCTCTCTTAATTTACGTAGGAGAATTGAGCCTTTCAGTATTTTCAGCTTGGCTCGTAATCTAATTTTTGGAAGATTAATATCCTTAACTATTTTATCTTTGATACCTTAGTATCACCAAATTTTGGAATAGATCATTATTAGAAATGCTAAAATAAGAAACATCACTGAAAATGCTAGACAGTGATGTTCATTCTAGCATAGACATTAGATATGTAGAATAAACACTTTTTGGGCTCACGTTTTCAGAATAACATATTAGTTCTCATGATTTGACTGAGAAATGTAAGAATATTAACATCTTGGTAATAAAAGAAAGTGATGGAATACAACAGTAGGCTCGCAACCTTTTGAGCTTTAGGGTCAAAATAGCAATGGGCAGCCTGGTAAGTTTTACTAAAGGGAAATCTAAGCAGTTTTTAGGTATAATCAGGTTTGACGTTGGAAAGGGATAAGCTTTGTAATTTAAAGATTGTTGAATTGAAAAGAGTATATTAAATGGTCGGTAAGTTCCTACTTCCTAGTAAGCACACCCTGTCACCTGCTTCAAGCACCAAAACAAATTCAAAGCTCCTAGTTTCTATAAAGCAGTGTATAATATAGGCTGTTAAATTTTGGTACATTAAATGGTTATCTACAGCCTAACGTCCTCACACTATTAACATGATTCAATTATAAGAGAGTCCCCCAAAAAAAAAAAAAAAAAAAACCAACATATTTTAAAGATATTAATCTGTGAAAAATTGATGTTAATATTGCAACATATTTACAAAATTGATGTGAGATGAAATTAATTTTTAATCGATTACTATAATTTGCTCCTCATCAGTTTCTAGTGGAACTACTTTGTCTCCTTTCTTGTAAAAACTTTGCTGATATATGATATTTTGCATTTTATATATGTGCTTTTGCATACAGAATTGCATTCTTGATGCAAGCAAATGTGGTTCCAAGTTACATAATCGTGATCTTTTTCCTTCACAGGCTGAATGTCTGCCATCATATTGTCTATTGTTTAGAATGCCATCATATTGTCGTAAAAACTTCAAATTTGACGAATTGCAGGTCATTTCTTCGTGAAATTTATGATGGCCAGTTGTTCATAAAGTTAAAGAAAGGTTTTAATTTTCCTGCTATGGATCCATGGGTAGGATAATATCCTCTAATTCTTTCTATAGCTGAAAGTAGTTGACATTCCAATTATTTCCATCAGCTTTGCTCTTTTCTCTTTCTGCCATGAAAATAGATTAATAATTCCTGAGGTTGCAAATTGATTTACTGTGATCTAAATCCATCGCATGGTCAATATATCATCCATTTTCATGCAATTCATGTTTTACTCAGGGAACAAGTGATCCTTATGTTGTCACGCAACTAGATTGTCAGGTAGTCAAGAGCAAGGTCAAATGGGGGTAAGTTGCTTGTATTCATAGATAACACCATCCTCCACCCCCAGAGAGGGAAAAAATGGTGAAAGATGAGAAAAGTTTCTTGGTCCATTGCACGTTTCATTTGAATCTTGTCTTAACGTACTGCGCTCGGTCCTGATATTTTAGTTTTAGTTACAAATGATTTGAGAAGTGAAAACATTAGAAATTGCTGGACGGAGACTAAATGCCTTCTCAAAAGTTCAAAAAAATGACGTAACTTCTCTCTTTTGTTCAGTTATTGCCACTCGTTCATTTATTTTTAGCTGTGAATTCAAATAGGCTTAGTGGAAGCACAGTGTTCTGGACCTATTTTTTTCTATTACTGGTCAACTAGGCTAGACTTGTTTTCTTCTTTCTCATCTCTTAGTGCTTTCATTGTTTATGTTTTACACATCTGGCATATTTTCAGTCCATATCCGACTGATTTTTGTTTCATTCATTCATTTCCCCCTAAGTTAACATCTGTGGCAGGACAAGAGAACCCACATGGAACGAGGAGTTTACTTTAAATATCAAGCAACCACCAGCACTGAATCTTCAGGTTGTAGTGAAGTCCTGTAAAATTTTCTTTTATGATCTAACTATTTTGGTTACCAACACCCTTATAAAGTAATAATTCACGAGGTTCATTCTTATAAGACTATAAAATATTTCTGCATCAAACAATTATTCCATATTGTAAATGCTTATACATCATGCGACCTTGTCAATTTTGCTGTTCATTTGTAAAATATTAAACTACAGGTAGCAGCTTGGGATGCAAATCTCGTGACTCCGCACAAGCGCATGGGGAATGCTGCTATAGATTTGGAGAACCTCTGCGATGGTAAGATTTAAGAAATGCATGCAACACGTTGATGTTTTGAATGATGAACTAGCATGAACTGTAACACTGTCAAGAGTCATTGTTTTTTTAGGAATTTATATTGAAAATAACTAATGTCCCACTGACACCCAATGGCACATGAAATGATATCGTATCATTTTTGGATGTAAGCTAAATGTCATGGTATTAGTGACAATTAATGCATGTATGATGTCTGGGAAGATAGGGAATAGGCATGTGAGAGAGTTAGCTAAAAGACAAAAATCTTCTTCTGCTAGGAAATTCACATGAAGTGCTGCTTGATCTGGAGGGGATGGGAGGTGGTGGAAAGATACAGCTAGAGGTATGTTGCTTGGCCAGAATTTTATACAAGAAGGCAGATGTTACATTTGTATATTGACTTAAACAAGGGCAATTGTTCAAATTACATTTTATTTAATTTCTTGTTGATTTCCTTCAAACAGTGAATTGCCATTCATATTTGAACTTCCATAGTTAAGCAGTACAGTTTTAGATTTTCTTTGTATATTGATTCATTTTCATTTTTTTTTTTTTGCCAAATAACTTGTTTCTGACATCAATATAACAGCCTATAGTCTGGGTGGATAAATCATTCTAGTCTTGCAAGTTGTTAAGCCTCTACTTGGTAAACTTGTTTATAATTAACACATTTTCTCAAACCACTTTTCAATTACACATTTTTTCAAACTATTTTTTAACCATATTTTACCTCTAAAACTGTAAATTCTTTGTTTATAAACAAAGAAAAGTTACCTAACAGAGGGTAAATTTTTAAAAACCCCACGCAAACCAAAGGAAAAAAATAGTGTAGGTTGCCCCTATTGATCAGCCACTTATTTGATTGAAGTTGGACTATTACATGGGAATAGTAATGTTTCTTCGATTTGTTTCTAGTCGCCCTAATTCAATCTAATATTTCCATTTCCTCCCAAATGGATATTCGCCATAATTATTCCACTGGAGATTTAAATCTACAGATACTTACAAATAGGTCATGAACAAAGTGCTTGTTTAACTGGGATGAAAAAGAGAATACAGGAACAATTGTGAAAGCTATTGAAGATCTAAATATTTAAATAAATAAAGACCCCTGATTTATAATGTCTTAAGCTTTTAGATGAATTAGAGTAGTGCAATATGGTATCAAGAGTATGCAATGTTCCTTGGATCAATTCTCACTGCTATCCAATTATGTTAATCCCAGGTACGAGACATTTGTGAAATTTTTTTTAACAAGTTAGGGTACGTTAGGTATATAAAAATATAAATAGGGTAATTAGCACCAAAGGTCCTCATCGTTTGTCTTCTTTGTGTAAATCGTCCATATCGTTTCAAATTTGATACTTGCACCTTATTTCAATATTTTCTTGTGGAGTTGGTCATTTCCTTGTGTAGAACATCTCTATCATTTGCTTTCAATTTGCTAATTGTCCCTGTGGTTTTAATTTTGACGTTTTGATCCTCAGATGGACATTTCTCTTGCGCAAAAAAGCCTTTACCATCCATTTTCTTCATTGTGAAATGACTAATTTACCCTCCTTTTTAAATAAACAAATAAGAAAGAATTAATTATTAAAAATAATTTCTAAATTTACAAGTTTCATGTAAATAATTTTAGAAAATGCTGATTCAAAGAAAATTAATTCATATTTCCAATTTAACAAGTTCACATTAAATAATTTTAAAAATATTGACAAAAGAAAAAAAATCATATTTCCAAAAGAAAAATACTAATAAAAAAATTATTTTTTAATAAATATTTTTTTATTTTTTATTTGATTTTTTAAAAAGGATGGTAAATTAATCTTTTTTATAATGGATAAAATTTGTGGTAAAGACCTTTTGCGCAAAGAAATGTTGATTTGAGGGTTCAAATGCCAAAATAAAAACAATCAGGATGTTTTGCTCAATGAAGGCAAATGATCGGGATATTTTGTACAAGGAAATGACCAACTCAGCAAGAAAAGGTTGACATAAGGGTGCAAATGTCAAATTTGAAACGATATGGATGATTTGTACAAAGAAAACAAAGAATAAGGACCTTTTGTGCTAACTACCCATATAAATAAATAGATTTCTTATGACGATAACGATTTCAGCTTTTAGATGAGAGGCTTAAACAATTTACATTTGTTATCTCATATATAAATGTGTAACAATTGTGACACATTACTCCGCATTTGTAGTTATCAATTCGTAACAAAGCATGCCATTATGTAGAAGAGAAATAATGTTATCCATGTTCAAAATTTCATCACGACTCGTTCTTCCCGCTGCTTTCCAATTCAATCAACTTTTCCCTCCTTTCGCTCTCAAATATTTGTCTGAAATTGTGAAAATAGGACCACTTTTCCCATTCATTTACATGTCCAAGTGTTCCTTTAATGGAAAATTTAAAAGGGGGCAAAAGTGCAAAAAATTAAAGTCTGCATGATTATATTCAAACCGTTCTATTATTCTGATTTTGACGGAGTGGGAAGGAAAATATATTATGCCCCTATTTGGTATAGATTAAAATTAAATTTTTAGTAGATTTTGATAAAAATTGATGAGATATATTGTTGATAAGTTGTGGATCCCATAAAATGTGTGGTTAAAATTAATTGTTGACTTTGACTTGTCCAACCAAACAGGGGCTATATGTGTTGATTGCTAAATTGGTGGAATGAGAAATTATTTGGACGTGTCACATGTCTACAATTGTGCTGCTAATAAAATGCGCTATAAAATTGATGGAGCACTGAAATGCTTTGTGAAACTTTCAAACTGCTATGTCTTAGTATGTGTGTTTAACTAAATATAGGATTTCGCTCTTTTTCTGAATTGTGTGTTTCAGATTAAGTACAAGAGTTTCGAGAAAATTGAGGAGGAAAAGAAGTGGTGGAGGATCCCTATTGTTACAGAGTTTCTCGAAAAAAATGCCCTTGAACCTGCACTGAAGATGATTGTTGGGTCAGAAACTGTGCAAGCACGCCAGTTTGTGCAGTTTGCTTTTGGGCAGATGAAGTCACTTAATGATTCATATCTTCAAAAGGATTGGTTTTCTAATGACAAAGATGAGACAAAAAATTCCAGTGTCATGCCTTCAAAGCTGGAGAATAATTTAGAGGTCTCTTCAAATGAGACAATCCCAAAGGAAGACAACGATAGGTCTGAGTCCAGCCCAGCTAGTAATTCGACAGCTGATTTATGCAATTCCTCTCCATTAAGTCAGGTTGACGAGGCTTCAGAGTCTGATAAACATTTTTGGAAGAACTTAGCTGATTTGGTCAATCAAAATGTTAGCCAAAAACTTGGTCTCCCTGCCCCTGAGAAAATAAAGTGGGATAGATTTGAGTTGCTAAATAGTATTGGCTTGCAGTCTCGTAAAATTGCAGAGGTGGGCTATGTCGAGTCTGGGCTTGCAACTCCGGATAATCAGGAGGCAGCTAATGGCGATACATCATCTGGTCCAATACCTGAAAACATTATTCAGGCATCTCTACCGGACATTAAGAAAGCAACACAAGATATATTACGACAAACTGATTCCATCTTAGGAACATTGATGGTTTTAAATGCTGCAGTTTCTAAATTAAACAAAGGTGCAGACCTTAAAGGGCAGAGTGAGACTAATGAAGATGCTTCGCCTGAATTGCAAAAGGATGTCTTAATATCTACGGAGAGTAAAACATTCACAAGTCCACCAAATGGATTAGTATTAGATGAGAAGAAAGCTGAGGAGATGAGGGCACTCTTCTCAACAGCAGAAAGTGCCATGGAGGCTTGGGCAATGTTAGCTAATGCTTTGGGCCACCCAACATTTATCAAATCTGAATTTGAAAAGATCTGTTTCTTGGATAATGCTTCCACTGACACTCAGGCGAGTTTATATCTAATTAGTCAGCTTGCATCTTTATATATCAAGAAAGTAAACGAGTAAGGATTGTCCTATTTTTCACCTGGTTGTATGATCCAATTTTTTTTTCACTGATCATGAACTTTGTGAGTGCTGTAGGTGGCACTTTGGCGTGATCCCGAAAGTAGAAGACTTGTTGTTGCTTTTAGGGGAACTGAGCAGGTAGGTTATAGTTTTATGCAAACCAGTGGAATAGTAACATATCTTTCACTTTGAAATGCTGATATTGGATTTATCCAGTCTAGATGGAAGGATCTACTGACAGATTTGATGCTTGTTCCTGCCGGGTAATGCATTTGTTACATAAACTACTAGGTCTGCTTAGTGTTATTTTTTTAATTAAAATTTGTTCCTCAAACCCTGTAATGAATTTGTAATATCACCTGGTTCAGAATTTAGGGGAAGCAAGCCCAGAGAAAGTTCCGTGTTTCCTTTATCTACTACTGATTTTTACAACAGCATGGCACTTAGGTACATATTATTAGGAGTCTCAGTCAGGCATCAGACTTCTAACTTGAATTGATAAAACCTTTCATGTTGACAATAGCTATATGAGAAAAATTAAATGCCAGTTCACATTGTAGATTAACAATTTGGCAGACTCATAATTTGTTAAAAGTTCTTTGCTGCCAATGCAATTTCAAAATTTCTTTATGGGATAAAATTTCTATACTAGCTGAGCTACAGTATAAATCTTGCACGTGTCACATCTCCTCTGTCACTGATGATGCCTTTAGCATCTGTTTCAGATGTTGAGTTTGAGTTCTTGTTGCTGATTTCTTCCGTAATTGTGTAGGCTAAATCCTGAAAGGATAGGCGGTGATTTTAAGCAAGAAGTTCAAGTGCGTCAGTCCATTTTACGTCGACCTATAATTTCTTTTATTTAACACATATATTTGCCATCTAACATTATACACTTGTTAATCATTAAATAATTATTGATTTCTGCAGGTTCATAGTGGGTTTTTGAGTGCATATGATTCTGTACGCACAAGGCTTATCTTGCTCATTAAGCAGGCTGTTGGTTACAGGTAGTCTTCTGTATCATGTATATGTTTCTATTCACAAAAGCATTGTAATAGTTTTCAAGCCACAAATTCCTATACCTATTGATGTTGTTTCACATCTAAATTTTTCATATAATAATGTGATATTTATTTTTTCTATTAGTTCCTGCTACCCTTTTAAGTTTGTCTTCGTAGATGCTTTTATTAATTGTTATACACTCTCATTTTCATGCCAATATTATTCTCCTTTTGCTTCTATATCTGTGCTTTGAAGTACAACTCTTTTGGTGTTTATGAATTTGCACTTGCACACTTTTCTACTTTAGGAATCACATTTGCTTTCCGCTTTTCACAACATAAGTTATTAGTGCACAGAAAATGGTGTCAGATTCTATTATCTGATTCTATTTATTCTTCTACTAGTATTATTGTTTCTGACTGTTCAAACATTTGTTGCATGATGATTCTTGGCTCTTTTTGCCTGGAAGATTTTTCCAGTTGCCAAAGATTCTTCCTGCAGCCATTGCTCGAGTTTCTCCATGGCCTTTTCATAGGTTCTCCTGTACCATCTAATTTGAAACTGATTTTCTTCAATTATCTTGCCAGGCTGCCTTTTTAATGTGTGATGTCCAGAATTTACAGCTGATAGAGATGTCATGTCTCTAAAACTATCAAATTGTTTTTGCTTCATGTAAAGCAATATTGAAACAATGCAGATTTCTCTGTATTCTAGTATTCTACTACTCTATCTCTATTTAAGGAAACTAAAAACATTAGAAACCAAAATCCTTCAATGATATAACTAATTGAGTATACCATATTTTTTCACGTGAGGAAATTGTTTTTGTTCTTATTTAGGCTCATTGGTCATTTTTTTTTTTAATTTAGTATGAAGAAAGTATAATGCATTCTAACTATAGTCTGAGTAAACATCATTAGGACTGATCACTATGTCTCCTTAATTATGTTGGCAAAGGAAGCAACTATGTTGATTTATAATCATAGCTTAAGACGTTTTTTCCAGGGGAACATAATTGCAATTTTCAGCAGAACATGATTGTGAAGAATTCTGTGTTTCTCTTTAATAATATGTAAATGCGTTTTGTTCCAGAGATGATTTGCTTGAGCTTCTTCCCAAATGGCATATTTACGTGACTGGCCATAGCTTGGGTGGTGCATTAGCTACCCTTCTGGCTCTCGAACTATCATCAAGTCAGTTAGCAAAGTAAGCTTGCAGTCATCACTTAAAATATTTCCTTTTGCTTGCAGCTTGTCAGTTCTTGGTCAATTAACTAAGATGTGAATAAGGTATCCTACTACAGTTAGTCTGTGATTTCTAGTTGAATAATTTTTTATAATTTTATATTCTTTCTGATATTTGCTTTCATATGCACCACTAAATGTGGTCAGTGACCTGGTATGATTGTACTGCAATGTGGATGGGGTGATTAAATTTGAACTTCTTTTTAGTGATAACAGTTTACTTATTCACACAGAGTCAAAGGCTGAAAGAAGTCCTTAATATTATGTCCTTTATGCACTTCTACTTGAATTTCATAAGAAGCTTTATAATTCACTTTTATTGAAGCAACCTAATGATTACATAATAGTAAATGTTTTGCATAATACTAAATGAAGTGATTAGTTGTTTTTCCTAATCTTTTGGAGAGTTGCGAGGATAGTTTGAATTTTAACATGAATCCCCCAGTTGGTTGTGTATTAGTAAATTCTGAAAGATAAAAGATAAACTGATTAGCTGTTTCTAATTTTTGTGAGATTAAGATGACCCTGTATAGTTCATTGACTTCACAAATATCAAATCTCAAGTTTCTTAAGATGTAATATATGGGCATCTGTAGAACATTGATCTTTTGTTGTTTAGCTGTGAGATGATCCTTGATTGAGCGAGGTGGAATAAGATCCAAATAACTGACTCCAGATAAGGATCGGAAGAACCTTTATGGAGTTAAGTTATAAATTATACGTCCTTTGCAAAAAGAAGCCAATAAGTAGAACTAGTTACTCCAAAATATTTGTTGTTGCCTTGTCAAAGTACCTGTAATTGGTGTTAAGTTTCTCTTAAGTTACAAAGATGCCATTTTTCACCCCTTGATTTTATTGGATACTTCTTTCCCTTTAAATTAAGATGTTTCCACTTACACATTGGTCTCTACGGTGGAGAAATGTGACGACATATGATTTTGGTTCAAATGCCTGTAAAGGAGGAGTTTCTTCTTAATAAATAACAAAAATCTTCCTTGATTACAGTCTACAATTAGGAGCTAAACAAAGTAAGAACTTAATTAAGGAAAAGATTAAACTAACTATTTCTTAATTTTATACATATTTATAGTAGTAGTCTAATTCATTATCCTTGCTGACATCCCTTCAGATTGATGTTGGTCGATCAAGAAGCATCAATTTGTTAATCATAAGTTGATGTTGGTGAGATAGAGCTTTAGTAAAGACATCAGTTGTCTTGAGCTTGGTGGATATGTGAGGAAGAGTAATCTCACTGTGAGTAACGACTTCATGAATGGAATGACAATCCACTTCAATATGCTTGGTACGATCATGAAATACTCGATTAGCAGCAACTTGAATAGCATTTGTGGTATTAGCATGAAGAAGAGTTGGAGAAAGATGGAGAGCACCAAGTACACCCAACAATCCACGAAGCCTGACAATTTTAGAACAGGCTCACAACATGTGCGATATTCAAACTCAATGGAAGACCTCGAGACATGATCCTACTTTTCCAGGAAATGAGATCATCATCAAGAAACATATACCAACCTGTAATAGACCTACGTGTATCGAAGTCACTCGGGAATCAAAAATGTTCCTAGCTGTCCTAAATGTGGGAAAAATCACTCTGGTGAATGTTTAGCAGGACAAAGAGTATGCTTCAGGTGCAAGAAGCCGGGACATATAGCTCCCGAATGCCCAGCCAAGACACGAGGAAACATGGGCACTGCTAGAGCCTTTGCATTGGTTAGACCAGAAGCTGGAACAAGCAACGACGTTGTGGCGGTACGATCTATATTCATTCAAGGCCAATATATGCTTTATTTGACTCGGGAGCTACTCATTCATTTATATCGATTAATGTGCTCAAAACACTCAATCTAACTACTAAGTGTTGTAATATATATATAGTTGTTTTATTATTGTAATGGATAGGGACTAAGTAGGCATAGTTTAATAGTTGAACTTTGTATTTATTACTTGGATGTTGGAATGGAATAGATAGAATTTACCCTCACTATTTACATGGTATCAGAGCCAAGGAAGAACCCTAGCACCACTGCCACCTCTTCCGGCTCCGTCCAGCGTCGGCGACGCCGGTGATAACCCAGTCAGACGCCGGCGTCTAAACCCTAGGCAGTGGGTTCGCGATTTTCGGTCTGAACTTTCAACCTCTGGTGTCGCGTTTCTGCTGTGCTTCTGGTCGAACGTTCCTCTCGACTATACGGTCCTTGTTGTGCCTTCAGATCACTGGCTAGTCGGTCGGAAGTTGACTGCCGCTGTGACCTCCTGCTCCCTCGCCCTCGCCCGTCGGAGTTTAGCCGGAATCCCTTCTCCAGTTCCGCCTCTTTCCCGGCGGTGGCGTCACCCACTTGATTTCTGATTTTGGCTGCAGGTCCAGTCCAAGCAAGGGCTGAGAGAGAAAGAGCTTTTTTGGGCTGCTACGTCAATTGCTCCCTCTGTATAAAAAAAAAAAAAAAAAAAAAAAAAAAGGCTGCTACGTCAATTGCTCCCTCTGTAAAAAAAAAAAAAAGTGCTTCACCGGTCAGATTTCTCTCGACAGATTCTTGGTCGATTTTCTGGCCTCTCGCAATCCGGCAGCAAGTAATTTTTTCCCAATTTTTTGGAGTTTTCAGATTTCTTGTCTTGTTTTTTGCCGTTAGGGTATTGTGGTTCTCCTGATTTCTTGTGGAATATGTGGGTGATTTGTACTCAAAGGTGTTGGTGGCTTGGTGCCTGGTAACTCAATTGCTGTTTGTGATTGAAAATTTATAAACTCTTAGAAATATGGCTCCACTAATCCATGTAGCACAATCATCTTCTGGGGAAGGTATTTTTGGATTGTCGTCCACTTCTTCTGTATCTGACTCTTGGGTTATAGATTCTGGAGCTACTGATCACTTTACTTGTAATCCATCTACGTTTGATTCTTCGACTGTTTCACATATTAAGTCCGTCCAAGTGGCTAATGGGACTCCTGCCCAAGTTACTGGGGCCGGAAATATCTCATTCTCACCTACCTTATCTCTATCTTCTGTCTTACTTGCACCTTCATTCTCTACCAATCTTTTGTCTATCAGTCAAATTACAAAGAGTCTAGATTGTTCTGTTATCTTCTCATCTTCTCATTGTGTCTTTCAGGACAATCAAACAAAGATGACGATTGGCACTGGTAGAGAAAGCGGAGGATTGTATTTTCTGGAGGGGACAAAGAAGTTGCAAACAGAGGCTAGTCATGGTCTTCAAGTAGGTAGTAAATCATCCCCTAGAGATAGGATTCTATTGTGGCATTGTCGATTAGGTCATCCTTCATTTTCTTATTTAGAACAACTATTTCCAAACTTGTTTCAAAATATTCCCAGTGGTAGTATGCGGTGTGAACAATGCATTTTTGCCAAGAGTCATCGTGTACCTTTTAAAGTCAGTTTTAATAGAAGTTCTGTCCCCTTTACCCTTGTCCATACTGATGTCTGGGGCCCTTTTTCTACTCCATCTGCCTCAGGTCATAAATATTTTGTTTCTTTTATTGATGATTGTACCAGAGTATGTTGGGTATACTTGCTAAAAACTAAGGGTGATGTAGTCAATGTCATTCCTCAATTCTTCAAAATGGTTGAGACACAATTTCATACACAAGTTAAGGTCTTCCATTCTGATAATGGTCGTGAGTTTGTGAACCAAACCCTTGCCCACTTCTTCATGACTCACGGGATTATTCACCAGACAACTTGTGCCTACACACCACAACAAAATGGCATAGCAGAGCGTAAGAACCGACATATTCTTGAGGTGGCTCGGGTATTATGCTTTACTATGCGTGTTCCAAAACGTTTTTGGGCTGAAGCAGTGACAACTGCTGTCTTTCTCATTAATCGTATGCCTGCTCGCATAATTGAATTCCAAACTCCTCTAAGGATGTTGTCACGTTTTCACTCTATTCCCTCTGCCTTAAATATTTGTCCCAAGATTTTTGGTTGTGTGTGTTATGTCCATGTGCACTCACATCTCAGAGATAAACTCGATCCTCGAGCCTTGAAATGTGTTTTTCTTGGCTATTCTAGCTCCCAAAAGGGCTACAAATGCTTTCACCCTTCTACAGGGAAATACTATATCTCTATGGACGTCGAATTTTGTGAATCTGAATCTTTTTTCTCTGATGATGTGTCGTTGGTTCCTCTTCAGGGGGAGATTAGTAGTAAAGAAGAGGAACAAATATGGTTAGAAGAAAAGAAAATATGGATTTCAGGGGGAAAGGAGGAGGTTGAAAGTGATAGATCACCTAGGTTGTTCCAAAAGTGTTATACTAGGAGAAACCTAGATACTACCTGTACTCCAGCGCCTGTCGTCGAAGATACTTCTCAACACCCTCCCGACTACGACAATCCTTCTGTTGATACTACGGTGCCATCGGACTCTTTTGCAATTGAAAATGAGGTACATTCTCCTTCTTTACCTACTATTCCCATTTCTGATTCCAACCCTGCACCTTTAGACACTGTTGATGTGCATAGTAGGAGATATCCTCTTCGGAACCGTAACCCACCTGATAGGTTGGGTATCTCAAAGTCTAATTCTAATGCCATCTTTCCGATCTCAGATTATATCTCTTATCATTGTTTATCTAAGACTAACATGGCATTTGCCCTTCAGCTATCTTCCGTGTCTATTCCTAATCTCTTTCAGGAAGCTCTTGATCAACCTAAGTGGAAATCTGCTATGGTAGAAGAAATGAACGCTCTCCAAAAGAACTCTACTTGGGAGATGGTTTATTTGCCACCGGGAAAAAGGACAGTAGGGTGTAAATGGGTGTACTAATTGAAATACAATTCTGATGGGACCGTTGACAGGTATAAAGCGAGACTGGTTGCTAAAGGTTACACACAGACCTATGGGATTGATTACCAGGAGACCTTTGCTCCGGTAGCCAAGATGAACACAGTTAGAGTCATAATATCATTAGCAGTCAATCATGACTGGTCACTGAGGCAATTTGATGTAAAAAATGCATTCCTTCATGGTGATTTGATAGAAGAAGTGTATATGGATCCACCACCCGGTTTTACTCCTCCAGGGAGTAAGGTATGTAAATTAAAGAAAGCTCTATATGGGCTAAAACAATCACCGAGGGCGTGGTTTGGAAGGTTGAGTTGTGCAATGAAGAGGTATGGCTTTAAACAGGCATTAGCTGATCACACCCTATTTTATAAAAGAGAGGGTCATGATGTTACTTTACTTATTGTTTATGTGGATGATATGATTGTTACTGGTAGTAACCCCTGTGAAATTGAAAAACTTCGGATTCACCTAACAAGGGAGTTTGAAATGAAAGATTTGGGTGTTCTAAAGTATTTCCTGGGCATTGAGGTATCAAGATCCAAGCGAGGACTTATTCTTTCTCAACGTAAGTATGCTCTTGATCTTCTAGCAGAAACTGGTATGTCTGCTTGTATCCCTGTTGATACACCTATTGAGGTGAACCATGGTCTGTCTATCTATCCTAATCAGATTCCTACAAATAAAGAGAGATATCAGCGCTTGGTAGGGAAACTGATCTATTTAACTCACACAAGACCTGATTTATCATATGCGGTGAGTGTTGTGAGCCAGTTCATGCATAATCCAAGTGATCAACACATGGGTGCAGTTATTCGAATTTTGGCGTATTTGAAGTCCTCTCCTGGCAAGGGCATCTTGTATACTAAAGGGGAGCATTTGGATATTGTAGGTTACACGGATTCTGATTTTTCCGGATCAAGATTGGATAGGAAATCTACATCAGGATACGTATCATTTGTTGGAGGAAATCTTGTTACTTGGAGAAGTAAGAAACAAAATGTGGTGTCACTGTCCAGTGCGGAGGCAGAATATCGTGCTTTGCATCATGCAACTACCGAACTTTCATGGCTAAAAATTCTTCTTAGTGAACTTGGTTTTGGTCCAAACAAACCCATGTTACTCTTTTGTGACAACACGGCAGCTATAGAGATAGCTAACAATCCAGTACAACATGACCGAACGAAGCATGTTGAGCTTGACAGGAATTACATTAAAGACAATCTGAACTCCGGAAATATAGAAATTCCGTACATTAAGAGTGCTGACCAACTAGCTGACGTAATGACACATGGAGTTGCTAGTGGTCCATTTTATACTTCTATATCCAAGTTGGGCATGTGTGATATCTATGCACCAACTTGAGGGGGAGTGTTGTAATATATATATAGTTGTTTTATTATTGTAATGGATAGGGACTAAGTAGGCATAGTTTAATAGTTGAACTTTGTATTTATTACTTGGATGTTGGAATGGAATAGATAGAATTTACCCTCACTATTTACACTAAGGCATTACCTGAGGATATAGAAGTATTGGTACCCACTGGACCGAATAGTTGTGTTACAAAATACATTCTAAAAGTACCTATTCGGATCAAAGAACAAGTTCTCCATGCTGACTTACTTGTTTTGGACTTTAGAGACTTTGATGTCATTCTAGGCATGGATTGGCTATCTTTACATCAAGTAAACATTAACTGCCAGACCAAGACCTTAGACATGCCATGCATTGGGACAGTGGTATTTCCCAGACTTGAGAAAACCTCAAAAATCGTCATATTTGCTTTAAAAGCACAGAAGTTACTTAAAAAGGGTAGTGAAGGATTTTGGGTAAGTCTACATCAGATTCAAACGAAGGAGAAGCCCGAACTTACCCTAAATTCGATACCGGTAGTACAGGAGTTTCCCGATGTATTTCTAGAAGAATTACCAGGATTACCTCTTGACAGAGAGATAGAGTTTGGGATTGAAATCGTAGATGGAACTGCACCTATCTCTAAGACCCCATATAGAATGACGCCAACAGAACTGAGAGAATTAAAGAATCAGTTGGACGAATTGATCCAAAAAGGATTTATTAGACCAAGCACATCTCCTTGGGGAGCACCGGTGTTGTTTGTAAAGAAAAAAGATGGATCAATGAGATTGTGTATCGACTATTGGGAACTGAATAAAGTGACTATCAAGAACAAGTATCCCCTACCCAGGATAGATGATCTATTTGATCAATTGCAAGGTTCTGCAGTATTTTCAAAAATTGACCTTAGGTCAGGATATCATCAATTACGGATCAAGGATAAGGATATTCCAAAAACAGCTTTTTGGTGTATGGATTCACTCAAGGGTTTTCAACTTGCGGGCTATTGGTGATTTCTATTAGTAGGGTTCTGACGATCTCTTGTGAAGATTGTCAGTGATTTGTTTAGAGTTGTAGGTAATCAGAAGTTGTTTTCTTGGTCGAAGTGAGGCTGCAGGTGACTGAAATCTTTGGATCGTTGAAGAATTGCTTCAATTTCTCCTTTGTAGAAATCGATGAAACTAGGAACCCTTGGTTAGTACGTTAGCCTAATGTTCTAAAGACACACATAGGGCATCCACACTTAACCCGTTTTAAGTTTTTCTTGATGATATGTTGATCAATCTCCACTGCTTCATGCACTCATGATGGTCGAACGTACATTGGATAGGTAGAGGCTTACCTCTGGTAAGGTCATAGAACTGTTCAACCTTACCCTGGGACTAAAAAGAAGAGACATCTATTAGGGAGCGTAAGGTCTCCTTTATACGGAGACCGAGCATATCTTCTAAGGCTTCTAAGGAAATCCCAGTCGAGGGCCATCTTCCTATTGACTTTGCAGCGCTTACTCTTAAGAGCGGCAACAAGAAGTGCCCTTACTCAACATCTTTTAATGGGATTGATCTCAAATTTCTTTACTAAGTATTTATTGTGGAAAAGGCTTTTTAATGTTTAAATCTCCATTAAATCATCTCTGGTTACTAAAATATCGTAGACAGTTAAAGTAGTTACTGTGCCTTGAAGATAATGTTCATCATAAAATATGGTGATCCCCCACTTTGATATTACCTGTTTTTGCCATGTCCCCATATTTGTTACTAAAATGACTTTCCCTAAAGATAGATGTTGTCAAAAGAAGGTTAATGTTTAACAAAGGATACATCAATGATGACATTTTTCCTAGTTGGTGGGTGACAACAATGTACCCCTTTTGTGGCAGACTCTGGAAATTGCAATGAAAGAGCCATAGGATGGAGTATAATTTGAACATACGAGGTTCAACTGTAAACATTTGGAGAAGATTCCCAATACTTAAAATAGTTAGGAAAAAGTATGGTTAACCTTCTGTAGGAGATGTATAGTCAAGTGCTTGGGTTTGCAATCTATTAATAAAATAATAGGTTCTTGTGACATTTGGTCATATAAACGAGTGGCATCACTTCATTTCTAGAATTTTATCTCTTGGTTGAAGTATACCCTGCTATTGTCAGGTTGAAGAATATGTAGTGTCACTCTAAATTAATCGAGATAATTTTTTGGAAAATAGGAAAAACCAACCTGTGATCTCGATTTCACTAGGTAAATTTAAGCATTATGTGTGCATTCATCAGTAAATGGGGCAAAACATTAGTGCCTGAAATATTAGCAAAAAGGAGGTATCACTATTATCATAGTGGATCAGATTAAATGGAGAACAAATTCCAAACCATTTATTGGAAATGAAGCACAACAATGTTTAGCAAGTTTACAAAAATCACAATAGAATTAACTCACATTATGATGTACCAAATCCATTTAGCAAAACAACATTTTTAATATATTCCTGGACACCATCGTTTGTTAAGTATTATATTTTCCAGAAATTGCTTTGTTATTTTTTGACAAAGGCAATTTTTTTATGTTATTTATTTCATTATGTCTTGGTACTAGGCACGGAGTTATTTCTGTGACCATGTATAATTTTGGATCTCCTAGAGTTGGAAACAGAAGATTTGCTGAAGTTTATAATGAGGTAATTTTCATATTTTTGTTTTCTGGAGAGCTTCTATTCATGGGGCCATTTTTTTGTTCAGGCTTCTTTTTTCTGTACCCGAGACGAAATTCAAAATTAAAATATTTTACTATTTGCACTCCGAATATTTCAAAAATGCTCTTGAATTTACTAGTTAATTCTACGCAACGCCACCAACTTTTTTCTCACACACCCCACCCCTTCAATATTTCTTCTTCTGTCTGTATCATGGGTGCCTCTGCAACTGTGTTTGATCCAACAGCAGTCAGACATACCACTTCTGATGGGAGGGGAAAGGGGGGGAAAAATAGATTTTTGTGATGAGAGAGTTCCTGTTGTTAATTGAGAGGGAGAATAAGGGGTGTTAACACAAGCTTGCATGCAAAGAAACACTCAGCAGGACTTCATGACACTCACTGTGATCATGTGTGATGTTTGAACTACGTGAAACACATTATACAGTTCGTCGTTAACATTGAGTTGATGTTTGGAAGCCTACTTTTCTTCTTCGAAATAGAGTTCAGTAGTTAATGCTGATATCAATTGTCTTCAAGTCTTTGGACCTTATATGGGATGATGAGACGAATTTCTCTTAAACTTGCTTCTTGGATATCAGAAAGTGAAGGACAGTTGGCGAGTTGTAAATCATAGGGACATAATACCAACAGTTCCACGTTTGATGGGCTATTGCCATGTAGCTCAACCTGTTTATTTGGCAGCTGGAGAACTTGAAAAGACAATGGTATGTAGCTGGTTCTATGAGCACAATGCTACAGGTACCGTTAAAGTGTACCGCACTCACATATGGGGGAGGGTGAAATGGTCATTACACTGTCCATGTGCCTGTGCGGTACAACTCGCGGTAACTTTAGCATTTTTCTTTTCATTTAATATCATAGAAATTATCATTCGCAAAAATATATAGATATTTGGCATCCTATAATTCCTTGCGTAATAAAGTTTTTGACCTAGTTGATTGTTGGTTAAACATTTTTGATATATCACCAGTAAAATTAATACTGTTCACCTTCCAAGTGGATTTGATAGTTGAATTTGAGCACGAGTGATCTCAAAAACAGATTCTGAAAAATTTTCGAAGCATTTCATTTTTTTCTCAAATGATGAGTGGAGAGCCTGTTGCATAATTAGTTGAGCCTGACTTACAGTTTTGAATTTTCCCTATTTTATACACTAAATCCTTCACTTTTAACCCTTGGGATCTCCTTGTCAGCAAGAATAATTAACATGCTACCAACTTCCCATATATGTTCATTAAGGCAGATAAATTTCATCCATGATTAGTTAAAAAAACAAATCATCTATTATTTGTCGATATTGCTGGTTATGGCATCTATTAACATCTTTTCTACTATCTTCTTTTCTGGTGAAGTGATAATCTTAAATGTGGAACTATATCAGGAAAATATGGATATTCTGGAAGATGGATATAGAGGCGATGTTATTGGAGAAGCGACACCTGATGTTCTTGTCAGTGAATTTGTATGGTCCTACTCCTATTTCGTATCTCTTCCCGTTTTGGATCTCTTACCTCTCAAATTTCCCTTCGTATTATATTTGCATTGCATTGCATTTTTATTGAATGTTTAAGACGAGTATTGACGCTCTTCGTTTGCTTGTTAATAGTTATTGTTCAGCGTTCTAAAAGTGCATTATTAAGTGTTGAGTGATAAACCAGCACCAACAAACAAAACCTTATTTCCATTATAAGTATGCTTTTGAGACCGTTTAATAGTCATGTATTTCTGTAGTTTGTTGGTGTCTGATCAGGTGAAATAGACTTTAAAAGTACAATTAATTGGATAGTGAGCATGTGTATGCTGCTGACAGAATAACCCAATCCTTGTAACTGTTTTTCTAGCTCATTTTTCTATTTAAGTTGTACACTTCATCAATTTTATTTCTTTCAATGAAATGGTTGAATTTTTTTTTGAAGTTTAATTACTTATTTAGAAACACTTTGTCCGATGCATCCAAAGAATTGTGCACTTGCTTATCATGGATGAAGTTTCTTAATCACTGACCTAGTCCTTTGGCATTGCGCTTCTAAATATAGAATTCTAATATTGCCTTTTTTTTTTTTTAATTGCTTGCAAACAGATGAAAGGTGAGAAAGAACTGGTTGAGAAAATCTTGAACACGGAGATAAATATTTTCCGGTCCATTAGAGATGGAAGTGGACTAATGCAGCATATGGAGGATTTCTATTACATTTCACTCCTAGAGGTACCAATTTTATTCAGAGATTTAGATGACATGTTACGTGCATGTGTTAAAATCTGATGGTTAAATAACTTAAATTCATCTGTTCCAGAATGTCAGATCGAACTATCGAACTGTAAACGGGTCTCAACTCGTTGAAGACCAAAAGTTGTCTATTTAAAAGGACACCACAATAAGACACGTAAATCTGCCTTCTCGATTCTTGTAATATGGCTACCACATCATAAAGTGCAGTTTCTTCTACCAAATATCCAACTGTCCCGGTGATGTTCAACTCAGGTATCTTAAATATAAATTATGTTCAAAAGATCTGCTTCAGGTACTGCTTTAAAATCGTCACAAATTCTATTTAGTGCATGAGAAGTGTATATATATTTCTAGATTATATATATATATATATATATATATATATATATATATATATAGGGAACATGTCAATACTAAGTTACAAAATCTACCAATATTTTGACTAATACTTTTTATTACGTAATTTTATATTGTCTCGGATACAAACAATCGAGGAATTCATTCCTTGAGTTTGTCAAAGGTCATATGACTATGCCTCTGTTTGGTGGATATTAAAATCAGATTTTTAGCGGATTGTGATAAAAGTTGATGAAACATATGGTTGAAAAGTTGTGAGATCCATAAAATATGTGATTGAAATAAATTATTGATTTTGATAAAAATCTAGACTATAATTGCTATGAAATGGGCTATATTTTATATCAAAGGGAAACATTGGATATAGCATGAAATATCTGATTCATTTGATATCAAGTGTAAAAGGCATTGTGAAACCAAAAGCACATTTTGTACACACCATTAGATTGCAGTAAAGCACACAATATATTAGCTTCTTCCGTTGTATTGACGGTACCATAAAGACTCCAACCAGTAAACGCAGGATCTTTACAAGAGCTTAAAAGAATTTTTCTGCAGTAGGTTTTAGGGTTTAGAGCTTAAAAGAAATTCCTTGATGTATTTGGTTTTATTTATAAGTGTCATGTTTGCTTGATAACTGAAATTCAGAAAATGAGAAAGCAGTTTGGTGTAGGAGTTTTTGGATAAATTTTGAATTTTTGGGAGAATGTGTGATTGAAAAGTATGAAAGGTGATGAATCCCATAAAAATGTGTAGTTGAAAATGAGTTTGAGGAAAATTTTGAAAATTTTAACTTTACCAAACATGCTCTAAATACGGATTCATGCATTATAGTTAATTATAAGCTATCGTAGGTTAGTTGTGCACCTTTTGGACTTCAATTCAATTAGAGTTATTTTTTCTCTAGATGCCTTAAAGATTGTGAACAAGGGATGTCAATGTTACGGATATAATTTAGATTATTCCATATTTGAGTTGTAATATGTTAGGATACTTTTCATTCTTGATAACAGATCTCTAGGTTGTAAATATGTTGTAAATAGAGCTTATACTTACCTTTTATGTACATTTATGCTTTTATATAATGAAGCGAACCCTAATGAAGAGGGCATTTAGACTAATTTGACAATCAATGGGTCGGCTTGGGATGGGAGCAACCCGACGGGGGCAAGCAGGGCGAGGCGACCTTACCATCCCGTTATTGACCCTATTATATTTTTTATTTTTATACTTTTTGTTTTTTTAATAGATTGGGGGGTTCACAGGGTAGGACCCAATTATTCTAGGCGTGCCCCTAGTGGGATCGGGTCCCGCGGGTCTCGGGTCCGTTGAATTTTTTTTTTCTCATCCCTAATGAGAACATACTAAATTAAACCTTATGTTGACTTGTATTTTTGTAATCCCTGAATTGGGATTATTGCACCCTACATCTTTTTTATCTCCATGAACTTAAATATGTTTCCTTACAAAATTTACATCTTTTTTTATTTTCCCACCCAAAGTTGCACCCTAAGCCCGTTTGGTAACGATTTTATCTGATTTTCTATTAGATTTTGATATGTTCACATTAAAATATTAATATCTTGGTCAACAATCAGTAGGTGTGGAAAAACCCTTAAAATATTCAAAGTTTTGGTCAAGAATATACAGTTACAGATGGAAAAATGAGAAACTGACATAATTAGGATCCACTTTTGCAGAAAAAATCAATTCTTTTAAACCTTATAATCACGCCCAAGTATAATAAAATTGGGAAGAGTACACAAATAAGGTGGTGATAAAATCATATTTCAATATTAAAGAAAAAAGTTTAAGTTTCATGAATCAGGTGGTATTAAAAATTTATTTTATTATAAAAATTAAACCCACCCACCTACCTACCCACCCAATCCTATCCCAGTCTTCTGTAATTTGTATCATCGTAACCAAAAAATACCGACATCGCCGCCGCCGCCACCACCGTTGTAACATAAATCACCTTAACCTTCAATGGAATGTTGTCACCACCACCATCTTTAATGTACCACTGCTATCGCCAACAAAATCTCCAATGTGTTGTCGTCACCAACACCATCTCCGGCGTACCTCTGTCGTCGTCGCCGCCACCACCATCACATCAATCAAAAATAAAATTTGTAACTTATGTACTAGTTATCTTGAATGTGTCCTTGAGATTGATCTTGGACGATGATTTGTGATCTGTGACTTGCACCTTTGAACTTAAATTTGTCGTCTAATCTAAACTATTAAATGTGACCAACTCTTTTAAACCTGCGATAGATTGAAATTGATATATGCTGTGTGGAATGTGATATGTGACTTGCAACATATAAATTGTGAACTATGTGACCTAACATGCTGTTATTGAATAATTGTGACCTGTAACAATGTAATGTGATCTATGAACTTTGTTATGTGACTTGAATATGTAAAATGTGACCTGTGATTTAAACATATGATCCGAACATGTGACATGAGTATGTAATATGTGACTCGTGACTTAAACATGTGACATATGACTTGAATACGAGACACGTGACATGTTATTTGAACATGTGACTTGAAAATATGACCTGTGGCTTCAATTTATGACATGTGACTTGTGAGTGCAATGTGACTTGACTATGTAATACGTGACCAGTGTCTTAAATGTGTGATTTGAACATGTGACCTGAACACGTGACATGTGACCCGTGGTTTGAAAATGTGATCTATGACTTGAACATGTGACTTGAATATGTTATCGTGAATCGTGAATTGAACTTGAACATGTGACCCGAGTCTTGAACATGTGACCCGTAACGTAACTCGTGACTTGAACTTGTCAACTCGCATATGTGACCTTAGAGTGACATGTGACAACCAAGCCAACACCATCACCGCCTCACACCAAACCACCACCACCAACACTGTCCCACTACAACAACCGACTGGCTGGCTCACCAGTCACCACCATCGCACCACATGCTGCCTCGACTATCTCCTCATCCACCATCCGCTCCATCCACATCCTTCGCACTACCACTAACTCCTCATGTGCACAAAAATCAACACTTACCCGCCACAACCAACACCATTGAGCCACAATCTGCACCTTAACAACTGCCGCCAATTTTGGAACTAATAAATCAATCATCAAAACCCCAAATAACTATCAAACCACCAATAGATACAACACCAAGTCAAATACCAAACCTATGATTGCGACGGCACCATCCGTCGCCACTACCTTGCTACGAGCGATAATACACTACTACTTTAATGGTTGTTGTGCCTGTTGCCAGAGATGGTGAAGTGACGAGTGTGATACTGTTTTTCTCTTCTTCGTTCAATTTGTGCAAAATGGATCTGAAATTGATTGGGGATCAGGGGTGGAGATGGGTACGATGATATACTACTGCTTTGATGGGTGTTGCGTCTGTCACCGAAGATGGGTGCTGCGCCTGTCGTTGGAGATGGTGAAGTGACGAGTGACATGCTGGCGAGTACATTTGTCATCCCCGTCGCTTCCGTCAGAGTTCGTCGGTAGGTGCTCTCTCTCTCTCTCTCTCTCTCTCTCTCTCTCTCTCTCTCTCTCTCTGTGTGTGTGTGTGTGTGTGAATCGAATGGAAATGCAAGGGGGTTGGGTGGGTTAGGTAGTGACGAGGGTAATCTACTTATTTTAAAGATTTTACAATTATTAATTAAAAATAATAAGTTTAATTAATACTTGAATAGTGAATTTAATACTTTATTTCTTGAATGGAGAATTATGGATGACAAAAGTTTAGTCTCCTCGGAATACAGTGAGCATTCGTTGTAATTCCAACAAAACGTGTATTTTTACATTTACATAATATAAAAATTACAAAGTCTGAAGGAAGAAATGTATGAAGCTCACTTGGAACTCAAAATATCAAACCTCCTTTTTTATTAAGCAAAATACCAACACAAGCTCAGTGAGTTTTTCAAATATCAAACATCGTCAATACATTCTCCCAAATAACAAGTTTAGTGTTAAGCAGTCTGATTTATAGTCAAGTAAAAGACATAATTCTTGAAACTTGATTTAAAATCCAGTTCATAGTTCTAAAAAAATTTCATTTGTTCGAGAGACCTACACCATGACCCTCCTGGATTTTTGGCCTGTTTCTATTCCCAACCACCAAATCTTTATGCTTATTCCCTTTCAGTCGAGCTCTTTTATAATCTTAGATCCTGTTTGGTAATATGAATTTTTATTTTTATAGAGATGTGGTTTAAAAATGTTTGAAAAGTTAAAAAAATGTGGACTTGACTAAGAATGGATGATTGAAATTGAGTTTAAAAAGTTGATATAAAATTTTTTCCATAGCCAAATGGGCCCTTAGTCCCACACGTCTACTTCAGATGCCTAGTCTGAATTCTTGAGTTCATTCTAAGAAAAGCTACTTGGAGCAACTCTAAACTATGAAAATTGTTGTAATGATTTGCCTGTAATCAAATTTATTGGCACAAAGCTTCGTGAAATACAAGGAATCTTACTATAAAGTCGATTAAACTTGAATGCTAGTTCAGCAAGAAAGTTGATCAGAGGTACTTCAAAAAACAGTTTCTGCATATTTAGTATGGCCTAAAGGACCTCATAAGCATATGAACTTATAATTACATATAACAGTTAATTTATGCTGTGTTACGTATGTAAGTTCATGGAATAACCTTTGGCCAGGCTCGATCGGTCGTGACCTTGACGCAGAGCTCGAATTGCCTTTGTCCTGTGGCTCATAATTTTCAAACTTTGTCTCAATATGTCCATCTCTCTCTCCCTCTTGCATTCTTGCTGCTGCAATGAATCTAACTTTGCTTGTAGAAATTCAATTTTTTCTTCCTTGGCTCTCAGTTCCTTCTTCATCTCCAACAATATCTCTTCTTCCTTGCCTTTCCAACAAAGTCTTTCTTCTACAAAACAACCTAATACAACTGATTAACTAAGCTTGTTCCTTTATAAATTAAAGATCTGCATAAATCAATTTTCTTAAATCCATTAGGTTAATTGCAGGATGATTATTCCTGCTTATTTACTTGAACTTGGAAGTGTAAATGAAAATATAGTCGGATGTAGTTACAGAACACTGGAGCACCTAGTGTTCTAAAAAGCTCGCCTACGCTTAGGCGCATTTAGGCTTCAAGCTTCAAGCTTGACCTTACCGCTTTGTCACGCTTCGCTCGAGCATTTCCGTACTTTTTCGTGCTTAGATGCGCTTAAGCATGATGCTTGGTATCGTCGTTTCGTCACGCTTTACGCTTTTTAAAACATTACGTAGTTATATAATGATGACAATGTAGATGAAAGGGAACTGTGTACCTTGATTTGTCCTTCGAATGAGATCATCAAGCTCAACCTTGATTGCAAAATAAAGTTGTTTCCACTTCTCCACAGTCTCGTCTCGCCTGGCTTGTTCCTCCTTGAAATGCTCTAAAATAGAACTTTTATCGAACAGTTGCCATTCATTGTTATATTTTTCACTCACCACAACACTTTCCTCCATGCATCTCAACCTCGCTTTTTTCCCTTCTAATCTCTTCCTCAACTTATTCGCCTCATCTTCCAGTCTCCTCCTTTCCCTCCTCCACTCAGCTTGTTTAAACGCGAAAACCATCAACTCGCGCTCATAAGCTTGATTTTCCCTATCTCTAATGCACATTATTTCATTGATCTCCCCCTGTAGAAGCCTCACTTTGTATTTCAAGCCTTCCACGACTTTCTCACTAGGGTTGCTATTTTCCTTGGTTTGAAAGCAACCCATACTCTTTGACTCTTCCTACTGATTTCGAGCTTCAGTCACTTTTCAAGATTGAGGAGAATTTGAACGAACTTTAGATCAGTCTTGAATTATCGTACCTATTCGAAAGACGCTCCCACGTGATACGGAGTACTAGTACAGCTATATTCCTGCCATTACAATAGCTCATCAGTTAACACAATCATTTATGGTACTGTCAAAGATGCTCGTGAATTGTGGGGGCTCCATAATTCAGATGATGACACGGTGCAAGCAAGGCGTAACTGAGCATTGAAGGGACTTTATGTCAAAGAGTTGATGGACGTGGGAAAGCAGTCATGTACATTATTTTAGAGAAATTTGGAAGTATTGGCTGATTATTGACATTTTTGCAGCAAAATGGTCCTACAGATAATTCAGAGAATATATGCATGGTGAATTGGTGGAAACATTATTTTGTTTAGGGAAATTGACGCATTTAGTCCCTAAATTGTGCAATGAGTTCCTAACTTTTCATTTTTGGTGCTAAAGTCCTTAAACGTTGTATTCTTTGGCGTAAGATGTCATTTTGAATGATTTTCTTCAATTTCAATGATAAAAAATTATGGAAGGATCAAAATGCCCTTATACATATTGGCGCAATTAGTCCCTGAACTTCAAATTTGGTGCTTGAGTTCCTAATTTTCAATTTGGTGCAATTAGTCCCTAAACTTAACCATTATTAAGCGCAATAAGTTCATAACCTTTCAATTTGGTGCTTGGTCCTTAAAAGTTGTATTATTTAGCTTCACGTATCATTTTAGATATCTAAAATCAATCTTTTTAAAAAAATAAATAAAGCCTCTCTTTTTTATGGAAAATTTACAATCTTTAAGGCTATTTAAAAAAATGAGATTTACCTAAAATTAATTTTTTTTTTTTTAAAAACAAGAATTTATCTAAAAAAAAGAAACAAAAATGAAATTTATCTTTTTTTAAAACAAAATATATAAAGCCTCTTTTTGTTTCTTTTTTTATGGGAAATTTACCACCTTTAAGAGTATTTAATAAATGAAATTTACCGAAATTTAATTTTTTTTAGAAACAAGAATGAAATTTATCTAAAAAAAAAAAAAAAAGAAACAAAAATGAAATGATCTAAAATCAATTTTCTTAAACAAATAAGTAAAGCCTCTTTTTTTTTTTTTCTTAAAAAAAATTGATTTTTTAAACGTGGTGTAGCGCCCCGAGTTCTAAATACTCGGTTTACCACGTCATTTTCTAGTCTAAACTTTAAAATAATATTCTAGCGGAAGAAATAATTGAAATTCATTTTTGACAACATTAAATAAGCTATAATGGTCGATAAAATTCGAAAACATTTATGAACCAGTTCAAAAGAACCAATCGAGCCATTAATAATACAAAACATTTGACAATGTCATAATTTCTCAAATAATTGAAAATCTCAAAAATAGCCAAAGTTTAGAAATATGGATCATCAAAATAAGATTTTCGATTATTTAATGACTATTGCCACAATCGTCCATCATTGGCCACCATCTCCGATATCCGCAAATGTTGTTAAAAATAGACATGAACATTTCATAGAAATACTCATTAGACTCATCACAAATTAATTAATCCACATTATAATTGAACACATAAATGCAGGCTCTTTAGAAATCATAGGGTGTGTGTTGCTCTTCTCGTGCAATAAAGCACATGACTTCTCTTTGAAAAATCATAGGTTCTTTAAAATCATAGGGTATGAGTTGCTCTTTCTTCTCGTGCACATAATGTACATAAGTTATGCATAACATCATCATTTATCTTGTAAGACATTCTCTTCTTTCTTTCTCATGCATAAAAGCATATAAGTTATGACAAGCATAACAACATAAATATTTCATAAGAAATATATTCTCATCTCATTTCATGAAATAATTTTCACATAAATCATGTAACATACACATGCAATCATAATTTAAATCAATTAATAGGGGCGAGTCTACCTTAAATTTAACGAGTGCAAAGTCGACCAGGAACTGACTTAAATCCTTTAATTCTCTGTACGCCTCGTCTAGCCAATTAGGAAAATAAATTGAATTATTCTTTTGAAATTTATAGTTTAAAAAGATAAATTACCATTTAGGGACTGAAATTGATGATTTGAAAGTTGGGGGACTAAAATGAACACTTTGAAAGTTGGGGGACTAAAATGTAAATTTCCAAAACTTGGGTTGAAGGTCAAAACGGATATTAAATTGTAGGGCTTGAAATAATTGATTTTTAAAAACGAAGGGGCTGATTAAAATCATTTAAAAACTTAAGGGCTGACACGAATTGTTTTAAAACTAACAGGACTGATTTAAATCATTTTGGAACTTGGGGACTCAAGTGCAAATTCTGAAAATCAGAAATATTAAAAACAAAACTCTGTTCTCTTTCTTTCCATTTCTGGCAGAGAAGAGAGAGAGGAGAGGCGACTCGGGGGGGGGGGGGGGGAATCGCCCTCTGCGCAACCGACGATTTCGCCTGCGAAACACCGACGCAGGGCGCTGCGAGCGGCAACAAGGATGGGGGTCAGATTTGGGATCTAGGTGCGAAAATGGGTGTAAAAACCGTGGCTGAGTTCGCGATTTTTGGGAGTGCGATTTGGGTATGATTTCTGGTCAACATCTCCGGTGAAACAACCGTGGGACAAGGTAAGTTTCTGGGTAATTGATTTCCTTGGTTTTTGGTTTGATTTTGAGTTTGGTTGTGGGTGTGTCCTTGGAGTTGGCTGCGTGCGGTGGTGGTGGCGGTTGTGGTTTGGGCGTGGCGATGATGATGATGGTTTGTGGCAGCGGGGTTGAGGTTGGGTTGATTGGCGGTTTGAGTGGTGGTTTTTGGTTGAGCTGGTGGTGATGATGATATACGTGGTGCAGTGGGTGTTGAAAGATGATGGGGTTGGCAGTGGTGCGTGGTGATGGTGATTATGGTGGTTCGAGGTGGTTGTGTTGGTGGTTTGGTTTGTGCAGTGAGCAAGAATGGGTAGTGGAGGCGGTGGCTGAGTTGATACTGGAAAATGGTAAGGTTGTGTGCGTGGATTTGGAAGGAGGCAGAGTGGTGGTGAGGGCTGTTCTTACCTGGTTGCGAGGGGAGGCTGAAATGGAGTTGCAATGCGGTTGCAATGGAGTTGAGGGAATGAGTTGAGAGGAGAGGTTGGTGAAGATGGTGATGCTGAAGGTTGGCAGTGTTGTGAGAGAGGTGAGGCTGAAGTTGTTGAGGTGTTGGGTTTGGGGGAGTAGGTGATATAGAGTTAGGATATGGTAGGGTATGAGATTGATGTGATAGATGGAGGTTGGTAATGTGAAAAGCTAGACAAGCATTGCACGTAGTTCGAGGAAAATTCGCACGTGAATTCAATTGGGTCGGAAGAATGAAACTGATAAAATGAGGTTGACGTAATTTGGGATTTAAAGCGATTTTGAAAATAATAATTAAAATAAATAATTAAAATAATAAAATTTTAGAAATTCGGAATTTAATTAATAATCGAACGAACTCGATATTTCTCGACTTGGCTAGACGAATGTGTCGTGAAGTTAACTTAAAAATGGGTGAGATTGCAGCGGCTCGTTTCATAGTTTTAAAATAATTATTTAATTGCGTAAAAATTCTTAGTCGCTACACGTGGTAAATTGGGGAATTTGTGTTAGTATAGTAAAAACCTTTATAGGAAGTCCAATTGACACGAAAGAAGAGAATTTGACAAAGCAAGAAACAAAATTTTTAAGTTGTCAAAAAAATGTTTATTTATTTATTTATCAATATAAGAGCATTTTAATATTTTTGATAAAAATTAAATTAAATTTTTAAATATGGAATAGAGGAAAATCATCTATAAGGATACGTGACGCTAAATAATACAACTTTTAGGGACCTAAGCACCAAATTGAAAGGTTAAGAACTTATTGCGATTAATAATGGCTAAGTTTAGGAACTACTTAAGCACCAAATTTGAAGTTCAGGGACTTAAGCACCAAATTTGAAGTTCAGGGACTAATTGCGCCAATATATATAAGAGCATTTTCGTCATTCCTTAATTTTTTATCATTGAAATGGAAGAAAAACATCCAAAAGGACTTCTTGCGCCAAAGAATAAAATGTTTAAGGACTTTAGCACTAAAAATGAAAGGTTAGGTACTCATTCCACAAAGAGGCAAACGTTTAGGGACTAAATGCGCCAATTTCCCTTTTTCTTTATAAACAAAAATGTGGTATTTTTACGATAAAATGTTAATGCTTGTATTAAGAATTTAAGCTTTTTATTATCTTGTGCATTTATTGTTGTATTTATTGACTAGCATTTATTGTGGCTACATTTATGCTTAGGTTTCATGGGATGTGCAATTATTGAGAAATTGTTGTGTATTCTAGATCAATATAATATTTGCTCTAGGTTCTTGTTTGAGATAGAGATATACCTAAAACCCTAGATGACCCATTGAGTTATTTTCACATAGGTTTAATACAATTGATGTGTTTTTAATCGACATAGAGATATAGTAGGTTAATGCTACTAATTAGGGTTGATTTCACTCGAGAGAGGTAATTGGCTAAGCTTGAAAAATCGGGTCTAACATGATTAATGAATTGCATTTCTATTTTGCTTGTTGATAATTCAATTAGGTAATGGTCAAGTGGAATCAAGAATCCCAACACTCCTTTATCATCTATTCATCACCATTTTTCTAGTTATTTATTTATATTTGCAACTTTAATTCTAGTACGAGAACATTCTCAAACAAATCTTTATTGTGTGTTTTTCTTGTTAAAATTAATTATATTAGAGTGTAATTGAAATAGACAATCCTTGTGGGATCGATAAATCGAAATCAATTAGTCCACTATCACTTGTATGCGACTCGTGCACTTGCGGTGTGTTTCAAAGTGATTTTGAAAAATGTGACTTGAATTGGGAATCCAAACATTTAAAAAAAAAATAAAAAAAAATGAAGAAAACAATTAAAAAAATAAAGAAAAGGAACACATCCCACATCGAAAACTGATGTGAGAGTGAGTAGAGAAGGGTTGTTCTAGGTTGGGTTTAACTTTGTATTGGGGTGACTTAAACTGCCCACTAAAGCTCTTTTTTTTTTTAAAAATAATAATAATAATAATAATAATAATAATAATAATAATAATAATAAAATGTAAATCGGTTTTCATACTCTGTCAGGTCATCCGATTCACAGTTTAATTGGTAAAAAATGGATTCTTTAACTGGGTTTAAAATGGCCGGTTTTGAATTCGAATCGGATCGATTTTTTGGTTGATATACCTAAAACCCTAGATGACCCATTGAGTTATTTTCACATAGGTTTAATACAATTGATGTGTTTTTAATCGACATAGAGATATAGTAGGTTAATGCTACTAATTAGGGTTGATTTCACTCGAGAGAGGTAATTGGCTAAGCTTGAAAAATCGGGTCTAACATGATTAATGAATTGCATTTCTATTTTGCTTGTTGATAATTCAATTAGGTAATGGTCAAGTGGAATCAAGAATCCCAACACTCCTTTATCATCTATTCATCACCATTTTTCTAGTTATTTATTTATATTTGCAACTTTAATTCTAGTACGAGAACATTCTCAAACAAATCTTTATTGTGTGTTTTTCTTGTTAAAATTAATTATATTAGAGTGTAATTGAAATAGACAATCCTTGTGGGATCGATAAATCGAAATCAATTAGTCCACTATCACTTGTATGCGACTCGTGCACTTGCGGTGTGTTTCAAAGTGATTTTGAAAAATGTGACTTGAATTGGGAATCCAAACATTTAAAAAAAAAATAAAAAAAAATGAAGAAAACAATTAAAAAAATAAAGAAAAGGAACACATCCCACATCGAAAACTGATGTGAGAGTGAGTAGAGAAGGGTTGTTCTAGGTTGGGTTTAACTTTGTATTGGGGTGACTTAAACTGCCCACTAAAGCTCTTTTTTTTTTTTAAAATAATAATAATAATAATAATAATAATAATAATAATAATAATAATAATAAAATGTAAATCGGTTTTCATACTCTGTCAGGTCATCCGATTCACAGTTTAATTGGTAAAAAATGGATTCTTTAACTGGGTTTAAAATGGCCGGTTTTGAATTCGAATCGGATCGATTTTTTGGTTGATTCTCGATTTTTCCAGTTGAAACTTACCTGTTCGACCCGATTTTCTCAACATTGTTAAATAGCACTTAGAACCAAGGGTTGTTATTTTTTTTTTTTATAATAATTCAAACTTTAAAGACTTTTTAAAGATTTTTATGTAGTGTTCGTTAAAATTGTGTACCGCAAGTGCATGTTGTGTACCAGTAATAAAGTGTATTTTTGAGTCCGGACTGTCGATCCTACGAGAAATGTATACTCTATTATACTCTAGTTAATTCAATTTTGACCAAAAATAACACACACACAATAAAAAGTTGGAAATTTTGCAAATGAAAATAAACTAAATTAACTTCAAATTCTAATAAAATAAAGAAAATAAAAGATTAAATAGTTGAAATTCATAATTTTATTTAACCATCGTTTAATTAATTTCTCAGCATGTAAATTAACAAATTATTCATTTACAATGTTAGACCCGATTTTTCTTTTTTAACTAATAACCTCTTTCAGTGAAATTAGTCATAATCAATTGGTTTAACATATTATATCTCTATGCCAATTAAAATCAAATCAAGAGTATTAACACTTTGTTGAAATAACTCAATTGATCACCTAGTGGTGAGAGTATATCTCTATCTCCTAAATTATAATTAGGGTATTTGTTATTTGGTCTAAAATGCACAATATCTCTCGACTATCATATACTTTACAAATCACATATTTAGTAATCAAACAAACACATGGAATAATCTCAATAACAAATATACATGAAAATAGATACTTAAAATCAATAAGCAAATATTAAATTACTTAAACTAAGTTAAACTACATCAATCATCCCAATATAAACAATTAGCCAATTGTATAAATATTGTACAAAAAATAAGGTTTAAGAAAAAACATCACAAAATATAGAAATTAAAAATTGAAATACACAATAACGAAATAAATCATTTCCTTGATTTTTGCTCCAAATATCATTGAACTTTGCTTTGTATTTTTATGTCACTTCTTGCTTATTTGCTTCAATAGAGACTAGAACGTTGAAACAAAAACTATAATAAACTAGCTAAAACAAAGAAGACAAAGAAAGATAAAGAAGAAAAATAAAGATAGACTAGAGTTTGAGAGAGAGGAAGAGATTATATGTAGGGGAGAAGTGGAAGCATTTATAGTCCAAAAATCGAACCCAAAAATTCTGGAAATTTTTTTTACTTAAAAACGAGCCAAACAGGGCCTTAAGTAAAGTAAATAAAATTGAAATTAAAAAATGGAAAGGGCCATAGATGGCCCACGCGATCGCGTTGGCTAAGGAAATAGATGCTGGCCATTTTGGTTCAGTTGTCACAATTGCAAGGTTAACGAACATGCGATCGAGTGGTTTGTTCCTAGTGACTTATTTTGCGAAAATTGCAATCCAAGTCCTCCATTTTCTGTTCATCTTCAATTTAGTCCCCACATTTTGTCTTTTATTACAGAAATAACCCTGAAATATTTGCAAGACAGGTCCTCCATCTTTTTTGGTGTGTTGTAATTCAATCCTTAAACTTTTGATTTCTTTCAATTAGGTCATTAGACATCAAATTTATTATTCTTTTAGATCAATTTCTCTTCAGTCTTATCCATTTTCTTTCCAGTTAAGATACCTAATTATACAAGATAAACACAATTTATAAGTAGAAATTCGTTCAATTTGTTAGTTAAAATATCAATTTAAAACCAAAATAAATGTGTTAATCACACTTATCACGTAATTTAAAAGTCTAGGTATATTCAGCGTAAACTTTTATAATTTCATAAAAATCTTGCAATATTTAATATATACTTTAATGGACCTTTAAAAAGTCTTTAAAAGTCTTGCATTTTCAATCAAGACTTTTAAAATCCTTTAAAATTAAGGATTATTCAATTTATATGTAATTTTAATAGAAATCTCTATATAATAGGCTTTGATGGACTTTTTTTGGGGGGGGAGGGGGGGGGGGGGGAATCATAGGTAAATAAATTCTTTATTTCTCTTAAGTTTATTCTAAAAATTTCAAAAGACTTGTCAATAGCTTTCTCAATTCTCCAGTGCCCTAGAAAAATCTAGAGAGAATAATCAGACTCCAACTCTGTGTCACACCCTATCTTGTTCATCCTTACTAGCCGCAGCACAAATGGCTTCTCTCCTAAAACTATTTATCTTTCTCACCAGATTTTATCACTAATTTTTCAAATCACGCATTATTTATATTCACATTTTTACAATGTGTCCGCATTCTAAATTTTTTGTTTATATAAAAAATGATTCATTTCTTACTTTTACTTACTTTTAGGGATGTCAACGAGCCGAGTCGAGCCGGCTCGCGAGCTGAAGATCAAGACTCGAGCTTGGCTCGAGCTTTTAGGGGTCGAACTTTTTTTGGCCCGAGCCGAGCCAATCCAAAGCTCATCCTAAAAAATAAGGCTCGACTCAAGTTTTAGGCTTGAGCTTTTCCGAGCTGAGATGGGCCCGGCCGAGCCGAGCCTCAAGCTTTCAAATTTTATTTTGTTTTTATAATAAAATCCATAAAAACTTTATTGAAAATGTATATATACAACGAACCGAGCCGAGTTTGTGATTGAATTGCAATGCTCGAACTTTTTGGGCTGGCTTTTTTTTGGCTCGAGCCGAGCCGAGTCGAGCTAAAGCTTGTCTCTGAAAAAAAAGCTTGGCTCGAGCTTTAGCTCGAGACTTCGAGCCGCGAGCCGAGCTAAGCCTGAGCCTTTTTCGAGCCGAGCCCTAGCGGCTCGAGCTTACGAGCTAATTTGCCATCCCTACTTACTTTTCAAGTGATTCTTAGCTTGTGGTTGGAGTTGTTGCATGTAGATGTGGTGGATAATGAGCTCATGATTTTGATTAAAATCTGATTTTAATTTCAAGTTAAAGATAACAATTAATTTTAACCATTTATTTCATAAGATTCGCAATTTTTTAACCACACATTCCACCACCTTCTATCAAAATCGACTAAAAATCTATTTTTTAATCTCTACGAAACAAGGGCTTAGATTGGATAAACTAATTTGTAATTCACTTGGCAATTTCACACTCACATGTACATTTTTTTGCTGAAAACGTCCTTACCGTTCAAAAATTCGTTAGTTAACCAATTAATTATCTTTTGACCATTTTTAAGAAGGGCAAAAAAGTTTTTTTCTTTTTTTTTTTTTTTTTTTTTTTTTTTTTTTTTTTAACGTTACCTTTCTTCCTTCAATTCATTTTCTTCTGCACAATCGGATTCTCTTTATGACAATTTTGTTCAATATTTAGCAAAAAAAATGTTTCGATCGAACAAATTTCAACAATTGCGTACAATCCCACATCCCCTTCTTTCAATTGAAAAAAAAAAAAAAAAAACATAGTGGAGGCCATGATTATGAGGGAATTTCGTGTGTTTCAAATTGAGAAGATGATGAACTAGAATGCAACTGAAATTGTTTTTCAATACCAAACTATTGCACACAAAATCGGCAATTATACATTTGGCAACTTGTATGAATTTAAGAGATTTAGTAATTGCAACTGAAGTTCCCCCTCATTTTTAGTTTGATGGGTTAGGTTGGGGGTAGTGGTTGTGTGGGAGTGAAGGGAAAGATGAATAGTTACAATTATTTTTATAATAATCTTGAATTCGAAATGAATCAAAGCTCATAAAAGAGCACGAGGAAGATGACAACAACAAGCTCGAGCTCAACAATTGTTGGCGGCATTGTGAACATCTCGACTAGTGGTCCTTCAAGTCGCAAGCGCACTAGCCTTCGTCTGCCCCGCGATGTCTCCTCCATCGTCTACCGCTGCCATTTATGGTTGTGGTGGTAGTACTATCGAAGCTTATTAGCTAGTCTTCGAAATTATGGCAATTGGTTGGTGGTTGTGTGGGAGTAAGAGTAAGGCATTCATACCCTCACTATGTTGAGTTGTTGACATCCTTGCCTAGAAAGTAGTTTTTTAAAAAAAAGGAACCCAAAGCCCTCTTTGCTCATAAAGTCCTGATGCGTGTCGCAATGCACCAAAATAATAAATAAATTCATTGTTCACTATTACTAAGAAGGTAACAATGGAAGCAAGGGTCGACCCCTCAAGGAACGGGAACTAACTTAGTGTCATGTCAATTAGAATCGTAAAGGGGGGTTTTGTTTTGAGTTGTTTGTAAATGATTTAACTAATAAAATAAAGCAATTAAAATGGTTGGAATAAATATCAAATGTTGACGAGTCCTAGTTCTCAGGTTCAGTTGTATTCTATCACAATGTTATCACTTTCCAAGTAACGCGAGTTCAATTTCTTCTTTGATTTATCACCCGTAAATAGTTAATAAGCTCTAACTATTCATATTCTCCCTTAGTTGCATTTAATTAAAATAAGCTTTCTAATCAAACATTAGCCATTGAATAACCTAAAACAAGCTCTTTAGATTTAAGACAACAACTATATAATGGTTGAGAAGAATTAGGGTGAATTAGATTATCAATCACACAAGCTCGTGACAATTAACCTAAGTTGGAATTCTCTATGAAAATATTAAATTTCCACTTGCTACTATGATTTGAACAAAAAGACGATTACGGATCCAATCATTCAAAATAGAAAATCTCAATACAACAAATTAAATGATAAGGCCTTAATCAAGTAAACAATTGCATTGATTGAATTAAAAACGCATAAGAATCCAACAAATCAAAGTAAAGAATTTAGAACTACGTTACTAGTTTGGAAAAGCAATAACAAATTGATATGAAATACAACTTCCCCTTCGAACTAGGTATGGAAGCTTAGCCGCTCATAGTCTTGGTGAAAAACCCAGAATTTTGCATCTCATTCATCTTCTTCTCCGGATTTATTTCTCTTCCACGCTCCAAGCAAGCCGCTCCTCTTTTAATAATTATTTCACTCTTTTTTCTGTCATGATAGTCCATTTTTATAGCCTTAATTTCGTACCCTAGCTTTGGGCTTAAGAAATCTCAAGATTATGGAAAGAATTAAAATATGGAAATTGTTGACTGGAGAGTTACGACCGTAACATTTATTTTACGGCCGTAAATGTGTTTCTGCATATTTCTCAAAATTTGGAGTTACAGCCGTAAATTATTTCTTACGGCCGTAACTGTGTTTCTGTAGTTTTTTTTCTTTTAGAAGGTTACGGCCGTAACTTATCCTTTACGGCCGTAACTGTATTTGCACAACTTCAGTTTTGAGTGCATTTTGGTCCCTTTTTTCTTCTTTTCTCTTTTTTTATGATCCTATACAATAACAAACATAAAATGCATTAATAATACTTAGATAGAATCACATTATGGCATATTCAAGGATATAAGTGCATAAAATAAACGTAAATATCACACTTATCAAATCCCCCCACACTTGAACCATTGTTCGTCCTCGAACAAAGATTTGCAAAGAAAAGAATATGATTCAAACAATAGATTACAATTTAGAGACTTGAGGTTGCAACCCACTTTTCTTTAACAAAAATGTTCCATTGCATGATCGGATTGTGTTCGTGTGTGCTAGAGATACAACGCCCTTTATTTCCCATCCCAATCATGGCTCGATATGGTTTATTTCCTTGTACCTCTCGTCTTTGCTCACATCACAACCATTTATGAGTGACTACGAGGAGAATAATTTCGCCCAACTCCAGTGGAAATCAGTTTCATAAACCGAGTCGTTCATGACGTGAATTCAGTCAACACAGTATCCTTGACCACATTCATAGCACCAACCCTAGACCAAGCAATTCAAACCACTTATAAGCATATGTAATGGGTTTTAACACCCTCACAAGATATTTCTCTCGTCGCACAAAGTGTATAAGGGGTTGAATTTTCGCTCAGCTCTCTGCATGGATAAGTCAGTACCACAGATTGCCTACATGTCATAACCGGAACCAACAATAACACAAGTGCAAAGCGAAGGTCTTTATTTGGTTGCAACGGGGCTTCAGGTCAGGTAGGGAAAAAAGGATACATTTAGGCTGAGTCGAGAAGGAATTTTGCAAGCCAAGTCAATTCCAAATCACTTCCTTCTCCCTTAATATGATCTTCATTGTTTCCCGCTACCCAACTTTATTTACACTTGAATTTCTTCTTTTCCTTTCTCTCTCTTTTTTTTTAATCAAATATAGACTGCAACTGATAGAAAAACCTGAATTCAGAGTCCAGCTCTGATACCAGATGATGAGGTTCGAAGCGCGGAAGAAACACCAGAAAGTTTCGAACTCAGGTTGTGGTTGGACAGATGAATCATGACCCGATATTCATGACGCGATGGCTCGACGATGCGGAATAAAGAACCACGACTTTCGAAACGCCACAAGGATTTTCCCAATCTCCCTGATGAGTTTCTGGTTTTGGATCTAGATTCAGTTTTGGTATTCTAGATATTATCTTGTTTTCTTGATTTTCTTGTTCTTCGCGCCAGTAAATTTTTCCTTTGTTTGATTCATATAAAATTCCACAAAAAATTCAATCTTGTTTCTTTTAGTCAATTCTTATCCGAATTCAATTCCGTTTGTTACGTTGCACTTGTAGTTGAATTTCGGATTAAAAAAAGTCCGAAAATTTCATATTTATCCTCGAATATTCCGGATTTGTCTCAATTTCCGAGTTTTTTGTTCTTACTCGTGTCTATCGTGTCCTACCCTTGATTGAGTTCTGGGATTGTTTTTGAAGTGCTTGGAAGGGGGATTTTGAGTGATACACGAGCGATATATTGTTTTTTTTGTGAGGTATATACCACTTATTTCTGTGAAGACTAATAATGTCTAGCAGACGGGATTCATCATCTTCATCAGTTGGGTTCATCAACGAGCCACAACAAACGACTTGAAGGTATGAATAGGGTGAATAACAATGTTATAGGTGTGATGGAGACTTTACATGAGCAATTTGAGAAGTTGATGACTAGGATGGATAGGCAGGAGGAAACTATTAATAAGTTGCGTAGGGAACAAACTCATGTGGGTCCTAGAGCTAGGAGGGAAGACCGGAGAGATCATAGGGGGAGACATAATCAAAGGGTTGGATATGGGTTTGATGATGAAGAGTTTGCGAGTGAAGGAAGTAGTGTCCAATCATCTGTGGCTAGTGTAAGGAGGAGAAGGGGTAGAGGAGATAGGGATGAAAGGGCGAATAATAGAAGAGATCGTGGTGATCGGGATGAGATAGATGATAATCTAGGTAAAATAAAAATGTCTATTCCACCTTTTCATGGGAGGAGTGATCCGGAGGCTTACCTAGATTGGGAGAAGAAGGTAGAGTTGATGTTTGATTGCCACAATTATTCTGAGGGAAAGAAGGTGAAGTTAACGGTTGTTGAGTTCACCGATTACGCCATTAATTGGTGGGATCAGTTGGTGAAGGATCGGAGGAGGAATGGTGAAGGGCCGGTGGATACATGGCGTGAGATGAAAACCATCATGAGGAAGAGGTTTGTCCCAAGCCACTATCATAGGGATATTTATCAAAGGTTGCAGGGGCTCGCGCAAGGTTCTAGGAGTGTAGAGGAATATCATAGAGACATGGAGGTAGCCATGATTAGGGCCAACGTGGTGGAGGATCGGGAAACTACAATGGCTAGATTTTTGAGTGGGCTGAACAGAGATATTGCAAACATCGTTGAGTTACAACATTATGTGGAACTGGAAGACATGGTGCACATGGCAATGAAGGTGGAAAGGAAATTAAGGCGAAAGGGGACATCTAAACAATCACCGGGAACTTATCCTACATCACAACCGAGGAAGGCTCACAATGATGAACACGTCCCGAAGGGAAAGGAGGAACTTATAACAAAAGGTAAAAATATTTTTGATTCTCAACCTACTAGGGATAGAAATATTAAGTGATTTAAGTGTTTGGGGTCGGGCCATATAGCATCACAGTGTCCAAATAAGAAAGTAATGCTCTTGCGTGATAATGGTGAAATTAGTTCTGAGGATGAATTTAAGGGAATGCCTAAGTTAGTGGATGTTGGGGCTAGTAGTAGCGATGAAGAGGGGTTAACTTATGCGGTGAAGGGGTCCCTTGTGAATAGACGTGTCCTAAATTCTCGAACTAAGATGGTTGAAATTGATGAACAGCGGGATAATCTTTTCCACACTAGGTGTTTGGTAGGGAAAAAGGTTTGTGGGATGGTAATTGACGGGGGAAGTTGTACTAATGTGGTTAGTACATTATTGGTGGAGAAGTTGGGATTGCCTAAGGTGAAACACCCCAACCCCTATAAATTACAGTGGTTAACCGAGTCGGGAGAACTTAAGGTGAACAAGCAGGTTAATATTAAATTCACCATTGGGGGTTATAGAGATGAGGTGGTGTGTGATGTGGTCCCTATGCATGTTGGGCATATTTTATTGGGAAGACCATGGCAACATGATAGGAGAGTGGTGCATGATGGGTTCAAAAATAGATATTCTTTCATGAAGGGTGGAAAAAGAATCACACTTGCTCCGCTAACGCCTAAAGAGGTCCAAGAGGACCAATTGAAAATAAACAGTTAGTTTGAGTTTTGAGATTAATAAAGTTGAGAGAGTTTTCTCCAATTGAAAGGTTGAGGAGTCCCTTTTGTGTTATTCGAGAACAAATCTAACTTATCAAATATTGTGAAATACTTGTAGTGTTTTCAATTAGAATCTTATCAAGGAAATTGACAAGTCCTTGTGGTGTTTCGAAAGCTTTGGATCTCGATTTCGCATTATCAATTTCTTGCGTCGTGAATCTTGGGTCAAGGTCCTATCGTCAGTTTTATCTTTCCAGTATTTCAATTCTTGTTTATTTTCGTGTTTAAATCTGATTTAGATCTTTCCTAGGTTTTAATTTCGTTATTCCGCGTTGTTCGACGAGATTCCCCGACTGGGATCTCATCATCTGGTATCAGAGCTTGGATTTATTTCAGATTCTTGCGTTTCTTGAATTTTCTTGATTTTTTTCGTGTTCTTCGTGTCAGTCATAAATTTTTTCAGTTTGATCCATAAGAGTCAGTCCCAAAAATTCAAAAGTGTTTTTCTTCTTCGTTTTTCGTCCAAATCCAGTACCGTTTTTTCTGCCATACTCGTAGTCCAATTCTTTGGCAGATTAAAAAAAAAATCAAATATTTCGAGAATTTCTTAATTTTTTTACTTTTCGTATCTTCCATAAATTCCTTGATTGTTGATCATTGGTTTGTTCTTGGATGAAATTTGAAGGGGTTGAGTGTGATACACGAGTGAAAATAAACACGAGAGGAATTTTTGTTTGTCTTTGAAAACTAACCATGTCTCGCAGGGAAAAATCTCCATCAACAGGTGACCACAAGAATTTTAAACAGATGGAGGCCATGAAGGCAAAACTTGAGAGATTGATGGCTAAGATGGATAGAAGGGAAGCAGAACTTGCTCAATGGAAAAAGGAGCAATATCAGGCAGATTCTAGGGCTAGGAAGCATAAGGGGCGTGAAGCCAATTCTAGAGGTGGAGATGGGGATGATGAAAGGACATTGAAGCGAAAAGAGACATTAAAACGGGAGAGTAGTGATCATGTTCACAAAAGGAGGGAGGAACCGACAACCAAAGGTAAAAATAATTTTGATTCCAAGCCTCTTAAGGATAAAAATATTAAGTTCTTTAAATGCTTGGAACGGGGTCACATTGCACTTGATTGTCCACGTAAAAAGGTTAGGTGTGATAGTGAAGGGGCGAAGAGTGTTGTGGTGGATAAGTCAATTATTGATAGGCATGCTCTTAGCGTTTAGCGTAAGACGAATGTTTTGGAAAATGTGGATGGGCAAAGTGTTAATATTTTTCGCACTAGATGCTTAGTGGATGAAAAAGTTTGTAGCTTGGTGATTAACGGGGGAAGTTGTACTAATGTAGTTAGTACAATGTTGGTGGAAAAATTAGGCTTACCTTTAACGAAACATACAACGCCTTATAAATTACAATGGTTGACTGAGTCAGGGGAAGTTAAGGTGAAGAGATAGGCTTTAGTGGCATTTTCTTTTGGTGGGTATTCGGATGAGGTAATTTGTGACGTGGTGCCAATGCAAATTAGTCACATACTGTTGGGGAGACCGTGGAAACATGAAAGGGCTGTGCTACACGATGGGTATACGAATAGATACATCTTGGTAAAAGGGGGGAAAAAGTTTACTCTAATGCCACTATCTCCAAGTGAAATCCTGAAAGATCAACTGAAGGTGAAAAGTGAGTTTGAGGGGAAAAATAAGAGAGTTGATGCCACGACCTCAGAAAAAGGAGAGGGTGTGGAAATTAAAGAAAAGAGAGTTGAGGTCACGACCTCAGAAAAAGGAGAGGGAGTGAAAAATAAAGAAAAGATGGTTGATGTTCAAACCTCAGAAAAAGGAGAGACTGAGTGCAAAAAGCAAAAGCAAAAGCAAGGAGAGTCTACCACAAAAATGAGTCTATTTGCACTTACTCACGCTAACAAACCCCTCCCCAGTTCTTTAAAATTTGTTTTACAGGTACCGAAGTCAAACCATGAACTTAAGACGGGAAAGAAATTTATTGGCAAAAATGAGCAGCCCAAAAGTCTAAAAGATCGCACGAAGCTTAAAAATGATCATCGACCCTAGGAGAGCAGGACGAAATTGAAAAGCCGACCAAAAATGGATTCGAGGTCGAATCCTTTTCAAGAGAGGGAGTATGATATGATCCGGACCAGGTATCGAAGGGCGAAGTCGAGACATCGACGGTATGACGGTGATCTACGTGGAAAACGGAGCAAGTTCCATGTTGGAATCGAGCCGAGAAGGCGAAAGGATCAAACCGAGTCGAGTGATCGAAGTTATTTGGGCAGAAAGGTCATTACGGCCGTAAGGAAGATCTGTCACGGCCGTAACTCTTATAATCACGGTCGTAAAATTTATTATCACGGCTATAACTCCGCCTCGGGTTTAGATGAAGAATTGCAGAATTTCATAGTTACGGCCGTAAGAAATATGGTCACGACCGTAAATCTTAAGCAGAAAGTCATTTACGGCCGTAATTGAGGTTTTCCGGATTTTAGGGGATTTTTTTGATTATTTTCCGTTTTTTAATTAATTGTTTGCCTAGTTTAGTATTCTAGTTTAATTAGAATTATATTTTGAGTAAAATTTGCTTAGATCCGCGAAAAACAGCTTTCTGGGCCGAACCGGGTCAGTCGGGTTGACCCGATCCGGCCCGGAAATAAAAAAAAATATTTTTTGTTTCTAAAGGCGCGCGATCGCGCGCTTGATTTTTCGGCGATAAGTTAGTCTCGGGTCCGTTTTGAGGTCCAAGTCGCGTTCGCGACTTGGTTCGAGCCACGCGATCGCGTGGCTCAGCCAAATGATGGTTTTGCAGCTAAGTCCTTTCCGTAATTGCCATCAAGTCCTCCATATTATTTCTTTTCTATCCCAAAATGCATCCTAGGGGTGACTCTCAATTCACACATTTCTTTTTCCACTAAAGCTTGGTTATGACTTACCAGCACTCTCAACAATCTAGATATACAGTGACTCTCCACTAGATGAGTGTTTCAACATTAAAGTTTATACCAAGCAATTCAAACCCACTATTAATCTAAGCCCTTATGCAAATACAAATGCATGATTTCTACAAACTAATGTGATGATTGCTTGTGACTTCCTCACTCCCTTAAGCTTTCTAATTGACCCATGTAGCTAGCTTTAGGTCGGCAACTCCCCGATTGTTTTAAGATCAAAGGGTACCAGGTTTCAAAATACCACTACGGACTTACTAACTCGAGTAAAAAAGGCTACGAAGTGAGGTAGACTTATTAAGCAAATGCAATGATGATGATGTGCTTTTTTTTTTTTTTTTTCAAGTGTGTGTGTGTACCCTACTCATTAAGCTTTCTAATTGACCCATGTAGCGAGCTTTAGACTGATGACTCCCAAGTTTCACACTTAAGGCACCAAATTTCAAGATACTCCTACGGGCTTAATTACTCGAGTCAGAAAGGCTACGAGATAGGGCAATGTAATAATTAAAATGGGCTTAGATATCTAGCATTTGGTCATCACTTAGCTTATACTAACATCAACAACACTCCACACAAATTTAGATCAAGCATGCATGGAATCACTACACATCTAGACCGTCTCCTTTACCGGCTCGACCACCCCCAAACTTGTCTCACAAAGGATTAAGAGATTCAAAGCATTGAGAGAGATTTGGATAGGTTGATAAAAATTGAAGATACAACCTCACAACCTAATTTTTCTACTTCACAAATTTTTCCAACCTTCAATGGATTCCAAATCTCAACAACAATTAGTTATGACTATTGTGCTCAAGAGAACTCATGATCACTCATAGATAAGCAGTTTATAAAAATAGGCACAAGTAGCATATTCGATCATGATTCATGAATTAATCAGCAATTTCAAACATCAAATCATTTGAGGCGACAAGGCTATCTAGCATGTCAATATCCACAACAAAATGAACAAAATCAAACGTCACAAAATCTTAAGCCGGCAAGGCTATCTAACATGATAAAATGCAAAATGAAGTCAACACCCCCAAACTTGAATTACACATTGTCCTCAATGTGAAAATAGAAACAATATGTAAATAAGATAAGAGGTAGTGAAACTTCCCTGATTCAATGCTTGGTTGTGATGTTGAAATTGACCTAAGCTTTCGTCGAATGTAGTTCACCCCCAAACTTGTTGAGGACCATGTCATTTAGGATTTTCAAAAAATTGTTACCTAAAAAAGTTTGACAATTAATTAAAAAGGAAGTAAAGAAGTATAGTAAATAAATACAAGTAACTCAAAAGAGAAGAAATTTGGGTTGCCTCCCAAGAAGCGCTTGGTTAAAGTCATAAGCTCGACTTTTGGATTGTTCATTCGGGAGCATTGAGGAGAAATAATGATTTTTCCTCTGGGGGTTCCCCTTCCAAGAATGGTTTCAACCTTTGCCCGTTGACCTTGAAATGTCCCTTGTCGGGATGATATAGCTCTATAGCTCCATGGGGAAAGATTTGAGAAATTGTGAACGGCCCCCACCAACGAGATCGAAGCTTTCCGGGGAATAGCCGAAGTCGGGAGTTGAATATAAGAACTTGTTGCCCAACTTTGAAGTCTCTCTTCACAATGTGGTTATCATGCCATTTCTTGGTCCTCTCCTTATAGATGCGAGCATTTTCATATGAGTTGAGGCGAAATTCGTCAAGTTCATTAAGTTGAAGCAACCTCTTCTCACCAATTAATTTTGCATCAAAGTTTAATGCCCGTGTAGCCCAAAATGCTCGATGCTCAAGTTCAACGGGGAGATGACATGATTTTCCAAAAACAAGATAAAATGGAGACATACCAATAGGAGTCTTGAATGCGGTGCGGTAAGCCCATAATCCATCATCTAGCTTCCTCGACCTATCTTTCCTTGATGTATTCACCGTCATCTCAAGAATTCTTTTCAACTCTTGATTTGAGATCTCCACTTGGCCACTTGTTTGGGGATGGTAAGGTGTGGCTACTCGGTGCTTCACTCCATACTTTGACAAAAGTGAGTCAAGGAGGCGATTGCAAAAGTGTTTGCCTCCATCACTAATGATGAGTCGGGGGGTTCCAAAACGTGTAAAAATGTTCTTCTTGAGAAAATTGACCACCACCCGAGCATCATTAGTGGGCAATGCCACCGCCTCTACCCATTTAGAAATGTAATCCACCGCCACCAAAATATATTGATTTGAGAACGAGGATGGAAATGGCCCCATGAAATCAATTCCCCAAACATCAAAGATTTCCACTTCCAAGATTGAAGTCAATGGCATTTCATTACGCCGAGAGATATTCCCACTCCTTTGGCATCTATCACATCTGGATACTAAGGTATAAGCATCCTTGAACAAAGTTGGCCAATAGAATCCCGATTGAAGAACTTTTGAGGCGGTTTTGGAAGCTCCAAAGTGACCCCCATAAGGTGATGAATGACACCTATCAAGAATTGCTTCCATTTCTTCTTCGGGAACACATCTTCTAATAATTTGGTCCGACCCCCTCTTGAATAAATATGGCTCATCCCAAAAATAATGTTTCACATCGGCAAAGAATTTCTTCTTTTGTTGATAAGAGAAATCCGGGGGAAGAATACCACTTACAAGGAAATTCACGAAGTCCTTATACCATGGTGCTTCGAACACTTGGAGAAGATGTTTGGCGTGCAATAGCTGTTCATCCGGAAAGGCTTCATTGATTTCCTCTACTCCCACTTCTTCAGGTTGATCCATCCTAGATAGATGATTGACCACAAGATTATCTGCACCCTTTTTATCACGAATTTCCAAATCAAATTCTTGAAAGAGAAGGACCCATCTAATCAATCTTGGCTTCGCATCCTTCTTAGTAAGCAAGTATTTTAGAGCGGAGTGATCGGTATAGACAATTACCTTTGAGCCGATGAGATAAGATCGAAATTTGTCAAAGGCAAAGACCACGGCAAGCATCTCTTTCTCAGTTGTGGCATAATTCAATTGAGCATCACTCAATGTTCGGCTTGCATAGTAGATCACATGCAACAATTTACCGCTCCCACGGCATAATTACTAGCATCGCACATGAGCTCAAATGGTAAGCTCCAATCCGGGGCCACAATAATAGGAGCCGAGATAAGCCTCTCCTTAAGAGTGTTGAAAGCCAATAGACACTCTTGAGAGAAATGGAAAGTGTTGTTCTTCTCAAGTAGAGAACAAAGAGGCTTAGTGATTTTAGAGAAATCCTGATGAATCTCCTATAGAAGCCCGCATGCCCCAAGAAACTCCTTATGCCTTTCACCGAAGTAGGAGGAGGTAATTTCTCAATAACTTGTATTTTGGCTTTATCAACCTCAATCCCCCCTTGTGAAATCCTGTGGCCAAGTACAATGCCCTCTCTCACCATAAAATGACATTTCTCCCAATTAAGCACTAAATTGGTTTCTTCACATCTTTTCAACACTAGATCAAGATTACCCAAGCATTCATTGAAAGAAGAACCAAAAACTGAAAAATCATCCATAAATACCTCGATGGATTTTTCCACCATGTCAGAGAAAATGACCATCATACAACGTTGAAAAGTAGCAAGTGCATTGCAAAGACCAAACGGCATCCTCCTATAAGCAAAAGTCCCATATGGACATGTAAATGTGGTCTTCTCTTGATCTTCGGGGGCTATTAAAATTTGATTGTAGCCCGAGTATCCATCCAAGAAACAATAATGAGAATGCCTCGCCAACCTCTCAAGCATTTGGTCAATAAAGGGGAGAGGAAAGTGATCTTTTCGAGTGGCATTGTTCAATTTCCGGTAGTCAATGCACACTCTCCATCCCGTCACGGGCCTTGTAGGAATAAGCTCGTTGTTCTCATTTTCAACCACCGTGACACCTCCTTTCTTTGGAACACATTGGACGGGACTCACCCATGCACTATCCGAGATTGGATAGATAATTCCCGCATCCAACCACTTCAATACCTCGACTTTCACTACTCCTTTCATGTTTGTATTTAGACGGCGTTGGTGCTCCACTGTTGGTTTGAAGTCATCCTCCATGAGGATTTTATGCATGCACAAGGTAGGGCTAATACCCTTGATATCCGCCATAGTCCACCCAATAGCCATTTTATGCCTTTTCAACACCTCAAGTAGTTTTTCTTCCTCCACTTCATCCAACAAATTCGAGATAATAACGGGAAGAGTAGAAGAATCACCCAAGTATGCATACCTCAAATGTGATGGAAGAGGTTTGAGCTCAAGAGTTGGGGCTTGTTGAATGGAGGGTAGTGAAGGAGAAGAGCTCTCTCCCAACTCTTCAAAATATGGCCTCTTCTTGAAGGGATAAAATTTGGGAGCATCCAAGTGTTGTGACATCCTTCTAATGTCCAAATCATCCTCTCCCTCAGTGGTTATGGAGCGAGCAATGCAAGTCTCAAGGGGATCCTTAGATGACCCAGAGATGAATGATGTAGCCACCTCTTGATCAATGATGTCTACTCGGGAGCATAAATTTACCTCGACGGGGTATTTAATGGATTTCATGATGTCGAATGTGATTTGCTCATCTTGGACCCTCAATATCAATTTGCCTCCTTGCACATCTATTAAAGCTCGACCGGTTGGTAGGAAGGGTCTTCCCAAGATGATTGGGATATCAAGGTCTTCCTCCATATCAAGAATGATAAAATCGGCAGGGAAGATGAATTTGTCCACCTTGATTAGCACATCCTCAACAATACCATGCGGATGCTTAATAGAGCGATCGGCCAATTGCAACGAAACTGTGGTTGACTTCACCTCTCCCATGCCCAATCTCCTGAAAATAGACAAAGGCATTAAATTAATACTAGCACCAAGATCACATAATGCTTTACCAAAAGTTAAATCACCAATAGTACAAGGAATAGTAAAATTCCCTGGATCTTTGATTTTTGGAGGCAATTTATTTTGTAGTATGGCACTACATCCTTCCGTGAGCATCACAATTTCATGATCTTCTAGCCTCCTTTTGTTTGAAAGGATGTCTTTCATAAACTTTGCATAGCTAGGCATTTGTGCTAATGCATCGGAAAATGGTATGTTGATGTGAAGTTTCTTGAAAACTTCAAGAAATTTACCAAATTGTGCATCCACCTTGTGCTTTTGGAGTCTTTGAGGAAAAGGAATGGGAGACACATAAGCTTTCACTGGAGTAGGAACATTTGTTGAGGTCTCCCCACTTTCTTTCAATGTTGCATCATTTTCATTCGCCTCCTCAACATGCTCATTACCTTTTTCTTCCACCTCGGGTTGTGCCACATGTTGCTTTACCGTGATTTCCGGTAATTGAATTCCACTTCTTGTAGTGATGGCTTGCACATTTTCCCTTGGATTTATCTCGGTATTGCTTGGCAAGGCTCCTTGTTGTCTCTCCGTCATCATTTTTGCCAATTGCCCAACTTGAGTCTCAAGATTCTTGATAGAAGCCGCTTGATTTTGGAGAATAGTATTGGTCTTGTTCATAAATTGTATGAGTATCTCCTCAATGGAAGGCTTCTTCTCTTGGGATGGTGAAGGTTGAACAAAACCGGGAGGTTGAACAAAATCGGGGGGCTTTACTTGATTTTGATTGTTGGACCAAGAAAAATTCGGATGATTCCTCCAACCCGGATTGTATGTGTTGGAGTAAGGATTGCCTTATGGTCGGTTGAAATTTTGAGCATAATTCACTTGCTCATTTGAAGTAGAAGCCATTTTGAGCATGTGACATTCCTCAACCTTGTGTGTTGCTCCACATACATCACAAATAGAAATAGGAGGGTAGATTGCTTTTACCGTATGTTGAGAAGACAAATCATCACACTTCTTGAATAGAAGGTCCATCTTTGCCGATAAAGCCGCATATGCATCAACTTCATGAATTCCCACGGTTCTCTTTGGTACCATGCGGTCGGTTGGCCAAGTAGAATTGTGACTAGCCATCCTCTCAAAGAGCTCAATTGCCTCATTAGGTGATTTTGTAGTAATAGCTCCATTGGAGGCCGAATCAACCGTCATTCGACTAGATGGATTCATCCCAAGATAGAAATATAGAACTTGCATTTGCTTTGTGAACCCATGATTTGGACATTTCCTCAACATCTCCTTGAATCTTTCCCATGACTCATAGAAACATTCGGTGTCAAGTTGTCAAAATGTGGAGATATCACTCTTCAATTTAGCCTTTTGATGGAGGAAAGTATTTTGTAGTGAAATTTTGAGCAAGATCATCCCATGTTGTAATACTTCCAACCGGGTTGGCATCTAACCATTCACGAGCTCCATCTCTAAGGGTATGTGGAAATAACCGCAAGTTGATAGCCTCCTTGCTAATTCCCGGATAATCAAAGTTACTACACATCTCCAAAAACCGGGAGATGTGAGTAAATGGATTCTCCTCGGTCATTCCATAGAATTGTAGATGCCCCTTGAAGAGATTTATCACATCCGGCTTTAGATGAAAGTCCGAACGTCCAAATGGGGGATATGTGATGCTTCCTCGATTTTGAGTGATGAGAGGGACCATGAATTGCCCCATTGGTCTATCATCTTCGTCAATAACGGGATCGGCACCACCTTGGTTGTTGTCCCCCATATTGCCTTGTATTCTTTGTTGTTCAACTTGTTCTCTTCTTTCCCTAATCCTCCTCCTAAAAGTTCGTTCGGGTTCGGGATCAATTGGAAGAATGTCCCAAGTTGGACGTTGTTGCATAAACAAGGCAAGAGTACCTAGAAAATGAAAATAAAAATAAGAAAGAGATGAGAATGAGAAGAAAATTCAATTAACAAAAATCAACGCATTTAGTACAAATAAAATCAATCCCCAGCAACGGCACCAAAAACTTGTTCTCTAGAATCGTATACCACAAGTGCACGGTTCGCGTTCAAGTAGTAAAGTGGACTAGAAAAGTCCGGGTTATCGTACCCACGAGGATTGAGTGTTTTGTAACTAAATTTATTGATTTCATTTTAAAAGAAAAGTCAAGTAACATAAAAATTATGGTTTGGTGGTGAATTACTAACTAAGTGACACAAATAAGAAACATGACAATATGTAAACTAGTTAACTAAAGCAAATAGATAACAACATGAAACTTAGAATAAAACTAATTAATCTAAATACTTTGATGACAATATAAACTTGATAATTAAAATAAGTTACATAACATAAAACAAAGTGAACTTAGTTTTCATAACTATACTAATTTCTTCTTTTCAAAAATCAATTAGTGGTAGTTAATTAATCAACCAAATTACATGGGAAATTTTAAATTAAACCTAACATGTATACTAACTAGCAAATACAATACAAAATAATTGACAACATTTTAAGATTGCATAAACATAAAACAACATTCCTAATTATAAAATCATAAACATAAATGCCCAACATCCATAAACAATCTAAAATACTTAATTAAAATTAAACTAGTCAAAAATTCCAACACAATAACATTAACCCATAATAAACTAACAACAACATTTAACAAACAACATAAACATATGAATAATACTAAAAATAAAGATTAAAAACAAGAGAATAAAGGAAACTTTCCCTTTTTGTAAAGTTTTTGAAGTGAAAATCCAAGATTTCTTCACTTCAACACAAGTTCTTCCATCAACTATTAATGTCTTCAACAACCCAAGCACAAAACATTAAATGCACAAGAAATAAATGACATTCTTGATGAAAATGTGAGAAAATAACAATACCCAAAAGTTTAAACAACAACAAAATACTTAAACATAAGAAAACATTACTAAATCATAAAAACATTACTTGAAAAATTGCATTAAAGATGTAAATGTTAGGGAAAATACAAGAGAAAGAAGAAAGAGGCAAGACTTACATGGGTCATCCAAAAATCTGATTTTTTTTTTCTATTTATACAACCCTAAAATCATCCAAAAACCCTAAAATTTACTTAGATCCGCGAAAAATAGCTTTCTGGGCCGAGCCGGGTCAGCCGGGTTGACCCAGTCCGGAAATAAAAAATATATTTTTTTGTTTCTAAAGGCGCGCGATCGCGCGCTTGATTTTTCGGCGATAAGTTAGTCTCGGGTCCGTTTTGAGGTCCAAGTCGCGTTCGCGACTTGGTTCGAGCCACGCGATCGCGTGGCTCAGCCAAATGATGGTTTTGCAGCTAAGTCCTTTCCGTAATTGCCATCAAATCCTCCATCTTTTAATCTCGAGCAATTTAGTCCCCAAATTTTCAGATTTCTTTCAAATATGTCCTTCTAAAATTGCACTTTTGGCCCTTCAACTTTTGAAATCTTTCAATTTGGTCCCTTGGTTAATTGCGTGGCTTGTCCAAAACTTCCCGGAAGTGACAAAATGGTCCCCAAACTTCCAATTTCAGCGTAATTTGCAATTATTTTGTGGTTTTTGGCCTCAAACTTGGATATTAACCTATTTAAATACAAAATATGCATAAATTAGTAGATATTTGCTCAAAGATGTTCCAAAATATGCTAATTTAAATGTATAAAAACTGTATAAAAATGCACTTAACACCAATCATTTCGCAGTTACCAAGGGACACAAGATAGAATTACGATTCCCTGAATTCAGTCCATTACACAACCATCGCCCAACACAAGATAACTATTTCAACTTCTTAGATTTAGACCATAGCACAATCCTCAATCAACAAAAGCTTGCGAATCCCTTCTCTATGAGCTCAAAACAAAGATAATGCGAAATAAAGGGTATTCGTGGCTTGTAGCGTGGCATAAAAAAAACAAAGAGAGGCTAAGCCTCAAAGGGCTTCTATTGGTCCATGTAGCAAGGTAGGCTCTTTTAGAAAGTCAAAATTGGCTTAACCTATTGCCTTTGCTATAATTTGCACTTAAGTTAAGAAGCTACAACAGTATGCACAAGAAAGCACATCCAAGCATAACCCAACCATGCAGGACACACATCAAAGAATCACGAGCTCATAAGTATTAAAAACAGCTCTTAGGCTCAAAAGCTCACAAATTATGGTTTTCATGTGTTTATCTCATCCAATTATGAGTTATAGGTCATTGCTTGATCTTCATTCCAAATCTAAGTCCATTGGTCGAGGATAACGGTTACAAGTATTCAAACCATCACTACTCACAAAAGTATAATAATTGGGACGTTCAGGGTTATATATTAAGGAATAATCTGTCTATTGTGGGTTGGGTTGACTATGTTGTAGATATTTGACAATTTTACTTTTCATTTTCAACCTATTTATGAAGTTTTGGACGAGATGATCTCTATGTGCTCAATTTATATCCAATTATGCAATGATTTTTTCAAAAATTTCACCAAAAGTGGGCTGCTTCCTATCAAAGTACCAAGTGCATAGATACGTGACACAAGTAGAGAACAAAGCTAAAAAGGAAGCTGACTCAAAATGAATGTTAACGTTTCGATTACAAAAAGAAAGTAAAAACATTAAGCTCATAGTCAAGTCCCCCCCCCCACACTTAGCAATACAATGTCCTCATTGAAAAGTAAAACAATAAAGGGGGAAAAAAGAAAAGAAACTCCCTCAGACTAATGTGGCGGTTGATCGTCACGGGGTCTCTGCAAATGGCGAATCTCCTCCCGAAGGGCTCTCTGATCTTCCAGTATGAGTTGTTGATCTTCTTGCATGGCATTCAGCTGAGTTTGGAAGGCCTGCATCATTTCCAGCATCTGCAGCTCAAAAGGGGTAGGAGCAGGGATACGTGAGTGAAGCAGTTTTTAAATTTGAAATTTCTGGAATTACGGCCGTGAATGTCTCACTGACGGCTGTAAGTCCTAATCTGGAAAAAATTGCAAGCATCCACTACGGCCGTAAAATCAAGTCTCATGGCCGTAAGTTGGCCTCTGAATAAGTTTACTGGAATTGTGTTACGACCGTACTTGAGTACCTTACAACCGTAACAAGGCCACTGATTTTTTTTTTTTTTTAATAATATATATGAGAATGAAATGACTAGATGAAATAAGCCAAAAATGAAAATACGAAAATAAAGGGTTGAGGGGATAAAGAAACTCCCTCCTCGGGTTGCCTCCCGAGCAGCGCCGCTGTTTACAGTCGTTGGCTCGACTGAGTCCTTTCTCATTCAACCGAGATTAGGTGGATTCCCAAAGCTTAATTTCTTCTTCATGCTCTTCATCAGTGCCTGCAAAATAGGGGGTAGAGATTTTTCATCAGAGACTGGTAATGAGATGGATGAGATTTTACCTGATTTTGGTAACTTTGGACAGTCCTTTCCACCAATATCGAGAACTTCCTGTACTAAAGAATCATTCACATTAACAGAATAAACAGGATCATCATCAAAGTTTTTCACGAAATCATAAATATTGAATTGAACAATTTCATTATCAAATTCCATGGAAAGTGTGCCACTACTAACATCTATCTTAGTCTTAGATGTTTTCAAAAATGGTCTGCCTAGCAAAATAGGAGTGGAGCTGGGTGAATGATCATCATTCATATCTAACACATAAAAGTCCGCTGGAAACACCAATCCACCTACTTGCACTAGCACATCCTCAACTACCCCATCCGGATAGGCATTGGAACGGTCGGCTAGCTGAATGATAACACCAGTTTCAGTCATTTTGGCAAGTTTTAGTGCAGTGTAAGTGGATCTAGGCATTACATTTATGGATGCTCCTAAGTATATCATTACATGATCTATTTTCTTATTACCTATTTGACAAGGTATGGTAAACATGCCTGGGTCTTTGCACTTGGGAGGTAGTTTCCTCTGAAAGAGCGCCGACACATTCTCTCCCATTCTTACCTTTTCATTCCCCATCAATTTTTGTTTGCTAGTGCATAAATCTTTTAAAAATTTTGCATACCGGGGGACTTTCTTGATGGCCTCCAATAGCGGTATATTGATTTCAACCTTCCTGAACATTTCCAACATCTCCTTTTCCTTTCCCTCTTTGTTCGCCTTTGCTAACCTGCTAGGAAAAGGTGGAGGTGTTAGTTTAACATTTAAATGGGAGTCAGTTTTCACCTGAGGGTTTTACGAAGTGTCGTTTCTCTTCCCGACCCCTTCCTTTTTATCTTCCTCCATTTCAGGTGCAGCCGGTTCCAATTGCGGACCCTCAACTTCCTTTCCACTCCGGAGAATTATGGCGCTCACATTTTTGGGATTTACCTCGGGCTGCAATGGTAGCTTCCCTCCAGATTGTGCCTCCAATCTATTTATGGCAATGGCCTTTTGGCTCATTTGATTTTCCAGGTTTTGAATGCTTGACTTGGTATCCTGTTGGAATTGCATCGTGTTAGTTGCCAACATCTTAATCATATCCTCAAGAGACGTACCTGAATTTTGAGGTTTTTGTTGATATTGCCCCTGTGGTTGCAAAGTCCCTTGCTGCTGGAATTTTCCTTGTGACTTGTTTGGAGTAAAACCTGGGGGTTTGTTATTTCCGTAACTCAGGTTGGGGTGATCTCTCCACCCGAGGTTGTACGTGTTTGAATATGGGTTGTACTGTTGCCTTTGGAAAGGGAAGCCTTCAGCAGCATTTACCTGTTCATTGTTTTCTTCTTGCAATACCGGACAGGTATCCGTTGGATGTCCAAAGTTCGAACATGTTCCACATGCTTTGGCTTGTTTCAAATTCCCTACAGCAAGTTGCTTAACAAGATTCGTTAGTTCATATAATTGACCTTCAATATTGGAACTACTTACCTCGTTTACTCGGCGGACTTGGGAATCCCTACTCGAGCTGAATTGCTGAGTGTTCTCCGCCATGTTGGAGATTAAAGCCCGTGCTTGCTCTGGTGTCTTGTCCATTAGCGCACCTCCGCTTGCGGCATCTATCATACTTCTGTCCATTGGCGCTAGACCTTCGTAGAAATACTGCACCAAAAGTTGCTCGCTAATCTGATGATGGGGGCAGCTAGAGATGAGCTTTTTGAAACGCTCCCAATACTCATATAATGTTTCATTGTTGTTTTGGCGCACCCTACATATCTCTTTTCTGATGGTACCAGCTCTCGATGCAGGGAAGTATTTTTCCAAGAAGAGTCTTTTCATGTCATTCCAAGTAGTGACTGTCCCCGATGGTAGACAATAGAGCCAGTCGGTGGCAGCATCCTTCAATGAGAATGGGAAGGCTCTCATTTTAATTTGCTCCTCGGTAATGCTCGTGGGTCTCATACTGTCGCAAACCACATGAACTCCTTTAGGTGCCTATATGGATCTTCGCCGGGGTTCCCTCGAAAAGTTGGTAATAAGTGGATGAGTCCAGATTTAAGCTCGAAAGTTTTTCCTTCTTCCACCGTTGGAAAAGTAATGCATAAGGGCTGTTGAGCCACATCGGGGGTAGCCAGTTGTTTAAGAGTTCTGTTGTTAGCTGCCATTTGTCTCGCTGTTCTCCTTTGCTGTCGAAAAGTCCTCTCAATTTCTGGGTCAAGATAAAAAATTTCGCAATTAGTTGACCGAGTTTTAAGCATATAAGCAAAAAAGCATAAATAATTAAAAAAATATATTTTTTTTTCGAAAAAATATAGAAATAAAGTGAAAATAAAATTAATAAAATAAAATGCAGAAAAAATAAAATTCTAATTAACTAAACAACTAAATTGGTTGACCGTTCCCCGGCAACGGCGCCAAAGATTTCATGCGTGTCGCAATGCACCAAAATAATAAATAAATTCCTTGTTCACTATTACTAAGAAGGTAGCAATGGAAGCAAGGGTCAATCCCACAAGGAACGGGAACTAATTTAGTGTCATGTCAATTAGAATCGTAAAGGGGGTTTTGTTTTGAGTTGTTTGTAAATGATTTAACTAATAAAATAAAGCAATTAAAATGGTCAGAATAAATATCAAATGTTGACGAGTCCTAGTTCTAAAGTTCAGTTGTATTCTATCACAATGTTATTACTTTCCAAGTAACGCGAGTTCAATTTCTTCTTTGATTTATCACCCGTAAATAGTTAATAAGCTCTAACTATTCCTATTCTCCCTTAGTTGCATTTAATTAGAATAAGCTCTCTAATCAAACATTAGCCATTGAATAACCTAAAACAAGCTCTTTAGATTTAAGACAACAACTATATAATGGTTGAGAAGAATTAGGGTGAATTTGATTATCAATCACACAAGCTCATGACAATTAACCTAAGTTGGAATTCTCTATGAAAATATTAAATTTCCACTTGCTACTATGATTTGAACAAAAAGACGATTACGGATCCAATAATTCAAAATAGCAAATCTCCATACAAAAAATTAAATGATAAGGCCTTAATCAAGTAAAGAATTGCATTGATTGAATTAAAAATGCATAAGAATCCAACAAATCAAAGTAAAGAATTTAGAACTACGTTACTAGTTTGGAAAAGCAATAACAAATTGATATGAAATACAACTTCCCCTTCGAACTAGGTATGGAAGCTTAGCCGCGCATAGTCATGGTGAAAAGCCCAGAATTTTGCATCTCATTCATCTTCTTCTCCGGATTTATTTCTCTTCCACGCTCCAAGCAAGCCGCTCCTCTTTTAATAATTATTTCACTCTTTTTTCTGTCATGAGAGTCCCTTTTTATAGCCTTAATTTCGTGCCCTAGCTTTGGGCTTAAGAAATCCCAAAATTATGGAAAGAATTAAAATATGGAAATTGTTGACTGGAGAGTTACGGTCGTAACATTTATTTTACGGCCGTAAATGTGTTTCTGCATATTTCTCAAAATTTGGAGTTACGGCCGTAAATTATTTCTTACGGCCGTAACTGTGTTTCTGTAGTTTTTTTCTTTTAGAAGGTTACGGCCGTAACTTATCCTTTACGGCCGTAACTGTATTTGCACCTAAGTCCCCAAACTTCTGTTTTGAGTGCATTTTGGTCATTTTTTTCTTCTTTTCTCTTCTTTTATGATCCTATACAATATAAAACATAAAATGCATTAATAATATTTAGATAGAATCACATTATGGCATATTCAAGGATATAAGTGCATAAAATAAACGTAAATATCACACTTATCAAGTCCCAACAACCAATCATTGTCACAAAATTCATATCTATAAATCATCTCTCCCCAACCCATGCATGCATTGAAGCCATGTACGAAATAGCCAAACAAAAGCATTTGTATCTACATTCGAAACTAGTCCACATCCAAGCAGTATCGATTCTCCGTGATGATTCACTCCAACAAAAGGGGCAAAAGGCATGTCATACTTATTAGTTAGATATGTGGTATCAAATGTTACGACATCGCCAAACTCCTTATAAGCCTGTCTAGACCTGTTTTCTGCCCAGAACACATTAGTTAATCGAGAATCTTCGTCCTAATCGATGCTGAAGTAAAAGCCAGAACATTCCGTTTGCATTTTTGAAAAGAACGATTGTATTGCAGCTGCATCTCCATCATTAAGTATTAATTGTCTCGCCTTTTGAATGTAGTTTCTAGAGTCCTTTTCCATAAATGTCATTTTTTCATAACCACCTGCCTCAACAACAGTAGAGTTATAACTTTTGTGTAGCGGGATTCCAGCTATATCATTCACTTCAAGCGTCGTTTAACTGTCACACTCAATTGTTGATTGCATCAAGACAACCTGGACTTTGAAGGACTTATGTGATGATTATGCTCAAGATGGACCGAGTTAATTCTCCATGTTTCGTGAACCTCAGAGGCTGCCAGTTTGGCTTTACAACCTGTCTGTATGGTTGGTTGCGCCTTCATTGAATTGGTTGTATTACTCGGTCTTCGGCCTTCTCGACCACATGTCAACGTCACATATCGAACCACTTCATCATCTCCCTTTCTCGTATTTCTTCTTCTCACTAGAAAACCAAGGCGATAGGCATATTTTCTATAAAATTTGTACACTTCGTTTTCATGCCAAGAACAATTGCAATGCCATAAATTAGCCAAACACTACTTATGTAAATTATTAGCCAACCTAGAACACAAATGCTTTACATAAATTAAGTCTAATACTCCAAGCAAACAAGAAACTGCTGACATCTTCAAAATCAAGTATAATACTCCAAGCATTACATAAATTCTGATACGGTCTGGTTCAAAGTGATTTAAAAACCATCACCATGTGATTTTGAATGCTCACAAATTTTTTCCACCATTTTTCACCATTCCTATTAAAAAGTTGTAAAGCTAGCCACAATTTAAACAAACACACCAGATTACACAGCTCATTCAGGGAAAAAAACGAAATAAAATTTGTGACAGTGAGAAGATCTTCACCGTTGTGACCGAGGGAATTGCGGGATATGGTGGAGAGCTGTTTGTAAGCATCGATGATTTTTAGCACGGGTTCATCGACGCCAGAGAGATGTCTGTGCTCACCTCCGTCATCCATCTCTTTGGTCTCTTCACTGTTTCTGGAGTACATCTGTGTAGCCGGTGGTTTCACCCAACAACAGCGACGCTACTCATGATCCCTCTTTCTCGTCTTATTTTTTCCTTACTGTTGTATTTTTTGTTTATTTTAACTTAATTCAGTTTACCGATCATTCTCATTCTACCTTTTCCCACGTCTTGTGCAGGTTGGTGAGCCAAAAGTCTTGTGTCAGATTCCACCTCAACTATTGGCGAGAGGGTGCTTTGTATATAAAATTGTCATGATATTGTGGTGGGCCAAAAGTGGGTGTATATAGTTCCACCCCAGCACATATGGACGAAGTTGTAAGAAAGATTGTAAAAAGGAGTTGTACGTGTATCCTTTTCCTAAGGAATAAAATTCTAATCTCGATTCTCTTTAGCTTTTTATAGTTTCATAACACGTTATCAGCACGAATCTCTAACCTATTGAGCCTGGAATTTGAGTAATCTAAAGGAATTATGTTCCGCAATTGTGTATAGTAGGATCTTCTACGTCAGAAACTTGATTATTACTAATCAAACAAACTCCTAAATTAAATTCATGTGAAGAGATTGTCTCTACTCTTCTGCTTAATTTTCATCAACTGTAAGTCTTCAAATTTATACCTTTTTAAGAACCAAACTCATTGATATTGCTTAAATCTAGATTTCATAATCATTTTACTTATTTGCAAATTTTATTAAGTAGACAATAATTCAAAAATAATTTCTCTTGGAATAAATTACTTTCTTTTGAGTTGCCCATATTCATTTTAGAATTCTTTTGAAACTATTGCTTAATCGTTTAATAGTTTGTGTTTTTGCTTTAGTTTAATGATTCTTTTTGATTGTCAAGATAATATCATATTATGAAAATTTAAATAACAATAAAATAATATTTGAATTAACTACCTATTCAATATATCTGGATATTGTTGTAACCTCACAAAACATTGAATTATTATGAACTTTGGATAATCCTTACGCCATTATGGACCTTGAACTGTTACGTATTTTAGATTATTATAAGTGGTAATTACAGCTAACCCTGTTTTTTAAGTTAACATTCCACAAATAAAGAAACAAGTTTAATAGATCGGGTTTTAATTAATTTTTAATTAATTTAATTATTATATTTACTTACAACCCCATCCAGGAAACCTCACTTTGTCATTCCTAAAATCACACTACCCGTACCCATGCTTGTGAAATTAACGCCGACCACCACCGCTTGATCGACTCCTCACCCACCACTCATTACCGGCGAACATATATCATCGACGACCATAGAGCGTCCAGCTCATAACACAGGTGAAGTCTCTCAATCTATCTCCACCTCTGAGAAATCTATCTCCACATTCGATCTGCCGGACTCCAACCCCTCCAACATCTTGTCGCTGTGCAACTGCTTACATCGAAGCAGCGATTATCTGCACTGCTTCCCCCTTTGCTTCTGACTGATGAATAAAAGTTGGAGTAAGAGAGGATGAGGGTTGAGGAAATGGAAATGCGGAGGTGCGTGAAGGATGGCCTAAGCGTGGATTTGTTGGGTTTGGGAAAAGGGTTTGAGCAGCGGAACAGAGGAGGAGGAGGATGTCGACCATCCAGCGCCATTGCGGTGATGCGGGGGAGGAGAGAAAAAAATGTTTTTAGCCCCTGATGTGAGTGACGGTGATGGAACCTCTGCTTTTTCACGGTGGCCAAGGTATTTTCATCATTTTCGTAATTCTACTCCACAATGGCTAACAGTGGCACAGATCAACGATGGTATTTCAGTGAATCCACAGTAGTTTTCAATAAATCCCATGGATGCAGTGGTTTGATATTGTGGATGTGGTGGTTTGAGGTTGTGGGTGGACCCGTGGTGTGGTGGGGCAATGCATCACTGAATCAATATTATTGATTTGATTAATGGGGTGGTGGTGATTGGAGGTGGTGATGTGTGTTGGTAATTGGAGGTGGTGATGTGTGATCTGTTTCATTTGATGTATGGGGTGTGATGGTTTTGATTGTAGGTGAGATGTGGGTGGGTGGTTGGGCCATGTTGATGTGGTGGTGTGAAGATGATCGTTGCAGTGCCAATTGTGATCTCAGATGGGGATTTTAAGATTGCAAATCACAGGCCACACTTAATATTTCAAGTCAGGGATAAGGTCACATATCACACTTTAAAGTTACATGCCACAGTTCATATAATTCAGGTCACATATCACACTTTGGTTGTGGTCATAGGTCAAAGATCTCATGTCACACACATATATTATAGGTCACATATCATCATTCATCCAATCATAGTATGTAGGTAACACATTAAATTTGAGGTCACAAGTTCAAGTCACTAGTCACTGATCACTTGTTCAAATCACAGGTCACATATTCAAGTCACAAATCACAATTCATATCTCAAGTCATATGTCGCACTTTGAGTTCACAGATTTTTCAAGTCACAATAACACATGCCATAGGTCTTATTACATAGGTCACATATTAACAAGTCACGGGTCACGGATCATGGGTCAAATGTTCAAGTCATGGGTTACATGTCACATATTCAAGTCACATGTCCCATTTTCAAGTCTGAGTCACATGTAGTTCATATAATTCAGGTCACATATCACACTTTGGTTGTGGTCACAGGTCATAGATATCATGTCACACACATATATTATAAGTCATATATCATCATTCATCCAATCATTGTATGTAGGTAACACATTAAATTTGAGGTCACAAGTTCAAGTCACTGGTCACTGATCACATATTCGAGTCACGTGTCACAATTCATATCTTAGGTGACATGTCGCACTTTGAGTTCACAGATTTTTCAGGTCACAATAACATAGGTCATATATTAATTTCAACAAGTCACAGGTCACGAGTCACATGTTCAAGTCATGAGTTAAAGGTCACATATTCAAGTCATATGTCCTATTTTCAAGCCACATATTCGAGTTACATGTCGCACTTTGATGTCACAATTGTTTCAAGTCACAGTAACACATCATAAGTCATATTACATATGTCACATATCAATTTTACAAGTCAAAGATCCAAGAAATCGGTCGCAAGCAATAAGTAAGTTATGATTTTATTTTTGATAATCTTCACATTTTCTAAATTTCTATTGATACACACCTCAGTTCTATATTATTTTATCCAATGATTTTTTTATCAGAGCAGTTCAGTTCTCTGTTTACATCTTCAATAAGCAGTGGTAAGTTGGAGGTGATGGCAGTGGCGACGGCTGCGGTACGACAGAGATGGTAGTGGTGCTAGCGATGAATCGTGAAGATAATGTGAAGGTGACGATATGGTGGAGGTGGAGGTGGTGGCGGCGGCGGAGGTTGGTGGCAGAGGTGGTAGTGGTAGTGTTGAGTGCATTTTACATGCATATTTCATATATTTTTAGTGATACTTTTTGAGTAATTTGGACAAATATCTATTTAATTGTGCACATTTTGTGATTAAATAGGTTCAACATTCAACTACATGGAGAAAAGACAAGAAAGGAGATAAATGGGTGAACAATTGAAGAAATTGAGGAGAAAAGAGTCAAATCTTTCAAAGAGTCAAAGTTTGGGGACCAAATTGTCACTTTCGGAAAGTTGTGGATTGCATGTGCAATTGATCGAAGGACTAAATTGCAAGTCTCCAAAGTTGACGGACTCATATGCACTTTTGGAAGGGCTCGATTGAAAGAAATCGAAAACTTTGGGGACCAAGTTGATCTAAATTGAAAGTTGGAGGACCCCAATTACAAATCATTGAAGGACGGAGCTGCAAAATCGCGCCTAGGTGAACCATGTGATCGCGTGGCTCTAATAGGTCGCATTCGCGAATCGGGCCAAAAATCCAACCCGAGACTCACAAGGTCAACCATGCGATCGCGAGTCCTTCAGGCACGCGATCGCGTGGTCATAATTTTGAAAAATATTTTGGGCCGACCCAGTTTGACCCGGTTCAGCCCAAAAGCTGTTGAACGCGGATCTAAGCGTTTTTGAGCATTTTAGGGGCAATTTGGCTAGGTTTTTCGTCATTCTTCTTCCTCTTTGAAGTCAAGAAACCCTAGTTCTCTCTTTCTTTTTCATTTTTATCTCATTTCATTTTGTAATTTCTCTTGTAAGTTATATAGTTTTGTTGTTGAATATTGATTTGGGGAGAAATACCAACATTATTGTGGAAGAATAGTGATATTTTGAAGCAAGAATCATTGGTGAAGGGAAGTGTTTTTTCTTAATCTTCATATTTCTCTATTTATTTTACTTCATAGTTGAAATGATGTATTTAATTCTTGAATTTTATTGTTATTTTACTATGGGCTAAGTTATTTAGTGTTGGGATGATTGATGAAGCTTGACCTAGCTTAGTTGATTTTAATGCTTGTATTAAGAATTTAGTCTATTTATTATCTTGTGCATTTATTGACTTGCATTTATTGTGGCTACATTTATACTTGGATTTCATGGGATGTGCAATTATTGAGAAATTGTTGTGTATTCTGAATCAATACAATATTTGCTTTAGGTTCTTATTTAGGATAGAGATATACCTAAAATCCTAGATGACCCATTGAGCTATTTTCACAAATGTTTAATGCAATTGGTTTGTTTTTAATCGACATAGAGATATAATAGGTTAATTCCATTAACTAGGGTTGATTTTACTTGAGAGAGGTAATTGACTAAACTTGAAAAATCGGGTCTAACATGCTTAGTAAGTTGCATTTCTTTTTGCTTGTTGAGAATTCAATTAGGTAATGGTCAAGTGGAATCAAGAATCCCAACACTCCTTAATCATCTATTTATCATCATTTTCTACTTACCTATTTACTTTTGTGATCTTGATTTAAATATTAAAACGTTTCCAAACCAAAACTTTATTGTGTGTATGCCTTGTTTAAATTGATTAGACTAGAGTGTAATGAAAATAGACAATCCTTGTGGGATCGATAAATCGGACTCAATTAGTCCACTATTACTTGTATGCGATACGTGCACTTGCGGTGTATTTCTAGCGAACAGGTAGCAACGATGATAAGGTACAGACCGTGTTTACATAATATTTGAATTGGGGTGGGGTGGGGTGGGTGGGTGATTTATAGAGGTGTCAATCCGGGTGGTCCGGACATGGTCAGCCCGCCAGTATAAAAACCAGGTAACGGCCCGCTTTGAAAAAAGTCCCCCCGCTGCGGGTTCCGGGTCAGACCACAAATTTCAAACTACAACCCAGGCCCACCTGCTAGCCCATGCAGGTCGCGGTTCGTTCTCATTTGACCCGTATGAATAAAAATATAGATTTTTTTTTTCATATTTATTGCATTTTTTGTCAAATTACTAAATAGAAAATGATAAATTCATATTTATACCATAAAATATTTACATAGAATTTAATTTATATTTTATGTTACATGAATTACTTATAAATTTGCAAATTTATATAAAATATAAACAAATAACGATTACATGCTAAATGTATTTGTAATTACTATTATCAGAGAACATTATATTTCTTAGCTATTAGGGAGAAAAAAAAATAAAATTTTGCTTTAAAAGTTGTATTAGAGTTTGTAGAAGAAGTAAGATTTTCAATGTTACCATATTTAATAAAAATAATTTTTTTCACGGACCAGCGGGTTAACCGCGGCCCGCAAAAGTTTGACCCGCGAAACCCGCGGTTCACAACTTCTTAACCCGTGAACCGCCCGTAAGGGTCACGGGTGGCCCGAGGTCCTAGGTCGATCCGGGCCAGTTTTTACGGGTCTGGTCGGTCCGTCCGTCTTGACACCTCTAGTGATTTATATAATATATTAATTATTTTATTTATAACCTGATTTTTTGGAGTTTTGAACTTATTTCCTTACCTTTGAAATGTGGTGTTGTAATGACATGGTTTGTGTATTTATCCCTTATTGTAATCTATGCTCTATTATGGACCATGAACTTATGGACTACGGATTGTTATGGACCTTGGACTTATGGACTAATTATTGTAAATTGAAGATAATTTACTAAATTTATTTATCTTGAATATTCGCATATTATATCTTTATTACACTTGTTAGTCATTCATCAAATTGCTATATTCGTTAACTTGATTTAATTTTGTGATAGTCTTACATATATGGTCAATCATACAAAAATAGAATTTGTGGCTCTTGATATATCTAAAAAGAACTATATTTCATGGATCTTTGACGCTAATATCCATTTTGAAGCTAATGGTCTTGGGGATACCATAAAAGAAGAAAATACAACATCCAATCAAGAAAAAGGCTAAGACAATGATTTTCCTTCGTCATCATCTTGATGAAGGGTTAAATGTAGAATATCTTATAATTTAGGATCCTCTTGAATAGTGGAGAATTTGAAGGAAAAATATGAAGTTATTCTACCAAGAGGTCGTTATACGCTGATGCATTTGAGACTGCAAGATTTTAAATCAATATCTCAATAGAATTCCGCAACGTTTAAAATAACTTCCACCTTAAAATTATGCGGAGAAAAAATTATTGATGAAGATATGTTATAGAAAAATCTCTACTTTTCATGCCTCGAATGTTGTCTTGCAACAACAATATAGAGAGCGAGGTTTTAAAAAATATTCAAAGTTGATATAATGTCTTCTAGTGGGTGAGCAAAATAATGAGATCTTAATGAAAAATCACGACCAACTGGATGAGCTGCATACCCTGAAGCGAATGCCATTTTATCTAATGTCCATAAACAAAGACAAGACCATGGTCGCAGTTACAATGACGATTGCTATCGAGATCGTAGTTGTGGTCATTGTCATGGTCGGGCTGTAGTCAAGATCGAGGACTAGGACACAGCTACATGTGGCAATGTGGAGGACAAAATGATTCTCGTCATCATGATGGTCATAAAAAATCATCTTTTAATTTTAGAGGAACAAATTATGGAGAAAGTTGGGATACTTCCTATAAAAGAAACTATAAAAAACCAACAAGATTGACAGAAAGTTCATGCCATATATATGGTATGAAAGGAAATTGGGAGCATGCCCATTGAATGGCAAAACATTTTGTTGAACTGTATAAAGCCTTTCAAAATGAGAAAGGCAAGGATGTAGAAACAAACTTTGTTTTTCAAGGAAGTGGTTCCTATAGTATCTCATCATAAATAATACATCTCGATGTTAATGATTTCATTAAGCAACCTAATGAAATGATCATTCAATAAACATGAGATTGGCCAATTTTGAAAAGTTATTTCTTATTATAGTGTATATTCTAGTATTCTAGTGTGATATCAGTATTTTTATCTATATGATAATTTTTAGCATTGTTTTTAATGAAAATATATATGATAATATGATGTTCTTCTTCTCAATATAATTATTTTGTGTATGACTTTATTTTTCTTTGTTAATGAAGAAACTGATACTTATAATTTATTAAATGGCTCCGAGAACATTAATAGAGATATTTTCTTAGTAGATAATGCATCAACATATACAATACTTAGAAATGAGAAGTATTTCTTGAGTTTGACGTTTATGAAAACTGATGTTAGTATAGTCATATGATATGCACCTATTATTAATTTATTGAATGGCTCCGAGAACATTAATGGAGATATTTGCTTAGCAAATAATGCATCAACATATACAATACTTAGAAATGAGAAGTATTTCTCGAGTTTGACGTTTATGAAAACTGATGTTAGTATAGTCATATGATATGCACCTATTATTAATGGCCATGCATAATACATTGTTCTCACCCAAGTCATCTAGAACTTTTCTAGGTTATAATGATATACAAAGTAATAGGTACCATACTGAGACCGCCGAGGAAAATAATAAAGAATATCTTTATATTACTTCTATTGTCTCTGGTAAGAAATGTGTACTTGAAAAGTTATCCGTTATACCTTCTGGGTTGTACTATACAAAGATTAGTATAATTGAGGTAAATGCTATATTGTGCTAAAGGTTCGGTGATCCAAATAATTTTATAATTTGGCATGATCGCCTGGGGCATCCCGGGTCAACAATGATGCAAAGAATCATTGAGAATTCAAAATGACATTCATTGAGTAATCATAAATTACTCCACTTTAATGAATTCTCATGTATTGCTTGTTCTCAAGGCAAATTGATCACCAGACCATCACCGACTAATGTTGGGTAAGAATCTTCAATATTTTTCGGAATGTATACATTGTGACATTTGTGGGCTCATTCACCCTTCATGTGGACCATTTAGATATTTTATAGTTTTAATATATGCATTTACTAGATGGTCACATGTGAGTTTATTATGTACTCACAACTTGGCATTTGCAAGATTATTCACTTACGAGCACAATTTCTAGATTACGCAATTAAGACTATTCGTCTTGATAATGCTATTGAGTTTACATATCAGGAATTTAATGATTACTTTATATTGATTGGGATAAAGGTTGAACATCCGATTGCTTATGTTCATGCTCAAAATGGTCTAGCAGAATCCTTTATTAAACGCCTCCAATTAATCACTAGATCATTACTTATGAGAACAAAACTTCCCGTGTTTACTTCAGGACATTCTATAGTACATGTTGCAGCACTTTTACCCATTAGGACAACATCTTATCATAAATTATCCCCGTTAAAAATGGCTAATATATCCCATCTAAGAATTTTTGGTTGTGCAGTTTATGTACCAATAGCCCCACCACAACGAACAAAGATGAGTCCTCAAAGGAGACTAAGAATATATATTAGGTTTGAATCTCCTTCTATAATAAAGTATTTTGAACCCAAAGTGAGTGATGTTTTTACTGCGCGATTTGCAAATAGTCATTTTGATGAAACAATGTTCTCAGGAATAAGGGAGAAATTAACAAGCTGGAAAAAGAAATAACATGGAATGTATCATATTTATCTAAATTAGATCCTCGCATAAAGTAATGTTAACAAGAAGTTCGAAAGATAATCTACTTGCAAAAGGTAGTCAATCAACTGCTAGATGCATTCACCGATCTAAAAAGAATAACTAAGTCACACATTGCAGTTGAGAATGTTACAGTTGGAATTGATGTCCCAGAGGGACAAAATAAGGCTAATGCGTCTAAGATACGCATGAAGCGTGGTAGGTCAATCGATTCCAAGGATAAAACTAAAAACCCATATATTGGTACAAGTACCTGAAAATGATAAAAATGAAGTGATCTCGATAAATTATGTCTATACAAAGAAAATATGAAACCCCCCGAACTAGAATATTTGTTCTTCCTCGAACAAACTAAAACTAAAAACAAAAATTTGTCAAAATAACTAAATAACACAATTTTTCATTGTTAACTCATTTACCATATTGTGTCAAGTTCGAATAAAAAAATTGCACTTTAGAAAAGAGAATCGAACAACATAGAAATTATTTCCAATTATCCCTTGCTCGACTTTTGTGTGTGTGTGAATAGCCAAAATCAAATGCATACTTGCACAAAAATATACGTAACATAGTGTAACTCATCATGCACAAACAAACCCAGATCCCATATGGTCAAACAATGATTTCTTTTGATTTCCTTTCAACTCTCATGGATGGTCACAACCTTATGCTCTTCTCTCATATCTCGAGGTTCCCTATATCAATGTGGTTTCTAAATATTTCATTGCTTTTTCCACACAAGATAGTCAGATTTAGATATATGCATGCATAATATATCAAAAGTAAACAATCCCCAATTCTACACCTTCTATCTCCACAGTTATAGTCAACAAAGCTTATACCAAGCATTTTTTTTTATGGACGACCTTTTTTTTTCTTTCATGTCCTTGCCTTTTACCATATTTGTGCAATACTTTCATACTTGCTTTCTATATGATCACTGTAGCGAGTTTTAGGTCGGTGACTCCCAAGCTAGACAACTGTAGAGCACTAAGTTCAAAGAACCCCTCAGACTTAATTACCTGAAACACAAAGGCATAATAGAAAATTTAAAGACGTTTGATTGTCTTAAGTGTAAGTCCACTCTCCGTTCTTACTTTCTAACTAGCCATGTAACGAGCTTTGGGCTGATAGCTCCCAACTCAGTTGAGTTTAGGGTATCAGGTTTCAACACCCTTACAAGCTCACTTCCTCGAGTAAAAAAAGCTTTTTAAAAGTAGAATAAGACCTTCAGCATTTTTCTGTTTTTATGCTGGTTATGATTTATACCCATTGACCAAACTTCTTTAATTAAAGTGCAAAATCAAGAACCACAGAACTCCAACCTATCAATAATGCACATTCTAAACATTCCACCCCAAACTTGCCTTTTGGGCACGTTTGGTTCTATTTTAGGGACGAAAAATCTAATGATCTAAAGGTTAGGGATGAACAATCATTCCAGGTTCAAATCACATGATATTGCCCCACATATATCAAGCATATTCCTACACAAGTATTAATTCAATTTGGCTTTGTGCTCAATTTAGTTAAGTCTAACATGGATAAGTAAACTCAAATTCAAATGATGTCCAACAATCTAATTCAAAGCACCAAATCAATTCGAACTACATCATAGGCGATAAATAAATCAAGAGGATTTTTCATGTTTTTCATTTTTTTTTATCCTTTTTTAAATCCCAAAACAAGGTATCAAATGAATAAAAATGAAGAAATGAGATAACAACCCCCAAACTAGAAAGTTACATTGTCTCCATGTAAAAGAAAAGATATATAAATTAATAACAATACATAAAAGAGAAGTTAGATACTTCCCAAAGTTAGATACTTCCCAGGTTTAGAGGAGCGATGTGATAACTTGAAGTTTTGTTTCGATGCCACTTGGATGATTTCGACCCATTTCTTGTGTTTCCATGCTTGGTTGGAAGTGTTAGAAGTAGTGTGTTCCTCACAAGTGAAAGATAAATAACATTAAAATCATACACACTATTAATAAATTGAAATAGATCAACACTAACAATCCCAACTAAAACATAAATTTGAATTTTCAAAAATGATCTACCATAAAGAGCATTATCTTTATCATGTAGAATTCCCCAAAGTGTGCAAAATCATACCTATGATTTGCTTTTGATGTGATAAGAGCAATGAGGTTAAAACAATGTGATGCAAAATTGTTGGCTCATGGATGATGTATGAATTAGAACTAAAAATGCACTTGAAGATCAAATCAAAGAGGTTGGTGCTAGGGATGCTTGTTGAGTGCATTTTACATGCATATTTCATATATTTTTAGTGGTACTTTTTGAGTACTTTGGACAAATACATACTTAATTGGGCATATTTTGTGGTTAAATAGGTTCAACATTCAACTACATGGAAAAAGCACAAGAAAGGAGCTAAATAGATGAATAATTGAAGAAATTGAGGAGAAAATAGTCAAATCCTTTAAAGAGTCAAAGTTTGGGGATCAAATTGTCACTTCCTGAAAGTTGTAGATTGCATGTGCAATTGACCGAAGGACTAAATTGCAAGTTTTCTAAGTTGAAGAACTCCAAATGCAATTTTAGAAGGACATATTTGAAATAAATCGAAAATTTTGGGGACCAAGTTGACCGAATTTGATAGTTGGAGGACCTTGATGGCAATTATTTGAAGGATCGGACCACAAACACTCACTCAGCTGAACCACGCAAAAGCGTGGTTCGAACCAGGTGGCGCGCGCGGTTCAGGGCGAAAATCGGTGCAGATCTGTTTCGAAGTCTACCGCACGATAAATTTTTTTTAAAAAAATATATTTTTTAACTGGCCCGACCCGGTGCGACCCAGTTCGGTCCAAACGCTGTTGTACGCGGATCTACGCGATTTTTGGCTATTTTGGAGTGATTGCTAGGGTTTACTCACTTTTATACTCCTTTTTCATCCCAAAAAACCCTTTTCCCCTCATTGTTCTTCATTGTTCATTGTTTTTTATCTTGTAATTTCTCTTGTAATTAGTTAGGTTGGTTGATGAATGTTGATTTAGGGGAGAAATACCTACAACATTGTGGAGGAACATTATTGTTTTGAAGCACTAATCATTGTTGAAGGGAAGTTTTCTTGTTAATCTTCACATTTCTTCATATATTTTAATCTATTGTTGAAATGATGTATTTAATTCTTGAGTTTTATTGTTATTTCATCATGGGCTAAACTATTTTGTGTTGGGATGATTGATGAAGCTTGACTTAGCTTAGTTGTTTTTAATGCTTGTATTAAGAATTTAAGCTATTTATTGTCTTGTGCACTTATTATTGTATTTATTGACTTGCATTTATTGTAGCCAAATTTATGCTTGAATTTCATGGGATGTGCAATTATTGAGAAATTGTTGTATATTCTAGATCAATACAATATTTGCTCTAGGTTCTTGTTTAGGGTAGAGATATACCTAAAACCCTAGATGACCTATTGAGTTATTTTCACAAAGGTTTAATGCAATTGGTGTGTTTTTAATCGACTTAGAGATATAGTAGGTTGATTCCACTAATTAGGGTTGATTTCACTCGAGAGAGGCAATTAACTAAGCTTGAAAAATCGGATCTAACATGATTAGTAAATTGCATTTCTATGTGCTTGTTGAGAATTCAATTAGGTAATGGTCAAGTGGAATCAAGAATCCCAACACTCTGTCATTTATTTATCACCATTCTCTACTTATTTATTTACAATTGTGATTTTAATTCTAGTACTAAAACATTTTCAAAACCAAAACTTTATTTTGTGTGTTTCTTGTTTAAATTGATTAAACTAGAGTCTAATTGAAATAGACAATCCTTGTGTGATTGATAAATCGAAATTGTTTAGTCCACTATCACTTATATGCGATATTGTGTGTTTCTAGCGAAAATTGCTTACTTCAAAAACTCTAAGAAAGAAAAAATGCAAGTACTACTTAAAAATTTAAATGTAAAGCTGTAAGTAAAGTAAAATAAATAAAAAGGATAGAAAATTGGGTTGCCTCCCAATAAGCGCTCCGTTTATAGTCTTAAGCCTGACTTTTAAACACGACTTCAAGGCACTCGAATTAATGATTTTGATAATTTGCTATATTTGCTGAAGTTGCATTTGCTCCAATTCATACTTTCGCTCCAAATTTTTATGCTACCCTGTTCAAAATTAGAGTTAATAGTACCATCAGATTTGAACTCAACTATGTATATTTCGATCTCTTCTTCGGGCCCTATCACAAAATCAATTTTAAGAGAATCAATTGAGTACAAGGATTGCTTGATAGCTACACCCTTGTTGACTGTTATGTTCTCCATTAAAATCAACTTCTCATTCTCAACATGCTCTTTTTCCTCTTTTGATGGTACAGATTGTTCGTCAACTTCTTCTTCATTAATTTCCACTTGTTTGTCCTTCTCTGGCCTCGTAAAATGAATCTCTTGCAGTTATGTCTTGTATTTTTCGGCCTTGTAAAATAGACATGTATCATCATGTATAAAGTTCCTCACTTCCTCTGATGCGGCCAGCAGTATACAATCTGCAGTATTGTGGATTGCTCCATAATATTCACATGTTGGATTTGTTTGAATTGCATGAAGGTCCCTAATAATGATCGATTGGGTCATTAATAGTTCAAAGCGCAAGTACTCATCATCCACGTCGGCAAAAGTATTATACTTTTTCATTTAGCTCTTGTCCTTTTGTATTGCCTTGATTTCTTAATTTTTCTTCTATAACTATTAACAATGTCACACAGAAAAACAAGAAGAACAAATTAAAAAGAAAATACATAAATAAACAACTAAAGAAAAACTAAATCTAAAAGTTTAAGAATGCTATAATCAAAATAAAAAAATAACAAATTAAAATAGTCTCCGGCAACGGCGCCAAAAACTTGTTGGTGTGATTATCGCAAGTGCATGATATCGTTAACAAGTAGTAAAAGTAGATTTTTGAGTCTGGGTTGTCAATCTCACGAGGACTATTTATTCGTTATAAATTTACTTCGATTCTAGAATTCCTAGACGAAAATCAAAACTAACTAAGAAAATAAATTTGCCAATAATCCTTGAACGGCAAAGAATTGAAAATCAATGAGATAAACAATGTAATTAAAATAGAAATAGAAATCTAAAACTAAAACTAAAAACAAGTAACGAAAGCAAGAAATAAAGTGGCGGGTTTTCTAAAAATTAAATGAATATATGGACTAACGATTTCAAAATAATGTTCTAATTTAATTTCTCATCTCAAGTTGTTTTCTAAAATTGTATTTGGTCAAATAAACGATTGTATCTAATTTACCTCTCTCGAGTTCAAATTAAGTCTATTTAACTAAGTCAATCATGTATCTCTACAGTGGGTCAAAGTTCTCCTTAGCTAAACACATTAAATTACCTAGGAATTCATAAGTATCCAAAAACAACCACAAATTCATATATCTATCTTTTTGTTAAAATTGTCGAATTTTACTATATGATCTAATTGTTAACTCACCTCTCGGATTATAAAAAAACTATTAAATCATGAATTAGTGGCCAGTTAATTTAAATATTAAAAAAATAGAAAAATCAATACATGAAAACAATAAAATCCCCAACTTGAGAATTCAAATCAAACTAAAAACATTAAATCTACGTCTTCAATTCCAATATTAAATTTAATCACTCATGTTCTTGGGAGGAAAAATAATAAATAATGAAAATAAAACTCGAAGTTTGAAGAGTTGAAAAATTAGCATCCTCTTGTTCCATCAATTTCGTCCACCGTGTATATGTCCACTGCCAATTCCAAATGAAAATCCTACCAACCGAGTTCCTTTCTTTTGATTCCAATAGGCTCTTTCAATTGCACCAGTCGACTACTCTCTCAAACCAGCAGCTTTGCCTTATGTATTACCCATCGAATTCCTCCACAAGAATTCCCCACCTGAGTGCTTTGTTTGTTCCAGAAAAAACATTTTTTCATTCCCAGCAATGCACCTTTTATTCTCTCCAGTTGGCTGCCAACCGTAAGAAAAGAATTGAATGAAAATTAAAACTCAGCTCACCAGTTTCAAGTTTGGACAATTTTGTGCCTTCAAATTTCATTCGTTTGAGAGAATTAAAAATCAGTTTCATTTGTGAATGCAATTGTGTTAAATGAATGTTTCAAACATTGGAATTAATTCATTGATTTTCAGTTTCCAAAGAGTCTATAAATTACCAACCTCTCTTCTAGTGAAAAGAGAAAAAAAAAAAAAAACACAAGAAACAATTTCAGCTTCCTCTTTCTCCTCTGTTTCAGCAACCTGAATTTTTTCTTCTTCCTTCCTTTGCCAAAGTTCTTCGAGAGAAAGACACACTAGTTCAATAGGCAGTTAACGTAGTGCAACGTGAACCGACAATCGATTTCAACCTGAGAATCGAACACCGATCAAAAGCCTCTTGCACCTCGACGAGCCGACGAATTTGATTTAATGAAACCGTGTAAACACGAGACTTCGATTTCAGCTTCCTCTTTCTCCTCTGTTTCAGCAACCTGAATTTTTTCTTCTTCCTTCCTTTGCCAAAGTTCTTCGAGAGAAAGACACACTAGTTCGATAGGCGGTTAACGTAGTGCAACGTGAACCGACAATCGATTTCAACCTGGGAATCAAACACCGATCAAAAGCCTCTTGCACCTCGGCGAGGCGGCAAATTCGATTTAATGAAATCGTGTAAACACGAGACTTCGATTTGATTTCATTTTTTTATTCTCTAAATTTTCCCCTACAAGCTTAAATCGAATTCTTGTTTGGAAATTTTAGAGAATAAGAATTTTCATTTTAGTTTTTGTTTATTGATTATTTTCCCCTCGGTTCTGTTTAAATTTTTTTAATGAGCTTTTGGTTACTATTTATATAAATTGTAGTAGCGTGGTTTTCTTCTTGTGATGGTTGCATGAGAAAACATCAGGGTTTTATATTTGCATGGTTGCTGGTTAAATAAAATTTTAGCAGCAAGTTTTAAGTCATAACACATCTTTCGAATTTATATATGAATTTATAATTATCCTAATTTATTTGTTGCTTGTTCTAAGGTACAAACGGCGTCTCATGAAAATGACGATGTGAACAACGGAAGCAACATTGTTGGTATCGGTGTACCAAATCCTACAATGACCGTGGTTAACACTGGGGAGACCTTGATTGGCATTCCTCCCGTTGATGGGACAATTGGTGGCGGTATTCCTCATGTTGGAATGAACCCTACTTTGCCTATGGTTGCGGCCTCGGCAATCCAATTTGGCACAATACCTTTTCTAGTACCTAGGGCTACGGCCTCAGTACCTTTGCCATCGGTTTCTGCTCCATTTCCTGTGAATCATGCGATTCGATCGGATAAGTTTGCTGGGACTGATTTTAAGACATGGCAAAATAATATGATTTTTATCTCACTGCGTTGGGCCTTGCACGTTTCCTCACCAAGGATGCCCCTGTCGTGGCTGAAAACACTGATATGCATAGGCGTGCGGCTTGGGATGCATAGAAAAGTGTTGATTTTTTATGTCGCAACTATGTCTTGGATGGCCTACAGAATTCTCTGTATCACGTATATGTGGTAAAGAAGCCTGCTAAGGAGCTCTAGGAGTCCTTAGAAAAGAAATACAAGACTGAAGATGTCGGTTCTAAGAAATTCTTGGCCAGTCGGTGTATGGAATTCAAAATGGTGGATTCACGTTCAGTGGTGAGCCAAGTGCAAGAGTACCAAGTACTTTTGCAAGAAATGCATGCTGAGGGTTTGACTATGTCAGAATCCCTACAAGTGGCTACTGCTATCCACAAGCTACCTCCTCAGTGGAAGGCTTTCAGAAGCTATTTGCAGCATACGAGGAAAGAAATTTCTTTCGAGGATTTAATTATCAAGCTGCGGATTGAGGAGGATAACAAACTGGCTGAACGTAAATCGGAGAATTCTTACTCTGAGAAGGCTAATGTATTGGAGCACGGCCAAAGTTCTGGTACCAAGAAAGGTCAATCCTTTAAAGCCAAGCAAGGTAATGGGAATCAAAATGATAAAAAAACTGGCCATGAAAGGGTCTTAGTTAAAGCCTTCCGTGGGGTAGGAAAGAAGGCCAAGTTCTAGTTCAATGGAAAGTGCTTCAATTGTGATAAATTTGGGTATCGATCAGCAGACTACCGCCAGCCTCGGAGGGATAACAAGCAGCGTCCTCAGGCTAATATGGTTGGAAATGAGAGAGATCATCTCTTAGATGATATATCTGACCTAAAACTTACGGCGGTGATTAGTGAGGTTAACCTGGTAGGGTCTAACCCAAAGGTGAGGTGGCTGGACACTGGGGCCACTTTCCATGTCTGCTCCAATAGGAGCATATTCACTACTTTTGCACTAGTTACAAATGGTGAAAAGTTGTACATTGGAAATTCCGTAACATATGAAGTGTTTGGTAAAGGCAAGGTGATTCTGAAGATGACCTCTGGTAGAGAGCTTACTCTAACCAATGTGCTGTATGTGCCAGAGATTCGTAAGAATCTGGTTTCTTGGTCTCTTCTAAGCAAGAATGGTTTCCGCATGGTCATTGCGGCATACAAGCTGGTGATTACCAAGATAGGAGTTTATGTTGGAAAAGGCTATATGACTGATGGCCTTTTTAAATTAAATGTAATTGCTGTAACCCCAACTGTTATGAATAATAAGAAAAATCCTTCCGTTTACTTGCTTGGGTCTCATAATCTGTGGCATGGTAGATTAGTTCACGTAAATTATAATGCATTACGTAGACTAAGCAAACTAAACTACTTGCCTAGGTTTCAAATTGATTCGAATCATAAATGTGAAACTTGTGTTGAGACAAAGCTTACAATGGTCTTCATTTCATAGTATTGAAAGAAGTACCGAGCCATTGGGACTAGTCCACGGTGATGTGTGTGACTTGAAATTTGTCCTAACAAGAGGCAGCAATAAGTACTTTATTACTTTTGTCGACAATAGCACGAGATATTGTTATGTGTGCTTGCTTAAAAGCAAAGACGAAGCTATCGATAAATTCATTCTTTATAAGAATGACGTTGAAAATCAACTTAGCAAGAAAATAAAGGTGCTGCGAAGTGATCGTGGTGGTGAATATGAATCCCCATTTGGTGAATTTTGTGCTAAATATGGAATAATTCACCAAACCACTGCACCTTATTCACCTCAGTAGAACAGAATCGCTGAGCACAAGAATCAAACTTTAAAAGAAATGATGAATGCTATGTTGATTAGTTCTGGATTATCACAGAACATGTGGGGAGAAGCTATTCTTTCTGCCAATTACATTTTGAATGAAGTGTTAAGAAAGAATATGGATAAGACTCCGTATTAACTTTAGACAGGCCGAACACCTTCGTGTAAGAAGGTCAAGATTGGACCCAAGACAGTTGACTGTGTGTTCATTGGCTATGCAAAAAATAGTAGTGATATATATGTTTCTTGTGCATTATTCGAATGTACCTGATATTGATCCGAACATGATTATGGAGTCTAGGAATGCACAATTCTTTGAGAATATATTTCCTTGTAAATCTCCTAAATAGTTAACTCCTATTAAATGGACTATGGAATCTTCTACTTTAGATGTGGGATTTGAAATGAAATCTGGACTGATCCATTTGTTACCCAAATTCTATGGTCTAGAGAATGAAGACCCCCACAAACATCTGAAGGAATTCCACATGGTGTGTTCAAGTATGAAACCACAAGGAGTGACTGAAGAACAAATCAAGCTGCGGCCTTTTCCATTCTCACTAGCTGACAAGGCAAAAGATTGGCTGTTCTATCTACCACCAGGTTCTGTAGCTACGTGGACAGGATTGGTCAGATTATTTCTTGACAAATTTTTCCCAGCCTCAAGAGCTGCAAATATCAGAAGAGAGGTATGTGGAATCAAACAAAGAGATACTGAAACCTTGCATGAATATTGGGAAAGATTTAAATAGTTGTGCTCAAGCTGTCCTCAACATGGAATTTCTGAACAATTACTCATTCAATACTTCTATGAGGGATTGTTACCAATGGAGAGGAAAATGATGGATGCAGCTAGTGGAGGAGCCATAGCAAATAAAACCCCAACTGCCGCTAGGGATCTGATCTCCATCATGGCCGTTAACACACATCAGTTTGGATTCTGACAAGACACTCCTGTAAAAAGAGTGAACGAGGTAAATGTATCTTCCCTTGAAAATCAAATCGCAAATCTAACCTCTCTTGTTCAACAAATGGCTACAGGAAATATGCAACAGGTTAAAGCATGTGGAATTTGTGCTGCTACTAGTCATCCAACGAACACTGCATGCCCAACTCTTCAAGAAGATTCATTTGAACAAGCTAATGCAGTTGGGAGATTTCCAGGTCCACCTCAACCGAAGTATGATCCTTATTCAAATACTTATAACCCAGGATGGAGGGATCATCCCAATTTTAGTTATCAGACCAAGCCGCAATTCCAACAGTTCCAACAATTCCAACCTAGACAGCCTACACCTCAACCGCAACAACCTTCTTCGAGTTCAAGTATGTCTCAAGAATAAATTTTGAAATCACTTGCAACTAATACAAAACAATTTCAACAGGAAACGAGGACATGCATGAAGAATTTGGAGACTCAAGTGAGTTAATTAGCGTCAACTGTGAGCCGATTGAAATCTCAAGGCAGATTTCCTTCCCAAACCATTGTCAACCCAAAACAAAATGCCAGTGCAATCACTCTGAGAAGCGGGAAGGAACTAAAAGAGCCTAGTAAGTCAAAGCCAGGTGATTCGAGAGAGGAAACTGAAAAGGAAGTCATCCCACGACGTCAAATTGACCAACCTAAAGTACTTGACAAAGAACAACCCAAGATTCTCAGACACCTCCTCCATTCCCTACAAGATTGAGCAAATCCAAGAAGGAGGAAGAAGAGAAGGAAATCATGGAAACATTTCAAAAAATTGAGGTAAATATTCCCTTACTTGATGCAATTAAACAGGTGCCTCGATATGCTAAATTTCTTAAGCAGTTGTGCACCAACAAGAGAAAATTGAAAGGAAATGAAAAGATAAGTGTTGGAGAAAATGTTTCAGCTGTTCTCCAGAAAAAATTACCTCCTAAATGCAAGAACCCAAGTATGTTCACTAACCCTTGTAAAATAGGTAAAATTAGAGTTGAGAAGGCCATGTTAGATCTATGAGCTTCAATAAATGTCATGCCCTTGTCTGTTTACTCGTCTTTAAATATTGGTCCAGCTGATAGGTCCAATGTGTACCCTGAAGGAGTCTTAGAAGATGTTTTGGTTCAAGTAAATGAATTGATTTTTCCTGCTGATTTTTATGTACTTAATATGGTGGAAGATGATTCTTCTAATCCTACACCTATTTTACTAGGAAGACCATTTCTTAAAACATCTAGGACAAAAATTGATGTGCATGCTGGAACACTCACAACCGAGTTTGATGGTGAAATCATTAAATTTAATATTTATGAAGCCATGAGATATCCTAGTGATGTGTCCCCTATTTATGTTATGGATGTTATCGACCCTCTAGTACAAAATATTTTTGATCGTAACGATGATGATAAGTTGAATGTTGCACTTAGCAGGAACCTCACTCGTGATGGACTGGAGAAGACTATGAAGAATTTTGTGCTGGATTTTGATTTACAGGGAGCAATTCATGATCTTGAGTCACTTAGACCTATAAGGTATAATGTATCTCAAATTGAATTGCCTAGTTCTCATACAAAACTTCTTTCTTCTATTGAGCAGTCACCAAAATTGGAATTGAAACCCCTACCGGACCATTTGAAGTATGTGTTCTTAGGAGAAGAATAAATGCTCCCGGTAATTATTTCCAAGAAACTCTCTCCCTTGGAGGAAGAGAAATTGACTCGGGTGCTTAGGAAGTATAAACAAGCAATTGGGTGAACTATAGCTGACATTAAGGGATTGAGCCCTCTACTTGCATGCATAGGATATTATTGGAAGAAGATTGTAAATCGTCTAGAGAAGCCCAACGAAGACTGAACCCACCAATGATGGAAGTGGTAAAGAAAGAAATTTTAAAACTTCTTGATGCAGGTATGATCTATCCAATTTCTGACAGTAAATGGGTGAGTCCTATTAAGGTAGTCCCAAAGAAAACAGGTATAACGGTGATTAGGAATTCTGAAGGTGAGATGATCCCTACTCGTGTTGAAAATGGGTGGCGGGTGTGTATTGATTATAGGAAGTTAAATGCTGCAACTAGAAAAGATCACTTCCCCCTCCCATTTATTGATCAAATGCTTGAGCGTGTAGCAGGTCGTACTCATTATTATTGTCTTGATGGTTATTCAGGTTTTCACCAGATTCTAGTTGCACCAAAAGATCAAGAGAAAACCACATTCACGTGCTCGTTCGGAACCTTTCCGTATAGACGAATGCCATTTGGACTTTGCAATGCCCCTGCTACATTTCAAAGGCGTATGGTTAGTATATTTTCAGATTATGTGGAGAACATCATAGAGGTATTCATAGATGATTTTATAGTCTATGGTAATTCTTTTGATTCATGTTTAACTAACCTTACAAAAGTTCTTGGCAGATGCTTAGAAAAAAATTTAGTTTTGAACTATGAAAAATGTCATTTTATGGTTGATCAAAGGAATTATTTTAGGCCATGTTGTGTCCTCTAAGGGTATTGAGGTTGATAAGGCTAAGATAGATATTATTAAATCCTTTCCCTACCCCACAACTGTTCGGGAAGTTCACTCTTTTCTTGGACATGCAGGCTTTTACAGGCGCTTTATCAAGGATTTTTCCAAGATCACTCAGCCCATGTGTAAATTATTGCAAAAAGATGTGGTGTTTGAATTTGACGAGGCGTGCAAAGGAGCATTTGATAAATTGAAGGATATGCTCACCTCAGCCCTAATTATCCAACCACCTGATTGGAACCTCCCATTTGAAATCATATGTGATGCAAGTAATCATGCAGTAGGTGTTGTGCTTGGACAAAAAGTTGGAAGAGCTCATCATGCCATTTACTATGTAGCTCTCAAGTACTTGTTTTCAAAGAAGGAGGCGAAACCTAGGCTGATTCGTTGGATTCTCTTGCTACAAGAGTTTGACTTAGATATACGTGATAAAAAGGGAACATAGAATTTGGTTGTTGATCATCTTAGCAGATTAACCACAAGTGAAGAGCCATCACCATTAAAAGAAGCAATCCCCTGGTACGCTGATATTGTTAATTATCTAGTTACTAGAACGCTACCACATGATTTGTCTAGAGCTCAAAAAGATAGGATAAAGAGTGATGCTAAATATTATGTGTGGGATGACCCTTATTTGTGGAAACATTGTTCTGACCAAATTATTCGTAGGTGTGTCTCTCAACAAGAAATTCCTTCAATTTTAAAATTTTGTCATTCATATGCTTGTGGAGGACATTTTGGTCCCAAGCGAACAGCCCGTAAGGTACTAGAGTGTGGACTGTTTTGGCCTACTTTATTTCATGATTCATACATGTTTTGCAAATCTTGTGAACAATGTCAGAAAACTGGAACAATAGGACGTAGAGATCAAATGCCACTCACCCCTATTCTTGTTTGTGAAATATTTGATGTGTGGGGTATTGATTTCATGGATCCTTCCCCTTCGTCTTATAGTAATGTTTACATAATTCTTGCTGTGGATTATGTTTCAAAGTGGGTGGAAGCTAAAGCCACCTGAACTGATGATGCACTTTGGGCCTACCGAATGGCCTACAAAACTCCTATAGGTATGTCTCCTTACCGTTTGGTATTTGATAAACCTTGTCATCTTCCAGTAGAGTTAGAACATAGGGCATACTGGGCTACTAAGCAGTGCAATATGAGAATGGATGAGTCGGGCGAGCAAAGGAAATTGCAAGTGCAAGAGTTGGAAGAGATCCGCAATGATGCCTATGAGAACTGAAGGATCTACAAGGAAAAGACAAAAGTCTTCAATGATCAGATGATTTCCAGGAAAACATTTTCTATTGGTCAGAAAGTTTTACTTTATCATTCTAAATTGAAATTGTTTCCTGGTAAGTTGCGTTCTAGATGGATAGGCCATTTTTTTGTTACTAATGTATATCCTCATGGTGCAGTAGAAATTCAAGGATTGGATACGGGTAAGATTTTTAAAGTCAATGGACATCGCTTAAAACCTTTTTATAAAGGCTTTCCGGTATGTAATGTTGATCAATTCAATTTAGAATGCCCAAATTACACTAATTGAGCAATGGGAACGTCTAGCCAAAGATGTAAAAGAAAAGTGCTTCCGGGAGGTAACCTGAATTTTTTCTTTAGTTTTAACAAGCAATTTTATCTCTTTATTTATTTTAATCTATTTGTTTGTTTTTATTTATTTATTTCAAGATCCATGTAATTTTAGAGGTGAAATTGACCTTGTTTTAATTTTTTGGCAGATATGAATCTTCATTAGGACGTGGGCATGCTCTATGGAGAAAGCACTTGGTTCAAATATTAGAGAAAAACTTGGAATAAGGTGTGCCCACGCCTTAACCAAAGTGCATCTCGGATCACATAGTCATTGTTCACAACTTGGAATAAGGCGTGCCCACGCCTTAACCAAAGTGCATCTCGGATTACAAGGTCATTTTTCAAAACTTGGAATAAGGCGTGCACACGCCTTAACCAAAGTACAGCTTAGATTACAAGCACCCAAAAAAATTTAATTTTAAACCTTATTCTGATTCATATCATCACCGCTCCTCCGCCTCTCTCTTCTTCCTTTTCTCTCATACGCGTCTCTCCTTCTTCCTCTTCTCTCACCCGCCATCCTCCTCCACTTTCAACCACACGCCACCGCCTTCAGGGCCACCATCTATTCCAGCCCGCGGTGATAAGTGTATTTTATACACTTATTTGTATGTCTAAATTAGGATTAATTATTATCGTTTGAGAATATTTTCTATTTAACTTATGTTTATTTGTTTACTTTTCAGAAAATGTCACAATTGAAGAAGAATGAAGCAATTAATGGAAAAACGCACAAGTGGATGTTAATTAAAGCTAAATTGGACAAGTGAGGAGTTTGTGACGAAAACCGGGAAACCTACATGGTGCCAAAGAGAATAAATCAGAGGTTGGAGGACCTAATTGAAGGAATTAAGAGCTTAAATGGGCAAATCAAGAAGAAGATAAAGTTCGGGGACTAAATTGCAACAATCGAAAGTTGAGGACTGAAGGTGCAATTAAAAGTCAGGGACTAACTTGTACAGCCGAGAAAATCGCCAAGTCGCGATCGCTGGTTACATACCAAGCGATCGCGAGATGATGCAAATTTACAACCCGAGAGTTTTAACGACAAGCACGCGATCGCTAGGTTTTCTACCACGCGATCGCGTGGCTTTCCGGCTGGGCCGACTGTGGGCTTTTTCTCGCGATTTTTATCAGACTTTTCTTGTTTTGACCTAGGTTTTCTCCAAAAGATATATATACAACATAAGAGGCACGAAAATCAGACCTTTGCCTCTCCATAGAACGAGCCACAATAGAGAATCCAACATCAAATTCTTGGAGAATCAAGCATTGCAAAGGCGCGTGAATTGAAGATAATTGAAGAATCAAAACTTGGTGCAAGATTTCCATTCTTTATATTATCTTTAATGAGCGTTAATTTATATTGTTTTTGTTATTTATTGATGATGTGTAACTAATTTTAACGTTGGGATGAACGATGTAGCCTAGTTAATTATTTTAATGCAATATTCCTTGTTTTAACGCTTTAATGCATGTGTTGATTTATTATTGCGTTTAATGCGTGAATGAACTGGCCAATTATTCATGATTTCATGTGTTATTTCCATAATCCGAGAGGTGAGTTAATAACATAGATCTAGGCAATAAATCCGGTAATTGAACGAGAGATAGAGATATACTCTTGTAATTATTGCGGTCGTGTGTGAATTCTTGCGTGTTATGCATCTAGATAAGGAATATTCGGACCCTCTGTAGAGATACATGGTTGACTTATTTAGGTAGAATTGATTTAAACTCGAGAGAGGAATTTCAATTTAAATTAGTGAATTCGACCGAATGCATAATTAGGAAATAAAACTTGAATTGAAGTTAATATAATTGGCTAGGTGAAATCGGGATTCCCAACTAATTTACAATCGTATATAAAAACAAAAGCAATTTCGCAATTTTATTTCTTTAGTTTAATTCTTTAGTTGTAGTTAACAATCTCAAACAAATTCGCCCGTTCAAATAGAGTTAGGAACTGACATATTTCGGTACTTAATAACAGTCCTCGTGGGACGATAATCCGGACTCTTAGGTCCACTTTATTACTTCTGACGACCCGTGCACTTGCGGGGATATCTCGCATCGCGAGATATCAGGTGAACAAGTTTTTGGCGCCGTTGCCGGGGACTGTTTTTATATTAATATCGATACCAATTAGTTCTTGCTTTAGTTTGAATTTGTATGTGTAATTTATTTATTTATTTATTTAATTTTTTTTTAATTATTATTATTATTTTGAGTTTTTTTCAAGTTGTGAATTGTCTCCTTCTCAGGTATTGAATGAATATTGAGATAGTTGGAGGCAACACAGCAAGATGGCAGCAAATAATAATCAATGGCTCTTTGATCGAACTGCAGTTCAGACGTATCTGATATGTGATTTCTGTTGGGAAAATCATGTTGTATTCGATTGCCCTATTGCACCCAAGGATGCTATATGGAAGGCTGATTGTTGTGAAAATTATTATATGGTAGAGCAGGAGTGTCCATCAATACATGCAGTTCAAGCTGAAACTGAATATTTTGACAATGAAGATTTTATAAATCAAGAATTGCAAAAACAACAAGCTGAAATTAAAAAGTTGATGGAGCAGTGGACAGTAAACATGACAGAGAGTCAGCCATTGCCATTACCAGAAATTCAGGTGCAGAGATCAGAGGAGCCAGACAAATTGGTTGAAACAGTTGAAGAAAAAGAAGAAGAAATTGAAAGAGTGGATCAACCAGAAGAAAATAGTTGCCATGAAGATATCCTTGTCCAATTGTCAACGATGCAGAATCAAGACATCGAGCTCGAGGAGACTTCAATCAAAGTGGAAGAACAATTGAAGAAAGAGGAGTTGATCATAGAAAAGCAGACACTTAAGGGTGCCGAAGTTGCAATGCAATCCTCCAAATTCAATGATTGGGCACGAATTGATTTCATCATTGGTGATGAAGAAATAATTGAAGTCTACATCTTGAAAGTTGAATCGAGTGGAGATGTTACCACTTATGACATGGGCAAGGTACAATTCTTGAGCTCAAATGCACTGTGGAGCAAATTTGACCGTCACAAACAAAGACGGTCATCAAAAGCTCTCTTTAAAGTTCCTTGAAAAATCAGGTAAATAGTCGGGCTTTAGACTTAAAACGGAGCGCTTGTTGGGAGGCAACCCAACCTTTCTTCCCTTTTATTTACTATGCTTTCATTATTTAGTTTATTGTTAAAATTTTAGTTATATGCATGGTAGGAATTGTGTTTGAGTGTTTTGCATGTTTTATGTTAAGAGCACTTATGCATAATATTCTATTATTGCATATTTAGGTATGTTTTTGAATTTTGCATGTTTATATTAGACTAGGTTTCTATCGTCATCCAAACTCACACACACTACTTTGAATCATGAAGTTAATGTTTGGAAAATCATTGCATAAATCATGAAGTGATTAGGGGGATAAAAACGATTTTGAAAATCAAAAATAGGAAAAATTTTCATCTCTACCGTGAAATAGGCGATCGCGTGACTCGGGCTTCGGCGATCGCGACTTTGCATTAAGAAATCAACATATTTTTTTACCTTGAACCACGCGATCGCTGGCACTCCAGCCAGGCGATCGCGTGGCTAATCTGGGTCCAAAATCGGCAGTTTAAGTGTTGAGCCTCATGTTTTCAATTTCAAACATTATACACTCGTTTTCTCTCCCCTAATCACCTCACATTTGATCTTCCATTTTGTGTGCATGTCATCAACATCTAGTTGCACCAAATTCATTGCTATTTTCACATCAAAATCAATGAAAGGTATGAAATTCTTCATTTAAATCCATGTTTCCTCAAAAGTTTGAAATTTTATTTGAGATCTTGGATGTTGAAATGGTGAATGGTGAAGATTGGGCTTAGGTTAGATGTTGGAGAAGGTGATTTGTGGTTTAGTAGACAAAATTTTGGGTTCATTCATGCCTCCAACCCTATGCGTATCCATTGATTTTTGCAATGCCCATTAGGTGTTTGATGAAATGCCACAAAGATGTTCCTGTGCTAATTTTAGAAATTCATTCCGGCATTTCTCTTCATGATATGTTTATCAATGTTTATGTGTGTGTAGTTCATGAATTAGTTCACATCTTGACATGAAATCGATTAAAACCATGTTTGCACCAAGGCAGCCCCATTGCAAGGCCACTGCAGGCCATTGCACCTGAAAATCCACTCACGTCACCTACTTCTCCACATTGATTCATGACCCTATTTAGCTTCAAATGAGCTGAATTTTTAATATATTGTCGATCATGCTATGAACTTTAACGTATCAAAAGATGGCTCGGAAAAATTTATGTTTTTCTAGGTCATGTCAAGGTTGGAATATGTGTAGTCGACTAAATTTTGAAAATTCAAAATTGTGCTTTAACTTTAGTTTGGGGGTGTGGCACTGAACTTCCATTATTTCTTAGTGATGTTTATAACTTTTAATATTACTTATCTCTTATTTGCAAGGTAAGCATCAGTCAAGCCACATCCGATCAAGTTGGGCAAGGCAAGAAATAGGGTCAAATTCATCCAACATTTCAAATTGAAGCATCAAGACTACAATGAGACATCCCCTCTACACTTGGGAAGTTCTCGTTTCCTTTCTTTTGTCAAGTTTTGCATTATTCTTACTTATTTATGTGGCAAAACATTGAGGACAATGTTCATTTCTAGTTTGGGGGTGGATCTCATTATTTCCATATAAGTACTTTTCATTCTATTTTATTGGGATATAAAAAATAAAAAAAAAAAAATTGAAAATTGAAAATGTGTTAACTTGTTTATTGCCTAGGATATAGTATTAATCAATTTGTGCTTAAGTTTGAAAATTGGACAACATGAAAACATGAACTTATTTTGAACTAGTTATATTTTGCTAGATTCATATTTATTGCGCACATAGCCAGTGTTGGATAATTGCTTGTGTTAGGGATTTTGTTTAATATATGTGGGGCAAATTTGTGCAATTTGAACTTAGGAATGTCTTAAAAATCCCTGAACTTAGATGGTAAGATATTCAATCCCTAAATTAGAACCAATCATGCTAAAAGGCAAGTTTGGGGGTAAAAGGGTTGGAATTTGTGTGTATTGACGGGTTGGAGGTCTGTGGTTCTTGGTTTTGCACTTGAGTCACTGCAGTTTGGTCAACTGGTATAAACCATTTCCAGCATAAAAACAGAAAAATGCTGAAGGTCTTATTCTGCTCTTCAAAGGCCTTTTTGACTCGAGTAAGTAAGTTCGAGGGGTCTTTCAAACCTGGTGCCCTAAAGCCAACTGGCTTGGGAGTCATCGACCTAAAGCTCGCTACAGGGGTCAATTAGAAAGCAAGTACGGAGAGTGGACTTACACATAAGACATTATAACATCTTTAACTTTTCTGTTTAAGCCTTTATGACTCGGGCAAATACGTCTGAGGGGTTCTTTGAACCTGGTACCCTAAAGCCGTCTGGTTTGGGAGTTGCCGATCTGAAAGCCTGCTACAGGGGTCATATAGAAAGCTCGTATGAAAAGTTCTGCACAAAGATGGTAAAAGACAGGGACAATTAAAAGCAAAAGTCGTCCATCATACAAAAAAAATATATATATATATATATATATATATACATATATATATATATTATTGCATGGTATAAGCTAAGTTGACTGAGCCGTGGTGGTTAAGGTTGTAGAATTGGGGACTGTTTTCTTTTGATTTGTCATGCACGCATATTTCTGATTCTGATTACCTTGTGTGGAAAAAGCAAAGAATATTTTTAGAACCCACATAAATAAAAACCCGGGATGTGACAGAAAAGCAGAAAGTGGTGATTAGTCATGAGCGTTGAAAGGAATTTCATTAGAAATCATAGATTGACCACATGGGATTCGGGCTGGATTATGCATAATGAGCCACACAGTGTTGAGTATATCTTTTGCATAAGTATGCGTTTGACATTGGCTATTCACACACACACTTGAAAATCTGGCATGATTTAACTAGAAATTATTTTGCATTGTTGTTCATGACACTTGCTTAAAGCTTAACTTGGTTTGGACTTTGGAGGCATACGGTAAACATGTTGACACAACAAAAATATTTGTTCTCTTATTTCTTTGATTTTTGTAGTTTAGTTTACATTGTTCGAGGACGAACAATAATTCTAGTTTGGGGGTATTTGATAAGTGTATTTTATACACTTATTTGTATGTCTAAATTAGGATTAATTATTATCGTTTGAGAATATTTGATATTCAATTTATGTTTATTTGTTTACTTTTCAGAAAATGTCCCAATTGAAGAAAAGTGAAGTAATTAATGGACAAATGACACGATTGGATGTTTATTGGAGCTAAATTGGACAAGTGAGGAGTTTGTGACAACAACCGGGAAACATGCTTGGTGCCAAAGTGACTAAATCAGAGGTTGGAGGACCTAATTGAAGGAACTAAGAGCTTAAATGGTCAAATCGAGAAGAAGATAAAGTTCGGGGACTAAATTGCAACAATCGAAAGTTGAGGACTGAAGGTGCAATTAAAAGTCAGGGACTAACTTGTACAGCCGAGAAAATCGCCAAGTCGCGATCGCTGGTCACATACCAAGCGATCGCGAAATGATGCAAATTTACAACCCGAGAGTTTTAACGACAAGCACGCGATCGCTAGGTTTTCTACCACGCGATCGCGTGGCTTTCCGGCTGGGCCGACTGTGGGCTTTTTCTCGCGATTTTTATCAGACTTTTCTTGTTTTGACCTAGGTTTTCTCCAAAAGATATATATACAACATAAGAGGCACGAAAATCAGACCTTTGCCTCTCCATAGAACGAGCCACAATAGAGAATCCAACATCAAATTCTTGGAGAATCAAGCATTGCAAAGGCGCGTGAATTGAAGATAATTGAAGAATCAAAACTTGGTGCAAGATTTCCATTCTTTATATTATCTTTAATGAGCGTTAATTTATATTGTTTTTGTTATTTATTGATGATGTGTAACTAATTTTAACGTTGGGATGAACGATGTAGCCTAGTTAATTATTTTAATGCAATATTCCTTGTTTTAACGCTTTAATGCATGTGTTGATTTATTATTGCGTTTAATGCGTGAATGAACTGGCCAATTATTCATGATTTCATGTGTTATTTCCATAATCCGAGAGGTGAGTTAATAACATAGATCTAGGCAATAAATCCGGTAATTGAACGAGAGATAGAGATATACTCTTGTAATTATTGCGGTCGTGTGTGAATTCTTGCGTGTTATGCATCTAGATAAGGAATATTCGGACCCTCTGTAGAGATACATGGTTGACTTATTTAGGTAGAATTGATTTAAACTCGAGAGAGGAATTTCAATTTAAATTAGTGAATTCGACCGAACGCATAATTAGGAAATAAAACTTGAATTGAAGTTAATATAATTGGCTAGGTGAAATCGGGATTCCCAACTAATTTACAATCGTATATAAAAACAAAAGCAATTTCGCAATTTTATTTCTTTAGTTTAATTCTTTAGTTGTAGTTAACAATCTCAAACAAATTAACACATTCAAATAGAGTTAGGAACTGACATATTTCGGTACTTAATAACAGTCCTCGTGGGACGATAATCCGGACTCTTAGGTCCACTTTATTACTTCTGACGACCCGTGCACTTGCGGGGATATCTCGCATCGCGAGATATCAGGTGAACAAGTTTTTTATTTGATAAGTGTATTTTATACACTTATTTGTATGTCTAAATTAGGATTAATTATTATCGTTTGAGAATATTTTCTATTTAACTTATGTTTATTTGTTTACTTTTCAGAAAATGTCCCAATTGAAGAAGAATGAAGCAATTAATGGAAAAACGCACAAGTGGATGTTAATTAAAGCTAAATTGGACAAGTGAGGAGTTTGTGACGACAACCGGGAAACCTACATGGTGCCAAAGAGAATAAATCAGAGGTTGGAGGACCTAATTGAAGGAATTAAGAGCTTAAATGGGCAAATCAAGAAGAAGATAAAGTTTGGGGACTAAATCGCAACAATTGAAAGTGGAGGACTACGACTGCAATTAAAGAACGGGGACTAACTTGTTCAGTCGCGAAAAGAGCGAAGTCGTGATCGCTAGTTGCAGACCACGCGATCGCGAGAAGGTGTTAAATTACAACCCGAGAGTTTGTGGGTCTTCCACGCGATCGCCTGCCATAAGCCTGCGCGATCGCGTGGCTTTACGGCTGGGCCGTCTGTGGGCTTTTTCTCGCGATTTTCAACAGAGTTCTCTTGTTTTGACCTAGGTTTTCTCCAAAAGATATATATACAACATAAGAGGCACGAAATTGAGACCTTTGCCTCTCCATAGAACGAGCCAATGTTCATTTCCTCTACACTTGGGAAGTTCTCATTTCCTTTCTTTTGTCAAGTTTTGCATTAGTCTTACTTATTTATGTGGCAAAACATTGAGGACAATGTTCATTTCTAGTTTGGGGGTGGATCTCATTATTTCCATATTAGTACTTTTCATTATTTCCATATTAGTACTTTTCATTCTATTTTATTGGGATAAAAAAAAAAAAAAAAAATTGAAAACTTTGTTGACATGTTTATTGCCTAGGATATAGTATGAATCAATTTGTGTTTAAGCTTGAAAATTGGACAACATGAAAGCATGAACTTATTTTTGAACTAATTATGTTTTGCTAGATTCATACTTATTGCGCACATAGCCAGTGTTAGATAATTGCTTGTGTGAGGGATTTTGTTTAATACATGTGGGGCAAATTTGTGCAATTTGAACTTAGGAATGTCTTAAAAATCCCTGAACTTAGATTGTTAGACATCCCACCCCTAAATTAGAACCAATCATGCTAAAAGGCAAGTTTGGGAGTAAAATGGTTGGAATTTGTGTGTATTGACGGGTTGGAGGTCTGTGGTTCTTGGTTTTTCACTTTAGTTATTGCAGTTTGGTCAACTGGTATAAACCATTTCCAGCATAAAAACAGAAAAATGCTGAAGGTCTTATTCCGCTCTTCAAATGCCTTTTTGACTCGAGTAAGTAAGTCCGAGGGGTCTTTCAAACCTGGTGCCCTAAAGCCAACTGGCTTGGGAGTCATCGACCTAAAGCTCGCTACGGGGGTCAATTAGAAAGCAAGTACGGAGAGTGGACTTACACATAAGACATTATAACATCTTTAACTTTTCTGTTTAAGCCTTTATGACTCGGGCAAGTACGTCTGAGGGGTTCTTTGAACCTGGTACCCTAAAGCCGTCTGGTTTGGGAGTTGCCGATCTGAAAGCCCGCTACAGGGGTCATATAGAAAGCCCGTATGAAAAGTTCTGCACAAAGATGGTAAAAGACAGGGACAATTAAAAGAAAAAGTCGTCCAAAATAATAATAATAATAATAATAATAATAATAATAATATTGCATGATATAAGCTTTGTTGACTGAGCTGTGGTGGTTGAGGTTGTATAATTGGGGACTGCTTGCTTTTGATTTTTCATGCACACATATTTCTGATTCTTAATACCTTGTGTGGAAAAAGCTAAGAATATTTTTAGAATCCACATAGAATGAAAACCTGGGATGCGAGAGAAAAAGCAGAAAGTGGTGATTATCCATGAGCGTTGAAAGGAAATTTATTAGAAATCATAGATTGACCACATGGGATTCGGGCTTGATTATGCACAATGAGCCACACAGTGTTGATCACATATTTTGCATAAGTATGCGTTTGACATTGGCTACTCACACACACACTTAAAAATCTGGAAAATATAATTAGAAATTATTTTGCATTGTTGTTCATGACGCTTGCTTAAAGCTTAAATTGGTTTGGACTTTGGAGGCATACGGTAAACATGTTGACACAACAAAAATATTTGTTCTCTTATTTCTTTGATTTTTGTAGTTTAGTTTACATTGTTCGAGGACGAACAATAATTCTAGTTTGGGGGTATTTGATAAGTGTATTTTATACACTTATTTGTATGTCTAAATTAGGATTAATTATTATCGTTTGAGAATATTTTCTATTTAACTTATGTTTATTTGTTTACTTTTCAGAAAATGTCCCAATTGAAGAAGAATGAAGCAATTAATGGAAAAACGCACAAGTGGATGTTAATTAAAGCTAAATTGGACAAGTGAGGAGTTTGTGACGACAACCGGGAAACCTACATGGTGCCAAAGAGAATAAATCAGAGGTTGGAGGACCTAATTGAAGGAATTAAGAGCTTAAATGGGCAAATCAAGAAGAAGATAAAGTTTGGGGACTAAATCGCAACAATTGAAAGTGGAGGACTACGACTGCAATTAAAGAACGGGGACTAACTTGTTCAGTCGCGAAAAGAGCGAAGTCGCGATCGCTGGTTGCAGACCACGCGATCGCGAGAAGGTGTTAAATTACAACCCGAGAGTTTGTGGGTCTTCCACGCGATCGCCTGCCATAAGCCTGCGCGATCGCGTGGCTTTCCGGCTGGGCCGTCTGTGGGCTTTTTCTCGCGATTTTCAACAGAGTTCTCTTGTTTTGACCTAGGTTTTCTCCAAAAGATATATATACAACATAAGAGGCACGAAATTGAGACCTTTGCCTCTCCATAGAACGAGCCACAACAGAGATTTTACATCAAATTCTTGGGGAATTAAGCATCGCAAAGGGGCGTGAATTGAAGATAATTGAAGAATTGAGACTTGGTGCAAGATTTCCATTCTTTATATTGTTTTAAATGAACGTTTTATTTTATTGTTTATGCTTTTTGATCATGATGTGTAACTAAATTTAACGTTGGGATGAACGATGTAGCCTAGTTAATTATTTTAATTCCAAATTCCTTGTTTTAGTAATTCGTTGCATGTATTGATTTATTATTGTTCTTAATGCTTGAATTGCTTGATCACCAATTCATGATTTATTGAGTTATTTCCATAATCCGAGAGGTGAGTTAATAATTTAGAACGTGGTAATAAATCCGGTAATTGAACAAGAGGTAGAGATATACTAGTGTTATTATTGCGGTCGTGTGTGAATTCTTGTGTGTTATGCATCTAGATAAGGAATATTCGGACCCTCTGTAGAGATACATGGTTGACTTATTTAGGTAGGATTGATTTAAACTCGAGAGAGGAATTTCAATATATATTAGTGAATTCGACCGAATGCATAATTAGGAAATAAAACATGAATTGAAGTTAATTTAATTGGCTAGGTGAAATCGGGATTCCCAACTAATTTACAATCGTATTTAAAAACAAAACAATTTAACAATTCTTTTTAATCCATTAGTTCCATTTCTTAATTCTAGATTTTTATTCTTAAAACGATTTTAATTTGTTCAAATAAAGTTAAGAACTGAAATATTTCGGTAATTAATAGCAGTCCTCGTGGGAACGATAATCCGGACTCTAAGGTCCACTTTATTACTTGATTGCGATATCGTACACTTGCGATCTCAAATTGCACAACAAGTTTTTGGCGCCGTTGCCGGGGAACTGTTAATTAATATCGATACCCATTAGTTCTTATTTTACTTTGAACTTTATTTTGCTTATTTTTATTTTTATCTTTATTTTCGTTTTTGTTTTCAGTTTTTGTTTTATTTAATTTATGTTAAGAAGGACTAAGTCGTTTGATTTGCTTCCTTTTGATATAGAAATTGAACACACCTTTCGACAGAGGCGTAGACAACAGTTGGAAGCGAATCAACAAAAAGACTTAGCCATGGCAGATGACATAATTCAGAATAATCAGGGAAATCAACAAAATCTGCCAGCAGCTGTGAATGGACAGCAACAAAATCATGGAAGGTGCGTTTTGCGAGATTACATGGTTCCTCCTGTGGGGAACATTGGAACCTGCATTGTACCTCCTGAAATCCGAGCCAATAATTTTGAGATCAAGACTTCCTTGATATCCTTGATCCAAAATTCGTGTGTTTTTCATGGACTGCCATCTGAGGATCCTCATGTGCACCTTAGGACATTTTTAGAACTATGTGATATGCAACGCATGAATGGAGTCTCAGAGGATGCCGTGAAATTAAAGCTATTCTCATTTTCTTTGGCGGACAAAGCAAAAGCCTGGTTTTATTCTTTGCCCCTACATACAATCACCACTTTCGAAATCATGAGTCAGAAATTTGTAGATAAAATTTTCCCACCTGGCCGCATGTCAAAGCTAAGGCGTGAGATTTTATCATTCAGTCAACAGCCTGGGGAATCAATTTTTGAGGCTTGGGAAAGGTTCAACGAGCTCATCAGACAGTGTCCTACACATGGAATCGCTGATTGGATACTAGTTCAGACATTCTACAATGGGCTGACAAATGAAAACAAGAGGTACGCCGACTTAGCAGCTGGAGGATCAGTAATGGATATGACATATGAAGAAGCATCTGAGATCTTTGAGAAGATGGCTACGAATAGTTATCAGTGGTACTCGGATAGAGCTACACCTAAGTCTGGGGGAGTAATTGCTGTTAATGAGATTACATCATTAAATGCTAAATTGGATGCGTTGACGAAGAAAATTGACAGAATGGGTGTGCAGACAGTCAACTCAGTTCAAACAGCGCTATGTGATTTTTGTTTTGAAAATCACACTGTAAATTTCTGTCCCATGCAACAAAGTCAATCAAATCCAGAACAAGTCAACTTCATGGGCAACAGGCAACAGGGTGGTCCTTATTCACAAACCTACAACCCAGAATGGAAGAACCACCCCAACTTCTCCTGGTCTAAAAATCAAAATGCTCAGCATCCACCTGGATTTCAGCAACAGCAACAATCTCAGAAAAACATATCCGAGAACATAGAAGAGTTAATTCAGCTGGTCAAGAGTCAGAATGGTGAGATTATGAATCAAGCTGTTGAAATAAAGAATTTGAAGAGACAAATGGGAGAGCTGGCAGCAAGCAGTTCAACAAGACAGCCAGGACAGTTACCAAGCAACACTGAAATGAACCCTCGTGAGCATGTTAACGCAATAACAACAAGGAGTGGGATTCAGCTATCGGAAGTAACTGTAGAGGGATATGAAAAGCAAAAGAGCCAAAAGGAAGATGTGGTGATAGAACAGAGGTCGACTCCTGAGGTTCATGCAAAAGTTGAAGAAGAAGTTCGAGTTCAACCACCTGTCAAAGCTTATGTGCCACCAGTTCCTTATCCACAAAGATTGATAAAGCATCAGTTGGAGCAGCAGTTTGGAAAATTTTTGGAGATATTCAAGAAACTGCACATAAATATCCCATTTGCAGAAGCGTTAGCCCAAATGCCCCTCTACTTGAAATTTATGAAGGAGATGCTGTCAAATAAAAGGAAATTGGTTGATAATGAAATAATAGCACTGAGTGAGGAGTGCAGCGCCATACTTCAAAAGAAGTTGCCACAGAAACTAACAGATCCAGGGAGTTTCTCGATCCCTTGTACTATTGGTAAATTTAATTTTGATAATATATTGTGTGATCTTGGTGCAAGTGTTAATTTAATGCCTTTGTCTGTATACAGGAAACTTGGTTTGGGGGAGCCTAAACCAACCAATATCACACTGAAGCTGGCGAACAGATCAACCCAATATCCATATGGGATTGTTGAGAATCTGATAGTAAAAGTAGACAAGTTTTTCTTCCCAGTCGACTTTGTGATTTTGGACATGGAAGAGGACGCCCAAATGCCCCTCATTCTTGGAAGGCCGTTCCTAGCTACTGGAAGATGCTTAATCGACATTGAAAAGAGAGAAATCATCTTTAGGGTCGAGAAGGAACAGGTCACTTTCAGCATCAAGCCAAGGCAAGATCTTGAAGGTCTCAATGAAAGCTGTTTCGAGGTGGAAGGCGTGGTCCAGAAACCAGAAGAGAAGACCAAGCATGGTATAAATATTGAGAAGGGGCTAAGCACAAAACATGAGTTTATAAAGGCTAAAGATGGATGGAGGGACAAGAAGGAAGAAAAGCCTAACATCCCTCAACAATTGGCTAAAAGTGAGGCTTTGGGATTCAAGAGAGTGAGAAAACGAATAGAGATATGCAAGGCAGGAAATTGCAAGCTGTGCAGGGGCTCAAGAGGATCATTTAAGCCTCCATGATAAAGAAGTGCAAAAAGTCGAGCTTTAGACTTAAAACGAAGCGCTTGTTGGGAGGCAACCCAACCTTTCTTCCCTTTTATTTATTATGCTTTCAGAATTTATTTATTTATTTGCAGAATTTTAGATATATGCATATTTAGGTATGTTTTTGATGTTGCATTAGGCTAAGTTTTTATCGCCATTCCAAACTCACACACACTAGTTTGAATATGAAGTTAATGTTTGGGAAAATCATTGCATCGATCATGAAGTGATTAGGGGGATAAAAATGATTTTGAATTTCAAAAATATCAAAAATAGGAAAAAATTTCATTACTGCCGTGAACTGAGCGATCGCGGGCCTATAGGCTCTAGCGATCGCGACTTTGCATTACAAAACCAACAGATTTTTTTAGCTTGAACCACGCGATCGCTGGCACTCCAGCCAGGCGATCGCGTGGCTGTAGTCAGAGCAAAATTCGGCAGTTTAAGTGTTTTCCTCATTCTTTCAACTTTAAACATTACAAACTTGTTTTCTCTCCCCTAAACACCTTGTATTTGATCTTACATCTTGTGTGCATGTCATCAACACTTTGTTGCATCAATATCATTGCTTACATGACTTCAAAATCCAATCGAAGGTATGATCTCTTCACTTAAATCAATTTTTAGTCAAAATTGTGAATGTCTCTTTAAATTCTTCTACCTAGAAATTGTGAATTGTGAAGAATGGGCTTAGGTTAGTGGTTGGAGAGTGTGATTTGTGGTTTAGTAGACAAAAAATTTGGGTTCATTCATGCCTCCAACCCTATGCATATCCATTGATTTTTGCAATGCCCATTAAGTGTTTGATGAAATGTCACAAAGACGTTCTTGTGCTAATTTTAGAAATTCATTCGAGCATTTATCTTCATGACATGTTTATCAATGTTTATGTGTGTGTAGTTCATGATTTAGTTCACATCTTGACATGAAATCATGAAAACCAACATTGCACCATGGCAGCCCCATTGCAAGGCCACTGCAGGCCATTGCACCCTGAAAACTGCTTCACGTCACCTACTTCTCTACATTGTTTCATGACCCTATTGATCTTCAAATGCGCTGAATTTTTAATATATTGTCGATCATGCTGTGAACTTTAACGTATCAAAAGATGGCTCAGGAAAATTTAAGTTTTTCTAGGCAATGTCAAGGCTTGAATGTGTGTGGTCGACCAAATTTGAAAATTCAAAATTTTGCTTTAACCTTAGTTTGGGGGTGTGCTACTGAACTACCATTATTTCTTATTGATGTTTATGACTTTTAATATTACTTATCTCTTATTTGCAAGGTAAACATCAGGAAAGACACATCCGATCAAGTTGGGCAAGGCAAGAAATAGGGTCAAATTCATCCAACATCATTTCAAATTGAAGCATCAAGACTACAATGAGACATCTCCTCTACACTTGGGAAGTTCTCATTTCCTTTCTTTTGTCAAGTTTTGCATTAGTCTTACTTATTTATGTGGCAAAACATTGAGGACAATGTTCATTTCTAGTTTGGGGGTGGATCTCATTATTTCCATATTAGTACTTTTCATTATTTCCATATTAGTACTTTTCATTCTATTTTATTGGGATAAAAAAAAAAAAAAAAAATTGAAAACTTTGTTGACATGTTTATTGCCTAGGATATAGTATGAATCAGTTTGTGTTTAAGCTTGAAAATTGGACAACATGAAAGCATGAACTTATTTTTGAACTAATTATGTTTTGCTAGATTCATACTTATTGCGCACATAGCCAGTGTTAGATAATTGCTTGTGTGAGGGATTTTGTTTAATACATGTGGGGCAAATTTGTGCAATTTGAACTTAGGAATGTCTTAAAAATCCCTGAACTTAGATTGTTAGACATCCCACCCCTAAATTAGAACCAATCATGCTAAAAGGCAAGTTTGGGGGTAAAATGGTTGGAATTTGTGTGTATTGACGGGTTGGAGGTCTGTGGTTCTTGGTTTTTCACTTTAGTTATTGCAGTTTGGTCAACTGGTATAAACCATTTCCAGCATAAAAACAGAAAAATGCTGAAGGTCTTATTCCGCTCTTCAAATGCCTTTTTGACTCGAGTAAGTAAGTCCGAGGGGTCTTTCAAACCTGGTGCCCTAAAGCCAACCTGGTGCCCTAAAGCCGTCTGGTTTGGGAGTTGCCGATCTGAAAGCCCGCTACAGGGGTCATATAGAAAGCCCGTATGAAAAGTTCTGCACAAAGATGGTAAAAGACAGGGACAATTAAAAGAAAAAGTCGTCCAAAATAATAATAATAATAATAATAATAATAATAATAATAATAATAATAATATTGCATGATATAAGCTTTGTTGACTGAGCTGTGGTGGTTGAGGTTGTATAATTGGGGACTGCTTGCTTTTGATTTTTCATGCACACATATTTCTGATTCTTAATACCTTGTGTGGAAAAAGCTAAGAATATTTTTAGAATCCACATAGAATGAAAACCTGGGATGCGAGAGAAAAAGCAGAAAGTGGTGATTATCCATGAGCGTTGAAAGGAAATTTATTAGAAATCATAGATTGACCACATGGGATTCGGGCTTGATTATGCACAATGAGCCACACAGTGTTGATCACATATTTTGCATAAGTATGCGTTTGACATTGGCTACTCACACACACACTTAAAAATCTGGAAAATATAATTAGAAATTATTTTGCATTGTTGTTCATGACGCTTGCTTAAAGCTTAAATTGGTTTGGACTTTGGAGGCATACGGTAAACATGTTGACACAACAAAAATATTTGTTCTCTTATTTCTTTGATTTTTGTAGTTTAGTTTACATTGTTCGAGGACGAACAATAATTCTAGTTTGGGGGTATTTGATAAGTGTATTTTATACACTTATTTGTATGTCTAAATTAGGATTAATTATTATCGTTTGAGAATATTTTCTATTTAACTTATGTTTATTTGTTTACTTTTCAGAAAATGTCCCAATTGAAGAAGAATGAAGCAATTAATGGAAAAACGCACAAGTGGATGTTAATTAAAGCTAAATTGGACAAGTGAGGAGTTTGTGACGACAACCGGGAAACCTACATGGTGCCAAAGAGAATAAATCAGAGGTTGGAGGACCTAATTGAAGGAATTAAGAGCTTAAATGGGCAAATCAAGAAGAAGATAAAGTTTGGGGACTAAATCGCAACAATTGAAAGTGGAGGACTACGACTGCAATTAAAGAACGGGGACTAACTTGTTCAGTCGCGAAAAGAGCGAAGTCGCGATCGCTGGTTGCAGACCACGCGATCGCGAGAAGGTGTTAAATTACAACCCGAGAGTTTGTGGGTCTTCCACGCGATCGCCTGCCATAAGCCTGCGCGATCGCGTGGCTTTCCGGCTGGGCCGTCTGTGGGCTTTTTCTCGCGATTTTCAACAGAGTTCTCTTGTTTTGACCTAGGTTTTCTCCAAAAGATATATATACAACATAAGAGGCACGAAATTGAGACCTTTGCCTCTCCATAGAACGAGCCACAACAGAGATTTTACATCAAATTCTTGGGGAATTAAGCATCGCAAAGGGGCGTGAATTGAAGATAATTGAAGAATTGAGACTTGGTGCAAGATTTCCATTCTTTATATTGTTTTAAATGAACGTTTTATTTTATTGTTTATGCTTTTTGATCATGATGTGTAACTAAATTTAACGTTGGGATGAACGATGTAGCCTAGTTAATTATTTTAATTCCAAATTCCTTGTTTTAGTAATTCGTTGCATGTATTGATTTATTATTGTTCTTAATGCTTGAATTGCTTGATCACCAATTCATAATTTATTGAGTTATTTCCATAATCCGAGAGGTGAGTTAATAATTTAGAACGTGGTAATAAATCCGGTAATTGAACAAGAGGTAGAGATATACTAGTGTTATTATTGCGGTCGTGTGTGAATTCTTGTGTGTTATGCATCTAGATAAGGAATATTCGGACCCTCTGTAGAGATACATGGTTGACTTATTTAGGTAGGATTGATTTAAACTCGAGAGAGGAATTTCAATATATATTAGTGAATTCGACCGAATGCATAATTAGGAAATAAAACATGAATTGAAGTTAATTTAATTGGCTAGGTGAAATCGGGATTCCCAACTAATTTACAATCGTATTTAAAAACAAAACAATTTAACAATTCTTTTTAATCCATTAGTTCCATTTCTTAATTCTAGATTTTTATTCTTAAAACGATTTTAATTTGTTCAAATAAAGTTAAGAACTGAAATATTTCGGTAATTAATAGCAGTCCTCGTGGGAACGATAATCCGGACTCTAAGGTCCACTTTATTACTTGATTGCGATATCGTACACTTGCGATCTCAAATTGCACAACACGCGGCCTCCCCTTTCCCCTCAGTCCCGCACAACCCGTCACGCTCTAACCCCACATCCTTCAACCATCTCCATCCCCTCTTAACCCGTTGCCACCTCCCTCGTTTGAAACTGCTGCAGCCCCTTCGCCTCTTTTCCGATGCGGCCGTAACGCCTTCTTTTTCTCCCAACCCGCCGCACCACACCAGCCTCCCCTTCCCCCCCATCGCAGGAACCCTGACCTTCCACTGCCACCGCGACTCCAATTCCATCCAGCCATCTCTGCACTTTCAACCACCACCGGTCACCAACCCGCTGCAGAACACTAACACCCCCGCCCCTTCCCATCACTCACCACAAACACAATCCAATTTTACACTGCAGCAACCAAAATACGAATTGGGCATTATGGGTAGAGACAAAGTACCTCAAACTAGCCGTGGGAGCTCGAAGAAGCTTGTGCGATCGCCTCCCATTGCAGAAACTAGACCGGCACCTGATGAGGTCAATCCACCTGTGCGTAAAGGACCTCGAATTGGTAAAGGTTTGCATATTCTTCCACCTTTTGACTCAGATTTGAATGGATGCTTGCAATTCACTAAGAAAAAAGACAAAGAACGATATAGGAAAATTTGTGATAAGGATATCATACCTTGTAAATACATTGATAGAAATACCATGGAATCTTTGCATATTGATGGGAATGTGTTTGAGATGATTGATAATATAGGATGGCGTTCTTATTTTTCTATTCAGCATCCTGCCTACATTGAACTCGTTAGGGAGTTTTACACTACTTTTGAATTCAAAAAACCCAATGATTTCACATTGAATAGCCCTCGGGTGGTTCAATTCAGACTCATGGGGAAAGATTTCAAACTTTCAATCACTGATTTCAACTTGGCCTTCGGTTTTATTGACAAGGATTATTCTGAAACCGATGAATATTTGAATAGTGCATGTGATTATAGGGAGGATTTTGAACCAATTTCTTTGTACAGAACACTGTCCACCTCTAACTTTTATCACCCGAGCAAATCCAAAGATTCATTCCTTCGTGATCCTGCTTTAAAATACATCCATAGGTTTCTTGCATTCACTTTTTCAGGTAGGAAAGATTCAGCGGCTGTATTGTCAAAATCTGAATTTTATTTCTTGTGGTGCATGTTAAACAGAATCAAGGTGAATCTCGGTTACTGATTTGCTAATGTTTTGACAAACAAACGTCCTTTGATTTTAGTTTCTTTGATCACTCAGTTAGCTATTCATGAAAATTTGGTTGATCCTATTAATAATGATCTTCATGTTTCTTGCGAGATGCAACCATTGGACTTGCATTGCTTGGAGATCATGGGTTTGGTCTGGAAGGATGGAGGTACGTACGAATTCCATGAACCAGGGCCCATTGTACCTTGAGTTACTCGCACGATTCCTACCTCCAGAAACTCTGAAAGGGCCATCATTCCCTATCATGCTTTTGCATCCACATCCACGGGCCGGCCAAAGGACGTAATGAGGATCGGTTTGATAGGCTTGAGCGTCGGCTTGCAAGAATGGAAAGAAATCAAAATGCCTTCTTAGCTCACATGGGTTTCACCCCGCCTTCGCCACCATCTAGTCCATAGCCACATATCTTCAGGGAAGTCCTCTATCGTCAAATTTTTGCAATGTTTGTTTTTTTTCAACATTGAGGACAATGTTTAGACTAAGTGTGGGGGTGGGAGATGCTTTTGCCTTTTGCTTAATTTACACTTTCTGTTTTAAATCTAATTCCATTTTCTTTCCTTTCATTATCTTTCTTGCTCGCTCTATTTCAAAAAAAAAAAAAAAGAGAGAAAGTGACAAATTGGATAAGTGATTGACTTCTTGTTCATTGCACTAGAATTATTGCTTTTGATTGAAGAGTGTGTGGGATTCGATGCGCGTTGACCCTATTTTGTGAGTTTTTGAGCCTCTTGAGCATTCACATTTAACACTACGACATGCTCTATTCTTTTGATTGTGTGATTGTCAAGCGTAGTTGATTTCTTCTAGAACTTGATTTGTTATGCATGTTGAGATGCCTCTTGGTAATTGAATGCACTGAATAAGTATGTGCACTTAGGTGAAGCCAAATTTAGCTTTCTTAAAATGCCTACCTTGAAATATACCACTAGAAAGCCACTTTTGAGCCATAGCCTTTTTGTTGAAAATAAACCACAATACAAGCCATGAGAACTCCTATTCCTTGCTAATATTCCATTCTCTTGAACCTTGCATTGAAGGAATATATGGGCTTATTCACTTGTGCTTCAAATTATTTTGGTTGAGAATAACAAACATTGAAAATCAAAGGCTTGTGATGTGAAAGAAATGTTGGGGGATAAAGTAGTCGAGTTGCAATATATACCTAATTGAGTCAAACCAAAGTTGATGTGTTGTAACACCACTCCGATTGACCTAACTCCACTCTTTTTAGCATTAATTTGAGTTTGAAACCAGAACGAAGCAATGACCTATATCTCATAAATGGATGAGAGCAACACATATAAACCATAATTCATGAGCTTTTGAGCCTATGAGCTGTTTTCATTTTTATATTAAGCTCTTATTCTTTGATGTGTGTCCTGCATGATTTGTTTGTTCTTGGATGTGCTTTCTTGTGCATGCCGTTGTAGTTTCTTGACTCAAGTGCAAAATATAGTAAAGGCATTAGGTGAAACCCAATTTGGCCTTCTTAAAGAGTACCATGATACATGTACCAATAGAAGCCTCTTTGAGCTTTAGCCTATCTTTGGAATTTTGTTGCAACGCTACAAGCCATGGATTGTCTTTCTTTCATGTAACTTCTATCTTGAACCCACAAGAGAGGAATTTCACAAGCTTGTATTGATTGAGAAGTATGAGACAGACTTAGCTTCAGAAAAATGGGAGCTTTCACTTTGTGCTATTCAATGTTTAAGTGATAATTGGGTAAAAAAGAAATCAAGTTTTTTTAAAAAAAAAATTCCTGTGAAGAGAATAAACCCCACATGCATAATAAGAGTCAAGGGTTGAATCGATTGGATGCTAGGAAATTATGGAAAATCACATTGAAAGGGGGAGTAAGAGATTATCGTTTTGAACCAAATCAGCTTGTGAACTCTCCTCTCAACTTAGCCTAAATATTGTCCTTTTATCCTACCTAACCCAAAGCCCCGTTACAACCAAATAAAGACCTTTACTTTGCACTTGCGTTATTGTTAGCTCCGGTCATGACATATGAGTAGTCTATGGTAATGAATTCCCCATGCAGTGAGTTGAGTGAAAATTCTCACCCTTATACACTTTGTGCGAAGAGAGAAATACCTTGTGAGGGTATTAACTCCCATTACATGTGCTTATGAGTTGTTTGAATTGCTTGGTCTATATTTCATGCCTTCAAGTTGATTGAAATTAACACCCATGTTGTAATTCATTGATAGTTGTTGAGGGGATACTCACGAGATGTGAAAGGATATAAACTACACTGGGGTGTGGAGTGATTTGATTGAAGTACATGAATTTTAAGTGAGCTCTTACGAAGAAGTTTGTATAATTCCTTCGATGAAATTAGACAAAAATATATCATTTTTATCCCAACTTACCCAAGCCTCGTTACAACTGGTGTTTAGACCCTTACTTTGCATTTAAAAACCATTGGTTGCTCCAATGTGATATATTAGCAAGCCTATGGTAAGAGTTTTCTATGATTTGACTTGAGAGTACATATATACTTTACACCCTAAACACTTTGAACGTATTGTGTGAATCAAATGTGAGGTATTAAATCCCACCACATGCGGATTTTGAAAAAATTTGTTAAAGTGACTAGCCTTGTGTTGAATTGTGGAGATAGAAGAATGAATGATGATGAGAGCAACTCATTAACTTGAGCTAGTTCATGCTTGAGGACAAGCATTGTCTAAGTGTGGGGGGATTTGATAGAGCGCATATTTGCCATTTAACTTGTGATATTTCCTCTCATTCCATTGATTTTAAATGCTTACATTGTAGATGTTAATCATATTTTATGTTTTGTGGATTAGGTGGAGGATTTAGATCAAAATGGATTCAATATCAAAAATTAAAAGAACAAGTTTGGAACTCAAAAATTACACGATCAGATCAGGATTTTGCATAAGGCGTGGGCATGCCTTATTCTTTCAGAAAGACAGCAACCTAAAAAAATTCATGGGGTGGACAAATTATTGGGGGATGAAATTTAAAGCCCAGCAGCTATCAGGAGACAATTGAAAGAGGATCATTAATTCCCAGCAGCCACGTTTGGATTGAACTCCATGATTCGAGGTGAAAACAAATTTCCAAGAGCTCCACACTACAGCTTTTGGGCTGGGAAAGACCCAGCTATTGGATAATTTTGGGCCAAATTGTAGACCTAAAAAGAGGTGTCACGCAGCAGAGAGGAGGTTAGAAAAGGGGAGCTGACATATATTGAAAAAAAGGAAAGAAAGGATTATAAAGAGGGGAGGAAATCTGGGAACAAAAGAAGGAAGACAAAAAAGGAGATTGCTGGAGAGAAAAGAGAACGGATCTTGACCTTGGAAAGAGAGGCAGCCACACGTTTTCATCATTGGAAAGTTTGATTTCTTTTTTTTATTATTATTATTTCTTTTAATTTTTATTTTCCAAATGTTGATGGATAGCTAATTTATTATTCCAGTTCAAGGTTATTCGAAATTTTGATTCACCAAGAATTGTGAGATCTAATTAAATTTAATTGTTTCTTTAATTGTTCTATATTCATATGCCTTTTGCTTGTGAATTGAAGTTGTTATTTTGATTGATTAACACAAACTGCACGTTATTTTAATTGTCAAAATGATACTTGGTCAATTAGGAATCTAAATCCGTAATTGTTTAGGTTTTCTAATATAAGTGACAAATAACATAGTTAATTATAGATTGATTTTTGACTCATGTTATGAAGACATATAACCTAATTTAAATAAATCACGTGTGAATTTGTTGGTTATAATTGGTCATCTCTCTAGAGATTAATGCTATTGATAAATTAAATTCTACGATCGTATCTAGGGTTGTTTATTGATTAGGGAAATAATTAACGAGCATCTCTTGATTATCGATAAAGTAAGGAGAGATAGGTTGTTAGATCGTATCAATGACCATAACCAATTTAGAGAATGAGTTAAGGATTTTATTCTTACATCCATGATCAATTCTGTGAATCAATATTGAGATTATACCATGGGCTGGATGTTTATTTAATCTCGGGCGGAGCCATCCCAAACAAATGGGTTGGACCTACCTCGAGGAATTTTTTTTTTTTTTTTTTAATTTGCAGACTTTTCTTGAAGAATTTTCTCAAAACGGGGTGGGCCTAGGCCCAGCCAGGGCCCCCCTTGCCTCAGCCCTTGTATTTAATTTGATATTTCCAAAAAATTTAATTTCGCACTCGTTATTTACAAATTGATTTTACATTCAAAATTCAAAACTCACTTGTTTTTAATCTATTGTTTTAATTTTTCGAAGAATTAAATCTAACCAATCCCTGTGGATTCGACCTTACTCATCACTATTGCAATTTATTTTAATGAGAGTAAGAAATTATTATTTATTGAATTTGACACTCATCAATATATATATATATCTCTATCTACCCAAGCAGCTGAGTATATTTTCTAAGAAAGCTCCACTACTTTCTGCCTCTAATTTCATCTTTTATAGCAGTCGAAAGTGCCTCCTTTCTTTCCAATTAGAAGTCCTCCAGCCGTGTTCTAATTCCACCAAAAGAGACCAACTCTCAATGCAATTAAAGCCCAATAAGTCTATACTTTAACTTCTTATGTCCTAGGGCGACAATACTTTAAAAAAAGATAAGTTGGTCCTTGAGTCTTCAATCGTGCAACTAACGCCTTGAGTTTCAAAATGTCTTCAATTAGCTCCACTTTTCTTCTAATTTTTATGTATTTACATTAATTCCTCATTTTTCTTGAAATTGGTATAGAACCTGAAATAATAATAAATAATAACAATTAAGTAGAATTTATTCAAAAATAATAATAACCTAATTTTGACAGATAAATAAGTGTATAAAATACACTTATCAAGATGGAACTGAGAAGAGACAGTTGTCGACAACATTTTTTCATATAGCGTGCGTTTGGTATTGTTTAAAAAAATATGTTTTTTAAATGAATACTGATTTTTAGGAGAATGAATGGTTAAGATTTGGTTGAAAAATCAAATTTTGTGGGCTTGACTTTTAATAGATGTTTGAGTTTGAGTACTGTAAAAAAAAAAAAAAAAAAAAAAATTTAAAGAGAACCAAATAAGGGCATAATGTAGCGCTCAAACTTATTAATGAAAGCGAGGACGATGAACCAAAATCCGTAGAGGAATGTAAACAAAGTGATTGGCTAAAATGGAAAAGTACAATTCATGCAGAACTGGATTCATTAGAGAAACATAAAATTTTTGGATTTATCGTTCAAACTCCTAGAGGGGTTAATCCAATTGGATACAACTGGCTATTTGACAATTCGTACGAAAATGAAATGAGAAAAGTGAAGTCGTGAGATATAAAGCACGACTTGTTGCACAAGGATTGTCGCAAATACTTGGTTTCGATTATGAAGAAACATATTCCCTTGTAGTAGATGCAATTACATTTCAATATTTAATTAATTTGGTGATACATGAAAAACTAGATACGTGTATGATGGATGTTGTTTCAGCCTATTTATATGGGATGATTGACGGTGACATCCACGTGAAAATTCTCGAGGGATTTAATGTTGAGAAAAAAATCAATTTTCTCAACTCAAATCAACCAAACACAGCGGAAAGCAAAAACACAAAATAATTGAACAAAAGAGAAAATCAAGAATTTAACGTGGCTAAACTGACTGCAGAAAATCACTAGAGAAGAATACTTTTATTGATAAGAAAAATAAACCACTCGTTACAATATTTTTCTCACTTTCACAACTTCTCCCCATACAAAGAAAGAATAACAAACGTAAAGTACTAACTAGTTTATTTCCTCCCAATTTTCTCTCTCTTCTGAAGCCTCTCAAGTCCAAATTCTCTCCCACAACAGATGCACCTTTTGCACACCCTAATTAGCTGCCAACTTGACGTGCATATATAATGAAATCAATGCAAAAAACTTACCTAATTATATAATAATACCAATAATATTATTTTTCTTTTCTACTTGGTATTATATATAAAGAAAATACTTCTAATTTAATTTGAAAACTTTTTCTTTTCTTGTCAAACAAAAATTATTTATTCCATAATTTTTGGTCAATCCAAACAATATCCACCATGACCAAAATTTCTAATAAGCATGAACATTATTCAAAGATTCATGAAACGTCACTAGTACAGAAATGACCCAAAAAAATGAGGAATATACGTCGATTTTTAGTAAAATCGACGTCTATAAAAGGACGGTAGCATTTTTGTAAATATAATGGAAGAAAACACATCGGTCGTAATAGTACAACCGACGCATAAATAAAATGTTTTAAAACTTTAAATGCGCGTCGCTACGACTTTTCCAATTTAATTTAAAGGAGTGTTCGTCTAGCTAAATTATAAATAAAATTAAATTAATTTTCATCGTATTTAAATTTCCGAATTTTATTAGAATATTCCAATGTCACCATTTTAAATCTTAATTCAAATTTTAATGATTTTAAAGTCCAAATTCATTTATTTCAACAATTTAATCATTTTCTTGGGGCCAAGCACTTAAGCCCAAACTCAAGCTTCAAGCCCAAATTCACAATCCTATTCAGGCTTCTCTCTCACGTTGCTTAATCTCAGCATTTTGCAAGATTTTATCAAATCTCCTAAACCAAGCCAATCAATTTGTTTGGGAAACTAAATCACAGGTTTCCTTCCAACTTCACCTCCTCATTCCATACAACATGGATATCAAAATCTTTCCATAAACCACAAACGTTGCCCTAAACTACCAAAAATAAGCCAGCAGCCTATGTTTTTTTAACACAACTCCTCACACAGCCGAGGAATCACGCAAAGCATCCACTTCTGGGTAAGCTCTCTACCCTGTGCAAACAAATTTCCACAATTTCAAAATCCAATCACCACGTTGCCTCAGCATCACCACCAGCCACTGCACTAAACCGACCACACCTCCACTGCACACCCATTTTCATCATCACTGCCAAACCAACCCAATCGAATCACCATTTACCATCATACAACCGTAACCCAATGCAGGTAATTCAAATGCACAGCGCCGCCACCACCTCAACTCGAAGCCGCCCCTTCCCTACTCTCAAATCCAAGCCCAAAATCCCCAAAATCAAACCCAAAATCGAATTTTAAACAGTGCCCATAACGTACCTCGACCCTCATCGGAGTTTCTTCGCTAGAAAAGCCACAAACACCGAACTTCTTAGCCTTGGCCCGGTCTCGGTTTCGCACAAAAAATCACCCAAAAACATTTCCAATCCCTCACCTAGCACCATACCTACCACCGCCACGTGCAAGCGGTTCCTTCGCCGTCGTCGACGGCGGCGTGAACCGGAGGAGAGGGACACAGCCCTCTCCGTCGCCCGCAACCTCCCTGTCTCTCTCTCTCTCTTTTGTCCGATTCTGAGAATGGGAGAAAAAGATAAATATTTTGTTATTTATTAAGTTTTCAAAATTTTTCCCACTCAGCCCCAAGTTTCGATATACATTTGTTTCAGTCCCCATCTTTCATATTCGTGGGTTTTTGTCCTCACTTGTTAAAGAGATGTTATTTCAGCCCTTGTAATTCAAAATATTTTTATTCAGTTCCAGTATGTAACAATTGGTCCCTGCAATTCTTAACTATTTCAATCAGCCCTATTATTTTCGAAAAGTTTACTCCAGTCCCTAAATTTTAATTTCAATTTCATTTAGATCCTTATATTTAGTTTTAGTTACTTTAAATTCAAGTTTCGGAAATACTAATTTAATTAATTTTTCTTGGCTAGACGAATCATTTGGAGAATTAAGAGATTGACGTACTTCCCGCTCCAATTTTTGAGAACTCGTAACGTTAGAGGTAGACTCGCCCCCACTAATTGATTTATATTATAATTGCATGTGATTATGTGGATTGTGTGATTTTATATGCTTTATTGCATGAGAAAAGAAAAGAATATCTCGTATGAGATAAATTTGAGAATTTATGTTATGCACGTCATAACTTATCTGCTAGCATGATGACAAGAAAAGAATGTGTTCATTGGCACTCATTTTGTGATGCTTATGGATAAGAAAAGAACGTCACCACATTATTTGCATGATTACTTGTCCAATTATCTTATAGATTAATTATTGGAGTTGAGTCTACTGAGTATTTCATTTTGAAATGCTCACCCCGTTGTTTTAACAAATTTGCATATTTCGGTGACGGAGGCGAGTGATGGGCAATGGCGAAGAATATAATTTGGATATTACTTTTAAGTCGTGGATTCTCGAAATAAACATTTCATTTTATCAAGAATTTTCATTTTTAATAAGTTTGTAAGAATTATTTTATTTAATCTGAATTATCGCTAAACTTTTATTCATTAAATGTGATATTAAATATTTAGTCAATTTCCGCAATAAGTTTATTTGAAATTTTAGAAAAGTGACGTTCCGGGCTCCACGGAACTCGGGGCGTTATACTAAATAATACGCGTCGGTTTTACAAGAACCGATGCGTATTCTTAGGTTTTACGCAAGAACCAACGCATATTCTTAGAAGAACCGAAGCGTAAGCCTATTCTTTTATATACTTATCAGCAAAACGTGCGGACCATTTCTATTTTTTTCACTACTCGATCTCTTCCCACCTCTCTCTTTATCTCTCTCTCGCCCCAACCACTAGTGCGTCGTCGCCGCCACCACCACCATTCCTCCATTTCCCTGGCAACGCTCACCACCACATTCCTCCCCTCTCTCTTTATCTCTTTCTCTCGCCTGAACCACCGGACTCGCACCTCTACCACCGCCGCGTGCCTCCACCACCTCCATTGCCCCCCGACCTCCTCCCTCCCACCTCGTAAGAGACCCACCTCCCTCTATATACATGTTTTTGTATGTATGTGTGTGTGTGTGTGTATATATATATATATATATATATAATTTATGTAAATGTATGTATGTATGTATAATGTATGTAAATAATATGTAAATATATGTATTATATATAATGTATATATGTTTATATATTTTCTCTGTGTATGTGTGTTAATTAATATATTTAGTTAATTTTGTGTATATATATGGGTATTTATATTATAGGTGTGTTTGTATATATGTATAGGTATTTCAACTAGTTAATTGATTTAATTTGTTAGTGTATGGTTGAATTTATGATTTTATATGCTAATTGGTTTAAATGAATTTTTTATTAGTTTAGTTTGGATGTTAATTTTGTATTGTTGATTTTTAGTTAGTAGATGGATACATTGCAATATTTGAATTATTGAAGTTCTATTGACCTGCAGCGGAATAGATGAAAGGAATGTGGTGCTTCCCCACAAAAAAAAAAAAAAGACTTTAGGCGTCGGTCGACTTTAGGCGTCAATTTTTACAATCGACGTGTAAAGTCAAGACTTTAAGCGTCTGCGTCATATACATCACATCTACAACCGACGCGTATTGCCTATTACAACCGACGCGAATGAGTCTTTCTGTACTAGTGCGTTTTGACATCTTTGAACCACCTTTTTCAATCTTCTTGTCATTAGTCATAGATCTTGTCTTTACCACTTCACAAACTTTAGCAGTAGTAGAAGACTTCCATTGGTGTGACTCCAATCTAGCAGCTTCACCTAAAATTGTCTTCCCTATTAGCTTGTACAAATTACCAATCTTTTCACCTCTAATTATTGACGCATAATTTTTCTTCACAATAATCACCACCTTTGGCAGAATATTCATAACCCAATGTGTATAATGCTCCCAACGATATTGAACTTCGCTTCAATCTTGGGACATGCAAAACACCTGTTATTCTTCTCACTGCTCCATCAAACATCTTTACCTCCACAATTCCTGAACCCTTAACTTCGAGTTTTTGATTATCAGCCACAAAAACATGATGTTCATCATATGACTCATAATTCTCAAACCAATATCTATTTGGACACATGTGATAAAAGCATCCAGAATCAAGAAACCAATCACTTACTATACTCTCATCATTAGCAATACATAAAACATCTTCATGATCATAATTTTCCTCCACCACATTTGTAGAATCTGAATTCTCTATGATTTCTCTACCTTTTCTCCTTGATTCAAGATGTTTTGTCAATTCTTTACAATATCTTCTAACGTGACCCTTCTTTTGACAGTAATAACACTCCACATCTCTCCTTGAATGAGATTGAGAACGATCCCTTTGACCATAATTTCTTCCTCTCGATTTACCTCTACCATATCTATTATTAGAAGTAGTTAACAGAACCAAATCACCATTCACATTACCACTTGACTTCTTCATGTTGGCTGTCTCTAACAAAGCACTCGAAACCTCGTTCACTGTCAAAGTAGATTTACCAACTAACTGTGTGGTAACCAACGTCTCATATAATTTGGTCTATCTTCAGGAAAGGGAAACCCAATAATTCTGTATGAAGACAATGCTGCGTGTATAGCTCAACTAAAGGGAGGTTCCATTAAATGTGATATTCTTCACGCATGATCTTGACAAGGGTGGTGAAATTGACGTTCGACAAATTCGTTCCAATGATAATCTAGCAGATATATTCACAAAATCATTACCTACTGCAATATTTGAAAAATTGGTAAAAATGATCGGAATGCGTCGGCTCATAGGTCTCAGTCAACATTATCATTGGGAACATTAAATACGCGTTGTACTCTTTTTTCCTCGAGGTTTTATCACACTGTGTTTTTCAAGCAAGGTTTTTCATGAAGTAGATACTGTGGTGTATTTATTATGCACTCTTTTTCCTTTACTACGGGTTTTTCTTACAGGGTTTTCCTAGTAAAATTATAATGAGATATTATCACAGTCATCTATGGACTACATCTATGGAGATAAACCTCAAGAGGAGAATCATGATGTCCTAATAAATAGAGTTGTCTTGTCTCTAAACGTGAAAAATTATTTCATCGTCTCAACGTATACTCTAATTATTTGACAAATAAGGTTCTTGATAATTCCCCTCGAAAAAACAATAAAATATGTGTACGGTTTGACATCACGTGCTTCGGATGTGCTTTTTAAGTTTCTTTTAGTACAAAATAAGAAACTATTAAATAGACCAAGTTGAGAGACGGAAATAAAAAGACATAACTTTGGTCGAACAATTCATTTACTTATCTGTAGAAATCCCTTGGCACTAAAATGGAAAAGCCTCATCTTCCTTTAGTACAAAAATGCCCAAAATAAATTTAGGGACTAACTTTCATGAAGAGGGCTGCTCTGTTTCAAGTGTCACCTTTCTTCTTCTCAGGTCTAAGCAAATCTAGAAGCCCTAAAGAAAACACTCTTAATCAATGCTAAAGACTTGTTTGGCACATATTAGAAATGGAATTTGCACTTTTTATTGTACACACTTTCCTTTTTCCAGATTTTACTTATATCTTGTGCTACTCTAATGGCATCCAAAGATGAACCAGAGAGGCCTCTTCTTGAGAAACCAACTGCATATATCCCACCTTTTCCTTTCCATCCATTTGGGAGGTTTGATTTGGGAAATCCATCACTTGAAAAGAACTCATTTTCCTGCATAACAATAAAAGAAAGTTATAAAAATCACGATTTGATCACAAATATATTTGCTACAGTATGTCCAAACAAGAATCCTTGAACAATTCTAATAATCACGATATAAGGATAAAGTTACTAGAGGAGAAGGAAAAGAGTGAAATGATTAAAGAATTTTTTGTGCCCCGGAAAAATTAGTCCCTGTTTTGTAGAGATTAAAATCTGTTTTTTATTAGATTTTAATAAAAGTTGATGAAATGTGTAATTGAAAAATTGTGGGAATCATGAAATATATAATTGAGATTAATTGTTGACTTTGACTTTGATTAAAATCTAGATTTTAATCATCACCCCCAACAACCTGATCGGTGACTAGGTTCAGACATGGGAACACAAAATCTACAAAGAACCCAACTTCCATAATTGTCACCTGAATCCACCCCAGCCTACTCAACCCCCACACCCACCACTAGCTGCACACACAGTGGCAGATCCAATCATTGGCGAGCTAGCGCGGTCGCGCTATCTGGATCCACCGGTGACTTCAAGTTTTTTTTTTTTTTTTTTAATATAACCCATAATCCATTTCGTCTGTCTTCTCCGGAAATAACAGTGAAATTTCACACAACCCTAGGAGAAGGAAAAGCAGTTGAAAGAAGATGAAAAATAGATTTTTATGTACAAAAAATGATTTTGAACTTTATTAATGAAGGCCTTACCATGAAATCTTGACTGGATCAACAATTATTTTTCAGGAGATTTAATAACCCAGCTTTTAGGCATCTGATTCGGTGAAGAAGAAGACCCAGTGGAGAGAGAATACCCTTTTTTTCTCTTTTTGGGCTATATATATATATATATATATATATATATATATAATCCTATTTACACATTTGGTCATTCATCTAATAATTACATATTTGGTCAACCTCTAATAATTATGAGCAATTTTACCCATATCTTCATATAATTATCGAAGTGACCCCTTGAATTTGTCTTGATTAATCTCAACCCTTAATTTGATGTGGAATTGGACCAATAAGCTTGTTAAGCGTTGACTAGACGATTCTTGATCTTGACCCGAATTATGGGTGTAACAAATGGATTTAGTTGCTCTTCTTTCTCGACAAGTTATCCAGATTATTTTTAATTATATTAAAGAACAAAGGCTTAAATATGTAGTAATTAGTATTATTGATTCTCTGGGTAGATTGTCCCAATTTTTGTTAGTGCAACACATCGTTTTTTATTTTCATTAACATGTACTTTGTAGTGTATTTCTATATTGATTGAAGAATTTTTAATATTATTTAATTAAATTATAGTAAATAATCTCACATTTGCGGACGTTGACGATCATCAGTCAATGATCAACCGTCGCTCTAGCTGAACTTTATATCTGGATCCGTCACTGTCCACACACAATTATTAACAAAATATATATATATATATATATATATATATATATATATATATATAAGGTGCTCACAATGGACACTATATAATTTACTCACTTGTCACATGTGAGTACTGGTTCCTCAACCCCAAATACCATCCACCTATGTACCTACACTCACTTCCAACCAATACTCACTGTCACGTGTTTGGTGGGTAAATAATATGGTACCCGGCATATCTCCTTTCTGTCTCTGTATATATATAGACACATATAGAGGGAGGAGAATTCTAACCTTTAACCAAGATGGGACATTGCTGCAATAACCAGTTGCCAAAATAACAGAATCAATTTCAAGAATTTGCCCATTAACCAGTTCGACTTTCCCACTTGAAAACTTGTTAATTCCAGGGACAATCTTGATTTGACCAGATCTAATCTTTTTAAGGGCACCTATATCCAGGACCGGGGTTTTCCCTTGAGTGTTCTTGAGCTGTAAAGGACCCGTGGATGGCCTTTTAAGCCCATACTTATCAACATTTCCTAGGATTAATCTTGCAGCTGCTAACAGTGTTTTATCCACAATCCAAATTGGCAACCATTTCATTAGTTCAACTGACAACTCGAATGTCGATTTTCCAAAAAATTCTCTCGGCAATACATGAACCTGTGCGTTTCAATTAAAAAAAAAAAGTTTAAAATCTTCTTCACTGTACGTTTGTATTCAAGAATAATGAAAATTATATAGTGCCTCCAGTGAGCACCATATTGCGGGTGTTAGGATGGGTCCCATCTGACATCCAATGCCGGTCCGTCAAGTGGTGGGTGGACATTTTCAAGGGGGCACAATAAAGGGACTGTCGAGAAGAAATAATAAGAAGAAAAGATTGACTAACCGAGTTGCGAACCACAATTGATGGAAGTGCATTATGGTGACAAAGATCAAGGGAAATTTCCATTCCTGAATTGCCACTGCCAACAACTAGTACATTCTTTCCTTGATAAGCCTCACCTGTTTTGTAATCAGAAGCATGCAAAACACTGCCGCCAAATTCTTGCAACCCCTCAAACTCGGGCACAATTTTTTCAGCATTTTCTCCGGTAGCCACCACGAGCCACCTGCAAATGTACTCTACAGTGGAATCATCATTCTTAAGGGTCTTAACGCACCATAAGCCACATGTTTCATCGAGTTTTGCAGATTGAACTGACTCATTGAACCTAGGATCGATCTCAAATTTTCTTGCATAGGATTCGAGGTAGTCGATGAATTGGTGTTTCGTGGGGTATTCTGGGAAGTTTTGTGGGAATGGTTGGTATGGCAATTCACAGAATTGTTTTGGAAGATGAAGTTTAAGGCGATCATAGGTCCGGTTTTGCCATAAAGAGGCAATGCAGGTAGCTCTTTCAAGAATCACAAATGGAACCCCCTCTTGTTTAAGGCCAGCACCAACTGATAAGCCTGATGGACCTGCCCCAACAATTACAGGGCCATTTACCAGTATGCATCGACCAGAAAATAAATCATCGAAAGTAGGATCCGTTAGTGGTGGCATACAAAGATTACAATGATTCATCAAGGATTCAAGAGTATATATATATATATATATAAATAAAACTGGAAAATGAAAATATTGGACTGCTTTCAAAATGTTTCCAAAGGAATTTATGTAGAGAGAGAGAGAGAGAGAGAGAGCATAAACTCCAGTTTGAAGAAATTTGTGGAGGAGGTTAATGGTTTATATAGGGAGGTAGTGTTGAGGGCACCTTATAATAAGGACTTGATCCTTTCAGATAAGAATTATTTTATTGACTTTGTGTTAAGAGATTGATACCCAGAAATGACCACAAAGAGAATACGTACAATATTTCAAGCAAAAACTTCAAAACCTTCATAAATTAATACCTAAGACATTTGTTATTTATTTTAAAATGTACAATATCTCTCGATTATCATACAGTTCACAAAATATATATTTGGTGATCAATCAAATATATAGAATAGTCTCATTAACAAACACACATGAAATAAGTTCAAAATTAATTAACAAACATTAAAATTACTTAAACTAAGTTAAAACTACATCAATCATTTCAACATAAAACAACTACCCCTTTGTATAAATATTGAACAAAAGTTGAGGTTTATAAAATACATCACAAAGTATAGAAATTAAATATTAAAAATACAAGTAATGAAATAAAACATTTTCTCTGATTTTTGCTCCAAAATTCCTTAAACTCTGCTTTGGATTTTCATCTCTATCTTCTTACTTCCTAGATTCAATGGAGATTAACAACTTGAAATAAAAAACTAAACAACAAATTGAAAGAAAAGAAACAAATTAAAACAAAAGAAAAACCAAGAAGTAGAAAAGAAGAGAAGAGAAGTGAAAAAGAGAGAGAGAAGAGACTATAGTTTTAGAGAAATTAAATCTAACATAATTGTCTTGTTGAAATATGAAGTGGGTGTATAAAAAAATGTACATATAGCATGGTCTTTAAAATAATGCACTCTATGCGAGTGAGTATACAAAAAAGTGTACACAAAAAATGTACAAGAAACTTAATTCGTCTTTTAAATAATGAAACTAACCCACTACTAGATTGGTGGCAAAATGTTTAGCTCAAAAGAAAGCGTATCATTTTAAATAATTTTATTAGTTATTATATAATACCCAAATACATGTTTGTATTCCTCAAAAAAAAAAAAAAAATGTTTGTATATCATTTTATATTTTAATATATGATACAAAAATTGCACGAATTATTATTGTATTTCTCAAGAAAAAAAATGTCTATTTAATATCTTTTTCTTGAGATAAGTGTTAGAAAATTTATTTCACAGATAAATTATTTATCCAGGATCCAAAATCATCATGCTGAATTATCAAGAATTAAATGACTGAAACGGAAGCGTACCTTAATCAAAACGTGATTCACGATAAATGATTCGGCGGTGTTTGGATCTTCTAAATCGATACGTAGTCCTTATTTTCTCTCTGATGATGGGATGTCAGACAAGATGAACAGTACGTAGGATTCAGGGACCATAACCGACTTTATATACTATATTGCGAGTTAACCTAATCCGGCCCATCATGAATTAGGTAATGGCCTGGTATCTACACATAAAAGTCCATACATTTAATTAAATCCATTAAAGCCCGATATATATAAAATCCTTATTAGATCACTTTAAATGGGCTTAACCAAATTTGATAGCCTTTTATTCAATACACAATAATTCACATATAAGCCCACACGATTGATTAAAATCCTTACAATCTCCCACTTGGGCTATATGTGTAACCTTACAATTGTATATCAATCATAACCTTATGAGTACTCAGAATTTTGCTATCATTACTGAATACATCCCCAAATAATCCGGTCCATCAATTATATCAACATAGGATCAAAGCGGCTTTCGCTACATTAATCGTAACTAAACCTATCAATGGTCACGTATATCGACATAACTGAATGACATGGATCAAGTATGGATGTGTAGCATAGAAATTACATGTAATGTGATCTTCAACATGCCTATTTCCAACTGGTCCGACTTTAGTGAGATCATCCTCAAACGAGTTCAGAGATAATAAACCTGAAACCTTACAGCTGTAAATAATTTTAACTTTAAACTGTATCCAAAAGGACAGTAAATGTGTCTAATGCACCCAAAATAAAAACTCCCACTAAAACCGAATATCCTTAAGAAATACAACACCCATATGAGTAATGTACTCATGAAAGACCTTGGGTTGTAATACTTTATTAAGCGGATCAGCAATTATGGAGTTTGTCCCAATGTGCTCTTATTGACACGTGTCAACTCTGAACTGTATCCTTCACAACCAGGAACTTATGTCAATGTATTTTGACTTAGTTGAGCTCTTGTTGTTACTGGAATATAAATCTGCTGAGTTATTGTCACAATATAACTTTAGCGGTCTTTCTATACCGTACAGAATACGCAGCCCAGTGACAAAATTTCGCATCAATATTCCATAATTAGATGCCCCCAAATTGCTACAAACCGTGCTGCCAAGTGAAAGAAGCTAAAGTGCTTGTTAAGCACTCCTTCCGGAAATAGCTCCTCCAACCAGCAGATAGATGTAGCCTGATATAGATCTTCTACTGTTTTGGCATCTAGTAAAAATCGGAATCATAATACCATATGATCTCCAACTGATCCGATTTTCTGTATGTGAGCATGAAATCTTTTGTTCTCTTTAAATACCTTATAACCCATGTTTGGCTGCTTTCCAAAAGATCCATCCCAGTGTTACTTAAATATCTCATTAGTATCCCAATAATGTATGCAATATCCGAACGCATACAAATTTGAGCATACATCAGATTTTCTATATCTTAACTATATGTGATCCTCTGCATTTCTTTAACTTTAAGATAACTTTTCGAGCATTAGTTGAGACTAAATTGTCTCCCTTAGCGATAAGGGTGTTCCCTGATTTACTGTCTTGCATGCCAAATCTCTTAAGTACATTATCGATATAGCCCTTTTGTGACAATCCAAGAATACCTCAAGAACAATCTCGGTGTATCTGAATTCCTAATACAAAAGAGACGTCACCAAGATTTTTAATCTCAAAATTTCCATGACAAAAAATCTCATAATTTTATGTGACATGCCTATATCATTAGTGGCAAGCAATATGTTATCAACATACAAAATCAGGAAAATACACTTACTCCCACTGAACTTGTAATACATACAATCATCAACAACATCAATCTCAAGACCAAATGAGATAATTGCTTGATGAAATTTGTATTACCCTTAATGGGAAGCTGGCTTGAGTACACAATGGATTTCTTTAATTTGCAAACCGTCTCATCAATGTCTCCATTGAGAAACGTCGTCTTAACATCCATTTGATGTAGCTCGAGGTCAAAATGTGCAACAACCTGACTTTCCTGAAAGAGTCTTTCGTAGAAACCAAAGGGAAAGTCTCTTTATAGTCAATGTCATCATTCTGTGTAAAGCCCTTAGATACAAGAGGAACCTTATATCTTTTCACATTACCTTTCAAATCCCTCTTCGTTTAAAAATTCATTTAAGACCAATGGGCTTCGCACCTTCTGGTAATGGGACAAGATCCCAAACTTTATTGTCTTGCATATGCTTATACTCTTTATTTACGACATCAATCCACTTCCGAGAGTTAGAACCCTGCATGGCCTGATGGAATTGATTGGACCATCTTCCACCATTCCATTATTTTCCTTATGTTCTTGGAGAAATGCTATTTAATTATCCGGAATAGCATTTTTCCCTTTCTCTCGTGGATTTCCTTAATGGCTTTAGTTATTGAGGTTGTTGAGTTTGTACTTCTGAAATTTACCTTATTTAGGATGGGAGGTTCTTCAACATTGTCTAATTGAGGTTCCGAATATGTTTCTTGATCAATGACATGTATAGAAACTTGCACATTATCAAAAGCAATAGTAGGAATCAAAACCGATCCTTCCTCAATTTCTTCCTTAAAGACAATATCTCTAACCTTATTTCTCCCCCCAAACTTAACATCCTCAAAAATGTTGCATTTCCCGTTTAAAATTTACTTAAGTGTGGGATAATAAAATTTATAGCCCCTTAAACGACTTTATTTTCTTTATTTGTTTTCTTGCCCTTATCTTTAGAGGTGTTTGCCAAGTAAAAAAAACTTTCAGTTCTGTCCTTCTTCAACTTTTCTTCCTCTTGCACACAAAATAGAATGAGCTCATTTAGAGTTCATTTCTCCCTTCGATAGTTACAACTGACCTTAAATTGACTGAATTGTGCAAGAAGCTTGCACACTATGAAATGAGCTCATTGAGAGTCTATTTCTACTTTGACAGTTATAACTAACCTTAAATTAACTATATTGCCCAGGAAGCGATATCAATACCAAATGCACGAGCAAGTCATTAGACGAGTCGAGTTTTAATTCCTTAAGTTTTGAAGCAGTGTGAGACATCTATACGATGTACTCCCTTATTTTCCCATTGCCTTTATACTTTATTGAAATCAAGCTTTGCATAAGCGTGCTTGTTTCAGCCTTATCGTTTTTCACAAAACATTTCTTAATTTCGGCAAGGAATTCATTGGTATCATTTACCTCCTTAGATACTATGCCACTAAAGGCTTCCAGAATGCCGCACTTAATGATCGTGAGACTCACGTAATTTAAGCAATCCCACTTCTCAAAGTTCCTCATTTGATTAGATGAACTTTCATCCGTAAGAGGAGCATGTTGCTCAATCCTTAGTACACGGTCTAGATCGATGCAGTCAACGAAAAGTTAATGTTCTTGTTTTGATCCTTGAAGTTTATTCCATAAATACATGGATTAAATTTGAGCTTGTAGATATACTACTAGCAGAATTTGAAACCGAATAGAGAACACTTAAACAAAATAGCTCACATAAATACCTTATTATGCAAATCATATTTTCAAATAATGGTAGGGCCCATCACAAGATACCTAGCACAACATCAATATTTAGTCTTTGGACAGAAATATTGACTTGTAAGTGGTACTCTTGGCATAGTAATCAAACACTGACAGTAAGACATGTCAACCAACAAACCTTTCTTTGGACCGATTTATTGATCACACGTAAAACCATATAACCGTCACGTATTTATCACCACAAGTTCATGTGAAATTCGGGCCAAATATTGACCTTCCTTTGGACCTATCAATATCCGCATGAAATAACACACAAACACCTAATTTTCCCTTAGTGCAGGATCAAACACTGGCAATAAGACATGTTAACCAATAAACCTTTCTTTGGACCGATTTATTGGTCACACATTAAACCAAATAATTGCCACGTGTTTATCACAACAGGTGTATGTGAAATTCGAGCCAAATATTGACCTTCCTTTGGGCCGATCAATATCTGCAATGAATAACACACACAAATACCTTCTAATATTCAAAGTTAATTAATATCCACAAGAGAGGTTGCTTTGGCAACATGTTGCTTCAACTAACTTACTTTCGAATATTATATCTCTCAAAAGATTTCGATGTACCAAGATTTGAAACTGAAATCCATTGATTTGCATCTATATTTGACTTTAGGATTTGAATTATAGAATTCAAAACTTTAGAATAAAGCAATCCTTAAGTTGCGAGAGTCTAATTGCAATATTCTTAAACTTTTGGTGGCCAATTCTGTAAAATTTTAAGCTTGAAGGACTTAAAATTTTAATTTTTCCAAAACTTTATTGGCCAATTTTGAGAAATTCCAAACTTTAGGTCCCAATTTGAAAGAAAATCAAACCTTAGAGGGCCAAAATATGAAAATTTCAATCTTTAAAGGTTGATTTTGAAAATTTTCAAACTTTAGGAGCCAATTTAGCAAATTCCCAAACTTCAGGGACTTAATTTTTAAAAAAAATTCAAACTTTAAGGACCAATTTTGAAAATTTCCAAACTTTTGTGATTGAATTAGAAAATTTTCAAACTTTAAGGACCAAATTAAAGAATTTCAGAACTTTAGATGCTGTATTAGAAAATTCTCAAACCTTAAGGGACTGAATTTGAAAATTTTCAAACTTTAGGGACTGGATTAGAAAATTCTCAAACCTTAAGGGACCAAATTAGAGAATTCTCAAGCTTTAGGGACCAGATTTGAAAATTCTCAAACATTAGGGGCTGGATTAGAAATTTTTTCAAACTTCAGGGGCTGAATTATAAAATTTAGAACTTTAAAAGTCCCAACTGAAATAATTTATAACCTTAGGGGCTGAAGTTATAAATTCCAAAACTTGAAAGGCCAACTTAAATAATTTTGTAACTTTAGGGGCTTAGGTCGTACATTCCATAACTTTAGGGCCTGATCTTTATTTCAAAACAATGAGAGAGGACTTGTGGTGCAAATCACCAAAATGTTCAAAATTGCAAAATAGTCATTGGAGACTTCTAATTTTCATCACAAGTCCTTTCTTCAAAATCGTTTTTTTTTTTCACAGCAGCTAGGGTAAACCCTAGCCCGCCGCCGTTACCGCCCCCAAATCTGGAAGAACTCGGCACCAATACTGGCGAACTCCCACGATGCAGCGCAAATCCCACCGTTGCGTGCAGTGACTCGCGAAGCAAATCCCGGCGCTGATCGCCTGCAACTCCGCCCCTGTATCGCACACTATCAGTCTCCTCACAAAAATTAGCGGTCGGGTCTTCGTCGCTCCATAGCAGCCGCGCGAAGGCAGCCGGATTGAATCGCAACCCATGTCACCGGTGCTCGTTATCAACGCCATCCGACCCTATATCGATCTCCATCCACCGGCCATACCTCAACCATACCCAACATCAACCGAATCTGACCACCATACACAAAATGCCCAAAACAATTTCAACATAAATCCATACCTTGACCTCGATTTTCACAGATTCACATCTAATTTCGAAAAGCATGTACACGGACATTTCCATAAACATCTGTAAATCAAACCTTATAAAACCCGGACTGTGCATTTTAATCCATTACGTAAAGAATCATAATTGATAATATACCAGAATCAATTTCCGAAACCAAAATTTCGCATATACATATGCACAGATTTTATATACTAAATTTGAATCCATTTTAGTTCTCATGGCAGTGAGCAACAATTATACATCATATTCATACGAACATAGATCTGATAATCCAACACGATGATTGGCTCTGATACCACTTGTTAGAAAATTTATTTCACAGATAAATTATTTATCCAGGATTCAAAATCATCATGCTGAATTATCAAGAATTAAATAACTGAAGTGGAAGCGTACCTTAATCAAAACGTGATTCACGATAAACGATTCGGCGGTGTTTGGATCTTCTAAATCGATACGTAGTCCTTATTTTCTCTTTGATGATGGGATGTCAGACAAGATGAACAGTACGTAAGATTCAAGGAACATAACCGACTTTATATACTATATTGCCAGTTAACCTAATCCGGCCCATCATGAATTAGGTAATGGCCTGGTATCTACACATAAAAGTCCATACATTTAATTAGATGCATTAAAGCCCGATATATATAAAATCCTTATTAGATCACTTTAAATGGGATTAACCAAATTTGATAGCCTTTTATTCAATACACAATAATTCACATATAAGCCCACACGATTAATTAAAATCCTTACAATAAGAGGAGACAATCCATTATATTATGACATCTCACCATAATTCGATGTCAAAATTATGGAGAGTCAGAGTCGTAATAAAAATACATACAATAATACATAAATAATTTTGAAAAAATGTTTAGCTATTTCTCAAGGACTCACGTTATCAAGAATTTCGTAATTTCTTGCTCCTCAAAAAATCAAATATTACTTTCCAAAATTATCTTGTTGGTATAACTAAAATTATTTTCTTTGTATTTACCTTTGTATTTGTTGGGTGGATTTGTGAATAGTGACGCCAAATAATGAAAATTTGTAAATCCGTGCCGAAATTTGGACAGAGTAACGGCAAGGAAAATACGAAACAAGAAAAAGAAGAAAAGAAGGAACAATGCCGAGGCAAGAGTTGGACTCTTTGTCCTTAAGTCGAATTTGCCCCACAACGGTGCTTACGGATAACGGCAATCGACTCCCAAGATACAACGGCAACACTTGTGTTTGTAGCACTCCAAAATACAAGTACAACGAACCAAAATTAGGCTTATGTACTCCAAAGATGAAATGAAAGAAATCAAATCATTTGAATAAATGAATGATGAATTGATGAATGAATAAAATAATACAAGCATATGGGGTCTATATATAGATATTGGAAATTTGTATCTCAAAAGACACAACCCTTACAAGAGACACATCCTTTCAAATTTGTCTCTAATTGAAGAGACACAATTATTGGAAATTATTAATTTCAAAAGTCACAATCTTTCATATGAAAAGATACATCTTTTCATTTAAATTAATTCTAGAATATTCAATAATATTCTTTTAATTTTCCAATATTGTCACAATTTTAAGTGGCTTAATTTTCCATTCACTATTAATGGTTCCACTTAAATAATCACATAAATTGGTCAAAATCAATTTTTCCAACAATCCCCCACATGAATGAAAATTAATGCAAATGCAATGCAAATGAAATGCAGACTCTAACAAATGGAGTACACACGACAAGTCATAGCATCAAGATAGGTAGCTTGTGGCCTTGAACCTTCTTTAGTTGAATACAATCGGATTTACTAGGCTAGTTGGTGAACGCGGTGTCTTGAACCATCCAGCCGTTCTTGTAAAACCAAACAACTGTACCAACACCATGACTCATGTAACTTATTCGGTTCTCATGGTTGAGTCCATTTTGGCCCTGGACTACTCTTGGTTTCATAAGTGCTCTTAAGAGAATTAAGCCTCGAATTTTCGTAGAAGCGGCCCCACTTCACACTTATATAGGTGATCTCATACCTTTCTATCTTAAGGTTATTAATCATTAAAAGTATATATGTATACTTATCCTTATACACATTTTACATAGCACTTTAAATTTTAGGAATGGGTATAAGTGCTTTATTCTGAATCATTTATGACTTAGTTGTCCCATTGAACCAAGATCTTGGGATCTCCAATCTACAAGGTTGGGTTTCCGTCATAATAATTCTATTCAATAGGCTTTAGGCCCATTCCCCTCGAAAGATGGTATACTTGATCTCTTGCAAGTCCTTTCGTCAAAGGATCAGCCAAATTTTCTTTTGACTTCACATAGTTAATAGAGATTATACCATTCGATATTAATTGTTTAATGGTATTATGTCTCCGACGGATATGTCGAGACTTGTCATTATACATCTGTTTTGTGCCCTTGCAATTGCCGACTGATTATCGCAATGTATATTAATCGCAGAAACCGGCTTTTCCCAACATGGAATTTCTTCAAGAAAATTACGAAGCCATTCTGCTTCTTCACCGGCTTTGTCTAACGCAATAAACTCAGATTCCATCGTGGATCGAGCAATACACGTTTGCTTAGAAAATTTCCAGGACACGGCTCCACCTCCAATGGTAAATACATAACCACTCGTGGATTTTGAATCCTTAGTGTCAGATATCCAATTTGCATCAGTATATCCTTCTAACACCGCAGGATATTTTGAGTAGTGTAATCCATTTTCAACCGTGTGTCTTAAATATCTAAGAACTCAGTTTAATGCCTTCCAATGTACAACACTTGGATTACTAGTGAATCTACTCAACTTGTTGACTATGTATGCTATATCTGGCCTTGTGCAGTTGGTAATATACATTAAACTACCAATGACACGCGAATATTCCAATTGAGATATGGGCTCACCAGTATTCTTGGCTAAGTGAATACCTAAGTCAACTGGTGACTTAACCGGTTTATCGTCATACGCCTTAAATTTCTTAAGTATAGTCTCAACATAATGTGATTGAGACAATGACAAATCATCCAATGTTTTAGAGATTTTAATCCCTAATATTACATCCGCCACTCCCATATCTTTCATGTCAAAATGTTTTGTTAACATTTTTTTAGTCGAGGAAATGACTTTGGAGTTATTTCCCATAATTAGCATATCGTCAACATATAGGCATATGATTACATATTCATTAGGTGTGTTTTTAATGTAGACACATTTGTCACATTCATTGATTTTGAAGCCATTTGACAACATCGTTTTATCAAACTTTTCATGCCATTGCTTCGGTGCTTGTTTCAATCCATACAATGATTTTACAAGTCTACACACATTCTTTTCATTTCCTGGTGCAACAAACCCTTCAGGTTGTTCCATGTAGATTTCTTCTTCTAATTCACCATTTAGAAACGCGGTTTTGACATCCATTTGATGTATTTCAAGATTATGCAATGCTGCGATTGCAATCAAACGTATAGACGTAATTCTTGTAACGGGTGAATAGGTATCAAAGAAATCTAGTCCTTTTTGTCTATACCCTTTGGCTACTAATCTAGCCTTGTATTTATCAATTGATCCATCCGACTTCAATTTCTTTTTGAAGATCCATTTACAGCCTAAAGCTTTGTTTCCCGGAGGGAGTTCAACCAATTCCCAAGTATGGTTACTCATGATGGACTCAATTTCATTGCGTACAGCTTCTTTCCAAAAAGGAGCTTCAGGAGAGGACATTGCTTCATCAAATGTCCTAGGATCATTTTCGAGTAAATTGGTTACGAATTCTGGACCGAATGTCTTTGGAATTCGTTGCCTTTTACTACGTCTCGGTTCTTCATTTACTTGAAGATCATCATTCTTTCCATGTATATTATCATAAGTTCTTTTATTTGAACTTATTTCCTTTTCTTTACACAGAAATTTATCTTCAAAGAAGACCGCATTTCTTGATTCAATAATTGTACCTACGTGTACATCAAGTACTTCGGTTTTATGAACCAAGAATCGATATGCACTACTATTGATAGCATATCCAATAAAGACACAATCAATTGTCTTTGGTCCAATCCTAACTTGTTTAGGTTTGGGTATTTGTACTTTCGCTAAGCACCCCCACACTTTGAGATATTTGTAGGAAGGTTTCCGACCTTTCCATAATTCGTAAGGCGATTCAACCTTATCTTTGTGTGGTATTTTATTTAGGATATGATTTGCAGAAAGTATGGCTTCCCCCCACAAGTTTTGAGGTAAGCCCGAACTTATCAACATTGCATTCATCATTTCCTTTAACGTTCGATTTTTGCGTTCAGCAATTCCATTAGATTGTGGTGAATATGGTGCCGTTGTTTGATGAATTATTCCAGATTCAGCACAAAATTCTTCAAACGGTGCAACATATTCTCCACCTCTATCACTACGAATCATTTTAATTCGTTTTCCAAGTTGATTTTCAACTTCATTTTTGTAGTGTTTAAACACTTCCAAAGCTTCATCTTTGCTTTTCAACAAGTACACATAACAGTACCTTGTACAATCATCTATGAATGTGATGAAGTACTTTTTACCACCCCTTGTTGGTACGAACTTCAAATCACACACATCCGTGTGAATTAGTTCTAATGGTGTGGTGTTTCGTTCAACCGAATGAAATGGTGTTTTGGCCGCTTTTGCCTCTACACATGTTTCGCATTTTCCATTATTAAAATGCATATTCGGAAGTAAACTTAAATTCATTAACTTTCGTATTGAATTAAAGTTTGCATGTCCTAATCTATGATGCCATAGATTACATGACTCAACATATAAACTGAAGATGACGTTTTATTGATTGTAGCATTTGGTACAACAGTTAGGACATTCATTTTGAATAGTCCATCTTTTACATAGCCTTTGCCTACATACATATCATTTTTGGTAAGTACAAACTTATCCGATACAAAGACTAGTTTAAAGTCATTCTTGCTTAATAAAGAACCCGACACAAGGTTCTTACGAATATCCGGTACGTGAAGGACATTATTGAGGCTAAGTTCTTTTCCCGACGTCATCTTCAAGACCACTTTGCCTTGTCCTTCCACTTTGGATGTTGAGGAGTTCCCCATAAGCAATTTTTCTCCCTCGGTTGGAGTGTATGAAGTGAACATTCATCTATCGGCACAAATGTGACGGGTTGCACCCGTATCAACCCACCATTCCATGGGATTTCCAACAAGGTTGCATTCAGAAACAACCGCCGATAAATTCATATCGGACATGCTATTTGATATGGCATCAGATTCGACAATGTTGACTTGGGATTGCTTCTTCGGTTTGCGACAATCAACCGAGCGATGTCCAGCCTTTCCACAATTGTAGCAATTGCCCTTGAACTTCTTTGCATTCTTCTTTGTAGATTCAACGGAATGCTTTCTCTTCTTTCCTTTGTTGTTGCTAGATTCCACCACATTTGCCTTTGCTTGTGGTATGCCATTCCCAACTCGTTTTTCCGAACTTCAGTTGTCTTCTTCAATCCTCAATCGGACCACGAGTTCTTCAATGTTCATCTCCTTGCGCTTGTGCTTGAGATAGTTTTTGAAGTCCCTCCACATGGGTGGAAGTTTCTCGATAATTGCAGCCACTTGAAATGATTCGCTCACGGACATATTTTCCGCATGAATGTCATGGAGTATGACTTGCAATTCTTGTACTTGACTGATGACAGTCTTCGAATCTACCATTTTGTAGTCCAAGAATTTTCCCACAATGAACTTCTTGATTCCAGCATCTTCGGTCTTGTACTTCTTTTCCAAGGTCTCCCATAGTTCCTTTGCAGATTTCTTATAGCAATACACACCGTATAAAGCGTTGTCCAAGCCATTAAGAATATAATTCTTGCATAAGAAATCAGAATGTTTCCAAGCATCCAAAGCAATCAAAGATGCCCTATTATTTTCCCCTTCTTGTATGGCGGGAGGATCTTCATTCAAGAATTTTTCCAAGTTGAGGGTTGTGAGATAAAACAACATTTTCTGTTGCCACCTTTTGAAATCAACCCCAACAAATTTCTCCGATTTTTCCCCATGTGAAACGGAGTTTGAATGAACGATAGTAGGGGCACCCACAACCGGAGGAATCACATTAGTAGTAGTTGTATTCACAACGGGAGGAATCACACCGGTAGGAACACTTCCTTCAGAAGTTCCGATATTCGAAGTTTCATTCGAAGTAGTATCGGTATTAAGAATTGTATTCATTTCCGTTTACGTAAAACAGAAGATCAACCAAAACAAAATAGAAATGAAGAAGATGTTAAACTTAACAAGTTTAACCAAACAAGAATGTCACTTTCACAAAATATAGAGAATTCGACTTAAGATTGTTGGGTGGATTTGTGAATAGTGACGCCAAATAATGAAAATTTGTAAATTCGTGCCGAAATTTGGACAGAGTAACGGCAAGGAAAATACGAAACAAGAAAAAGAAGAAAATAAGGAACAATGCCGAGGCAAGAGTTGGACTCTTTGTCCTTAAGTCGAATTTGCCCCGCAACGGTGCCTACGGATAACGCCAATCGACTCCCAAGATACAACGGCAACACTTGTATTTGTAGCACTCCAAAACACAAGTACAACGAACCAAAATTAGGCTTATGTACTCCAAAGATGAAATGAAAGAAATCAAATCATTTGAATAAATGAATGATGAATTGATGAATGAATAAAATAATACAAGCATATGGGGTCTATATATAGATGTTGGAAAGTTGTATCTCAAAAGACACAACCCTTACAAGAGACACATCCTTTCAAATTTGTCTCTAATTGAAGAGACACAATTATTGGAAATTATTAATTTCAAAAGTCACAATCTTTCATATGAAAAGATACATTTTTTCATTTAAATTAATTCTAGAATATTCAATAATATTCTTTTAATTTTTCAATATTGTCACAATTTTAAGTGGCTTAATTTTTCATTCACTATTAATGGTTCCACTTAAATAATCACATAAATTGGTCAGAATCAATTTTTTCAACAGTATTAATTATTATCTTTCAAACCGTGACACCATTTTTCATTTTTCAAATTTTTCTCAAAAACATTGTTAACCTAGTAATCATTTAAGAACCCGTCATTTTCTAAATCTTTATTTTTGAGAATTGTTGCTTTTTTCTGATCAATAATTGATGATAATTTGTTTCTTTTCACATGATTAATATCATTTATGAAGTTTATCTAATTCCATTGTCAAATTTTATTGTTTAGGCTCATTATTTGATGTAATAATGTTGAAATTATTGAAATCCATTCTTAAAAATTATAAATAAACAATTGTCATTTTGCTTAAATAAAATACTAAAAAACAGTGCTAATTAAATGCCAAAACCTTAGTTGATAAAAATATTCAACAAATTTAACGATAAAAGCATTTATATACATCTTCAAGCATTTTATTAGTGAAACTCTACAACAAGTACTTTCATATTATTGAAAGAAATAAGAAAATTTCGCCAACTACTTTTGCCTTTTCATTTTGTAGCTATATAAGAGAAATTCCTTAATTATTAATTTATCTATTTTTTCAAGAATTTAGAATGTCTAACAATAATGAAAGGAGTACTTAACATATGGTCGTTGAACTCAATTCATGATTAGCAAGGGTCCCCATATGATTACCTTTTGTTCCATTTGACTAATTCTTTTTTTATTTTTATTTTATCTTTCCCTTCTTTGTTTAGCTAAATATTAGTCATTGTTTGAGACAAATTTTGGGTAAAAAATGAGTTTTGGATTATTTTTTTTTTTAGAATGTGCGGGTAAAAAATAATAAAGATTTTTGAGTTTACGTGTAATATTATTTTATTGAAAAATATATGATTGAAAATATAGAGAAATAAATTTTGCTTTCAATGAAGCCCAAACATGAGCGAAGCCATGTTTAATTATCCAAATTTAAAGGAAGATCAAATGAAAGCACTACAAGTTTATGAACTTAATTTACGGCCAATGTCACATTATTAATTTTCCCGAACACATTCTTAAAGGTGAGTTTTGTGATAGAACATGCCACGAACAAACATTTCACGTGCATCTATTTTATTGTTAATCATATCGAGCCTAACGTATCATAATTGTTTATAAATTGAATTGAATATAGCATTTTATGTCTTTACATTACAACATAGACTAATGCTAAAACGTAGTAATTATGCAACATTGAATAGTATTTTTTTTTTTTATTTATTTATGGTACATGACATTGACCTTTTTACATCTGTATTGAAATCTTGTCTTCATTTGGCACGAATTTTGCTTTTGTTTCTTCTTATAGAATAATTTATAAGAATTTCCTGAAAATTTTGCATGAATTTTTGTTTGGAGGTTAATTTTCAAACATAACTTTTGAATTTAAAAATAGCTTTTGACTTTTAAAAATTATCTCAAACAATCTTTAATTCATCAAGTTCAACAAGTCAAAAGAGAGATTATTATTAGGCATGTAACCACGTGTATGTTATATTTTTTAAGCATGAAGAATAAGAAATAAATGTAAGTACAATGTATCGATTAATGATTCCACATTCGTTCCTGAGTCAAAATCTTGTGCTACTACAAAGCCTCCACAATGTATCTTGATTTCTTCATTTGGTGCATATACTTTTAAAAAGGAGTCTGAACACGCGACGACATCATAATGACATGTTTAATATGGTAAATTAAATAATGTTAAATGAAATTTATTGATGCAAAAATTTTATTTTATTCATTTTTGGATACATAGTGCTCAGCATTAATAACTCAACTTCATATTGAATAAACTAAAAAAAAGCTAATATTTGCCCTTTTTAATATAGAGATTGAAAAATTTCAAAAGAATTAGTTTTTCTCTTATTATTGTGTGATCAGAATTCTACGATAACAACAAAGGTCAAAATATATGTGGATGACTAGAAGATCGTAGAAAATGTGCAGACGGGCTTAAAATTAAACTTCTGAAAACACATTTGATTATGAATATGAACATCATGCTTGGTGTGATAAATGAAATAAATTACAAGTAGACTGTGAAAAATTTTGTTTGTTCAATTCAACATCAAAAACTCATTCAACGTTACTCACTAGATTCTCGAATAATGCGTTTTTTTTTTTTTTTTTTAACACGAAATTTCCAATTCTTTGAGTTCAATGTATTAAGATTTCAAACTTAGTTTTCATGTTTTTCAATAGATTTCAAACTTGGTTTTCAAGCAATTCAATAGATTACATGTTTCAAAAAATTTCGAGTTTCTAAGCAAAATAAATGCCCACATTCATCCAAAGATGCCGAGTTCTAAATACTCGGTTCACCACGTCATTTTCTGGTTTAAACTTTAAAATAATATTCTAGCGAAAGAAAACTGGAATTCATTTTTGGAAACATTAAATAAACTGTAATGGTCGATAAAATTTGAAAACATTTGTGAAACAATTAAAAATAACGAATCGAGCCATTAATAATACAAAACATTCGGCAATGCCATAATTTCTCAAATAATTGAAAATCTCAAAAATAACCAAAGTTTAGAAATATGGATCACCAAAATAAGATTCTCAATTATTTAACAACTATTGCCACAATCATCCATCACTTGCCACCCTCTCCGAAATCTGCAAATATTGTTAAAATAAACATGAGCATTTCATAGAAATACTCAGTAGACTCATCGTCAATTAATTAATCTACAATATAATTAATCACATAAATGCAGGCTATTTAGAAATCATAGGGTGTGGGTAGTCTCTTCTTGTGCATTAAAGTACGTAGCTTCTCTTTGAAAAATCATAGGCTCTTTAAAATCATCGGGTGTTGGTAGTCTCGTCTCGTGCACTTAAGGCACGTAAGTTATGCATAACATCATCATTTATCTTGCAAGATATTCTCTTCTTTCTTTCTCATGCATAAAAGCATATAGGTTATGACAAGTATAACAACATAAATATTTCCGAAGAAATATATTCTCATCTCTTTTCATAAAAATGACTTTTACATAAGTCACATAACATACACATTCACATGCAATCATAATTTAAATCAATTAATAGGGGCGAGTCTACCTTAAATTCAACGAGTGCAAAATTGAGCGGGAAATGACTTCAATCCTTTAAATCTCCGTACGTCTCGTCTAGTCAATTAGAAAAATAAATTAAATTATTCTTTTGAGATTTATAGTTTAAAAATGATAAATTAAATTTAGGGACTGAAATCGTTGATTTTGAAAGTTGGAGAACTAAAATGAATACATTTAAGCTTTGGGGACTAAAATGGAACTTTTCGAAACTTTCAGGACTCGAATAAAACACTATTAAAATATTTAGGCAGAAAATAACAGATTTTTAAACTAGAGGATAGAGTTTTTTTAAAATATTTGAACTCATGGACCGAAATGAAACATTTGAAACTTTGGGGACTAAAATGTAAATTTTCAAAACTTGGGTTGCAACTCAAAACAGATATTAAACTGTAGGGATTGAAATAATAGATTTTTAAAATGAAAGAACTATTTAAAACGATTTAAAAACTAAAGAGACTGAAATGTTAAGTTTAAAACTATAAGGACTGAAATACATTAACTTTAAAAACTTGGGGGACTAAGTTGCAATTTCTGAAAAACCAAAATATTAAAATCAAAATATCTCTCTCTCTCCATTCCCATTCTGAAATCAGAGACATAGAGAGAGGAGGCGCGAGAGAGGGGAGGAGCTCTCCTCTCCGGTGGCGCACTGCCGGTGGAATTGCCGCCATTACTTGGCGGCGTTGAAGGCGGATGGTGGGGAGGCTATGGGCTTGAATTGGGTGTCAAAACAGGGTGAAAATTGAGGCTTGATTTCAAATCTAGGAGTGCGATTTCCAGTGAAACCCCGGTCGAAGTAAGTTATTTTTGGGTTTTTGGTTTGATTTGGCTTGAACTGGGGATTTTTTAGATGGGCAGTAGTGGTTGCAGCTGGCAGCTTGAGCAATAGTGTTGGTTTTCCGTTTGAATGATGGTGGCGCTTGGTTGGAGTGTTGCAGGTGGTTGTGGTCTGTGGTGAAATGGTTGCGAGTGGTTAATGGAAGATTGAAGGTGGTGGCTGGTGACGGTTTGGAGGTTGTGGCAATGGTAGTGTTCGTGGGTTTAGGTGAGGGCGTTTAAGGCTTGATGGAGATAGCGACTGTTGATGCATTGCAAGTTCAGTTCAAATGGTGAGGTTGGGGCTCGAGGTTATGGCTTGATGGAGGTGGCGTCTATGGTGTTGGTGGTGATGGTGATGACATTGGCAACTTGGAGTGGTTTCAATGTGCAGAGAGGGAGGGAGAGGAAATGGGTTTGAAGCTGGTTGAAGTGTGAATTGGAGAGGTTGGTGATGTAGAGGTAGGGTATGGGATTGGATGTGATTAATGGAAGTTGGTGGTAGTATAGGATGATTAGACATTTTGAAAGTCTTGACAAGCAAGACAAGAAATTCGAGAAAAATAATATGCGTGAATTAACTGAGTTGGACAAATTTAATCTGATAAAATGAGCTTAACACGATTTGGAATTTTAAAAACGATTTTGAAAAAAATAATTTAAATAAATAAATAGAATAAAATAATAAAATTTTAGAAATTCAGAATTTATTTAAAATTGAATTGGACTCGATATTTCTCGATTTGGTTAGACGAATACGTCACGACTTTAAATTAAAAATGGGTGAGATCGCAACGGCATGTTTTCATAATTTTAAAACAATTATTTAAATACGTGAAAATTCTTGGTCGCTTCAGAGTCAAACCCAAAATTTCTCCTTAATTAATTTCCCAAGAACGAGGTTCATATCATTGTTAATACTATCATCTTATATAACTTAGTATCTGTTAGGCGCTTAAAAAGTAGATTAGAATCATTTTTTTTTTTTTTGAGGAAAAATATGTTGCCAAAAAGTGATTTCTAAAATTTGTATGGTTAAAAAGTGATTTGAGAAAATGTGTTTATTGTACATAACATTATAAGTTACTGAACACGGACTTAATATTAATATATACCCCCTTCGTCCCGTGAAGGTAAACTTATATATATTCCTTATTTCCCAATTCGAAATTATAGTTCACTTACCTAATTATTGAGTGTATATTTAATTTTCTCATTTCCTAATATACCTTTATTCAATGTGTTTTGTTATTTATGAATAAATGAATAAATATTGAATAAAATTATATTAGGAAAAATGATTGTAAAGTTTACATTTCCAATTACATTAATTGGTTGATATTTCTTAATTTATGTGAGAATATCAGTAAGTATATCTTTACTGAACAGATGTAATATAAAATTAGAGTAGCCGCCAAGATAACTGTTCGTTAGAAACATACCGCAAGTGCACGTATCGCTTACAAGTAATAGTGAACTAAATGAGTCTGGTTTATCGATCACACAAGGATTGTCTATTTCAATTACACTCTAGTTTAATCAATTTAAACAAGAGATACACATAATAAAAGTTCGGATTGGCAATGCTCTAGTAATAGAATTAAAATCACAATTGTAAATAAATAACTAGAAAAATGGTGATAACTTGATGATAAAGGAGTATTGGGATTCTTGATTCCACTTGACCATTACCTAATTGACAATTTACTAAGCATGTTAGACCCAAATTTTCAAGTTTATCCAATTACCTCTCTCGAGTGAAATCAACCATAATTAGTGGAATTAACCTATTATATCTATATGTCGGTTAAAAATACATCAATTGCATTAAACATTTGTGAACATAGCTCAATGGATCATCTAGGGTTTTAGTTATATCTCTATCCTAAACAAGAACCAAGAGCAAATATTGTATTGATCTAGAATACATAACAATTTCTCAATAACTGCACATCCCATGAAATCCAAACATAAATGTGGCCACAATAAATGTAAGTCAATAAATACAACAACAAATGCACAAGACAATAAATAACTTAAATTCATAATACAAGCATTAAACACAACTAAGCTAGGTCAAGCTTCATCAATCATCACAATACAAAATAGTTTAGCCCATGATGAAATAACAATAAAATTCAATGATTTGCAATTGGGGTCCTCCAACTTTCAATGTAGATCAAATTGGTCTCCAAAGTTTTTGATTTCTTTCAATTAGGCCCTTCCAAAAGTGCATTTGAGTCCGTCAACTTTCAAAACTTGCAATTTAGTCCTTCGATCAATTGCACATGCGATCCACAACTTTTCGAAAGTGACAATTTGGTCCCAAAACTTTGACTCTTTGAAAGATTTGAATCTTTTCTCCTCAATTTTTTCATTTATTCATCAATTTAGCTCATTTCTTATGCTTTCTCCATGTATTTGAATGTTGAACCTATTTAACCACAAAATATGCACAATTAAGTAAGTATTTGTCCAAATTACTCAAAAAGTACCATAAAAAATGTGAAATATGCATGTAAAATGCACTCAACAATAACCAACATATAGATTTCTGCCTAAATGCAATTGAATTTTTTTTAAAAAAAAAAAAAAAAAAAAATCTATGTACATTAATATCTATTTTAATTAGGGTTAATACAATTGTCATTTTAATTCGTTTTTAAATTCGAGGAGATTAATGTTTAAATTTAAGTATCATATTTAGCCCCTGTTTGGCTCCCACTACAAACAAAATACACTTTCATCTCTTCTTTTTAACCACACGTTTATCAATAAAATAATATTACATAAATTCATAAAGGATTCTCTACTTTTAAACTCATGTTCTCCAAAATCAGTATTCAATTTATTTTTCTTCAAATAAAATATTTAAAATTAACATCAAACATGGGCATAATATGATTAAAATTATATAGTTAACTATGTAGAAAAAGAAGTTTGATTAATTTTTTTTCTATATAATTTTATTTTTTTTATATTTATAAATTATTATTCTCTTGGATTTCGTATAATCTATTATAGTAATTTTTTTTAATACAAATAATGTTTTTAAGTATTTTATATATTCAGAATGAGTAAAATTATATAGTTAATCTCGTATAAATGTTGTTCTTATTTTTTTTTTAGTATTAGTATCACATTAAATAGTGAATATGTTGTTATTATTATTTGTATATTTTTATTATAATTACCATAATTATTTTTTATTAGTAATGCTAATATTTAATGAAATCAATCAATATTTATATCTGTTAGTATCAAAATTATTATATTGACATTTTATTCATTTGTTGTTCTTAATATTATAAATCTCGTGTCTAGCTATCAGTATTAAAATTATATTTTTATTAATAATTAAATTATTTGTTATCCTTAATATTATAAATCATATTTTATGAAATATATATTATATATGTTATTATTTTAACTATTTGATTTTGTAAATTAAAATATAATTTTATCGATTAAATACAAATATTTATTGGGTTAGAATTAAGCACACATTTATAATTATTGTAATTGATGTTTTTGAATGAAAATTGCATATAAAAAAAGGTTATATACCATAAGCGTGGAAATGCAAAAATTATGAGAAATTTGAAGACCTTTCCAAAGGTTTAGGTGGCGTTCTATTTGTATTTTATTTTGTATTTTTATTTTCGAAAATGTTTTATATTTCCTGTTTTTATTTTTATTTTCAAATTTGCTGAAACGCATTTTGTTTGTTATTTCTGAAAATTGTTTTTGAAAATGAAAAGCTGAAAAACACGTTTTGTTTGAAATTTTGCAGAATACTACTTAAACTATTTTTAATTAATTTGCTTGCAGAATACTACTGGTTCAAAATCAAATTTTCTTTCACAATACACTGAAAATATGGTGACCTGCAATACACTAATGTGAGCACTAAGAGTCTACATTAACACAGCTTGGTCAGGTTCGAGATTTGATGAAGCTCTAGTTCTATTAAAATCCAGAAAATATAAGTTCTTTCAAAACCACCAGATCAAGGTATTTTTTGAAATATAACAACAAGAGTTTCCACTTAAATTTTTTTGTAATGTTGATATTAAATTTAATAAAATTTTATTTTAGGCTTAATCCAAGTTATGATAATCCAAATTATTAAAAACTTATTTACATAGTAAATGTCAATTTATATATTTAAATAATAAACGATCGCAGATTTCAATAACTTTTATACATTATTGTTAACTTTATTGTAATTGAGAATTTACACAATTTTCCGCATTTGACTCTTGTTAACATTTTTCTTTTTTAGTTTTCAATCAAAAATTTACCACAACAATTATAAATGTGTATTGTAGAAATTTTTAGCCTATGTTTGGCAAATCCAAAAAAATTGGTTTTAAACAATGCAATTCCCCAAATTCAAAACACTATTTCTTGAAACAAATTTTTTTAAAATCAACATCAAATATGGCATTATATATAAAAATTTACTCATAATTATTAAAACTTATTCTATTACAATAATTATTAAAATTTAAAAAATAACATAATCAATCCAAATTATTAAAAACTTATTTAGATAGTAAATGTCAATTTATATATTTAAATAATAAACAATCGTAGATTCCAATATTTTTTTATGCATTATTGTTAATTTTATTGTAATTGAGAATTTACACAATTTTCTGCATTTGACTCTTTTTAACATTTTTTTTTTTTTTTAGTTTTCAATAAAAAATTTAGCACAACAATTATAAATGTGTGTTGTAAAAATTTTTAGCCTATATTTGGTAAATCCAAAAAAACATGTTTTTAAACAACACAATTCCCCAAAATATTTTTTAACCATACATATTTTCTCTCCATTTTCAATCATACATCTTACCTCGAAAATATAAAAAAAAAATTTAAACACAAATATTTTTAAAAACGGATCTGTTTGAGAAATTTTGTGATTATAAAAATGTCTATAAATTATTTTTTCAAATTTACCGAGTACATGCTTATCCATATCGAATATTCAAATGAAGAAAAAAAGGTCAAACAAAAATAAATCGTCGGCTGTCAACTGACGGGTCATTTTTTTTTTTTTTTTTTTTTTTTTTGAATTTGAATTCAAATTTGAATTTGGGTTGGCAGCAAAAAAAAAATTGATTTTATTTATTTAATTTTTTCCCTTGGGCGGGAATTTTTTTTTGGCACTCTTCTCCTTTTATATAACCACACATATTTTCTCTTCATTTTTCAATCATACATTTTACCTCGAAAATATAAAAAATATTTTTAAACACAAATTTTTTTACAAACGGATATGTTTTAGAAATTTTGTGATTTATAAAAATATCTATAAATTATTTTTTCAAATTTACAGAGCACATGCTTATCCATATCGAATATTCAAATAAAGAAGAAAAGTCAAATAAAAAAATGCGTCGCCTGTCAACTGGCGACCACTTTTTTTTTTTTTTTAATTTGAATTCAAATTTTAATTTTGGTTGGCAGCCAAAACTTTTTTGATTTTATTTATTTATTTATACATTATTGTTAACTTTATTGTAATTGAAAATTTACACAATTTTTTGCATTTGACTCTTGTTAACATTTTTTTTTTTTTTTTTAGTTTTCAATCAAAAATTTAGCACAACAATTATAAATGTTTGGTGTAAAAAATTTTAGCCTATGTTTGGAAAATTCAAAAAAAAAATGTTTTTAAACAACACAATTTTCCAAATTCAAAACACTATTTCTTCAAATAAACTTTTTTAAAATTAACATCAAACATGGGCATTATATATAAAAATTTACTCATAATTATTAAAATTTATTCTATTACCATAATTATTAAAATTTAAAATATAACATAATCAATCAAAATTATTAAAAACTTATTTAGATAGTAAATGTCAATTTATATATTTAAATAATAAATAATCGTAAATTTCAATAATTTTTATACATTATTGTTAACTTCATTGTAATTGAAAATTTACATAATTTTCAGTATTTGATTCTTGTTAACATTTTTGTTTTTTAGTTTTCAATAAAAAATTTAGCACAACAATTATAAATGTGTGTTGTAAAAATTTGTAGCCTATGTTTGGCAAATTCATAAAAAACATATTTTTAAAAAACACAATTCCCCTAATTATTTTTTAACCACAGATATTTTCTTTCCATTCTTCAATCATGCATCTTACCTCGAAATATAAAAAATATTTTTAAACACAAATTTTTTTACAAATGGATCTGTTTGAGAATTTTTGTGATTTATAAAAATTTCTATAAATTATTTTTTCAAATTTACTGAGTACATGTTTATCCATATCGAATATTTAAATGAAGAAAAAAAGGTCAAAAAAATAAATGCGTCATCTGTCAACTGACGACTGCTTTTTTTTTTTTTTTTTTTTTTTGAATTTAAATTCAAATTTGAATTTTGATTGGCAGCCAAATTTTTTTGATTTTATTTATTAATTTTTTTTTTCTTGGGCGGGAATTTTAGGGGGAAATTTTTTTTGGCACTCTTCTCCTTTTATATAACCATACATATTTTCTCTCCATTTTTCAATCATACATATTACCTCGAAAATATAAAAAATATTTTTAAACACAAATTTTTTTACAAACGGATATGTTTGAGAAATTTTGTGATTTATAAAAATGTCTATAAATTATTTTTTCAAATTAACCAGCAAATGCTTATCTATATCGAATATTCAAATGAAGAAAAAAAGTCAAAAAAAAAGTGCGTCGGTTGTCAACTGACAACTGTTTTTTTTTTTTTTTTTTTTTTTTTGAATTTGAATTCAAATTGGCTGCGAGCCATTTGAATTCAAATTTTAATTTTTGTTAGTAACCAAATTTTTTTGATTTTATTAATTTATTTATCTTTTTCCTTGGGTGGGAATTTTAGGGGGGGAATTTTTTTGGTACTCTTCTCATTTTATATAGTAGTAGATTATTAGAATTTAAAAAATAATATAAGTAATTCAAATTATTAAAAATAAATAAATAAATAGTTTACGTCAATTTATATATTTAAATAATAAATTATTATGGATTTCAATAATTTTTATGAATTATTAATAATTTCATTGAAATTGTAAATTTAGTAATTTTTTAATGTTATATTAATATTTTGTCCACAAATATTGATGCATGTGTGAAATGTATTAGCATATTTCTCATGACTTCTACATTTGCCTCTTATATTTAACGTACTTTTTAATTTTATTTTAAAAACAACAATCACAATAATTAAAAAAAAAAAAAATAGTCAAAATATTTGAATTTAACCAATAAAACTTAATTTGTAAAAATAAGTAGTCAAAATAATAATTTTGAAAATCTCATGATTATCATGATACGACAACCAAGTAAAGTTGGAGATTACGAAATTATACTGAAAATTATACCCTATTATCTTTAAAAATTATCAAAATTAAGAATTATTAAAAAATATTAATCATTCTATTAATATTATTAACAAAAAAAAATCAAAGCATTAACTCTTCAATATTAACTTTCATTCAATAACTTTTTCTATAAATTATTTATAAGTAGCACATTTTTTCAACCCACTTTATAACCACATATTTTTCAAAACTATTTTTCAACCACACATTTTACCTCGAAACAAAAATATAAATGCTGAACAGAGGCTTAAATATGATTTGTAATATTAAAAATAACAAATGATTTGACCATTAATAATTAAAACACATTTTAATTATTGATGGTCACACATAGGATTTATAATATTAAGAACAGCAAATAAATAAAAAATCAATGATTAAATAACAATTTTAATATCGATAATTAAAAATATTGATTGAACTCATTCAATATTAATATTAATGTCAAGAATAAAAATAATAATTATAGCCAAAATATACAAATAAAAATAACATTATATTAATTATTTACTATAATACTAAAAGATAAAGAATTTAAAAATTAAATTCTGCCAAACTATTCTACTTTTATATATAGTATAGATTTCCACCAGTGCGATTAACTGAAATTGCTATTCTCAATATAGATAAACATTCATAAAATTTAAAGATTATACATAATCAACACAAATACAAAAAACACAAAAATAATTTTTTTATTATAACAATTATTAAAATTTAAAAATAGCATAAATAATTCAAATTATACAAAACTTTATTGAACGATAAATGCAAATTCTGTATTTTTTTAATTGTATATATCATGTTAGATGTAATATTATGAGTTTTACAAATATTGATGCTTGTTCAAAATATAAATATATTTATTATAATTTCTACATTTGTCTTACATATATAACTTTTTCTCAATTTTTATTTAAAAATCACAATAAACTATAAATATGTGTTTAATCTTAACACATCAAATATACGACAATTGAACAACATTGAAAATAAAAAAAATTATTATATCATATAATCTTTATACAATTATTAAAATTAAAAATTATTAAAAAAATATTGACCTTTATTTGGTGTTTATTTACCATAAAATAATATTAGTATATATATATATATATATATATATATATATATATATATATATATATATATATAAAGACAATAAATGCATTCATATCTATCTAGATTTTGCATTCACACTAATTCATTATTCTTCCCTCATATATATTATAGATATAAATTTTAAGCTTGGTTCCAAGTTAGGATAATTCTTTTAAAAAAAAAAAATTCCAAAACGCGTTTTTCGCTTTTTGAACATTTTTTTGTTGAAATATACTTAAAACGCCTAAAACGAGATTTTGGACGATTTACGTTTTGTGTACAATTTTTTTTTTTTTTCAAAATGCTTTTTCGAAAATATTAAAGAGAAAACGTTTTTAATGTTTTTGAAAATAAAAACAGAAAACGATCTCAAAACAACAAAGAGAACAGGACCTTAGTGACTATATCTTTTTATCCACAAACTTCTACTCCCAAGTCAAAAACATACAACATTCATATGTATTACTAACTTATTTCTCCATTTCTCTTAAATTCCAAACAACAAAACTAAGTTAATCTTCATCTTCTCGTATAGTTCGAATTCTTGATTTATTCATTTAATGTTGAACCACATCATCAACAAGTTATATGATATATCATCACGATTCAGTTATGAAAGTAATTCAACACGTGAGATATTTCACTCGTAACATAAATATTGTTCCTTCTTTAATAATTTAAATTGTTAGATAAGTTGATTCAACACTACACCATAACCTACGTTTTACATGAAACGATTCAATATTTCATATATCATTTCCAATTTTAGTTTCATTGTTTTCCTTTCCCACTTCTAATTTATTACCTTAACAATATATTCTTCCCAAATTTCTAGATTTCCAAATTACAACTTTCTCAACCCTAAAGGGACATTCTTTAAAAAAAATAATAATAAAAAAAAGGCACATTCTATGTGATCCCTGTGATAAAAACTAATTCATAATTTTCCAGCCACTCCATGTCAGGTTAGTCAAAATATCCACTGTAGAGATCAAACATAAAATCTGGTCAACTAGCCGTAACGGAGAGGATTACAAAAATTCAAAATAGCATGAATCAGGTTCCTTGATTGAGGATGAACAATAAAAGTCTTATATTCTCACGATCAAAGAAGGGGAATAAAATTGGGTAGGAAAAAAAAAAAAAAAAAAAAAGAACCACAAAGATTGCGTTTGATAGCGATGGTGAAATTTGGGTGGAAAGAAAATGAATTCCAGGAAATTGAAAGTTTAATGTATTTGATTGGTTTAATTTTTTAGGTGGAAAAAGTGAAAATTTTACCAACTTTTATTGTTTGATTGATATTATTTTTCATGAAAAATAAAGTAAAATTTAGCTATTTTAATAAAAAAAAAAAAAAAAAAAATCATTTTTTAACACATTTGTACTTTTTAATAATAATGTTAATTTTGGGGAAAAAAAATAAATTAATTAACAACAATAAAAATGAACAAACGTGACGAAAATGATACAAGATTTTACCTAGAAAATAAATTCTCCTACCTACATGGGAAAACCAATTCCTTGAAATCAAGGAAAAACGGCGCCCGAATCACAAAGCTAGATATCAAATTCTAGGGAAAATTTTGCAAATCAAACAAGACAGTTGAAATTTGATTGAAAAAAAACATTTTTCATGAAAAAGGAGGGTAATCAAACGCACCCTAATAAATACATGGGACAACACCCACGAGTTCCATGCTGTTGATTCAACCATGCATAAAACCTTTATCTAGTGGGAAAATTACATAACTAACTAGATGTAATATATTGTAATTCAAAAATACGTGATTTTTATACTATTCGTAATATTACTGGATTTCATTCAATGAGAAAAATATCAAATTCTTATGAGAGAGGATGTAATATTTAATTGACCTCATTAAATAGGAATAATTTATTTTAGGAAAGTTGTTGCCATTTGTTTAGAAGTTTAAATTAGACAATTGCAAATCTCCTAAAATATTTGCAATTTGGACAAATTTCCAAAATGAAATAAAATCACGCTTAGCTACTGAAAAGTCCATACATTCAAAATAACACCATGAATAATTGTAATATATTATCACAAAATCCTTTGTAATCTTACAGGACATGTAATTACGTAGTAGTAAAATTATATATTGTGTGTAAGATATTACGAAGGGCGTCACATTTAATTACATTACATGTAAGTCTCATGTCGATTTATAATACATTGCATGTAAGAATCCAAATCCTATAATTTCACCATACGACACATTACATAGTATTAATTTTAATTACATTACGAACCGTGTAACATTATAATGACGTAAGATTACATTACATTACATTACAGTGCATTTAACATTCAGTTCAATTGAAATTATAATGCGTATAATGTGTTGTCACAATACACTATTGTTCTCTCAATATTACATTGCATGTAATACGCAATTCACAAATTATAACATGCATGTAAATTGTCTGTGTTCTCACACTATGGATCTGATCGTTTTTCTAGAAAGTGTAACATTCATTACATGTATTTTAATGTTTAGTGTAATATTCATTACAAGTATCGTAATCATTATCACTGTTATAGTAATATAACGTTTGATCTAGAAGATGACTTCTTATATTATTAAACTAATTTAATAATTGTAATTTTCATATTATTAGTTAATTTTAAAGGTAATCACACCTCTAATGTAATCTCCTAAATTAATGTTAACCACATTCTAAAACAATATGTTCCATAATTAATGAGGTCAATCAAATAATACACGCTCTTTTATAGAATTAAATATTTTTCTAAATAGTTTTTCAATAATGTATTTATCTAAGAAGGGTTGAAGGAACTAGTGAAAAGTCTAATTAATCCTTATCCAGTTGGTCAATTTTAGATTTTGATCACCACCGGACACAAATATATCAAGGATTTTGGACCCACGGGCCGGTCCAGGGCCCTACGTTATTTGTCTGCGGAACGATACCCAAGAGAAGAGAGAATGGAATGCGCCGAGACAGTAAACAAGACCACAATATTTTGGAAATTGGAAGCGATTACTAATTCGTTATACAGAATAAAAACTTCATCTATGATCTCATTGAAACCAAATACATTATTTCCTAAACGAACATCAAAACTACAGCTCACACTCGCCAACTTAATTCATGCAAAGTACATTCCGAAATTTGTACTTCTGTGAACCAGTAGTGACATGGAAGCTTCAGGCTTACCAGAAGAAGACATGGAAACTACAGCTGTACTTGTGTCCTTCTCAAGCACCGTTTGGAATTTTTTTTTTGCAAAATAAATGAAATGTTTGTTGTCAAATCAAAGAATTTAAATTATTTGTTGATTTATTTGTGTTTTCGAGGTAATATGTGAGGTTAAAAATTGGAGAGAGAAAATGTGAATGGTTAAAAAGTAGTATGGAAAATTGTGTAAATTAAATCAAAATAATCATTACATATTAATCTATAGCCGAACGGTGCCTCAATTGGAATTTCTGAGTTTCTGGTTTTCTTTCCTTTAACAAACTCTTAAAATGTCTTAGTTTCACACTTTTACCAAGAAAAAACACATGGGATGTTCACCAACTGTATCTCTACTTGCTAATGGAGAAAGCCCATTCCTTCATGTTGTGATTTCACTTGTGGATCATAAGCATGTCCTAGAGATGTCAAAGATTTGCAGGATGGCCTGGAAAGCTTCGGGCCCTTCATGACCCGACCCTACAGTTGGGCCAACCATTAAAAATAAATAAAAAAATAAAATTAACCAAATGCTACAGGTCTGGCCAGGTCAGGTTTACACCTCCCATGTCATGAATCCTCATATCCTAGTTCTGCAGGGCTCACAAAACAATGTGAGGCATAAATTCTCATGCTACTCTTGTTCTCTCCTGCTTTCAGTTATATCAATATTCTAAGTTATTATACCAGCAATTCAGCAGGCACGAGAAATTTCCTTGAGGGGACGGGGCAAAGTAAGAGTCATTGGCTCGATAAGTTACACTTGGTGGCATCGGGATCTGAAACCACTATTCACTAGTCTGCACGGAACATTCTGAGCCCAGAACTCTAAAATGTAAAGTCAGTTGTCACACAGAAACTAACTGCTTTCACATAGTTTTCATAAAGCTACTTGGGAACAGTTAAAAGTAAGCCTTAAAATTCGATTATGCTACGTTCCCCATCCGTTTCACAATTAGCATGACAATGTTAATGTACAATTACCGAACTACCCCTCGGTCTAATGAAAACAAGAAAACCGCATCTTACTTCTGATACACCCACAGTCCACATCCATACATTTCAAAAAAAATTCAGAAAATCCTCTCATCTCCAAGCCGATTTCAACACTCCATATCATCCACCCATCTCTGAATAATCTATGTCTACAAAAGAAATGGAAATGCTTAGATCTGAATAAGTCGATTGTGTGCCCCAAATTAGTACCTGAAGTTGTATTTTTGCAGATTTTTCGACCCCATTTTCTCGATTTGATTTCTCTTGGAAATTTAAAGTGTTATTGCAGGAATTTGAGCTCGGAGGTTGAACTTGTTCATTTTGTAGTCCTACGAAGGCTGTTAACTCGAAGTTTGTGGAACCCACCGTGAAGGAACCCGTCGAAGTATTTAAGTTTCCGACGAGTGAGGACGAAGGTCGACCGAAGTAGTGGTAATCGTCATCAAAAATTTCGTCTGACATCGACTGGTAAGAACCCCTGCGTTTCTAAACAATTTGAGTGATAAACGGTCCTAATTTTTGAAACCCTGACTTCATATTCTTTGATTATGTTGGCTATGATTCACGTGAAGAAGTTTTAGTTTAATTTAATTTTTTTTTTAATTATTATTTTTTTTTGCAGTGTTGGATGGTTGTGTAATGTATATTGTAATTTCTATTATTCATTATTGTAAGCCATATTTTTTTATTTGAAGGCTTTAATTTGATTGGCTTTTGTATGTTCCAAATGCATTAATTTGAATCACATGTACACTTTTGAGGCACTTGGAATGCATTCAGACAAAAAATGCATTTTGCATAATATGGGATGATTTGAGATAAGAGTTTAGGTACGTTTCTTTTTCTTTTTTTTTTTTAATTTTTTGCACTGGCACAGAAGTAATTTCTTGTTTATTTTTTGGAAAATTTTGTGAGTTCACCGAAAAAAGAAGTATTAGCATTTCACATAATTATAGAACTGAGATACATATTTTTTGCTTAAGAACATTGCTACAGAGTGTAAATTTTATCATATTTGACATTTCTAGTTGAGTTGATAGGAACAAATGATGAAGGGAAAGAATTATGGAATCTGTCATGGTTGTCGAGAAGCGGGACATTGGTTGGATGAATGTCCGACAAAGATGCTATGCCCTCGTTGCGGAGAGGGATTCCTCAGATTGCTTGAGGTTGAAAAAAAGACTTCTAGATACTTGGGGAAGTTGTTCTACTCTTGTACTCAACCCGGTTGTCGATATTTTGTTTGGTATGATGAGGTTTCAAGCAGCCCCAGCCGAGTGAAGAACTTGCCTAAAGAAGAAACAGATCATTTGTCTCATCTACTGAAGACGTGTGCACGTATATCAGACGAAGACAAAGTCGAAGTGAGCGTCATGACCTTTCACCCGAGTAAACGAAGCTCGACTAATCGAGGCAAGGAGAAGGTGCAAGAATGAGCCAAATTATGTTAGGAATGTTTGTAACCTGACATTCTGTAATGTGTTGCCACTGGAAGTATTTTTCATCTTATTATAGCTATTAATGTTTTGTCTAGTGTTAACCAAAGTCCAGCCAAAACAATGTAGTGTTTTGAAATTGTGGTAGAAGTTCCCTTTCCCTATGTTGTGATTGTGACTGTAGTATTAAACATTTATGTAAATCGACTATCAGATTGCACCTTGAGCAACTCTATAGAATTATGTTCAGAAAATAGGAAATTTTACTCACTTTTCCCTCAGCAAATGATATCAATGTTTCATTCCCAGAAGTTGGAAGGATCGTACCCAACTCCCAGTTACCATCAAGAAGTTGAAACCATGATGTAAGCTTCTGAAACAGCAAACTTTTAGGTTGTATAATAAATTGTAATTATTCAGATTATATTGACAGATATAACCTACATAATGAGTGATGTAATTTGAATGGAACTACAGATTACTCTTCCATATAAGTTTAGTAAAAATCTTGATTGAGGTGGTATCTCTAAATAAAAAACAAGGATCTCCAAATAATTCACTGCAGGCTTTGCTAATGTGCTCTTTTGATTGTGGTGGTGTTTAGGTACATTAAAACAGAAATTTAAATAGTTATTTCAACTTGGTAATGTGATCAAGTTGTTTTGATACAAGGCAAAGCAAAAGAATATAAGAATAACTATTCACTTTGAAAAGGGAACTTAAGCATAGACATGGAACTTTATAGACAAGTGTATGACATTCTCCAACAATGTAGGAGACACAGCACAGACATCTTGAATTCCAAAAATCATAAATATATCATCCAAAATATTTTTTTACTCAAATAAAATTAGAAAAATAACAAGCAATCGGTTTGTAAATGAGGAATTCAAAAAAACCCATAAATAAAGATTTATACATGATCAAATTCACATGCAAAATCACCAAATGTAGCAATTTGACTAAAGCCCTGAATTCCCATATCATTAATAAAAATGCAATTGAAGAAATGGGGCAACTAACATTACATCACTAGAGCTAAACCATAAAAAATAAAAATAAAAAGGAGCAAAAGAGCATTTCGCAACATTCGACATTCGTCACTCCAAATCAGTTTCCATCATCAAGGGGGCGTTGTGGTGCATAGCTTGGCATAAGAGGTTGACTCCCCTCGTAAGATGTAATCCAATTGACCCCTCCACTCCATGGTGGTAATGTACAAGCCTGGACATTATGAATTTTAAATGTAATATATTTGATCAAACAAAGTATATAACATAAGAACACAAAATTGTAGACGTACCATTAGATGGGTGACCGACGGAATTTCTGGATCAACATTCTGGGTCAAGGTATTCCCTTTGTTTGATGTTGGAGGTCTCTGCTTTAATGCCACTATTTCAAATCAGTAGATGTACATAAAATAATTATGAGCACATAAGATCGGATTTGCACATACCTTTTTTGTCTTGGTATTCGTCTCCAATGGACCTTTTTTCCTCAGCTTCCTGGGAGCACCCTTTGTCTTTCTACAATGAGGATCTAATATTATTCCTGTTGTTGTCTTCTCAACTACTCCATAGTCAGATGTTATTCGTAGGCTATCCACTCCAACATTTATCTCATTTGTACGAATTTCTATCCACTCCATCAACTCCTGGATGCGATCTTCATCGTCTGCTAACAAGTTAGCCATTTTCTCGAACGCTTTACATACTTTATCATACCTTAATTGGGCAGGAGTACTAATTGATCCATCGTAGTTAATCTTCACCCTAGTGTATGATCTTACAACATATTTTCTCCATCTCCTGAGTATGTAACTCTCCGGAAGCACTTTCACATTTTCTCGAATCAAGACTGAGAGGGAATGTCGGCAAATGATGCCTCTAAACTCGAACAAGTGACAACTGCATACAATTTGATATTTGTCCCTCTGATAAATGACGGTGAAATTCTTTCTTCTATGAAAATCTTGTACTATGATATCCTCTCGAATGACGTATCTCGTTCCACCATATCCATCCTCAATGGACATAAGATTGCAATAGACCTTCCCCAAGAGCTCTGCTTGGAACTCTTTAAATTTTGAGATTGTGTAAACAGCTTGGAACTGTTTCTCCAAACTAAAGCCTGTCGCACAGGGGACCATTTGAGAATACGACTTGAGATCTGCATGGAATTCCTTCTCAACTTTGCTTCTCAATGCCCGCTCAAATTGTTCAACGAACTGCTTCAATGATGTTTTTGAATGGACAAACCCATCGAAAAATGCATTTATACTCTCACTCCGTTGAGTGGTTGACATCCCGGCCCAGAAGCTAGTTCTCAAAAAGCATGGGACCCAACGTCGTCTCTCCCGGTACAAACCTGATAACCAATCGTGATCATGTAAAGTGTATTTGTCAAGCATCAAGGCCCAGCCATTTTCGAATTCTTCTGGAATTTGTGAATCATATACCACTTCATGTACATTATGCATTATTGAGCCCTTTTGTGAATGATAACCAAATTTCTCTGGTAATTTCTTCAAAATGTGCCACAAACACCACCTATGCTTCGTATTGGGAAACACAATTTGTATTGCATTTTGCATAGCCCTATCCTGATCAATAATGTTACCGTCAGGGGCTACCCCATCCATACACTCAAGCCACATCCTAAATAGCCATACGAATGTTTGTGTCCTCACTGGATATCAAACCACAACCTAGAAGCGTCGAATGACCATGATGGTTCATGCCAACAAATGGGGCGAATGGCATATCATACCTATTCGTCAAATAAGTTGTGTCGAACGTAACAACATCCCCAAACTCCTTGTATGCCAATCTGCACCTATTATCTGCCCAGAATAAGTTTCTCAGGTGAGATTCATCATCTAAATCCATACTGAAGAAGAAACCAGGGCAATTCTTTTGCATTCTCAAGAAATATGATTGTATCGCTACAGCGTCACCTTCTCCGAGTCTTAATATCCTTCTCATTGAATGTGAGTTCTTCATATCCTCCAGCATCAACGACAGCTGAGTTGAAACTTTTATGCATCGGAATTCCAGCTATGTCGTTAACTTCGAGCTTCCGTTTCACTTGGTCATTAAGCTGGCGATTACATCGATAAAACCTCGATTTTGTTGGACTTGTCCTGTGATTATGCTCAAGACATACTCTTGTAATAAGAAATGTTCCCGAAACATCTGAGCAAATGGTCATCTTAGCCTTACACCCCGTTTGCATTGTCTGATGCGGTTGCATGGAATTGCTTGTACTAGCCTTCCTCCCTTCTCGACTACAAGCGAATGTGGCATTCGTCAAGATCTCATCTGCGCTTTTTTTTGAATTTCTTTTACGCACAGGGAACCCCACCTTAAAAGCATACTTCCTGTAGAATTCAAATGCCTCATCATAACTAGTAAACTTCATCCCAAGTTTTGGGGTAATCCCAATATCTTCTTCTGTAATTTTGTCATTTAATCCAACCCAATTACTCTGTATTAGCTCATTAATCTCTACACAATCTTCATCCTCCAATACTAGATTATCATCAATAGGTGAGGTTTGATTTCCTGCCCATTGCTCACAGTTTATTATACAATTTATGCAAATAAAAAAAAGAAAATATTTATTGAAACAATGATCAGTTACCCAACTACACTCCAGGTGAGGTTTGATTTCCTGCCCATTGCTCACAGTTTATTATACAATTTATGCAAATAAAAAAAGAAAATATTTATTGAAACAATGATCAGTTATCCAACTACACTCCAACTACACTCCATTTGCAAAAATAAAATGCATTTTCACCACCAAACTCATATAAAATAGCTTATACAAATGCAAAATCGAGATACCCATTTGGTGAAAGTAGTTGTATTTTTTTTATTTATTTTGTTCAAAAACGACAACAAGTAGAAAAAAATATGCAGAACAAAATTATACAATGAACAAGGGTGCAAATGTTATGCATTTTCAAATACAAAACTGATAATGGAAAATGATAATAGCAAAGTGGAGATACCAGCTTCATAACAAGGATCGAGTTTGTCTTAAAGTGTAAAAGAAAAAATAATGTCGGAACAATAATGCTTACCCGTATCCGACATCAACTTCTTCTAATGGAGGGTGGGCGTCGTCGTTAATGGATGAGCAGCAGACTAGTAGTTAGTGTGGGTAATGGGGAAAGTCGAATGGTTTGGAATTTAGGGCCATTGTTTTGTTTTTGGTCTGCAGAGAAAAATTTTAGCGAGGAGGATATAATTTTTTCAATTCCGAATTTATCGTGAGAAGAAGCCTCTTTCAATGTCTCTTGAGATGGGCTGAATTGTCAATCAAATTGTGAAACAGATTGGGAAAGTAGCATTATCCCTTAAAATTTTAGTTCTTACATCAATTGGAGTTGCTTCAAATAATCAATGTCCATTAATTAATGTCAGAACAGCATCAAATGACAATTGATTCAATATATATTATATAACTCAAAGCATGATAAACTATTAATCAAATTTGACAGTGGCAAATAATAAAATCTTTAAATTGTATGTACAAGTGAAAAGATCAAATTCACTTCATAAGGAAGATTGCATAAGTGGGCTAGAAGGGCATCAAATTTAACACACACCTGTCTTTCCATAATTTCTAATGAAAAATTAGATATTATTGCTCCAATAAAATGTGACGACTTCATTCTACTTATACTGATGAAGGAAGAAACAAAGCCTAAAATCATCCCAAAAAAATTCTACGACCACATAAATAGAAGTCACTAACAAAATGTATCAAGTTATATGTTTCATGTACAAGAACAAGCGGGCTATTTCCAGCTTTTATTCTCCGAAATTTTCATTTGGCAGAAATCATCTGATCAATTTCACCATTTTGGTTGTACATAGACACAATTTTCTTTGCATACGATGGCATATGCCTATCAGCTCTGCAACCATAAATGTTAGATAAGCACACAGATCTTGGTTCTTTACCAGTTACAACTATATCTGGTATTCATATTGGAAGCATACCTTTGTTTACCCCAGGCACGATTTACATGGAGGTAGTTTCGGATAGTGTGGTAATCGAGGGAATACCGGGCAAATTCCAAACCCTTGGGACCAATCTTAGGTAGAAGAATGACATGAGAAACAGAGAAATTGATAATTGTTTCTAAGTATTTAAGTATAGTGCAAAATATCCTTACTAGATTTAACACAAATGCTAGAAAGTTGCCAATGAATCTTGGGGCAGGCTTCGAAGGTCCTCTCCCTAGGAAAATAATCAAGATCGAATTTAAAAGGAAATCTTGTGAAGTAATAGGGAATAACAGGCTACATCATCACCTAGCAATATTTAAATGTAGATCCAAAAAAGATAAGAGGAATCATAAAGAACCTACAAAAAAAAAAAAAAAACCCCACTACAGGCTTCAGCCTATTTCTTAAGAACATAGCTACCATATAATTGAAGATCCTTTTAATTATACACTCATGAACTGCACTTCTTACTTTGAGAAACTTCATGCTACGCAGAAAAAATATTCACACTCAATAACCTTTCATCATTCAACTTTGCATTAAAAACTCAACATTTCCGGTTAACCCTCTTTTTTCCACAAAATAAAATTACGTTGGTTTCTCGCTACTTTGATTCTAGATTCTAATAAATAATTATGCTGTTAGTATATTCTGACGAAATAGGTTTCTTGATATTCAATAATGTTTCATTACATGCTTTCTTTTCCACGAGTATTAAACCCTGCATGTGATATTCTCCTAGTAAGATCTTCAAACTCGGCTATCCAATTATGTTATAAATTTATAACAGCTTAATTATCATTCGTCCAGAATACTTGGTTAGAGCAGTAAAATCATTATTGCTTCCATTGGGTCATCAAGCGTGTATACTAACTCAATTTTTCCTGGAATTCTATACCCTAATTATGCAGTTCTACAATCTCCTGGATTGGTCTTCTCCAACAGATTTGCCAAACATTAAACATCGTAGTACTAAAAATTGAATCAAGAGAGGGAGAGAAGATAAAAATAAAAAAACCCTAAAGGTAATGACAGAACAAACAAAACCTAATATGGAATCAATAATATGGGAAGGAAAACTAGTGGTCATATAATATTTGACAATTCAATACAAATAATAAGTATATTCATATGTAGGTCACAGATTCAACCACCATGTAAATCATCAGTACATGATGGTGTGCCATTACATACCTAACTTGGCATTATCATCTGCCTTCACTGTTTCCATAACAAACGGACGCCTTTCACCCTGGAATAGCAAACACTTACGAGGTCATTTTTAAAGGAATTATAAAAAATACACAACATATATGATAAAAAAAAAAAAAAAGGATTCATTACATTACTAGTTGTAGGAGTGATCTCAAGAAGACCATTCACCAGGCTTAGCATTTCCTTTCCACGTTCATTTCTGTCATTTTCAATAGGCAAAAATGTAATAAACATGCCTTGAAAACAGAGATAAATTGGATGAGAAATTACAGGCGTACAATCACCAGGAAAATGCAGAAGCAGTGACAAGGATAGTGTATCCAGAAATTTGCATTGAATTACCTAACGGTGATATATTGTGGATGTTGAGTCATGCTGAGTCCAGCATACTTTGGCACACCCATGTACCCAACTACCAGATCCTGTACCAATTCAAATCACATAAGCAATAAATCTACTGCTCACTAGTTGAAGGGTTATTTATATTGACGGTGGCACGGTGCTCAACAACAATAGATATTGCGTGCAGTAACACAAGTCACTGCTTGTTCTATAGCCCAAGCTAAATTCAACTTTGCAGCAACTTTTTGCATCATAACTCATATATATGAGGGGTGTGCGTGCGCTTGCATGTGCGTGGGGGGGGGGGGGGGGGGGGGAGAGAGAGAGAAGTGATAAATGTCACAGCAAAATACTACATTACAGATGAAATCATTCAAGATATTGTGGACTCAAGTAAGTGAGAAAGGTTTAAAGGGCTCCAAAATATTATGTTGTTATATACCATAAAAAAATCAAGTTCCATTAGGGATGTTAGACCTAACACATGCATAATTCATTAATGGATGACAACGAGAGACTGTAACCTATAAATTTTACATGCTCTGATACTATGTTGAACATCTTAATCTAAAAGGTAAAGTTGTTAGATAATGCAACATGTATATCATTTAAATTTAATTTACCATTTTTCCCATCAAAACCTGGTACGAACATAATTCATTTCAATGAGAAGCGACAGGAGCTGATCTAGTGCATGGCAAGCACTAGAGGCCACTCGTGCTCGATTCATATGGAATATTTTTTTTTGTCATATATATATATATATAGTAAGCAAGAGGTCTTGAGTTCGACTATTTATGAGAATAACCTTTTATGCATTTATTTTAGTTCAATATTTTTCACACTTTTGAAGCATAATTATGAAACTAATGCAATAGGAAAGATTCGAACATATACTCTCCTTTGAAATTATGGAAAGCTTGACCACTATGGCATTGGTTAAGTTTGAATATCCAAAATTAATAAACTAGTAATAACATTTATTATTTATATGGAGTTAATTTTCTATCAAATTTTATTTAATTCAATGTTATACAGTCCTCTCTTTTCAATTTTACCCCAGTGAATTAAAATGTCTTCCCTCGTGTTATAACAAACAATCATTAAACCCCCACACCCCCTCGATAAACTCGATGGACAAGTCTTCTAGATTCAATTTTCTCTTATATCAAGATCCAGTAGTGTTATTTTAAGATGAAAAAAAGCATGGTAATATTTACTAATTTCAAGTATCGATTCCACATATAGATGAAGAATGAAAAATTATTGTCTTTGTTAACCTCAAAACCTACTTTGGTTTTAATTGCGGTCATTGACAGTCAATGTCCACCTGTGCTAACTCGAGATCCTAGATCCACCACGGGATGCAGTGAGATTTTTCCCAATGATCTTTGTATGCTCTTATACCATGTTGAACCATTTGATCTAAAAGCTTAAACTTTTATAAAATGCTACAGGTATATCATTTAAATACTATCTCCAACATCCTATTCATCTATCATTTGCATTACATGCTCAGTCGAAAGAAGAGATGTATGAAGAAATGCACATGCAAAAAACTACACTACATGCTTAGTTGAAAGAAGAGATGTATGAAGAAATGAAACCGAAACATTTCCATTGATTTGCAAATGGAGAAATCAGTTTTGATTATCAATGACATGGAAAGCCAACTTTCTTGCAATACATTAGTATAATCTTCATTTGATAAGATATTCTTTTGACAAGTTTTCTTTTGCCAAAAATTTCAGGTTTTGGATTTATGAAGCATAATACTCTTTCTAGTCTGTTAGGTAATCAAATTATCATGAATTATACAACTTGAACCATGCTCCTATTTTCTGCCCTTGCTTGCAATGAATTGTATAAACTTATATAATCTTAAGATTAGACCAAACCAAATATATTTCAGAAATCCTACCCACAATTGGGGAAAAAAGGAATAAGCAAGATGCAAAAGAACAGAGTAATTGCATAATGTGGACTGAAGTTCGGATGTTCAACAAAGTCATAAGGGAAAAAAGTGATAAAAACCAACTAATTAATGCTACAATAGTTTTGAGCAGAACTTGAAATTCAAGTAATGTCACTAAGCAGATTCATATGACATGTCTGAAGCTGTGTTCTATCTGTACTCACGAACAAAATTAACTGAATCTTATGTTTATGTAGCAAAAACTCACCGCCAACGCATTTGTGTAGTCAAAACAGCTGCAACACAAGAAAAGTTCACAGATTACCAAAGCGTAAATAGAAGAATGAAAATCAAAATGGAAGACATCCACCAAACATAAATCTTTGTTCAAACAACTTATAATGCATTTGAATAGTGTAATTGAATGCTGCCAATAATAATGACATTGGGTAATGACAGCAAATCAATAAATTCACCAGTTGAACTTAAATGCTAAAAGAATCAACACTAGATAACCATAAGGTACTTCAGTAGAGAAGCATTTGTATCATTAATATAGTTTCTGCTTGATCCCATTCTTTTTAACACCTTTTTTTCTATTTAACACTTTTTTTCTATAGTATTCAATTTTAACCACATTTTAATAATAAAATATTCTACTCAAAAACCCAAAATTTTCTCTCATTTTCAACCACACAATATCCCATCAATCACTATCCAAAACCTTTTTTTCTAAATAATGAGAATCAAATATAGGCATAGCTTTCATTTATTATGGCAGTTATTAAAAAAAAACATTTTCTTAAGTTTACCAAAATTGATTACTTTTTATATCTGCTAATTCATAGATCTTTGGGCTTTGATTATCAAGGAATAGAGCCTTTACAAATAAAGCCTATTCCGGTCTGGTCTGGTCCGGTATAGAATGAACTTCTAATCATGGAATTGACTCGAATTCGATCAACCAACTAATTTAACTTTTAAAATATGTATGAAGTATTAACAGATTTTTGAATGGAGATATAGTATCAAGGCTACAAGGCAAAGGAGAAGTGCTAAACAGACAACTTGTTTAAATATTTACCGAAACATTTAGGTCTCTCTATGATTGAAATAAACAGACATACGCCTTTTCCATCGAAGAACTGTTAAGAGTTTATCACCACGGCGCCATCACTTTTCAGTTACTTATATTAGTAATTATTAAGTAAAAGAAATTGAGACAGAAATACTAAGAGAGAAATTTTTTATAAATCTTATGTCCTTGGAAATTTAGAATTACAAAGTGAAAGAATTGTAAGACCCCATTTGCAGGGATCAAATAGCCATCCTATAAAATGACAACATAGATTCGGATTTCTGTAATTGCATTTGGAACGAATATGAAAAGAAGAAATTTTTTCTAAACAACCTTCTCATTAGTTTTAGTTGAATTTACAATTCAATCAGTTCTTATAGATTTATGATTTCCTTATTTTTTAGTGAAATGGGCCAAATATAGAATATGATTTATTACAGAAAATAGAGTTTTTTGATAAATGCAAACAAGCTGTTAATTGAATGAAGATAGCAGGAAAGGAAGGAAACTAGGAATTACCTGTAGCAAGAAGGAGCTATGACATCAGTTAACTCATTTGCTGGTAAACAGAAGTAGGGAACCTGCTTTAGTAAAATGTAAAGTCAAGGAGCATGGTAACAAGAATCAAAACCACATCAAAAGCTGAGGCTATGTTACCTCCTCAATATGGCCGTCTAGATGCTTCAATTGAACCTGTCAAAGTATAATACAAAGAAGTTCATAGAAGAGTCAGATTGCAAGTCTGAGCAATCCATTTACTTATATTCCTCCAGCAGAATCATATGCAATGATTGCAAAAGTATTAGGATATAAATAAATGGGATGAATGATCATCTCTCTCTTGGAAAATTTATAGGAGTGAGAATAAGCAAATAGTCTAGTATGGCATGCATTAAAAAGGTAACAATTGCTCCTCAATTTGTACCTCATTTGGCCAAAACAATTTCAAATTTACAAAATTGTCATACTACATGCCTTTTCCATTCATAATGATGAGAGTGTAATAATTAAAACTCTTGAAACCATGTTATTAAATAAATAGGTTTTTATGTTTATCTGTTATGAAGTTGTTTATTTGAATGAGGATAGATAGATATCCAGATTAGGTGTTATCTATTCCTAGTCTTTATCTTTCCTAACTAAGTATATTTTATCTCCTATTTTATAGGAGTGGTTAGCTGTATATCTCATCTATTTAAAAGAAGAGCATCCTTTGGAATAAATCTTTTCATTACACTTTCCTAAATATCAACATGGTATAGAGCATTAGGATTTTTCTCTGCTCCGGTTTCTGCCATGGCTGATCTGGTTCAACTGAATCTGTCAGTACAGATTCTGGTCCTCTTCATCCAAATGTTAACCAACAAATCCTCCTCATGCTTATACCTCAGAAAGACACTCACTGCAAATAACCTAGCATAAGCTTGATGGAACCAATTACCTAGATTGGTCTCAATCAGTGAATATGGCGATACGAGGCAAAGGTAAGCTTGGGTATCTAACCGGCTTTACACCAGCGCCATTTAAGAATGAAAGAACATATGCAACCTGGGAGGCAGACAACTCAATGGTGATTGCATGGCTTGTGAATTCTATGGAGAGAAGAAGGAATTGTTTGTCATATGAGTTAGCTAAGGATATTTGGGAGACAGTCTGTGATATGTACTTAGATTTGGGCAACTCGGCTCAGCAATTTTAACTTAAATTTATTTTGAGAGACTGCTAGCAAGGCGAATCTTCAGTCACGGACTACCACAATACCTTGACTGGATTATGATAAGAGCTAGACTTGTTCAAAGATGTTATAAAGTACTGTCCTGAGTGTAGCAAAACAAAATCAGATAGATCTAGAAATCGAGAGTGTTTGATTTTTTACATGGATTGAATAAAGATTTGGACGAAGTAAGGGGATGGAATCTGGGTGCGAGACCACTCTTAAGTCTGAAATAGGCATTTGCAGAAGTGAGAAAAGAAGAACTCCGAAGGAGAGTTATGCTTGAGAACAAGGAGACAGAAAGTAATTTGGGCATTCCAAATAGCTCTGCCTCAGCGTTGGTAGCAAGCTGGAATACAGTCTTCTGGAGCTTTGAAGGGTAATGTTGGAGATCACTGAGGAAAGAAATGAAATTTGTGGGTGCGACCATTGTCACAAGTCCAATCACAGCCGGAGGAGACATGTTGGAAACTGGTTGAAAACCAGCTAACTTGAAGCCACACAATCAGGTTGAAAACAAGGGATACCAAGCAGCCTTGGAGGGAACCAGCCAGCAGCAGCCAATCTTTATCCAGGAACAGATCGTTGAAAGTCAAAAACTGTTTCAGCTAAAGCAATTCCTGCCAAACTGAGTAATTCTCATTCCTCCCTGAATCCATCTTGCAATTTTGCACAAAAAGGTAGTTTTCTCTGGCACTTAACACACAAGTTGCAAACAATGATGAGTGGATAGTGGACTCTGGAGCTTCAGATCACATGACTGGAAACTCTAAATTGTTTTCTACATATGTACCATGTCTTGGAACACTTAAGATTATAATTGTTGATGAATCCCTTTCTTCCGTAGCAGGAAAAGGAAATATTAAAATTTCACAAGATATTATACTCTACTCAGTTTTACATGTTCCTAATACTTTGTGAAATTTGATATCATTTAGTAAGATTACCAGTGACCTGAATTGCAAGGCTAATTTCTCTCCCGATCTTTGCCAAGTTCACCCATTGCCATCCCTAGTTTCGTGCTTTTACCTCTAATCTTGACAGCACAAATACTCCGAGAAATCTCTGAGGCATTGGAAATTCTCGAATGGGGAGAGGAAGGTATTGAAGAGATGTAGGAACTTGAAAAAATGAAACTTGGAATGTGGTGGAGTTGCCAAGAGGAAGAAGGCCGGTTGGTTGCAAGTGGGTGGTTAATGTGAAATATAAGATCATCGGGACAATACAACGCTACAAAGCTCGCCTTGTTGCAAAAGGATGCACTCAAACCTCACCTATGGCATTGATTACACATAAACTTCACATCAGTAGCAAAACTAAACACAATCCAAAATTCTTTTATCTTTAGAAGCCAGGTTGGATTGACCTCTCCAACAATTGGACATTAAGAATGCATTTTTGAATGGGGAGTTACAAGAGGAAATGTGTATGACATTACTATAGGTTTTTACAAAAAAGAGTGGAGACAAAATGGTATGTAAACTGAAAAAAATCTTCATATAGTCTCAAACAGTCACCAAGAGCATGGTTTAATAGATTTGCGAAGGTGTTGAAAAGTCACGGATATCAACAAGGAAAATCAGACCATACCATGTTCTTCCAACTATCTGGAAATGGGAAAAAGACCATCTTAATTGTATATGTCGATGACATAATCCTTATTGGCGACAATATAGTTGAGATAGAACGACTTAAGAGAAGTCTCACCGAATGACATATCAAAGGCTACTTTCAGGACTTGTTACGGACATTATGAATTTACTGTTATGCCTTTTGGTTTGACCAATGTCCTAGCTGTATTTATAGACCTCATGAATCGAGTGTTCCACCAGTACCTAAACCAGTTCGTCATAGTATTTATTGATGACATACTCATGTACTCTACAGATAAGAAGCAGCATTAAGAACGACTCCGAGTAGTACTCTAAACCTTGAGGAAGGAGAAGTTATATGCCAAATTTAAGAAGTGTGAATTTTGGCTCGATGGAGTGGGTGGCTACCACTCAGGGTATCGAGGTTGACTCGGTTAAAATGGAACCGGTAAAAATTTGGCCTTGACCGACCAGTATAGGTGAAGTTCGCAGTTTCTTGGGGTTGGCTAGCTATTATAGGAGATTTATTGTGGGTTTCTCAAAGATACCAAGGCCGATGACTCAGTTGACTAGAAAGGGTGTGATGTTTCAGTAGACGGAAAAATGTGAAAAACATTGACAGGAACTCAAGCATATATTAGTCTCAGCTCCTGTAGTAACGATACTTGAAGGTTCTGATGGGTTTGTAATTTATAGCCACGCCTCCAAGCATGGTTTAGGCTATGTTTTGATGCAACATGGAAAAGTGGTTGCTTATGCCTCAAGACAATTGAAGCAATATGAACAGAACTATTCAACGCACGACTTGAAGCATGTAGCGGTAGTTCACACCTTAAAGATATGACGTCATTATCTCTACGATGGGAAGTGTGAAATCTATACAGACCACAGGAGTCTCAAATACTTCTTCACACATAAGGAACTGAATATGAAAGAGGAGGTAGTTGGAATTAGCAAAAGATTATGACTGTACAATTCTTTACCATCCAGATAAGGCTAACGTAGTCGCAGATACTTTAAGCAGGAAGACAGGATCACAGTTAGCAATTTTACTTACGGTACATGAACACTTGAAAAAGGACTTTGAGAAAATGAGATTAGAAGTCACCAATCCGTCGACCCAGACTACAACAAGAATACAAGCATTCGTGATTCGACCTACTCTTCGGGATCGAATCAAGGAAGCATAAGATAAAGATCAATTTCTACAAAAGATTAAGACTGAGGTTGGTACAAACAAACGTATAAGATTTGAAGTATCTATAGATAACGTGCTTACTTTTTAAAGAAGATTGTGTACCTAAGGATGCAAGTATAAGAAATGTTAGATTAGAAGTGGCTCATTCCACCCTTACGCTAAACATCTAGGAGGTACAAAAATGTATCGAGATCTTCGAGTTACATTTTGGTGGAGAAACATGAAGAGAGAAATTGGTCTGTACGTGGAGAAATGTATTGTCTTCCCGCAGGATAGGCTGAACGTTAAAGGCCATCAGGGCTATTAAAATCGTTTAATACTCCAGAATGGAAATGAGAACACAGCAATAGACTTTGACTTTGTGGTAGGCTTTCCAAGTCAATAAGAGGTCACAATGCTATTTGGGTAGTGGTTGACCATTTGACAAAGTCAGCACATTTTCTACCAATCAAAATCAATTTCAATATGGAGCAGTTAGCACGGTTATATATTAGAGAAATAGTCAAGTTGCATAGAGTTTCGATCACAATTATTTCTGATAGAGATCCCAGGTTTACATGAAAATTTTGGAAGAGCTTGCAAGGAGCTATGAGGTTAAAATTGAAGTTTAGTACTGCTTATCATCCACAGATAGATGGACAATCAGAAAGAACCATTCAAAATCTAGAAAACATGTTAAGGGCATGTTTTAGATCTTAAAGGTAGTTGCAATACATATCTACCGTTAGTGGAATTTGCTTACAACAATAGCTTTCAGGCCATTATAGACATGGCCCCATATTAGATTATATATGGTAGGAAATGTAGATCTCATATCCATTAGGATGAGGTTAGAAGAGTTTTAGGTCTAGAAATCATTGAATGAACAATTGAGGCGGTTGATAAGATTAGAGCAAGAATAAAGAAAGCAGAAGACCGCGGAAGAGTTATGCAGAAAGAAGAAATGATTTGGAATTTCAAGTAGGCGACAAAGTTTTTCCAAAAGTGGCACCAATGGAGGATGTATTGAGATTAGGAAATAAAGGGAAGTTGAGACCGCGGTTTATTGGTCCTTTCGAATTCTTGAAAGGATTGGTAGTTTGGCTCACCGATTTGCCTTACAACCTGAACTGGCAGCATTTCATAATGTGTTCCATGTTTCGATTCAGAAAATATGTTCATGATTCCAACATGTGGTAAGTTATCAGACTTTAGAAGTACAAAAGACCTGTCATGTGAAGAGATCCCGAAGATGATTTTGGATAGAAAAGTGCATTTAATGTTTAAAAAGGTGGAACTAAGTACTGAAGCGGTTTTCCTTCGTGAGGCAAGGCGTAAGCCTCGAGGTGGATTGATGTGCAAGCTTTACAAAAAACCAAAATTCAGTAAAAAATTATAAAATAACACAAAAAATACACAACATATATCCAATATATCCTATATAGTTAATTGGATATATAGTATATAGATATTGGTAGACATAACTTACAGATAAGTCAATTTGAAATAATATTAAAATATTTTTAATTTTCTTTTAATTTTTGTTTTTAATTTTAAAAAGTAAATAATTATTAATTTTATTTTATAGTCTTTAAAATATTTTAATTTAATTTTTAAATTTAATTTTACTTTTAAAGTGTAATACAATTTTTATTTTTATTGTTTTTTTAATCTAATATACAAATACATAACATACACATACAAAAATTGGACTCTCTTAGATACAAGAGCAGATGGCCCATTTATTACCCCTGTGATAGCCCATTTATTAGACTTGTGACTTGGCCACCGACCTCAGCCCAGTGTTAAGTCTCTAACCCTAATTTCTAAAATAATAGTATTATATAAAGCACACAGATGCAGGCTGCAACTCTTCCTCCTTCGTTCGTCACCTTCTCTGATGGCAGCTCCTCCGACAGCTCCTTCCTTCTCTGAAGTAGCTCCTCCGTAAGAAAAATCTTTATGAGGCGCATTCTTTGAGGTGTCGCCTCAGTATTTTTGCCTCACAGTCGACGCCTCAAGGCACAAGTCACGTGCCTCACGGTAAGGCACGCCTCCACCTCGCCTTTTTAATCCATGAGTGTATCAACTCAGAAATAGAGAAGTTACCCTGGTCAAGATCCAATGGAGAAATCATGGACTTGACAAAAATATTTTAAATAGGGAAGATTGTAAAGTCCCAAATTTCTCATAAAATAGAATTTATTTTTCTTATATGCAATATTTCTTGTACTTTGAAAGTTAGAGACTAAAGGAGTATGTATATTAAATTTCAATTTTAGTTATCAAATATTTAGATTTTTATAGGGAAATGATAAATATATCAATATTGAGCTAGTTGGATAACCCATAATTAATCATGTATATTAGGCTCTAGAAAAAGTTTAATCGGATAACTTGGACCAAAGATTTTACAGTTTATCCAAGTTGTTATTATTTTGTTTTGATTTAAATAAAAGATTGTATTTTAATTAGAGGATGGCCATGTGTGAGATTTGGAAAAGGGCGGTTTTGATTTGATAATTTACTTTTTAAGATTTGATAGGATTTGATTGTCATGTATCCCATAAAGTTGTTGTATGAATACTCATTTTAGATGATAGAGACATGTTACTTGAAATATGCATTTTCTACACGAAGTTCCATACCCTTATCCCCACTTTATCCCCCATTCACGTGTCTCTCTAAGCATATCTCATTTTCCTTCTTTCTTTTCATGTGTTTTATGTAAACTAGAACACGAACAAAAGTATTTCAAAATTAACACATCTTTTAGGAAGAAGCTATTTTTATTATAAAGTTTTGGGGCAGTTCTTTTTGTGATCATCAAATCAGGCTTTTTAAAGGTTTAAAGTAGGATAATGAGGTGCAGTTTTTTTTTTTTTTTTTTCATTTAAATGTTTTCGAATTATTATACTTATGAAAGTTAAAGATATGATATGATATGATGTTTATGGTATAGTGATCTGGTACCAAATATATGATATGTATTGAGCTCTTATCGATTTTTAAAGATATGATGACGGTGTGATATTTTTAACATATGCGTTAAATATTTTTATTTGGGATTGCACCATTATTTCGTGTCCTACTAAGTATTCCCATAACTCACCCATTTTCCCTTACTCAGAGGTTAGAATGGGTCGTTGGTTGGCGGGCGATGTGGTACAGTCATTGTACCTGGACTCGTTGGACTTAACATATTTAATTCTGGTATAACTTGACTGAATATTTTAAATTCTGCAATAATCTCAGTTTCATAAATTTATGAATATTCCTTGCTTTTCTTTAAAATCAGAGCATGAATTGATTATTTGATTACGTTCTACTTATGTGACATTTTTCATGACAAATAATTAATGATATATTTTATTATATCCTGTTAAATAAAATGTGTTGTGCACGAAAAATCATCAATTTTTATTTGTTCAGGAAACTAATTATTACAAAAAACAGTTGACTAGCACAACAATTAATAACTTAGCCGCCTGATCTCTACAAATTAGTCCCCTAAATTCAGTTCGCCTATCAATCAAATTTGCAGCCATTTTCAACTTTACCCTTGGAGCGTTCAATAGTAGTGGAATGGGAAGGGGAAATTTCGGAATAAAATGCATATATATAACCTCATTATTAGAGTTTAAATAAACAGACACCTGCAATGTCAGTTGAATTTATCAAAAACATTTTGACGAACATTTGTTTTCAAAGTAGTTAAACTCCAGCTTATCTAATTTTCAGAACAAAAATACATAATTCAAGAGTACATGCTTTTCAGTGTGCAGATTCGTTTATGTTTTTTATTTGAACAATGTGAAATTTCATGTTTTTTTATTATAACGATTTGCCAAACATGGTCTAAAATAAAATGTGGCATAAATGAATTCTTTAGTGGATTGGATTTTATTTTAATTGTGTTTTGATATGAAATTGGTCATTATGTATAATAAAATACTTTAAATGATAGCAGTTCCAATTATTTGGTGTTTCTTAAATTTTAGTCGAAACCGGTTTCAATCACTTATTGAAATTCTCAAGGAAAGCACTTTTATTAAAAAAATAAATATTTTGTAACGGTTCGAATTCTAAAGGAATTTGGGTCGTTACACTTAGACTCTAAAATAGGCCAGTATATGTTCTAACAACTTGGGCACAGAAGCCGAGTCGTTACAATTTCAGTCAGAAAGTCAAGAATGCATTTCCTTTGAGAAATACTAATACCCTTTTTGACCTTACAACTTCTGTTGGCATAAATCAAGGAAAATCAAATCAAGAGATATCAAAGAATATTAGCTGTATTATTATTTTTTAGATTTAGAATCAATTTATGTTAATTAGCCATAATTTTAGGATTTACTTTTACTGTACACATTCTCCTCCTATATATATTTGTACATCCTTCCTTTGTCAATATATGAAAATATCATTTTGCTCCAATTATATCTTAATGGTATCAGAGCCTTAGGGCTTTTTTTTATCCTCCATGGGCGATGATAAAATTCCAGTAGCTTCCTTCCCTGGTGAAGCTACATCTACACATTCAAATCAGACCCAGTCTTGCGGTGGGTCTGTTGGATCTCTTCAAATAGGTGATAATAGTTCAATTCACATCACAGCACATAAACTTGATGGCCGAAACTATCTGCAGTGGGCCCAATCTGTAAAAATTGTTATTTGTGGCCGTGGAAAGCTCGGCTACATCACCGGTGACTTACCTGCTCCAGAATCGACGGATCCAACGTACAAAGTTTGGCTAGCTGAAAACTCGATTGTCCTCGCTTGGCTAATCAATTCAATGGAACCCAAGATCAGTCGTCGTTATCTCTTCTTCAAAACAGCCAAAGAAGTCTGGGATGCAGCTCGACGTATGTATTCTGATCTCGGCAATACCTCTCAGATTTTCGAACTCAGAACCAAGTTGAAAGAAATCAAGCAAGGAACTCAGACAGTTACCCAGTATTTCTCTGATTTACAGGATTTGTGGCAAGAACTCGACCTCTATTTGGAAACCGACTCTCTCTGTCTAGACTGCAGCGTAAAGCAAAGAAAACAGCTTGAACGAGAGCGTGTATTTGACTTCCTCACCGGGTTAAATAGGAACCTCGATGAAGTTCGAGGAAGGTTGATCAGCCGCTCTACATTTCCTGACACGGAAGAAGCTTTCTCTGAAGTTCGTCGTGAAGAAGCTCGACGTAAGGTTATGATGACAGATTCCGGGCCACAAAATCAATCTTCTCCAGAAAGCTCTGCCCTTGTCACCAAAGATTTTCCTGCGAACAATCGATCAAGCTCTGATTCACGACAAAATCGACGGGGAGATCGCATGTGGTGTGACCATTGCAATCGTCATGGTCATACACGATCTACTTGCTGGCCACTTCATGGGAAACCTGCTAATTGGACACCTCGAAGGCATACAGATGGGAACCAGTCTGAAAAGAGGGCATACCAGACTCAATCTAAAAGTGATAATGACATCACAGCAATTAGAGCTCCACCTTCATTCAGCAAAGAGCAAGTGGAACATTTATATCGCCTTCTAAATCAGTCCTCGACAGATTACTCCATTTCAAATTCATCCTCGGCTTCTAATATAAGTTCATGCTCTGTAGCTCACTCTGGTAACTATCACTTGGCCTTAACTGCTTCTAATGATCAGATGGTAGCTTGGATAATTGATTCAGGTGCCTCTGATCATATGACGGGTGTTTATAAACTGTTTCATTCATACACTCCTTGTCCAAATAAAGCTACTGTTAAAATTGCAAATGGCACATTGTCACCTGTTGCAGGAATAGGAACTGTGAAATTATCTCCTGACCTTGTCCTTGAATCCGTTCTTTATGTTCCCTCATTAACATGTAACTTGATCTCTGTGAGCAAACTTACTCATGATAATCAGTGTGTTGCTAATTTTGGGTCTTCCTCTTGTCAATTTCAGGAACTATCATCGGGGAGGATGATTGGCAGTGCTAGGATTCATGATGGACTCTACTTCCTTGAAGATCAAAATAACAAAAGTATACAAATTCTTGCATCTGGCATTGCTTCCGTCTCTACTTCTAGTTCTAGTAAAATAATGTTGTGGCACCATCGACTTGGTCACCCAAATTTCTCTTATTTAAAACATTTATTGCCATCATTATTTAATAATGAAAGTTCAGTTTCTTTTCAATGTGATATATGTCAGCGTGCTAAACACACTCGATCTTTATTTTCCCCGAGACCATATACCCCATCCGCACCTTTCACCTTGATCCATAGTGATATATGGGGCCCGTCAAAAATCACGACTTCCCAGGGAAAACGATGGTTCATTACATTCATTGATGATCACACACGTATTACTTGGGTCTACCTTCTACGAGAAAAATCTGAAACATACCATGTGTTCAAAACCTTTAAAAATATGATTGAAACTCAATTCCAAACCAATATTCGTATCTTAAGAACTGACAATGGTAAAGAATATTTTAATTCCATTCTAGGTGATTACCTATCACAAAATGGGATTATTCATCAAAGTTCGTGTGTTAACACCCCACAACAAAATGGAGTCTCTGAACGAAAAAATAGACATCTGTTGGAGGTAGCTCGTGCCATTATGTTTACCATGAATGTTCCCAAATATTTATGGGGAGATGCTATTTTGACAGCCATTGGTTCAACTCAACACTCATTTCCCTACTATTCCCTCAACTCCACCTGAACCTTTACTACCTATCCCTGTCTCAAATCCGAAAAATATCTCAAGTCAAACACGAGATAATTTTCCAGAACTAGAAATAGAGGGAGAAGTTACTAAGCCAATTCAGCAAGAGTTACGTGTCTACTCAAGGAAAAGGGTCTCTCAAGGAAATAAAGAAATCATAAATCCTATTCACAGTCAAGAAACTGAACCCGTGATAGAACCTCAGTCATCAAATGTGTCAGGTAATCAAAATCCATGTTCTGATTCTGATTTAGATGTTCCTATTGCAATTAGAAAGGGTACTAGGTCATGTACTCAACACCCTATCTCCAAATTTATTTCTTATTCTAATCTATCTTCTTCTTTCCATGCTTTCACCTCGAATTTGTCCAGTATTATTATTCCTAGGACTATTGAAGAGGCTTTAAATATTCCTGAATGGAAAGCTGCTGCTCTTGAGGAAATTCGAGCTCTTAAACAAAACAATACTTGGAGTTTGGTAGAGTTGCCACATGATAAAAGGACAGTAGGATGCAAGTGGGTATTCACTGTCAAATATAAAGCTGATGGTTCTATTGAAAGGTACAAGGCACGGTTGGTGGCTAAGGGATTCACATAGACCTATGGGATCGACTACACAGAAACCTTTGCTCCTGTTGCCAAACTTAACACCATCCGAGTTCTACTCTCACTTGCAGCAAACTTAGACTGGCAATTGCATCAACTTGATGTTAAGAATGCCTTTTTAAATGGTGATCTGGAAGAAGAAGTCTACATGAGTCAACCCCCCGGTTTTGAAGAAAGATTGGGTAGAAAAACTGTTTGTAAACTAAACAAATCTCTTTATGGATTGAAACAATCTCCTCGTGCTTGGTTTGATCGATTTTCTAAGGTGATCAAGAACCTCGGATATATACAAGGGCAAGCAGACCACACTTTATTCGTAAAACACACAGCAGGTGGAAAAATAACTATTTTGATAGTTTATGTTGATGATATTATCATCACCGGAAATAATACTGAAGAAATGAATACAATGAAACAGATGATGGCAAGGGAATTCGAAGTCAAGGACCTTGGAGCACCCAAATATTTTCTGGGAATGGAATTTGCAAGAAGTAAGAAAGGTATTTCTATGTCTCAAAGGAAATACACTCTTGATCTATTAAAAGAAACTGGTATGCTGGGGAGCAAACCGAGTAAAACTCCAATTGAACTTGGTAATAAAGTGAGAATGTCTGAAGGAAATCCAGTTGACAAAGGGAGATATCAACAACTTGTTGGAAAGCTTATTTATCTCTCACATACTAGGCCGGATATTGCTTTCGCTGTGAGTCTCGTAAGTCAGTATATGCATGCACCTCGTCAAGGTCATCTCGATGCAGTGTATAGAATCTTGAGATATTTAAAGCAAACGCCTGGGAAAGGTTTGTTCTTTAGAAAAACTGATGATCGAAAGGTCAAAGTATTCACAGATGCTGATTGGGCTGGTTCAATCGATGATAGAAAATCAACGTCTGGCTATTGTACTCTATTGTGGGGTAACTTGGTAACGTGGCGGAGTAAGAAACAGTCTGTGGTCGCTAGGAGTAGTGCCGAAGCAGAATACAGGGCTATGGCCCATGGAGTTTGTGAAGTCATTTGGATAAAAAGGTTGATGGAAGAACTAAAAATAAAATATGAAGGACCAATACAACTCTATTGTGACAATAAATCAACCATTAGTATAGCTCACAACCCAGTGCATCACGATAGAACAAAACATGTGGAAGTGGATCGACACTTTATTAAAGAAAAACTTGATAGAGGTATTATCAGCATTGAGTATGTGCACACTGATCATCAGCTGGCTGATATCCTTACAAAAGGTCTGTCAGAACAAGTGTTTGGTTTTCTACTAAACAAGCTTGGGCTTATCAACATCTACAGCCAAGCTTGAGGGGGAGTGTTGGCATAAATCAAGGAAAATCAAATCAAGAGATATCAAAGAATATTAGCTGTATTATTATTTTTTAGATTTAGAATCAATTTATGTTAATTAGCCATAATTTTAGGATTTACTTTTACTGTACACATTCTCCTCCTATATATATTTGTACATCCGTCCTTTGTCAATATATGAAAATATCATTTTGCTCCAATTATATCTTAAACTTCCATTCCCAAGAAGTATCACTTCAGCAATCCTTTACCTCGAATTCGATGGCCAAGCTTTTCTTCAGTTTTCTATCTCAGCCATATTGTCTCCAGTTAGGATAATATCATCGACCTATACAATTAAAATTGTCTTCATCCCTTCTTCATACTGTTGAAAAAACATGGTATGATATGACTATCCTCGTTGATATCCTTGACTTTCAACATTTCTACAAATCTATCGAGCCACGCTCTAGGCAATTGCTTGAGAAGATATAGTGATTTCTTGAGTTTGCATACCAGATTTTCTTCATTCCTTTTATTGAAGCCTAGTAGTACGACTTATTCTTCTAATTCCACATTCAGAAATGCATTCTTAATGTCCAGCTGTTGATGTGACCAATCCAAATTGGCTAAAGACGAGAACTCAAATTGTATTCAATTTTGCTACAGGTACAAATGTCTCTGTGTGGTCAATGTCATTGTTTGGGTATATTCTCTTGCAACAAGGAGAGCTTTGTAGCGATATATTGTCCCATGCTTTGTATTTTACATTAAAGACCAACTTGCAACCAAAAGGTTCCTAGTGTTATAGAATTAGAGATTTGAATACTCCCTTTTCCAGCAGCAGATCCATCTGTAATTTTAATTTTAATATTGCCAGCATAAGTTGGGTATGAGAAGGGGTGATATGAAATGAATTCGTAATTCGCTTGGAAGGGCCGGAATTAATAATCCAACGAGGATGAAGATTGACTAGGCGTTTGAAGAGACGAGACTATTTGATATAGTTGCTCCATTTGTTCAAGATTGAATGCACTACTAGAAAGAAGGAATATTTTCTATCTCGGCTTGGTAGCCACCACTCCAAGTGTTTTCCCTTAGTTTCCAATCCACAGGATTCTCGTGTAAATCCCAGCACATATCTTCATGGTGTTCAGGCTTAGGGCAGCGTTTACAGCAAGGTTGTCCTTGTTGCTTTTTTGGGCCAAACCTATTATGTATGCCTTTAGATACTAGGCTCAAATTTTTTGCTCGAACACGTGGCACTGTTCCTGGTCCATTTCTTATAACTTCAAGCTCTTTACCTTTTGATAACAATAGGGATGACTTAACTTGAGGCCTAGACGAAGACCCAAACAAAGGAGTTCTCTTCTTCTGTAACATCATCGATCACAACTTTTCTTCTCTACGCACCTCCGAAAACACCTCGTATAGTCGTTGTCCAGGAGGAATTTAGCCCAACAAAGAATTCGTAAACCCTTTCATTCCCCAATTTCTCTATCACCTGGGCATTCCCATTCTTCCCTAGACCTTAGATCGAGTTCTTACCACGGTACCATCATCTCCCTCTAATAGTCAATAACATCTCTTTCACCTTGTTTGGTTTGCCACAATTTGGTTTTGATTTCCAAAATTTGGGATGAATTTTTAGAGTCGCGGGTACATCTCCCAATTGCATCCTACACATCCTTTGCCATAGGTAGGAAGAGATACATCTTTTTGATGGAAGGTTTCATGGAGTACACAAGCCACGTAGTTACTATAGAGTTTTCTGACCTCCATTCTTGTAGAAGGGCAGTGTCGATTGAGGTGGGTTTTTTAGTCTCACCTGTCAGGTACCCTAGTTTCCCTTTTCCATCAACCACTAGTTTAATTGATTGAGCCCACTCCCAAAAATTCCTTCCATTTAGTTTTCCTACTGGAAGTTGGAAGGAGGTATTGTCAAGTCCGCATGAACCCATGGTGGAGATGATTTCTGCCTCTCTGTTGACCAATCCAGATGTCATTGTTCTTATGTTATTGAAAGGACTTTCCATCATAATAATGCTTTATTCCCTGACAATTATAATCAATTCCGAATTTCAACAGCAAGCAGTATATTTCAGTTCAAGCATTCCATGGAATATATAATTAACTTTGTACTACCAATATTAAGGGAGGAAATTATTTAGAACGAATATAATTTCATCTTATTTTCAATACCTTTGAGTCCGTCCAAGCAAGTTCAAAAGTGTTTTACACTCTCTTCCTTGCCTAACTTATAAGTCCAGTGTCCAATATGATGTCGCAATGTCCATACTTCTATTTGGCTGATAATTCTATAAAAACATAAAAGCAACAGGCGGACAAAAGACTCCCCATCTTCTACTCAAAATTAAATGATAATGATGATCACTAATATAGTATGGAGTTCTCCATCATGGAACGATTTTCGATATTATATTCTTCTTAAAAGACTAATAAAGATAGATGTTTCGGTGCATATACATATACACCGATACTCGTATACTTGAACATCATGCTTGTGAGAATAAAAATTATAGAAGCCAAACCTTGTAATCTTGCATAAATTCATAATGTAGAACAGTCTCGGGTTCATTACTAGCAGCCTTCAAAAACTTATCTAAGCCTTCTCGAGTTCCGTTATCCACTATATAGAAAAAGAGCATTAGGTTTATATAGAGTGCAAATGCAAGCAATTTCAGTAATACACAGACAAAAGTCAGACATTGAACATAAACAGCCCACTTCCTAACAATTTAATGAGAACAAATTAAAACATGTGCATCATATTGGTGAAAGGTGCAAATTTTATGACTAGAGAATGGAAGTCCAAAGTACCAATAAGATCACAGGATAATCACTGCTAAAGGTCAATCACAGTAATAGTCTTCAAAAATGTTTAAAAAATGTTATTTTAGTTCTTTAAGTTCTAATTTCAACATATTAGACCTAAGGATATGGATATAGTCCAATTTGTTAAATTCGTCAATGAATTGATGGAAATACCATAAGTAGTCATTTTCTGCATGTCTAGAGGGGCTAATATAAAAACTAAGAGAACATACAAGAGGACTTCAAATGATTGTTCTACAACTTCTTGCAGATTTTTTGAGAAATAAAACCTACGAACCTTGTCCATATCAGTTAATGTCCTCACAACATCACACATGCACTGCTGATTTACTTCCGTCCATTCATTTATAGAACGTTACAAATTGGACCCATCACAACAAAATCAAATCATATAATGTGTTCAAATCGGAAATTTAGGCATTACTAGCAAGATCTGATCAATTATTAACAACCAAAAACATAGATGGATAATGTAATGCTGTATTCTAAAAGTTTTAGAGGATGATGCTAGTTTTCAAGTAAAAACAATATTTTGGAAATTATGATTAAGTATATTGTTTTTGAGCTAGAGACCTGATATCAATTACAATATGTATATGTTTTCCATCTTAGTATAGTGCATTTGATACCGGTTTTCAATGATGTATATCTATATTAAAATGTATTCCTTCAAATTTAACAAGAAGCATATATTACCGCAATTAGTGCCTAGAACATAAAGCTTTTCCAAATTCAGATGGTGCTCCACTGATCTTAATGCTGCAGTTTAAGAAATATCTCTGCATTAAGATATTACCAGTCATAACAAAGGAGATATCTGAAGCAGTATAGCAAGATTACAACCTTGTACTTGGCATCCAACACCACAAAAGAGAAGACGTTTCACCCCAGAAGCCTGTGAAGAAAAGGTGACAGTTTGCTAAGGACGTGTAAGAATATATACATGTCAACTTGAGCTGCGTTGTTAGACTAAATAATATATGGCTTCAATAATTGTTTACTACATAAAGACAAGTTAAATACCTTAAAATATGGGCAAGGACGCAAGTCAAACAACATCTTTCAACACTACAATTTTATAATGATAAATAAGAACATAATAGAATCTAACACAAAATTGCAAAAAAATGCATCAAGAAATGAGTATCTAAGGTGAACCTACAACTTCAGTGCTATTATTCACATAAGCATATATAACCCTATAGCTTCAAGAGCAACATTCACATAAAACATAAAAAAATTAAAAATTAATTATGACCCTACAAGTTCAAGAGCATTATTCACATAAAGAAGTTTACGACCCTACAATTTCAAGAGCATTATTTTCATGAAAACATATATGACTCTATCTAAGGGAAGTATTCACATAAAATTTAATTTCCTTGTGTAAAACACTAACTTGACTCAACTAATTATTTGTCTAATATATTTTAACCAGGGACAAGTCAGGATTATGATGGGTTGGGGGCGACAATGAGATACTTAACAAGACAAAAGCAAAGGTTCTAAGCTCCACTATTTCAAAATTACGAAGGATATCATGGTTGACTAACTTTTTATATGTAGCGCTTACCATATTACTCAAAGGCTCCATATATGAATTGCACTAGAAGTCCTAGATCAAAAGGAAGTAACTGAACAAAAATAGAATATTCCTTGCGTTGTTGCTCATCCATATTTTACAATAATGTGGAAAAGAACCTTGTATAGATACCTTCCAAATGAGTTCACTTAGAAGAAATTCTCTCTTTAGAAATATTCACTAAATGATCCTCCATCAAACAATTTTCCGTAGCTGCAGGCTACCCTATAAATACAATTCCAAAATAGCAAGTAAATCTGAGACCTCTAAGCCAAAAAGATCGAGCATACTGCCTGCAAATAATCACTATTATATCCTACACTTATATTTTTTCACAACTTCGGAGAAGTTTCTGGATGATTGAAAATACCTTTGCAAATCCAACAGCAATATTAGCTTTTACTTTACCGGACATAAATTTTCCTGCTTACAATTGTGTTCTTAATATTAAAATACTCACTCCGTCCCACAAAGATAGTCCCAAACCAATTTTCACACAGATTAAGAAATATCAATTAATGTTGTTGAAAAAATAAATTTTACAACCACTCTTCCTAATATACCCCTAATAAATTTTGTAGTTTCTACAAAATTGAAAGAGAATAAATTTATTTAGACTAATAAAAAAACAATTAAATAAGAGCAAAATGAAACATAAAATACTAACTTCACTCTCAAAAAAGAAAGTGGACTATCTTTGTAGGATGGGCGAAAAATGAATAGTGGACTATCTTTGTAAGACGGAGGGAGTACTATTCAACATGAATGTATGGAATAGTTATAACCATAGGCAAGAAAAGAGAACTTGGTTATCATACACATTCAAGTGCCGAACTCATCCATTTCTTCAACCAACAAATAAACACCCTATAAAAAACAACATATATATTTTCCGAGTCAAACTGAGGGAGAGTATTGAATCAACAAGATCAAAATAAGAACACTTCTGCCTCATGCAACCTATTTTTTTGTAAACTAAATGATAAAGTAAAAATAGTAAGCAATTATAGTAAATTGCAATTTTCTGAGTCATATTATATCAACATGGCCTATGGGATCATTCAATATTCAGCTAAATGCTAGAGTTGCTCTATTTTAGGCTTAGCTTCATTTTGGCTCGGGAGCTGTTACACCCGCTCCCAATGTTGGGGACTATTTTAATAGAATTGAAATTTTGTGGACTAAATTGAGTATTAATTCAACTTAGGGACCTTGCTGCAATTTTCTATATACTTGAAAATATGGCACACGTTTTTTTTCTTGTAAATAAATGTTTGGTCCAATTCCTTGATTTATGCTTTTTCCCTTTAAGGCAATAATTATTTGTTGACCATTATAGGGTGTTATATATGAAAAGTAGGCATACATGAAGGGATGTATACATGTTACTCATGCTAGAAAAGGAATCTCCAATCCCCACACTAATTTCCAGGCATAGCTGACCTTTCATTGCTGGTAAGAATTATGGTGTACCCCCATCATGGCCAATCCTTGTTAATGCATGACCCTTATCATTTCCTATATAAGACATTTCTCCCACATGCATACGCACACCATTGTCAATTTATATACACACACGCGTAAAACTATTGGAAGAGAATTCTAGGAGGATTCACGTATCTTCACTTCGTTTTTTCTACATTCTTTTCGGTAAGTATGTTTTCTATGTTTTGGATCATACTATGAAATCAATTTCAAGAAAATATTACGGGTCCCATATGATATGATATGATATGATATGATATGATATGTTTATAACTATTCTAAGGGACCGGAGTTTAGTAGCGCTACACATAAGAATTCTTACCACTTATGTTCGGTAAAATTCTTGTGTCTCCCTATATTGATTATGATCTTTATGTTATTCATGATAATTATTTTGGCATGCTTACTCAGGTTTTATAAATCTCATTCCACGATATTTCTTCCTTTCAGAAAATTGATATTTCGACGCGGTCAACATGGAGGTGGCAAGAGTAGCTAAGATTGACGAGATTATTGGATTGAAAAACATTCAAATTTCTATGTTTTGATTTTATGCAGAAACAATATTCACTATTTTAATTCCGCAATTAAATTATGAATTTTAAAGTCGCACTCTATTTATTCAGTTATGAAATAATTTTTTATTTTAATTGCTATTTAAGTCTCGATAATATGATTTGAATCTTTATTTAGTGTCACTCGAATAGCCAAGAATTCGGGTCGTCACAATTGGTATCAGAGAAAAGTTATGCTTTTCTGTAGACTCTTTAAATCATTTAAAAATATTTCTAGAAGAAACGTTATTGCAATTAATCTATTTTTAATTGCAGTTAAAGTAATTAATTTTCTTCATGTTTTACATCTCTCGAAAAAAAAATCATGAACAGTTCACTGTCGTGAACAGTAACATGTACGGTTCACGACAGCAACACAGCAGGTTACTGTCACGTTAGTGAATAGTACCCGAAACACAGTTCACGACCTTTGTGTAAAAACAAGAGAAAAACTGTGGATGGTTATTAGTACTTCATCTTAAAGCTTACTTCCTCTTCAAGTTCCAACTAGCGGCTCAATAATTTATCCCTTTATCACTACCTTTATGTAAAAGCAAGATAAAAACTGTGGATGGTTATTAGTACTTCATCTTAAAGCTTACTTCCTCTTCAAGTTCCAACTAGCGGCTCAATAATTTATCCCTTTATCACTACCTCTGTGTAAAAGTAAGGAAAAACTGTGGATAATTATTTGCACCACTCTTCAAGTTTCAAATTCTGAAAATACCACTCCTCAAAATTTATAATTATTTTAATGAAACTATATATTTTTGAAAAGCCTCTTTTTGAAAGAAAAGTAATTATGCTCCCTATTTTTTTGCTAGATGGTGAGTGGGCAAGGCCAAACAACCCGGACTGAGAGGCACAGCCATTTTACTTGGTTACATAGAAATTACAAGAGAAACCCAAACCATGGATTGCCACAACACTTGGATGTATATCACCTTGATCTAACTCTCACTCCTTATTGGAGGAAATTCATCAAAAGAATTGAAGAGACGTTCGACTACCAAACCTCCTCGGATATGTTACTACAATGCATGAGGAAAAGGTGGAGGGTAAATCGTAAATACCTTTATGACACCAATAGGGCGCCAAGCTACGAACAAAATCCAAGCAATATCCTACCAATACCTGAAGTTAATTACGAGGGACAATATGTTGAAGATGAACAAGTGAGGAGTACAGCCCAGCGTCGTATTCCGAAATTGACCCAAGGCCAAACCCCTAGGGAAATCAACATGAGGGTGCTGATGGGAACTATTAGTTGACGATTAGTTTTTTTATATGTTTAAATTTCTGTCTTTTAAATTATGAACCTCATCAGGTTTTAGTATATTTGGACACTAGGTATGCCTGGTGGTCCATTATTTATGTTAACTTATGAATGTTTATGAATAAAACATGTTATTTCTTTAAGTTCTTGCTTTCAAGTTGATTTCTTTCTAAATAGTCACCATTATTTAATTAATGCTATGGCACCAACAAGACGCGGAAGGACTAACAACAGTAATAACCAAACCCAAGAGCCCCCACAACCTATTCAACCACAGCCTATTGCAGTTGACCCACAGTTTGCCCAGCAATTTCTAACTATGATGCAAACTTTTGTGCAAGCTACTGCACCACCACCACCACCTCCTCAACAGCCAACACCAACGCCACCACCTTCTCCGCCGCCTCCTCAACCAGAGCAACAGCAAGAAGTTGTACCCGACACTAGGACCACTGTCGCGGTTGTTGAGCAATTCAGAAAACAGCAACCCCCTATCTTCTATGGAAGTACGGATCCCTTGGAAGTGGAGGACTGGCTAGTAGGAATGGAGAGGATTTTCGAACTCATTGACTGCCCAAACCCTAGAAGGGTGATCTGTGCAACCTTTATGTACGTAAAGGAGCTAGGCGTTGGTGGGACACCACTGCTAGATCGAGGGCTCCTGGTCATGTTTGGATGTGGGATGAATTCAAGGAGGTATTTTTGAAAAAATACTACCCCATGAACATCCGAAATCGGAAGGAAGCTGAATTTCTCACTTTGACTCAGGGATCGATGTCCTTGATCAAGTACGAGCAAAAGTTTGATGAGTTGGCTCATTATGCTCCTGAATTTGTAGATACGGAAGAGAAAATGGCAAGACGTTTCGAGCAAGGTTTGAGAGATGACTTGAAACGGACTGTTATTGTGCTCCAGCTTGAAAGTTACCATGATGTGTTGGCAAGGGCACAACTAGCAGATTTCAAAAATCGCACTAGCGGGGAAGATAAGCAGCATGGTGAACAGCCAGAAAAGCAAAAGTGGGTGTATAACAAACAGTTAGAGAAACGAAAGTGGATGGATAACAAGGGCAAAGGAAAACAGAATTTTTCCAAGAAAAGAAAAGGAGATTCGACACAAGGTAGCAACAAGAGCTACCCACGCTGTGAAAAATGCCAGAAGCATCATCAGGGAACTTGTCTTATGGGGACGAATTCATGTTTTCGGTGAGGAGAACAAGGACACAGCTCAATATTGTCCTAAGTATGGTCAGCCAGGAAACAATCAGCAAAAGTCACAGGGTAACAATCAACAGAGACCGCATGGAAACAATCAACAGAGAAATAATCACAATAAACAAGGCAATGCACCCGGAGGACAGACTAGGGTTTATTTATTGGGAGGACAAGATGAGGATCAGAATCGAAATGTCCTGGCAGTTAAAGTCCTCATATCCAACTTACAAGCATATGTATTAATTGATTCGGGTGCTACTCACTCATTTATATCCCTTAAGTTTGTAAGAAATTGAATGTTATGGTTGAACATACACAATTCCCTTTAGAAGTGACGATGCCCAATAGAGATGTGTTGAATACTGCTTGCATAACTAGAGTGGCTAAAGTAGAGATTGATGGTAAATCACTGGAGATGGAGCTATATTTACTAGATATAGACGAATTCGATGTAATTCTTGGAATGGACTGGCTATCCAAGAACCACGCATTAATTCGTTGCTTTGAGAAAGAAGTAATTTTCCAAAGACCACGGGAAGAAGAATTTCAACTATCTGTAGCTGGATGTGGACCATTATCCCGCGTCGTTTATGCATTGAAAGCTCGACAAGCCTTATCATTAGAAGACACGACGAGTTTTCTGATGTCTGTAATAACTAAGGACGAAAACAACGGACCAACAATTAGCAATGTTAAAGTTGTGTGAATATCCAGAAGTCTTCCCTGAGGAATTACCTGCCATACCGTCAGAACAAGAGGTAAAATTCACAATTGACCTCATTCCCGACTCAGCACCAATCTCCAAAGCCCCGTATAGAATGGCACCTTAAGAATTACAAGAACTGAAGGTGCAGATAGGACTATTGGAGATGGGTTTCATCCGGCCTAGTGTATCACCATGGGGAGCGCCAGTGTTATTTGTTAAGAAAAATGATGGATCGATGAGAATGTGCATCGATTACAAAGAATTGAATCAGATCACTATTAAGAATAAGTATCCCCTTCCCAGGATTGAAGATTTCTTGATCAGCTCCGAGGTGCAACGGTATTTTCCAAGATTAACTTAAGGTCTGGTTACCATCAGTTGAGAGTCATAGCTAGTGATGTCTCCAAGACAGCATTTAGAACTCGGTATGGACACTACGAGTTCTTGGTTATGCCTTTTGGGCTAACTAATGCTCCTGGGGTCTTTGTGAATTTAATGAATCACGTTTTCCATGATTACTTGGATCAATTTGTTATCGTGTTCATCGGCAATATCTTGATCTATTCAAAAAGTAAAGAAGATCATGAGGATCACTTAAAGATCGTGTTAGGGATTTTGCAAAGGGAGAAACTCTACGCCAAATTCAAAAAGTGTGAGTTTTGGATAGAACGAGTAGCATTCCTTGGACATGTTGTCACGGCACGAGGGAAAGAGGTGGATCCTAGTAAAGTAGAGGCAGTGTTGAATTGGCTAATACCAACCAATGTAGGAGAAATTCGTAGTTTCTTGGGTTTAGCAGGATACTATCGGACTGGGGAGCACGGACACGCTGAGGGAGGTGGCGAGTCCGTGTCCGACACGCCGATGACACGTGTCGGACACTCCCTTTTTCTTGTCGAAAAATGGAGCTTATATAATACGTGTCAGACACGTCCGACAAGAATGTCCAGAAGAAGTATTACCCGATGAAGAACTTCATGGCTGCTAAACGTAAAAGTGGAAGAATGACCAGAAGAAGTTTTACCTGATGAAGAGGTAGATGACTGAGGAAGATGGGCTGAAAGGACGGAAGGAAGATGAAAGAGTTGATACGGCTGAGAAGAAATCTGAAAAAGAGGCAGCTATACTACATTTATTGTAACCCTATTTTTTAGTTCAGCTGCATTGAATGATAAATCTGTATTAGATTAGACGAAACCCTGTTTTTGAATTCAAATGAATTGGGCCCAAGACAATAATAGTACCATTTCAGCCAAATAAATTATCAAACCTTTTAATGTCACGTTTAATGTCAAATTTAATTTCAATTTGTTATTTAACTATATAATGTAATAAGTATAAAAAAATTATTGTTTTAGATTATTAAATTAAAAAACTTTAAAAATAAATTTTAATTAACGTGTCGATGACGTATCATGTCGGAACCTTTTAGAAAAATCACGTATCGGCGTGTCGAACACGTATCGTGTTAGACACACGTGTCTGTGTCGGTGTCGGTGCTTCTTAACTATCAGAGGTTCATTGAAGGATTCTCCAAAATATCGAGACCTCTTACACAACTAACGCGCAAGAATGCGACGTTTGATTGGACAGAGGATTGCGAGCTAAATTTCGAAAATTTAAAACGGAAGTTGGTGAATGCGCCAGTACTAACTATACCCACTGGTCAGATGGTTTTTTGATTTATAGTGATGCTTCAATGCAAGGTCTCGGATGTGTCTTAATGCAGCACGGTAAAGTGGTTGCCTATTGTAAGTTATGATGGAAGGGAATTGAATTCTACATCTTATTATTAAAAAGAATGAAATATATATATATATATATATATATATATATATATATATATATATATATATATATATATACACAAAGCTAGGAATTTATCTAAGGAAACTATACAAATTAGGTTTCCTATAATTGAGCTAATTAGCAAGCTATTTACGGTAATATTCTATATTCTAAATTATATTCTATAATACTCCCCCTCAAGCTGGAGCATAGATATTAATCATGTCCAGCTTGTTACACAGATGATCAACTTGAACCCCATTTAGAGCTTTCATGAAAATATCCCCTAATTGATCTCCAGTCTTCACATACCCAGTAGAAATCAAACCCTGCTGAATTTTCTCACGAACAAAATGACAATCAATTTCAATATGCTTGGTTCGCTCATGAAATACAGGATTAGATGCAATATGAAGGGAAGCTTGGTTATCACACCACAACTTTGCTGGTACTGAAGTCTTACGACCTACTTCTGTCAAGAGCTGATATATCCAAACCCTCTCTCACACACGGACTGTGTCATAGCCCTATATTCCGACTCTGCACTGGATCTTGACACGACATTTTGCTTCTTACTTTTCCATGAGACCAAATTTCCTCCAACAAACACACAATAACCTTACATGGATCTCCTATCCACTTTGGATCCTACCCAATCAGCATCTGAAAAACATTCAATATGAGTGTGCCCATGATTTGCATATAGGATACCACGCCCAGGTGCTCCTTTTAAGTAACACAAAATCTGGTCTAATGCTACCCAATGATGAATTGTTGGGGATGACATAAATTGACTAACGACACTGACAGGGTATGCAATATCTGGACGAGTCATTGTAAGATAATTCAACTTTCCAACCAATCTTCTATATTTCTCTGGGTCTTCAATTGGTTCTCCATCTCCCGTAAGGTTCACGTTTGGAGTCATTGGAACACTACAAGGTTTTGCCCCTAATTTTCCTGTCTCCGTCAATAAATCAAGGACATATTTTCTCTGAGATAAAAGGATACTTTTTTTACTCCTTGTGACTTCAACACCCAAGAAATACTTTAGCATCCCCAAGTCCTTCGTGTGGAACTGAGTATGCAAGAAAGACTTAAGGGAAGAGATTCTTGTAGTATCACTCCCAGTGATGTAGCGACCAAGATTTTACGCAATTAATAATTATTTTAATATTTAGAAAATTGTGTCGCTATTGTTTTGAAATTAATGCCGCGACGGATTCGTCTAACCAAGTCAAGAAATATCGAATTTATTCGATTTTAAATTAAAATCCGAATTTCTAAAATTATGTTATTTTAATTATTTATTCAAAGTATTATTTTCAAAATCATTTTGAATTCCAAATTTATTAAAATATCCCAATGATCCTTATTCAAATTATTTCAAGTCCAAATACGTATTTCAATTTTATTTCAAAATTTGTTTATTCTCAAATGTATTTTTCAGTCCAAAATATATCAGTTTTAAATACATTTTCAAATCAAAGTAGTCAAATTTTTAGTTAATTATCCTAAACCTAATTTCATCCATGTTTTCTTCTTTACACCAAAACATCATCATTTTATAAAGAATCTTACACAATTGTTCATTTCATATTCCATCTAATTTTCCACTAACCTATTCTATAATACCTAATCAATTATCATATCTTTATCACCATTTCCATCAAGAATTCGGCCAACCTCAAGTTTCTTTCTATTCTCTCCACAAGTTTCATCATAATTATGTCTCAAAGACATAATGATTCACACACCAATTTTTCCACTTTATTCCAACTCATCTCCACTACAATCCTCTATTTTATAACCAACTGAATCATTATATCCTCACCACTTTCGTTCATTATCTACACAACACTGTCAATCATCATCATCAGTCATAGCCAATTCCAGTACACTGCCTGCAACTCATAGCCAGACCACCGTTACCACCTCCTTTCCTCATCTTCATCTTCATCACTTCAACCAATCCACTGCAACCATTGTCTACACAATCACCACAATGATCTGCTTTCAATCCCTTTTTCCCAATTCAATACCAATAATAGACATCAATCTGAAACCAATTTGAAACCAAGAACCAACACTGCCTCTGCCATTTCCAATTCAATCACCATCCTCTGCAATTCACAACTTTTCCATCAATACCGGTCAGCCCCACCACCTCATCAATCACTTACGCTGCAAATACCACCACTGCCGAATCCCAAACCACCCCTGTACAATTTCAGTTTAGCATCCACCCAACTTCATTTCAGGCAATCACTTCAGCTTCATCCATTTTCACTCCCTGTCACTAAATTCAGCCACACACAGATCACAACCAAAACCGGCAATCATCAGTCCAACCACCAGCTCCAAACTGCCTTCCACCAAATCAAATCATCACCGCTACTGCCTAACACTAAGTCCGCACAACCCCATCGCCTCCACTGCCCAGCCCCAAACTCAAAATCAAAACAAGAAATAAGTGAACTCAGTTACTTACCTCACCTCAGACCACCTCTTCGCCGGAAAATCACGACCTAAACCGCGAACCCTAGCTTCGGTTTCACACGGTTTTACACCTAAAACTCACGCCCAGATCCCAATTTTGAATCACCATCTGTGTCGCCACTCACCGCCACCTTGCTGCCGGTGTTTCACCGGCGAAACCACCTGCCGGATTTCTTCTTTGTTTCCCGATCGCCATTCTCTTCTCTCTGTCTCTCGTATCCTCTCTCTCTCTGTGATAATGGGAAAGTGAAAGATAAAAGATAATATATTCAATTTTCAGAATTTGCAAATTAGCCCCAAGTTTGAAAAGTTATTCAATTCAGTCCCTTTTGGTTTCAAATCATCAATTTCAGCCCTTAAGTTTTAAAATGATTTACTTCAGCCCTTTAACTTTAAACTCTTTTATTTCAGTACCTGCTGATTTACTTTTAAGCCCAAGTTTTAAAAGATTTACATTTTAGTCCCTCAACTATCAAAAGTATTCATTTTAATCCCTCAACTTTCAAAGGATTCATTTTAGTCCCTCAACTTTCAAAACATCAATTTTAGTCCTCAAATTATAATTTATCATTTTAAACTATATATTCGATAGACTAAAGTGACTTATTGGCTAAGACGAAGCGTACGGAGAATTTAAAGGAATTGAAGTCATTCCCGCTCAACTTTGCACTCGTCGGATTTGAGGTAGACTCGCACTTATTAATTGATTTAAATTATGATTTCATATAAATGTCATGTGACTTGTGAAAGTCAATTTTCAAGAAAATTAAGTATGTTTTATGAAAGGTAAATATACCTTATGTTTTTATGAAAAGTAAGTATACCCTATGTTTTTACGATAATGTTTTATATGTTTTGGATCATTGCTATGCACATAAGAATTCTTGCCACGAAGTTCGGTAAAATTCTTGTGTCTCCATAAGTTTATGAGGATTTGCCACGAAGTTCGGTAAAATTCCTATGTTTCCATATGTTTATGAGGAAATACCACCTAAGTTCGGTAAAATTCCTGTCTCATATGTTTATGAGGATTTCAATCCTATCTTATGTTATGATGGAAATGATCCCTATGAATTTCAAGAATAATGTTTTGGTATACTTACTGTTATTATGATTTTACTGCATAAGAATTCTTGCCACCTAAGTTCGGTAAAGTTCTTGTGTCTCCTTATGTTTATGAGGATTTCAATCCTATCTTATGTTATGCTTTCAAAAGAAATTATGCTTGGCATAATTAAAATGTTTTTATAAGTATATGGTTTTCAAAGAGCTGTTTTCAAAGAGCTATTTTCAAAGAGCCTATGATTTGCAAAATATGTCCCGTGCTGTAATGCACAATATGAGTTTTATCAAGAGCCGTTTTATAAAGAAGCTCTATCAATGCCCGTTTTATAAAGAGCCGGGATTTATGTGTTTAATCATCTTATAAATTAAATTAATTTGCGATGAGTCTACTGAGTATTTCCCCCATGAAATACTCACCCTACTTTTTAACAGTTTTGCAGATTTCGGAGACGGTGGCGAGCGATGAATGATGGTGGCAATAATCGTTAAACGGTTGAAAGTTTGACGTTAATGATTTCCGTATTTTTCCAAACAATCGAATAATTTAGAGAAGTTCATTTATTTGAGAAATTATGACATTGTCAACTTCTTTACAAAATTAATGGTTCGATTTACTATTTCAAATGGTTTCATAAATGTTTCAATTTTATCGGCCATTACAGTTTATTTAATGTTGCAAAAAAAAATGAATTTCAATTATTTCTTCCGCAAAAAAAATATTATTCGAAAAATTTAGACAGAAAATGACGTAGTGAATCGGGTATACGGAACTCGGGGCGCTACAGTGATGACAATGTCATCCACATACACAACTAAAAGAATGATACCATCTTCTGATTGTTTGTAGAACACAGAATGACCAGACTTGCTTTTCATCATACCAAACTTTTCAACAGCCTGACTAAATTTTTCAAACCACACACGAGGACTCTGTTTCAAACCATACAGAGATTTTCGAAGACGACAAACACGCCCAAACTCCCCCTGAGCAACAAAACCAGGGGGTTGCTCCATATATACCTCCTCCTGATGATCACCAAGAAGAAAAGCATTCTTAATGTCCAGTTGATGCAAAGGCCAATGATGAGTCGCTGCCATAGAAATAAACAACCGAACAGATGTCAACTTTGCAACTGGAGAGAAAGTGTCAGAATAGTCCACTCCATAGGTTTGAGCATATTGTTGAGTGCATTTTACATGCACATTTCATATATTTTTTGTGGCACTTTTTGAGTAATTTGGACAAATATCTATTTAATTGTGCATATTTTGTGGTTAAATAGGTTCAACAATCAACGTCATGGAGAAAGCACGAGAAAGGAGCTAAATGAAGGAATACTTGAAGAAATTGAGGAGAAAAGAGTCAAATCCATCAAAGAGTCAAAGTTTGGGGACCAAGTTGATCTACATTGAAAGTTGGAGGACCCAATTGCAAATCATCAAAAGAGGATCAAGCTACAAAACATCATTCAGGTCAACCACGCGATCGCGTCGTTATGCACATGTCGCGTTCGCGAAGTCAGGCATAAACTCAACCCAAGAGTTTTTCACCTCAACCACGCGATCGCGAGGTACTCAGCCACGCGATCGCGTGGTCATAAAATGGAGCAATAATCTGGGCCGACCCGGTTCGGCCCAAAAGCTGTTATACGCGGATCTACGCGATTTTAGATATATTTTGAGTGATTTTGGGTATTTTTGAAGAATTTCCATCCCTCCTTTGAAGCAAGAAAACCCTAGCTCTCTCTCTCTTTTATTTTGTCTTTTTTTATCTTGTAATTTTCTCTTGATAGTGTATAGTTTTGTTGATGAATATTGATTTGGGGAGAAATACCAACATTATTGTGGAAGAATAGTGATATTTTGAAGCAAAAATCATTGGTGAAGGGAAGTATTATTGCTTAATCTTTATATTTCTTTATTACTTTACTTTGTAGTTGAAATATTGCATTTAATTCTTGAATTTTATTGTTATTTCACTATGGGCTAAGTTATTTAGTGTTTGGATGATTGATGAAGCTTGACCTAGCTTAGTTGACATTGATGCTTGTATTAAGAATTTAAGCTTTTTATTATCTTGTGCATTTATTGTTGTATTTATTGACTAACATTTATTGTGGCCACATTTATGCTTAGGTTTCATGGAATGGTGCAATTATTGAGAAATTGTTGTGTATTCTAGATCAATACAATATTTGCTCTAGGTTCTTGTTTAGGATAGATATATACCTAAAACTCTAAATGATCCATTGAGTTATTTTCACAAAGGTTTAATACAATTGGTGTGTTTTTAATCGACATAGAGATATAGTAGGTTAATGCCACTAATTAGAGTTGATTTCACTCGAGAGAGGTAATTGGCAAAGCTTGGAAAATCGGGTCTAACATGATTAATGAATTGCATTTCTATTTGCTTGTGATAATTCAATTAGGTAATGGTCAAGTGGAATCAAGAATCCCAACACTCCTTTATCATATATTCATCACCATTTTTCTAGTTATTTATTTACAATTGCAACTTTAATTCTAGTACGAGAACATTCCCAAACAAATCTTTATTGTGTGTGTTTCTTGTTAAAATTAATTATACTAGAGTGTAGTTGAAATAGACAATCCTTGTAGATCGATAAATCGGACTCAATTAGTCCACTATCACTTGTATGTGACTCGTGCACTTGCGGTGTGTTTCTAGCGAACACATATCCCTTAGCAACAAGACGGGCTTTCAATCTCGCAACTGACCCATCCGGATTTACCTTAACTGTGAACACCCATTTGCATCCTATTGCCCGTTTCCCTGAAGGTAGATCGACCAAGTCCCAAGTACCATTTTCATCTAAAGCATTCATTTCCTCTTTCATTGCATGATGCCAACCGGGATGTGAAATGGCTTGATGAACAGTTTTAGGGATAGAGATAGAATCAAGGGATGTAATAAGAAAGCAAGAGGAAGGTGATAAGTTGTTATAGGAGACAAAAGACGAGATAGGATAAGTACATTGGCGTTTACCTTTATGTAACGCAATAGGAAGCTCATCACTGGGAACTTGATCTGATAACGAAGGAGCAGGTGCTGGACATAAATCAGGAGTTTTTCGTCTGGAGTAGACTTGAATAATAGGAGGCTTGTCAGGTGCTGGTGCCGAGGCAGGTTCAGAGGATGTGATAGAGTAGACCAACAAATCATCATCCTCCCCCTGACTTGTTGGAAGGGGAGGACGGAAAATAGGGTTTGTCTTCAAAGAAAATAACATCAATGGAGACAAGATATTTGTTAAGACTGGGACAATAACATTTATAATCTTTCTGAAGACGAGAATAGCCAAGGAAGATGCATTTCAAAGACTTGGGATCTAACTTAGTGATATGTGGACGAACATACCGAACAAAACACGTGCTACCAAATATCCTTGGGTTAACAGGAAACAGTGATTTGTTGGGGAAAAGAATTCTGTAAGGGATATCACCATGAAGAATGGATGATGGCATGCGATTAATAAGAAAACATGCAGTAGAAACTCCATCAGCCCAAAATTGTTTAGGAACATTCATGTGAAATAATAGGACTCGTGCAGTTTCAAGGAGATGTCTATTTTTGCGTTCTGCCACTTCATTTTGGGATGGAGTATCAATACAAGAAGTTTCATGAAGCATGCCATTTTGAACCATATATGATTGAAATAAAGCAGACATGCATTCTTTGGCATTATCACTTTTAAAGTATGGATCGAAACACCAAACTGGGTTTTAATCTCAGCACAAAATGCACAAAAAAATAGAAAACAACTATGAACGATTTTTCATTAAATATAACCAAGTCACACGAGAATAATCATCTACAAAAGTAACAAAATACTTAAATCCAGATTTAGACATAATGGGACAAGGACCCCAAACATCATAATGAACTAATTCAAAAGGAACACTAGCGCGTTTATTGACTCTTGGACTCGAACTTAGATGATGATGTTTTGCAAACTGACACGACTCACAATCTAAAGAAGACACCTTACTAAACAGTGGGCAAAGTTTCTTGAGACACTAGCGCGTTTATTGACTCTTGGACTCGAACTTAGATGATGATGTTTTGCAAACTGACACGACTCACAATCTAAAGAAGACACCTTACTAAACAGTGGGCAAAGTTTCTTGAGTAGAGGGAGAGATGGATGACCCAACCAACAATGTGTCTCGAAAGGGGATGTTACACCAGAGCAAGCAACAGATTTCGGTATTGGTGTTTCAAGGATGTAGAGGCCTCCAGATTCATGTCCTTTACCAATAATCTTCTTCGTTAAAAGATCCTGAAATAAGCAATAATCAGGAAAAAATGAGATGCAGCAGTTGAGACTGTAAGTAAGCTGGCTTACGGACATCAAATTAAAGGATAAACTAGGTAAATGTAAGACAGATGACAGTGGATGCAAAGGGGTAGGAATGACTGTGCCAGACCCACGAACAGGAGATGGTGACCCATTTGCTAAGATAACGGTAGAGGTGGAAGTATGTGACTGAAAATTAGAAAAGAGACTAGAATTACCTATCATATGATCTGTGGCACCAGAATCAATGACCCATTTGGAGGATGATGAGAGAAGACACGTATTTGATTTACCTGAATCAGCAATAGCAGTAATAGAAGGAGATGAAGACTTCAGTGATTCTTGATACAGTGAGAACTTGGCAAATTCATCTGGAGAGACAAGAACTGATTTGTCGGAAGCATCATTAGTAAATGCAACATGTGCCGGTGGGCTTTCTGATTCTTGTACTGGAGCTTTCTACAATCTTTCTTCAGATGTCCTATCTTGTGACAGTAATGGCACACAATTCCTCCAGAATCTTGTGGTCGTGCTTCATACCCTTGTAAGCCTCCTTTGTTTCCACTTTGATTGGTTGATCTCCGAGTCTCATAATTAGTATTTCGACTTACCAAAGCACTATTGAGTTGAACAGGTGGAGTGCCTTCTGTGCGGAGTACTCGACTAAATACTTCTTGTAAAGAGGAGATCTCAAAACCAGACAGAACCTGTGATTTGGCAGTCTCAAAGTCAGAAGGAAGGCCGGCCAGGAAACTCATGATAGCCATTTGCTCTCTTTGGCTTTGTTGAACCTTCACATCTAGGCTAAAAGGCAGTAGCACATTGAGTTCCTCATAGATCTTAAATTCCATAAAATAATTCGAAAGGGACTGATCTTGCTTTTCTGCACGGTAAAATGCTTTGCACACCTCATACATACAAGAAAGGTTCCCTTTACCAGAATATAAGAAATCCAAATAGTCCATCAATTCTTTAACAAATTCACAATGATTGATCAACCCAATTACCTCGTTATCAATGGAATTCCAAATTTGCAGAAATAAGCGAGCATCTTCTCTAAGCCACACATCTGTCTTGAATCATCCTTTGGGGGATCTTCAATCAAATGGGTATCTTTGTCTATACTTCGTATATAAAGTCTAACAGTCTTGCTCCAATTCAAATAATTAGAGCCGTGTAGCTTATGGTCCGTGATTTTAGACATTACAGGCACCATATCCGACATAACAACGGATTTATTTTCAGTCATAGCTTATAAACAGATAGAGGGCAGTAAACGTAGCAAAGTAGTAACAGAAGACAAGAATTTAACAAGTCAGCCAAGAAACTTATTGATGAACACAAACCAGTCAAGCAAAAACTCGTCAAACTGGACCACTGAGAGTCCGGCAAAGCAGAGGCGAGTGATCGGAGAGAAATTCCTATCAAAAGGCGACGGCGTGTGGGGCTCACGCCCGGAGGAAGGCGACAACGCATGGGGCTACGCGCGGAATTTCGAACTTCGAATGCCGGGAAAACGCCGATCAGTGACTGGGTTTCCGTTCTGGACCGGCGGTGAGACAAGTTGACCACTCCAGGTAGGGTTGCTAATTGAACCCTAATTTACGCATGAACCCTAATTGATGCGGACAGAAATCTGAACTGTGCAAATTCCGAAATTATACTCCTAATGGCTCTGATACCATGTAAGTTATGATGGAAGGGAATTGAATTCTACATTTATTATTAAAAAGAATGATATATATATATACAAAGCTAGGAATTTATCTAAGGAAACTATACAAATTAGGTTTCCTATAATTGAGCTAATTAGCAAGCTATTTACGGTAATATTCTATATTCTAAATTATATTCTATAACACCTATGTATCAAGACAATTAAAGATAAATGAAAAGAACTACCCCACGCATGATCTAGAACTGGCCACAGTGGCCCATGCACTAAAGATTTGGAGACACTACCTTTATGGAGGCAAGTGTGACATTTATACGGACCATAAAAGCCTCAAATATATCTTCACTCAGAAGGAGTTGAACATGAGGCAAAGAAGATGGCTAGAGTTAGTTAAAGACTATGATTGTGAAATTCATTATCACCCTGGCAAAGCGAATGTAGTGGCTGATGCCTTAAGTCGTAAAGTTACAAGTCAGTTAGCCATGTTGACAATGCAAGAACCATTATGGAGAGAATTTGAGAAATTGAATCTTGAAGTTATCACCACTCAGCCAGGTGTGGTCGCTAGAGTAGCAGTTATGTCGATCCGACCCACACTTCGTGACAGAGTTAAGGGCCATCAAAAGGGTGATCAGTCCTTTGAGCATATCAAGTCTGAGATTAACTCAGATAAACGGAGGGATTTCACTATTTCTGAAGATAAAGCATTATACTACCAAGGACGCCTATGTGTACCTAATTTTGAGGAACTAAAAAGAGAGATTCTAGAAGAGGCTCGCTCATCTCCTTATTCAGTACACCCAGGAGGCAAAAAGATGTATAAGGACTTGAAGGCGGTATTTTGGTGGGAAGGTATGAAGAGGGATATAGCTGACTACGTTGGAAGGTGTTTAGTGTGTCAGCAAGTGAAAGCCGAACACCAACGACCATCAGGGTTACTTGAACCATTGGAAGTCCCATAATGGAAGTGGGAGTACATAACGATGGATTTTGTGATTGGTTTCCCAAGATCAGCGAAAGGCAACGAAGCAATTTGGGTCATAGTAGATCGACTCACCAAATCCACTCATTTCCTACCAGTTCGGATGACGTTCACTATGGATCAATTTGCCCAACTTTATATGAATGAAATAGTAAGGTTACATGGTGTACCCGTTTCTATAGTATCTGATAGAGATTCAAGGTTCACATCAAACTTTTGGAAAAGTTTACACAAAGCTATGGGAACTAAGCTAAAGTTTAGCACGGCTTTCCACCCTCAAACGAATGGTCAATCTGAGCGAACAATCCAGACAGTAGAGGATATGCTTCGAACATGTATCCTTGAGTTTGGTGGACAATAGGAGAAGCACGTACCTTTAGTTGAGTTCTCATACAACAACAATTATCACACCTCAATTGGCATGGCGCCATATGAGGCATTGTATGGGAGGAAGTGTAGATCACCAATTCATTGGGATGAAGTTGGTGAAAGAAAGATTTTGGGACCATAGATTATTGAGTAGACAGTGCATGCAGTTGAGAAAATTCAAGCCAGCATGAAAATTGCCCAAGATAGACAAAAGAGTTATGCAGACAAAAAGAGAAAAGGTTTGGAATTTTTTGTTGGCGATAAAGTGTTCCTCAAAGTAGCACCGATGAAAGGAGTGCTACGATTTGGCAAGAAGGGTAAATGACGACCAAGATTTATTGGCCCGTTCGAAATCTTGCAATGTATTGGAAATGTTGCTTATCAATTGGCATTACCTCCAGAACTCTCAACTGTACATGACGTATTTCATGTGTCAATGCTTAGGAAGTACGTCCCTGACCCAAGCCATGTCATCAACCACCAGTCTATTGAATTACAACGAGGTTTAAGCTATGAAGAAGTACCAATAAGAATCGTCGAACAGACATATCAAGCTCTCAGAAACAAGGTAATCCCGCTAGTAAAAGTACAATGGTGAAATCACTCTGTTGAAGAGGCCACGTGGGAACGAGAGGTTGAAATGCGAAACAAGTATCCACAACTCTTCGATGAGTTCTAAGGTAATTTTCGAGGACGAAATTTATTTTTAGGAGGGTAGATTGTTGCACCTGCTCCCAATGTTGGGGACTATTTTCTTAGAATTGAAATTTTGTGGACTAAATTAAGTATTAATTCAACTTAGGGACCTTGCTTCAATTTTCTATATACTTGAAAATATGGCACGAGTTTTTTTCTTGTAAATAAATGTTTGCTCTAATTCCTTGATTTATGCTTTTGCCCTTTAAGGCAATAATTATTTGTTGATCATTATAGGGTGTTATATATGAAAAGTAGGCATACATGGAGGAATGTATACATGTTACTCATGCTAGAAAAGGAACCTCCAATCCCTACACTAATTTCAAGGCATAGTTGACCTTTCATTGCTGGAAAGAATTATGGTCTACCCCCATCATGGCTAACCCCTATTAATGCATGACCCCTATCATGTCCTATATAAGAAACTTCTCCCACATGCATATGCACACAATTGTCAATTTATATACACATACGCGTAAAACTATTGGAAGAGAATTCTAGGAGGATTCACGTATCTTCACTTCGTCTTTTCTACATTCTTTTCGGTAAGTATGTTTTCTATGTTTTCTATGTTTTGGATCATACTATGAAATCAATTTCAAGAAAATATTATGGGTCCCATATGATATGATATGTTTATGACTATGCTAAGGGACCGGAGTTTAGTAGCGCTACACATAAGAATTCTTACTACTTATGTTCGGTAAAATTCTTGTGTCTCTCTATGTTGATTATGATCCTTATTTTATTCATGATAATTATTTTTGGCATGCTTACTGAGGTTTTATAAATCTCATTCCACGATATTTCTTCCTTTCAGAAAATTGATGTTTCACGGTCAACATGGAGGTGGCAAGAGTGGCTAAGATTGACGAGATTATTGGATTGAAAAACTTTCAAATTTCTATGTTTCGATTTTATGCAGAAACAATATTCACTATTTTAATTCGCAATTAAATTATGAATTTTAAAGTCGCACTCTATTTATTCAGTTATGAAATAAATTTTTATTATAATTGCTATTTAAGTCTCGATAATATGATTTGAATCTTTATTTAGTGTCACTAGAATGACCAAGAATTCGGGTCGTCACAGGAGCGACCCTTCACACCAACTATATCTAAGAGCAGGAAGAATGCCAACTCCATACAGTATCCTGGTGTAGGATTGGAAAAAAAAAAAGGTTCATTCTAGGCCCCAGTTCATAAGCTTAACATGTTTTCCAGTCAAAATGTAATAAAACCCGGAGCACTATGTTACTATTAGGACAACACTTGTAAGCATGCTCAAGCTCAGCTGATTTATTTACTCTTCAGAGCCTAAATTTAAAAAAGAAATTGACAGATAATAATGAAAAAGAAATGAAGTAATAGAAAGAACCTCAATCAGTGCCAAAGTATTGAGATTAGGAGATAAAGTTGGCTTGACACCTTTAGCTGCCAGGACTTCCTCTGGAGTCCTATTATAAAGCAAAATACCTGGTTATAGGTTGGGATAGTTATAATCAAGTTAGGAAATATCTATCCACATATGTGATAACAAATGAACAAACCTTGCCAAGACAGGTCTTGGAATGAATCTATCTTCTGGATCACTAAGACAGGTCAAAGAAAAACCATGACAAAATTACAAACAAGTGAATGGCAGAAAGTATCTTTATAAGGAAACATAACCGGGGGGGGGGGGGGGGGGGTTAGAGAATGAAGTGGACTGATACCTTTGGACACAGACAACAGCTTCAACCATGCCAGTTCTAAGCATTTCCATCGCAATAGTAGTCACTATACCTGTCCACTGAGCCCCTAAAAAATGATAAAATTATGCTGAACATGTCCCTTGAGAAAATAAAAGAATAACCTACTCATAGTATCTAAGTTTTGTATTTTAGTTTGTGAAGCAGACTAACAAAAACTTCTGTACATTTGTAAGAGATGTATTGAAACAAACATATCCTTGCGTCAAATGACCTTATATAAAAGCTTGAGTTGTAAAAAAATGAAAAGACTTATTTATTTAAGTTATATTCAACATGCCCTCTTATCTAAAAGCTTAAGTAGACAAGTGCACAATTTCATGGCGGCAAGACTTGAACTTAGGAATTCAGAGTACTTTACTTTGATATCGTGTTGAACCATCTCATTTAAAAGTTTAAACTTTTAGAAACCCTATAAACTTATTTTTTTTAACTTGTTTGTTTAACACCTAATTCCCACACTCATAGGTATTAGGTTCCTAGAAAAGAGGAAGAAATATTTATGGTTTCTTGAGCAGGAGGAAAATAATTATAATGGACAATTATTGTTGTTCACCATATATTCTGTATTACACGATAGTTGCAACTAAAGGCAGACTAGGTTACAATTAGGTGGCAAAGGATGCGTATATTTATTTTTAACAAAGAGGCAATACAAAGAGCAATGCTCATAAACTAGTTGAGGCTATCCTACATCTGCAGATTTATTGACCAAAGGACAATGCTCATAAACTAATATATTTTAGATAAAAACAAATCACTATCTTTGTGTTACACATTTGAATTTGATTGCAAACTAATATATTTTAGTTTAAAATTTATTCCTCGTGGGGCGATATTCTATCTTATCACATGTATTACTTGTCAACAATCCGTATGCTCGCGGGATTTATCTGAATAGAGAGTACAAGAGATAATGTTAGATAAGCAACTTTGAAGAGAAGATCAACCTCAAATGATTTGTGGTGTCAATTAAAAGAAAAGTGGAGAGATGAATAAAATTATTACTGGAAAAACCATAAGAGTTCTTATTTTAATTCTAACAAGCAATATATGAGGAAAGTAAGCTATTTAAAAATCATCTGCCATCAATAGAACAACAAAAATTATCTTCTACTTATTCCTTCATTGCAAATCAGACTCTAAAAAATAAATTCTCAACTGCCTTATTGTTTGTATATAATATCCTCGAAGCCATTCTACAAGAAACTATTTCCATATTTCGCTTCTGTATTTTTGAGGTCACTAAAGTAAGAATACAGTATATATAAAGCGGCAAAAAATAAAAACTGAAAAGTCCCATATTACCAAAGCGATGCATTTCAATTCCACAATAAAAAAAAAAAAAAAAAAATGTAACCTTTCTAAAGCATCACTGAATCCAGATAAAGAAATGTAACTAAGAGATAAAGTTGACAACTAAAGTAAATCTAGATGAAGTATACCTTCTACAGGGTTAGTTTTACGAGCATAAAGTAGGTTCTCATAGACTCCCATATAAGTCTCATCCAATGAATCTGCTTTCCTCCCTCGACCATGGACAACAGGTTCAAGAGCCTGAGAAAGCAAAGAACAAAACAATGTTATGAGCATAGTCATGTGCCAGAACATGATAAACTACCTTTTATCCCACAATCATTGAATTTGAGGTCATTCCTAGTTATTTAGAAGGGGTAAATATTCCCTTCAAATGGATAGAAGTAGTATTTCATACAAGTCAATTTACCCACTTTGAGAAATGAAGGATTGCATGATTCAAATCACACAAATAGGACGTGCTATATAGAAACCTAAAACTCCATTGAAACAAGAAATGGAAGTGATTTATGTATTGGAATGTATAGGGACAGTTAAATGTGGGAAAAGCTTGAATTAAAAAAAAAAAAGCACGTTGTGAAGGATTTTGACTATAACATATGTTCAACAACTGTCATGATATAAACTTTAAACCACTTCAGTAGGAGAATATAATAGCCACTGTCAGTGACACAAGAAAGGAAATGTGACTGGTTTATAAGTTAAAGGACCACTTCCAATTGTTATAAAGTCTTTCGGAGGAAAGCACAAGAAACAAAACTATTCCATCTAGGTCCAAAGCGGACAATATCATACAAAGTGGACTGACTCTTATAGGTGGTAGTATCAGAGCATTTACAACTCTGTAGACAACTTTAACTCAAACATTAGAAAATTTTCTATTCCAGACTGCAATACCGTTCACACTGCATTTAAAAAAATGAAAATTTTACTAAAAAAATTTTAAAGGAGAAAGGGAAATTTTATTTTAATTACTAATTAAAAAAAAAAATGTTTGACTACCATCTAAGAAATAAGTTAAAATTTTCAAGGACAAGTTATTATTTAAGGAATATGAATTAAATAATTTAACGTTGTCACCCCGGTATGCCACATTCCATGCTTCGATCTCCTCGAATCAGTCTGAATATGTTTGTGTCCTAGATATGTTTAAGATAAGTATTATGCTGGAATTTATTACGAATTTATGTATGCACTAAATGATGCAATATATATCAATTTTAAACAACTACTTATGTGCGAATTGCATAACAGAAACTATGGATTCCGATTTCAGATGTTATATGGAATTTTATGGTTATATTGATTTACTTTTATGAACGTTTTTTAATCATTAGTCATTTTATTGCATCGACGATTCTATGCAATTTTTTATTTTTTATTTTTTTATGTTACTTTGAATTCTCAAGTAAGTTTCATGACAATCAGAAATTTAAGATGCGAGGCGTCAAAAGTAATATAAGAGGCTAAGTGCAGCCAGAAATGTGGCCAACGAGAATGTTAAGCCCCCTGAAGTGGGGTGATTGTAGCAGCCATAGTCCTCATTGCCTAGGGAACGAAAATGTAACTGATTTATAAGCGAAAGGACCACTCCGAATTGGTATGAGGACTTTTGCGTGAAAGCCTAAGAACAAAATCACGTGCTAGGTATAAAATGGACAATATCATATCAAGAGGATTGGGATGTTACATAAGCACATAATGTAAAGAGAGAGAACACCAAGTAAAAGAGAAAACCCAAAGAAAGGAACCAAACTCACTTCAATTCTAGACATGCCATCTCCTATAAAGGCACAAGCATTCTTGACATGGGCAATGTAATATGTATCACACAACCCACACTGGCTGCTCAAAACCAATAAAGAAACCATTAGAAAAACTTGTATCTACTAACACAAGCTAAACTTCTCTATCCCCAAAAGCAACGAAGAACGTCACATGATCTGTCTGCAGAATCCAATAAATGTAGACCAAGATCATTATGATGCAAAAGTCCTGATGGTACAAGGGCATTTAACAATGCTGAAAAATAAAATCTGAAAAAAAGATTGCAGAACTAAACTAAACAAAAGAATACAATAATGGGTAGTAGCAGAAAATCAAGAACCTGCAGTGATCCTTAGCAGGGTAGGTGCCACCAGGAGGAATGGGTCTGGACCTCTGCCTCCAGTCATCTCTTATATTCACTGACTTTGGGTTTGCGCCTTCTGCATATATATTTTCAAGAATTCCTTGTATTAAGAACATAATTATGCATAGACAGTACATGTAAGAAAGGGGTTGGTGGGGTGTACCTGTATTAGATGAAGAAACAATGGAGAAGGTGAAGGGTGAAGAGAAGAGTGTTCCAGTAACCATAGCCATGAGGGGAAGTGTAAAAGCTCAAGTGAAACTGGGCCACAGGTATCTAATACAGCAATGAAATCAACAGCCATAGATTTTACGACGTCGTATTCAATTATTTTGGTTTATTAGTTACTTTTTTTCATTTTCAACTTTTTAATTCTTGGATTTTTTTTTTCATTTCTAACTTCATTTCTTAAATGTCAACAGATTTAAACTTTTTCTAATAGTCATTGTACTTTCAAAATTATTTTTTCTAGAAATTGATGAACTTTAAACTTTTTTAGAACGGTCACTATACTTGTAAAATTATATCTCAATATTTCTTTATTGTTGTTTACTATTATATCCGGTTTTCAGAAATTAATATGAGTAATTTTATTGACACCACTAATTTTGTTAATCACATCTTAGTTTACATATTTACTAAATTGATTACAAATAAATTGACATAAATAACCCTCTATTATTTTTGTTTTCCACCTTTTTTTTTTATACACCACAAATCTAAAAACCCTAGTTTTATATGTATTATACTTTAAATGATTCTGGAGTTCTTGATACAATTTTTTTTAAAAGCAAGCTTCGAAGTACCAAAATTTCATAATTTGAATTTGAATAAGAATTCATAATTTTGTAACTCCAAATCACTTCACTAAATATAATTTTTTTAACTCTAAATCATAAATATTTTTATACATTCCAGCTTTAGGAAATTTATTGACAAATTTATGTTAGGTTCGCCATCTAATCTGGGTTGGAAAATTCCCCACTTTAGCGTGATTTCAGTTTTTTTTTTCTTCCTTTGGCTGTGGGTATGGGTATTTGAAGTTATGATTTCAATTTTTTTTCTTCCTTTGGTTGTGGGTATAGATATTTGAAGTTGAACTTGGAAGTTACCAATCTAATTTGGACTCGCCATCTTCATTTCGATTATTATTATTATTTTTGGCAAGTATCAGATCTAGTCTAGAAATCAATTAAATAAACATTTGTGTTTTTATAATCTATTCCACATTTGAGAAAAAAGATATAGTGTAATTTTTTATTTTGGTGATTCTAATTTCAAATGTTGAACAAAATTGGAAATTTTCTTATTTTTTTGTTAGTGTGTTTCTTGGTGTATTATGTGTCTTTTGTACGTATTCTTTGTGTAGTGTGTATTAGTGTTTATTCTTGGTGTTGATGTGGTGTACCATGTTTTATTTTCATTTTACTTAGTAAATGTTATATTTATAAAAAGGAATGTGGTGCAACTCTTAAATTCATATTTTAATAAATGTATATATATAATATGGTGTGGTTAACAAAATTAGTGATGTCAATATAATTACCCAATTAATATTTATCACTTCATTAGAATTATTAATTTTTAAAAGTAAACATTAACGAATGGTAAACAACGTCGAAAGTACACTAATGGCTTGTTTAACACGACTTTTATTCTAACTTTTACTTTTAAGAATTTCTTGAAAAAGCTTACCTTATTTTTTTTGAAAGTTAATTTTTTGAAAAGCACTTCCTAATCTAGAAGTGTCGTTGAAATAAGTCATCATAAACCAGCTTCTACTAAAACTCTTCTAACTAGTAGAAACATTTTAAAAAAAAAAAAATTGTCGTGTCAAATTCAATTTTTGACTTCTCAAAAACCATCCTAAATAAGCCCTAACTATTCTAATATATATATATATATATATATATATATATATATATATATTTTTAAGAAGTTTGTATTTCCTCCAATTAAAAACTAATACGTTTGACAAATAGGTTATTGGTGATTTAGTTCTTAAATTAGCACTTTAAATGACAAATTGAGCGAAGTTCTACTTATAAATTGTGTTTATCTTGTACAATTAGGTATATCCTCAATTGTAATGAAAAATGACAAGATTGAAGAGGAATTGAGCTAAAAGAAGAGCAAATTTGATGTCCAAGGACCTAATCGAAAGAAATCAAAAGTTTGGGGACTCAATTGCAACATCTCAAAAGGTGGAGGATCCACTGTGCAAATATTTCAGGGTAAAAAACACAAAATGAAAAAGAATACGTCAAAAGAGTGTGAAGAGGGGCCAAAATTGTACAAAAATGTGAAGTTGGAGACCAAATTGCATAAGTGCCAAAAGTTGAAGACTTGGGATGCAAAAATCAAAGTTGAGGGACTTGAAAACAATTTAAAATCTGTTTTATCACTTTTTCACAGAATTCTTATGGTTAAACACGTGAATTAAGAGAAAAAAGGTTCTTGAGACCATTTTACTCAACTTCCAAACCTCAAGGATCAAAAATGCAATTTTTGGAACTTTTATTTGATAATACTTGATTTTGGACAGCAGGTTACTTCTTCTTCCTGTCTTGCTTCTGGCTGCTGGGTCTTCTTTTTTCTTTCTTTTATTTTTCGTTTTTTTTCATTTTTTTTTTCATTTATTTTGTTTATCTTTTCAACTACTTCATAAATCTTGGGGAACAAATCAAGAGTAAGGAGAATACATCAAAAGTGGTGAAGTATTTGGAAAATCATAACCAAGCTTTAAAAAAGGTTTTATCTATAACTTTGTATTTTCTCCATTATTTTGTCAAACTTGCAATGTATTTTTACAAATATTCTCATTAGTATCATTTATATAACATGAGCTAATTTATTGTGTTGGAATTTATTGTAGTAATTTAACCCAGCTTTGATTAGTTTTAATATTTGCTATTTGATGATTAAATGCTTATTTTATGTGTCTTTATTATTGAGATTATTCCATGTGTTTGATTGATCACCAAATATATGTTTTGTAAAGTTATGATAATCGAGAGATATTGTGCATGTTAGACCAAATAATAAATGCTCTAGGTTCTTATTAAGTATAGAGATATACCTTAAACTCTAGATGATCCATTGAGCTATTTTCAAGAAGAGTTAATACAATTGATTGGACTTTAATCGATATAGAGATATAGTAGGTTATTACAATTGTTCTCTACGTGTTTTCATTCTTTAATAACGTTTCTTAATTACATCATTGTCAATATTAAGTACACATCCTTCTCAATATTTGCTACATCAAATTCAAGAGTGTCACTCCTAACATTCCCACCATTATTCCCGACGTTGAAACATATTTTCAATTTTAACATCAGCTTCTTCACCAAGTTCCTCAACCCTTTCATTTCTAACTTCATTTTCATTACTTTGCTTATTGTTCGCTACAAACACACCGCAAGTGTATGAGTCGCATATAAGTGATAGTGGACTAATTGAGTCAGGTTTATCGATCCCACAAGGATTGTCTATTTCAACTACACTCTAGTCTAATTAATTTTAACAAGAAACACACACAATAAAAGTTTGTTTTGGGAAAGTTTTAGTACTAGAATTAAAGTTGCAATTATAAATAAATAACTAGAAAAATGGTGATGAATAGATGATAAAGGAGTGTTGGGATTCTTGATTCCACTTGACCATTACCTAATTGAATTATCAACAAGCAAAATAGAAATGCAATTCATTAATCATGTTAGACCCGATTTTCCAAGCTTAGCCGATTACCTCTCTCGAGTGAAATCAACCCTAATAGTGGCATTAACCTACTATATCTCTATGTCGATTAAAAACACACCAATTGCATTAAACCTATGTGAAAATAACTCAATGGGTCATCTAGGGTTTTAGGTATATCTCTATCCTAAACAAGAACCTAGAGCAAATATTATATTGATCTAGAATACACAACAATTTCTCAATAATTGCACATCCCATGAAACCTAAGCATAAATGTGGCAACAACAAATGCTAGTCAATAAATACAATAATAAATGCACAAGATAATAAAAAGCTTAAATTCTTAATACAAGCATTAAAAACAACTAAGTTAGGTCAAGCTTCATCAACATCCCAACACAAAATAGTTTAGTCCATAATGAAATAACAATAAAATCCAAGAATTAAATACATTATTTCAACAATGGATTAAAGTAAATAGAGAAATATGAAGATTAAGCAATAAATACTTCCCTCAACCAATGATTCAAGCTTTAAAATATCAACATTCTTCCACAATGACTTTGGTATTTCTCCCCTTAATCAATATTCATCAACTAAACTATACAAAATCAAGAAAAATTACAAGATGAAAATGAATGAAAAATAGAGAAAGAGAGAGCCTAGGGTTTCTTCTTCTTGAAAATTGTCAAGAATATCTTCAAAATACCCAAAATCACTCAAAAATACACCCAAATCGCGTAGATCCGCGTGTTTCAGCATTTGGGTCGAACCGGGTCGGCCCAGATTTTCTGTCAAGATTTTGACCACGCGATTGTGTGGTTGTTTGACTCGCGATCGCGTGGTTGCCCCTTTTTAGTCTCGGGTTGAATTTGTGCATGACTTCGCGAACGCGACTTGCGCATGACCACGCGATCGCGTGGTTGCAGCTTGGTCCTCAAACTTTGACTCTTTGATAGATTTGACTCTTTTCTCCTCAATTTCTTCAAGTATTCATCCATTCAGCTTCTTTCTTGTGCTTTCTCCATGAAGTTAATAGTTAAACCTATTTAACCACAAAATATGCACAATTAAGTAGGTATTTGTCCAAATTACTCAAAAAGTATTACTAAAAATATATGAAATATGTATGTAAAATGCAGTCAACACTTATCAAAAGAAAACATGGATTTACAATTAAATTATTTTTCCAAAACTGATACAAACAAACAAATAAATAATTGTAAACACATATTAGTTCTAAAATCTCAAATATTCCAATATAATTTTAGGGAATCAGGTAATGACTATGTTCAAGAATCAATTGAATTTTTTTTTAAAAAAAATATTGAATTTTTACTGGGGCACGTGCTCCGGCGGCCCCCTATGTGGGTCCGCCCCTACCCATGGTCATGTATCTTCTTCTTTTGTTGGCTTAAGGAACTTGTCTATGCTTCTCCATTTCCTTTAATTTCTGGGTTGTTTATCCTTACTATTAAAGTTCTTCCCAACTTTAAGTATAGAGGCTGACTTGGGTATCTGCAAAAAAGGATTATCCAAACTAGGGAGATGCTATTTAGTATGATTAAGTGCAAGGAAACGATCATTGTACATCAACCTTAGTGCAAAGAAACTCATTTTTTTGTGGTCTTTTTTCTTTTCTCTCTTCGCACCTCCTCTCATTTTCCTGAAGTCGTGGCTTTAACACTTTTTTTTTACTTTTCTCTAAATCTCCTTTTTCTGAGGTCGTAGACTCAGTTCTCTTGTTTTTCCTCTCAAACTCACTCTTTAATTTTAATTTGTCTTTATGGACCTACATTGGTAACAACGGAACAAGAGTAAAAAATTTCCCATTCTTCGTAAAGCTGTAAAAAATTGTAAATCCATCATGTATCACCATCCTATCATGTTTTCATTGCCACCTCAACAGTATATGCTCTACATGCAATAGGAACTATATCACAAATTACCTCATCACTATACCTACCAATAGTAAAGTGCACCCTAACCTACTTGTTCACCTTAATCAATTCAGATTCAGTTAACCAATGTAATTTGTAAAGGCTTATGATGTTTTATTATAGGTAATCCCAACTTCTCCACTAATGTGATACTAGCCAAATTAGTGTAACCCCCCATCAGTAACCATACTACACATTTTATTGTTTACTAAGCACCTAGTATGAAAAATGTTGTCCCTCTGTTCATCCACCTCATTCACCTAGATTCTTATACTAATAAGTATATTTTATACACTTATTTATATGTCTTAGAATAATATATTTTCATTTTAGAATAAAAGCTACATAATTGTTAGTTATTTGTTTACATTGCAGAAAATATCTCAAAATCAAGTGAACGAAGGAAGTGAAGCCAATAAAGACCAAATGGTTGATAATAGGAGCTTAAATTAAACTTAAATTAAATTGTAGACAGGGGAAAAATGCATGAGGACAATGGTTAATTGAAGAACTCAAGAAGTTGGGGACTAAATTGTAGCAATCAAAAGAGGAAGGATCGGAGGCACATATAAAGAAGGAAGATTTACTTAAACGGAATGGAAAAGATGGAAATTGTGTCAAACAGAATAACCACGTGATCGTGCCTATCAAAGGTGTATGGCAGTGCAAATCTTAGTTGAATCAACAGAACTAAAAATCTACAACAGCATGGCCACAAGGTTTAGACCTACGCGACCATGCAGCTTTATTGCTGGGCCTTAATTTTGGGCTTTTGCACAATTTTCAACTGGGTTTCTTCCTTGTTTACCTAGATTTCTTCTTCAACTATACATACTACCTCTCAAGCATGAAAATGGGAACATTTTTCAGACATTTGCATAGCCTCTAAAACATATAATTCATAGTCCTATCATTCAAATCTTGGAGGCGAAAATGAAAAACAAAGGTTGGAGAATTGAAGATTATCATCGGGGAGGGAAATACTTAGTCCAAGATTTTCGTTAATTTGATAAAATCTATATATGTAGTAATTTATATTTTTACATTTTTATTTCTTTATTGATAAACTATTATTTTCTTAGTTGGGACAATCGATGTAGCTTCGTTTTACGCTTTTAATTCTATAATTCTAGTTTTGCATTTGTGATTGCATGTGTTGATTTTATTTTTTATTTAATACATGAATGAATTGATCACTTATTCATGATATCATAGATTTTTTCATAATCCGAGAGGTAAGCTAACAAACTAGATCTAGGAATAAAATTCGGTAATTGGATAAAAGATAGAGATGTACTTTTAATATAACTGTGATCGCTATTTGAATTCTTGTATTCCATGCATCTAATTATTATGACCCGTTGTAGAGATACGTGATTGACTGAATTAGGTAGAGTCGATTTAAACTCGAGAAAGGAATTTCATATGCATAAGTGAATTTGATCGAGCACATTAATAAGATTAAAACTAGATAAATGAAATTAAAAGTATTGATTAATGTGAAACTGGATGTCCCAACACTTACAAACATCATTTGGAAAATACAAAATTGTAATATTTTCTTTTACTTTTATTTAGTTTAGATAATTCATCTCAATTTTACCGTTCAGATAAAGTGAGAATGAATATATTTCGGTACTTAATTACAATCATCGTGAGAACGATAATTTAGACTCAAAAGTCACTTTATTACTTAAGCACGATATTGTACACTTGCAATTAAAATTATCACATCACATACTTAGAACACACCTAGTAATAATATATTCATCCTCAACATTTGTTAAATCATCAATATCACTATTCCCCTAAAACCTAGGCATCCCTTCCTATAAGACTAATATCAAAAGATAACTAAATAAATATCAATAACTAACAATAACTTAAAGAAATTCGAGAAAGTGATTCTTGAATTTTCGGATTTGGTGTTCCTTTTGTGAATTCTTTAAATTTTTGGAATAATTTTTTTTTACGAAAATTAATTCCTATAATCAAGAAACTAAAAAAAAAATCATTTTTGAAGAAATTTGAATAATTTTATCAAGAAACATAAACTAATTGGAATTAAAGAGTAAAGACAAAGAAAAAAAAGAACAAAACAAAAACAAAACAAAACCTGAATTTAGATCCAAACTTTGATAATAAATCATGTGATTTCTTGTGGGAAACAGGACGAACTCGCGGAATAATAATTGAAACACTAGAAAGTTCTAAATTCAGATTGCAATAGACGTTGAGATCTTAACCCGAGTCGCATGACGCGAGAACTTATGATATAGAAATCTTAACCCCGTTGCGATGCGAAAACAAAAACTAAGATTTTTGAATGCCACAAAGGTGTCTAGTCCTTTGATAAGTTCTAGGTTGAAAGCCACAAAGATTGGATTTTTGATAAGTTTGATAAAAAAAACCCAAGAAGAACAAGTCAAAAGGAAATCCTTACCTTTCGATTCAAAATAATCTCAATAATGTCTAAGTTTTCTAGTTTTACAATGAATAAAATACTATAAACATGCAAAAAAAATGTAACAAAATCCGAAGTAACCACAATTATGAGCCTAAAATGGAATTAAACAATTAAATTACGGAAAAATAGAAAAACGCAAAAAAACCGTAACACCTATGTCAAAGCGTTTGCTTAGCAAAAGTGCTGGCGAACACTTGGCTGAAATATTTGCTCTCCATAATTGAATAATGCCATCGCGCGATCACCCATTGATTTCTCCAAGTGATTGCTTGGAGGACTTTTTTCCCTGCTTACTTCATCATTTGACTTAAATTTTGGCTTCCACCCATTTGCACTAGTTTTGGGCCTTCATTTATCACCTCCGCTTGATCTTTTGAGATATCGTAGTTGCAATTAAACCTTAATTCCTTATAACTTGATCTCTTCTTCGTTGTCTTACCTTGGATCACATCACTCAATTTTCTTGAGGCCACAATCAGTGCATATGCCAGTTTTTCCACTGGAGAATATCTCAATTCTAAAGCCTAAAGGGTTTAATATGTGTAGTGCACTGGTCGTTGAATTCCTTCCTCGTCTCTAATTAAAACAACACTACTTAAGTGCATAGATACTACTAAGTACAGATAAAGTGGTTCCTTTGCCTTTGGGTTAGACAGTAACAAAGTTGTTGACAAATGTTCCTTAAGTTTTTTGAGTTGATTTAGATCCGAATCTGCTAAGTATAGCAGTTTTCCCAATTAGACTCTAGATTTCATTAGGTTTTAATGGAGCTTTCATTTCCAACAGGGCTTTGATTTTTACTGGGTTGACTTCAATTCCTCGTTGATTGAACATGTATCCAAGGAATTTTCCTAAGCTTACTTTGAACGTGTGCTTTAGTGGATTAAGCTTCATTTTGTATCTTCTAAGTATGATGAACATTTATTCAAAGTTCCTAACATGATTAGTAGATTTTGCGCTTTTAACGAGCATATTGTCAACATAGACCGCTATGATTTTTCCAATCAAGCTGACAAACATGTAGTTTCTCAGATACGCAGCACTTGCAAATCATTCATGAGTGTAAAATTGTATAATCAATTCAAAATTATGCTTCCAAATAATACTACCAAAAAAAAGTTTAGCTTATCCGATGTTCAATCAGGAGTGAGTGTGTGTGCATAGTCACTTTCAATCATTAATTAGGTTTAAAAAATTGAAGATATGAGAAATTCCAATTCGGTAATAACTCCCCATTAGTGGTCAATATTTTCCATTCTCACTCATGACATTCATCCCCCAATAGATATTTCTTTTATTTCTTGAGATGCAATTCTAAAGGGTACTCTCAAATCACTTTTTCTTTTTCCACTCTAGTTTGGTTGGGCTTTACCAGCAATCTCAACAATCTAGATGTGCGACAATTTTCTCAAAATTCAAGTGCCCCAATAATCAAGCAACCACTAAGAAATTCAAACTCACTATCAATCTAAGCCCTAATGTAAGTAAAAATGCGTGATTTCTATCTACAAATGTGATAATTGCTCGTGACTTTCCCCACTCCCTTAAGCTTTCTAATTGACCCATATAACGAGCTTTAGGTTGATAACTCTCCGATGTTTTTAGGATCAAAGGGTATCTGGTTTTGTGTTCGCTCAAAATAGTGTACCGCAAGCGCACGGGTCGCGTACAAGTAATAAAGTGGACTTTTTGAGTCCGGATTGTCGATCCCACGAGGAATGTATACTTAATTACACTTTAGTTAATTTAATCTTAACAAATAAAACACACAATTAAAAGATGGATTTTTGTAAATTCTAAATTAAAGAAACTAATTCGAAACCGAATTAAAATACGGAAAATGAAAGATAAAACGTGGTTGGGATTCATGGTTTCATTTAACCGTCGCCTAATTAATTTCTCAACATGCAAATTAACAAATTACTCATTTACAATGTTAGACCCGATTTTCCAAGCTTAGCCAATTACCTCTCTCGAGTGAAATCAACCCTAATCAATTGGTCTAACCTACTATATCTCTATGTCGATTAAGGCCCAATCAATTGCATTAACGTTTTGTGAAAATAGCTCAATGGATCATCTAGGGTTTAAGGTATATCTCTATCCTTAACAAGAACCTAGAGCATTTGTTATTTGGTCTAAAATGCATAATATCTCTCGATTACCATACACTTCACAAAACACATATTTGGTGATCAAGCAAACACATGTAATAATCTCAATAACAAACACACATGAAATAAGCATTTAATCAAATAGCAAATATTAAAATTAATCCAAGCTAGGTTAAATTCATTCCATAAATCCCAACATTAAAATTTAGCTAAACATATTGGAAGAAAAAGCGATAGATGATAAAATTAAAACCCGGAGTTTGAATGTTGAAATCAGAATTGCATCGCCGCTTGAATTGCGTCCAGCCGCAACCTGGTTCATTGCAACTTCTTGTTGCAGCCTTGTGTCCAGCCGCAACTGAAATCAGTGCACCTCAGACTCGTTCCAGTTAATAGTAGTCTCCAGTTTCCTTTCCAGCAGTAGCAACAGCAATTAATTCCAGCAATCCAGCTTTCAGCAGTAATATTCAGCAGCACAGCAGATCACTTTGTGCTCACAGGCAGCTTCCAGTTCTAGCATCAGCACAGCAATTAATTCCAGCAATCCAGCTTTCAGCAGTAGCATTCAGCAGCACAGCAGCATTTCCAGCAGTCCAGCTTTCAGCAGCACAGCAGCATTCAGCAGCACAGCAGCATTCAGTTTCAGCACCAGCAACTGGTTTCAGCAGCAAAACAGCTCCAGCAGCAATACCAGCAGCGTTCCAGCAATCAGCAGCAGTAGTTTCCTTCCCTCCAGCAGCAATCTCAGCTTTCCAGCAAGTTTCTTGAATTCAACAGCAGCTCTCTCTTCTCAGGCAGTCTGGTTTGCAGCAGCAGTCATCTCAGGCAGCATCAAAATTAGTTCCACCAGCTTCAATTCATTCCTCAGCAGCACCAGACTTTGTTAACCAGCAACTTCAATTTACAACAGCATGAACCAGCAGCAGGTTTCTTATCTATCAGCAACAGCAAGCTCCCTTTCACAACAGCAATATAGCACAAGCAACCAGCTCTTCTTCAGCTTCAAACCAGCAGTAGTAAGCTGCTGTCACCAGCCTGCAATCCGTCTGGTTTTCACCTTTTCTTCACCAGCAATGGCAGCAACAACAGACTCCACAGGTAGCAGGCTGCTCCTGTCACCAGCAACCTCCTTTCCGGTTTCACCCGTCTCTCCTCCTTTTCTCTGGTTTTCTTCCTCAGTTGAGCATCCAGATGCGTCCAGCTGCTTTCTTTTCTGCACTCAGCTGCCTAAGGCAGCTTCCCCCCCTCTGTGTCAGCTGCAGTTCCTCTCTATTTATCTCCTCAAACCAGCACTTAGGTTGCTGTCTTCACGTTTTTCCTTCTTCCTCTGTCCATGCTTCCAGCTCCCCATGCTTCCAGCAGTAGTGCCCATCATGCCTTGTTCCCCCTTTCCTTTTTTCCCATACTCTCCAGCAGAAGTTGGAAAAGAAGAAGGGACAAAGAGAATCTCCCCAGCTGGATACCAATTCAGATTTTTATGCCAAAGTTCCGAAAATTGCATCCTTGGTCCTTGAGTTTTGGAAGTTGAGCAAAATGGTCATTGAACGTCAAATTTGCTACTCTTTAAGCTCAATTACACTCCAATCTTGTCCATTTGCTTTCCAATTGAGTTTGTACCTAATTTTACAAGATAAACACAATTTATAAGTAGATATTTGCTCAATTTGTCAATTAAAGTGCTAATTTAGGAACTAAATAAGTGTGTAAAACGCACACTTATCATTTTGAAATACCCCTATGGACTTAATAACTCTAGTAAAAAAAGGCTGCAAAGTGAGGTATACTTATTAAGCAAATGCAATGTTTTTTTTTTACCCATGTAGCGAGCTTTAGGCCGGTGACTTCCAAGTCTAAAACTTAAGGCATCAAGTTTTGAGATACTTCAATGGGCTTAATCACTCGAGTCAAAAAGGCTACGAGATAAGGTAATGCGAGAATTAAAATGGGCTTAGATCTCTAGCATATGGTCATTACCTAGCTTATGCTTGATATCAAAGACACTCCACACAAATTATATCAATCATGTATGGAATCAATACATATCTAGACCATCTCCCATACCGGCTCAACCACCCCCCAACTTATCTCACAATAGGATCAAGAGATTTAGAGCATTATAAAAGATTAGATATGTTGATAAAAAAAATTAAAACACAAGCTCACAAGTAGCTATTGGTCATAAATTATGAATAAAAAAAAAATTTAAACATCAAGTCATCCTATGTGGGAAAGACTATCTAACATCTCAATGCAAAATAAGAAACCAGCCCCAAACTTGAAATTCACATTGTCCTCAATGTGAAAAATAAAATTAAAGCAAGAGGAAAGAAGTTACTAGATGTCCCAACAATTGGTGGGGTACTCATAAGTAGTCTTGTGCATGTGAAAATCTTATTGCGAGCACCAACAATCCATCCTAAACTTGTGTTAAAGCATCTAATCGATTGAAATTTCTCCAATGAGACATTTCACCGAGCACCTTGTGAGCATCCTATGAAAATACAAGAAAAGTGTAGATTTTAAGTGGTGAATGACCCAAAGATTTAAATCACATTCAACATCTCACTTCTAGCTCATAAATCCAATATAATTTTCCCATCCACCTCAACATTAAATCAAAATTGAAGATAAAATACAATATGCATCATATGATCTAAAAATAAGTGTTAAGTAAATATTTGACTTTGAAAGTTTGATATGAGAGTATGCTAGAATTAAATGAGAATGTATTGGAGCTATTACTACCCAACTTAGGCAAAATAAATGTGGAAGATAAAGACTTTGAGCTAAGAAACTCATTTGCAAGAAAGTAAATAAAATACAGAAATAAAAATAAAGCAAGTAAAGGATAGAGAATGTGTTGCCTCCCATTAAGTGCTTATTTTAAAGTCATTAGCTCGATTCTTTGCATAAGCACTTCAGAGCACTCTAAATATAGCTTTTGATGCCTTGCCATTTTTTCTTCTTTTGACTTTGTTCCACTCTTCAATGATTAGTGCCACTTCCAGTGTTATGGGACTTGCCTATTCCATCTAATCCAAACTCGACTATGTAGATTTGTTCCTCCTCAAGTGGCTTAATCACAAATTCTACTATTTGACAATCAATGAAGTTGAGAGAATTTGATTTGATCATTCCTCATTAATTGTCACTTCTCCATGTGATTCTTGTGTGATTAAATTGTCATTTTCTTCAAGTTCATCTCCATTAATTGATATCTCCTCGGATTGAATGACCAATTCAAAATCCGAATCCATGGGCAATGACAAGTTTTTCCTAGAAATTCCCAAGAGTGGTTATACCCCCACCTTTGAAATCCCTCCAAATACACGGCATCTCCAATTAGCATGCCATCTTCATCCAACTTGGCAATTTCATTATAAGTATCTTCTAATTCAATAGTGGACGACCATCTCCCACAAGAGTAGTGTCCTCATCCCAATCATCTGATACACAATCTCTCAAGAGCATGTAACTTACATCTGATGTGTCTGTTGCTTGTTTTCGGCATTTCAAATATTGTCTAAACTCAATAAGTTTCGACGTAAGCAAACTATTGCCCGAATACAAGAACTGTCCATTATAATGCATATTGATTTCACAACTTGGATATTTTCCAAGGATGTCTTCATTATCCATATTGAGATTGTTCATTGCAATTGTTTTCCTATTTTGCCAATGTTAGAATTAAGTATGCATGGAAAGAAAGTCAAACACAAGAAATATTAGAATTGTAATGGTTAACCAAAAGTAACAAAATAAAACATAAAATTAAAATAAATATAAATTATTAAAACTAAAATTAACTAAAGTAATAAAGTGGACCTTTTGAGTTTGGGTTGTCAATGCTACGAGGAATGTATACTCTATTATACATTGGTTAATTTAATTTTAATAAAGAAGACACATAATAAAAAGTTGAATTTTTGTAAATTCTAAAATAAAGAAACTAACTTTAAACTAAATTAAAATAAGAAAAATGAAAGATAAAATAGTTGAGATTCATGATTTCACTTAACATTTTCCTAATTAATTTCTCAATGTGTAAATTAACAAATTACCTATTTACAATGTTAGACACAATCTTAAAATTTTTAGCTAATTACCTCTCTCGAACGATATTGTGCATTTTCGACCAAATAATAAATGCACTAGGTATTAATTTAGGAGATAGAGATATACTCCTATCCCTAGGTGATCTATTGAGCTATTTTCACAAAGAGTTAATGCAAATGATTAAGTTTTAATCGACATAGAGATTTAGTCGGTTAAACCAATTGATTAGGGTTAATTTCACTCGAGAGGGTAATTAGTTAAACTTGGAAAATCGGGTCTAACATTGTAAATGGGTAATTTATTAATTTGCATGTGTTGAGAAATTACTTAAGCGAGAGTTAAGTGAAATCATGAATCCCAACTATTTTATCTTCCATTCTCCTTATTTTAATTATGTTTAAAGTTAGTTTGTTTAATTTAGAATTTACAAAAATACATCTTTTAATTGTGTATTTTATTTTTTAAGATTAAATTAACTAGAGTGTAGTAATAGAGTATACATTCCTCTTGGGATCGAAAATTCAGACTCAAAAAGTCCACTTTATTACTTGTACATGACCCTGCGCTTACGGTACACACTTTTAGCGAAAAAGTTTTTTGCGTCATTGTCAGGGAATGTTTTACTTTGATTATTAATTTAGTTGATTTTAGTTTTAACAATTTGTTCATATATTTTTTATTATTTTATATTTTATTTTGTTATTTTTGGTTAACTACCACAATTCTAATTTTTCTTGTTTTTTGTTTGATTCTAACATTGGCAAAACAAAAGAGCAATTGCAATAAACAATCTCGACATGGGTAATGAAGACATACTTAGAGAATACCCAAGTTGTGTAATTTTTTATAAGATGCATTATAATGGATAATGCTTGTTTTTGGGCAATAGATTGCTTACGTCGAAACTTATTGAGTTTAGACAATATTTGAATTGTCGAAAACAAGCAATTGACACATCCGATATAAGTTACATGCTCTTGTGGGATTGTGTACTGGATGATTGAGATGATGACATCACTCTTGTAAGAGATGGGCCTCCACTATTTAATGAAAAGTTACTTGCAAAATATTACAATAAGCTTACCAAATTGGATGAAAATGATATGCATATGGGAGATTCCATGTATTGGGAAGGATTTTAAATGTGGGGGGTGTAATCTATTCTCGAAAATTAATAGGCAAATTTTCCATTTCCCATAGATTCAAATTTTGAATCGGTCATTCAATTCGAGGAGATATCAACTATTGAAGATGTGCTCGAAGAGAATGACAAGTTAATCACAAAAGAATCACATGGAGAAGTGACAATTGATGAGGAAGATATCAAATCAAATTCTCTCAACTTCACTGATTGTCCAATAATATTGTGCCACTTGAGGAGGAGCAAATCTACATAGTTGAGTTTGAATTGGATGGAATAGGCAAGTCCCATGACATTGGAAGGGGAAAAGTGAAAGTGTTTCGAACAAATGAAGAGTGAAGCAAAGTCAAAATAAGCAAAATGAGCAAGGTATCAAAAGCTATGTTTGGGCCTAATACCTCTTTCTCTTCTCTTTTCCTGCGCCTTGTCTCTTTTCACCTCTTTTTCTTCTGCTTTCGACCTCTTAGGAATTCCTACGACCTCATCATAAGTAGCATCCTCTGCAATGATGTACTTTTCAACTTTGCTCAAGAAATCATAGTATGAGGTAGGACCATCCTCGTGTAAGCACCACCAAAAGTGTATCCAAGGCCGAAGTCTGGACAAAGCGGCCATGAGAGCTACATCATGAGAAACCTTCTTTATTTCAACTTTTCTTGTTAAATCTAGCAAGGTAGTTCCTTAGTGGTTTCATTAGGCCTTTTTTAATTCATACAAGGCGTTCCTTCAAGGTAGTTCACATTCTTGCTCCCATCAACTTGCTCAGGAATGCTATTTCAAGGACATTCCAACATTTTATTGAACCACGTGGGAGTTTTTCTGAACCATATCAAGAGGTATAATTATATATATGTCCCTTAGGATAAGTGATTCCTTCATATAGTGAGCACCGAAATTTTGAACTTTTCAAGCAATGTTTCAGGTAGAATATTCCAAGATAACCGAGATTGTGAGTTTTGACTAAAATATGGCGCGGAGCTCGTTTTCTTAGATTCAAGTTTCACGATCCTTTATTTTAATGTTTCAAGCTCATTGATCTCAACATTTTTCATGTTTTGGATGTGTTTTTTATTCAATAGAGAGTAGTTCTATTCTAATGGGAATCATGTTTGGAGGTCCGTGACATAGCTCTCCTAAGCGACTAAAGACATTACCTTTGTGTTGATGTCAGCTGGGAAGGGTTTTTCTTTTTTCTTGTGTTTCTTTGGATGACCTTTTATTGAAACTAAGGACTCATTTTTATTTGACGGGCATTTCAATGACTCTATATTGGTGATTTAACCTCTATTTATGTTCTAGGAGGTCGATTAGAATTTTATTTTTGCTCCAAGTGGGCTATAACGTTGGAAAAATGGTCCAATTTGTCCATGACCAAATCCATGCGAGGATTCTTTGGTTCTTGTGAAGTTTCTTCGTGATTCCTTCCATAGTTCGGAGGAATTTTAATAGCAAGATTATTTTTCCTTGCACTACTAGAACTTTGACTCATTTTTGGATGATTTTCGTAAATAGTTTGGGAATGGGAATTAGTTTGTAAGTGGGATATTTAGGGATTTTGGTTAAATAGATTAATTAGGCTGGATATTGGAGAACCACATATTAGGGGGAGGCCTCCTTCTATTGCCAAATTGTTGACGTCAAAAAATGACTTGGCCACATGGCAAATTCTAGTCAACTTAAGGTAGGAATATAGTATGGGTTATGTCTAAAAGATGATTTGTTTAATGAATTTGAGAGGGTTTTCATAAGTGACAATGAGAGCAAAATAACTACAAGTATTGTAATATTATTACTCTCCTACATTGTTTCCCTTTTACAATACAATAATCCCTTCTATTTATAGAAAACATTTAGGGTTTACTGTAGCTATAAGTAGATATTTTTACTATTTTCTTTACAAGTCATGATGATCAGTTGACAAAATCAGTCTTTTGGTGGGTCTCGTCGGTCTAAGACTTGGTGACCTGCAATTGCAGGAGTTACTTCCTGCAGAGGACTGGATGTGGCATCTTTTTTTCTTTTTTTGTCATTGTCAGTGGCTCAATGCATCCCACTTACCCACTTGCTAAATGTTGAGTACAATGTGATCGTTGAGTCCTGGAGATTGGGTGTAGTGGAGGTCAGCTCGGTAATTACTGAACCAAAGATAGGACCACTGTACTGATTTGTGAGGTCGAAAACTGGTGAGGTCAGAGTGCGCTCATCTAAGGTGGGATTCATAGACACATGGTAGTCCTTACTCAAATGGTCCTTGGCCTATTCATAATGCTAAATATGAATTGTGCCTTGTAATTTGATACACATATCAACATATCTTAACCTTTACTCCATTACTATATCATTTTTATATTATACTATTTTTATTTATTTTTATTATTTCTGGTGTTAATGTCTCGATTTTTTTATTAAAGTCCCAAGAATGAAGAAAAATTTCTAAACTATTTTACCTTTGATAAATTTTTAAAATTACACCTTAATCCTTAATCCATTATTGTATCATTTTTATATTATACTATTTATAATTTATTATTTCTAGTGCTACTTATAAAAGGCCCAACAAAATGGAGCGTTTGCAAAAATACCCAACTTTTGGTGTCATAATTGAAACTTAATTCATTTTCAAAAATCACTGAAAAATATTTCAATTTTTTTAACTGAAAAATACTGTTTTCGTCAATACTTTCAAATTTTTGGTATCATGCACAATACTTTCCATCACCTCCACCATCCTGCAAGATCACCTCCATCTCCATCAACTGAGCCACCGACAAATTCACCTCCATCATCGTCTTTTATACCCTCTGCAAGCCCACCCACACCACCAAGAACCACCAATATCGAGTACCAACTAAGACTCCACCTCGGAAAACCATGACCAAACCCATCATCGATTGCGAAAACATCTACAATACCACCACAGCACCACCAACACCAACCCCTATTGAATAAAAAACGAACATCACCAACACCACCACAACACCCCCATCAGTGTGCGGAAGAGGATGGCTCTGGACAAAATGGACAGGTGCCGAATTGGGAAGAAGCAGCAACGGTGCACACGTACGCTGTTGAGGAAGAAGAGGCACCCAGGTGGACCATGGAAGAAGAAGACACGATGCAGAGGTCGGGAGAGAAGAAGCTGAGGAACATATTTTTCAGTTGAATTTCATTGGAGCGTATTCTTCAATTTCATGTTTTTTTATAGTAGCAGGTGTAATATTCCCATATATTTTTGGATTCTACCCTAGCTAATATTTTATAAACTTTAATTTGTCATTACCATTAATTCATACAACTACAAAATAAACTCTTCAATATTTGACAAAAATCCACCCACATAAATGCTCTATAAGTCAAAATTTTTTATTCATTCTTGAAATATAAGTAATGCATGCCACAATTACAATGCAAAATTATATGAGCGGAAGATCAACAAGTAATGATATGCATGATCATGCGCTTGAGTTTCTAATAGCTAAAAGATGTAATGTTCTTGGTTCTTCATCTACAACCTCAACTGCAAATCTGAATACCACACCTGCTGAATTAGAATGATACTATCAATTTGATCATTATACTTTAATACCTAAATATGAAGTAGATAATTTAGACATCTTACAATGATAGAAATTAAATAATCGGTCATACCCTGTATAATCTAAAATGACACGAGATTTACTAATAGTTCCAGACTCAACGATGTCATCTGAGTTTGCTTCTAGTGCAGGTAACATGGTATTGGACGAAAGAAGATCAAGTCTTCAAGAAGATATTTTGAAAGCTCTCATATGCATGAAAGATTGGATATTCGCAGATCAAATGATGGAAGATAAAATTATTGATGATGTTAATGAAGACTTCAATAATCTTGCAGTTGTTAAAGATTGATTGGTCGACAAATATATAATTTTTGAACAACTAAATTTTAGTTAAGTAGATTCCAACCTAGTTGGGACGTACTTCAAACTATAAATATTTGATGATAGCACTTAGGAATGCATTTAGTTCTTATTTGTTTATATTTTATTTAACTTCGCAAAGTTAGAAGTTATTCATGTAACATAACATTTAAATTTGAATTTTACGTAATGAATTTATCCTTTATTTCATTTCGTATTTTGCAATTTAACAATTTTTTTTTTTTGCTTGAATATGAAAAACTCAATGTTTTTATAATTTTATTCATACAGGTCAAACCCGAATGAATCACGACTTGCATAGGTTCGACCCAAATGGACCAACGGGCGGGCCTGAGTTATAGTTCAAAATATATTGTACTGTTGGACCAGCCTGTAAACCCGTAGTAGGTTGGCTTTTTTATACGCGGGCCGTTACTGGGCTCATATGTTGACGGGTCGACCCAATCCAGATCACTTGGATTGACACCTCATAGTTAGACCCCCCTTGAAATTATGGTGGGATTGATCCCCATCTTTGTATAAGAGGTTATTCACTTTTTTTTAAAAGATAAAGAGGTTGATCTATTTTTTTTTTTTTTTTAAATAATAAAATTGAGAGTAGAGTTGGCAATGGGTCGAGCCGAGCCGACTCGACCCTTTAAGCCCACTGCTCGGCTCGTCTTGATGTGAGCTCGCAGGTCGAGCCAAGCTTGGCCCACGAACCACCAATTTTTTATTTTTATTTTTTTTCCTTCATAAAAAATGAAATTTTGATAAATAAAAAAAAAATTGCAAGCCCACAAGTTGAGCTCGTGGACTTGATCATCGAGTTGTTTTGAGCAAGGGACGAACCGCTAGTTGTTCTGAGCCCCCCGGTCGGCCCTCACGGCTAGTGGGCCGAGCTTCAACGAACCGAACCGATGAATCGCTCGGCCCGTTTGCCATCTCTAATTGAGAGAGAGTTTTCAACTTTGCTCTTTTCCTTTCACTGAACGAAGGACCCATGTTTGTAGTTCTTTCTTCGAGACTCGATTGCAATTAAATACATTGTTTTAGTTTTTCTTTTAGTCATATAATTAAGTATAAGACTTACATTTTTGTCTCAAGAGTTATTAAAAACTCAAAAATAGTTTCAGAAAGTCTCATTTTAACTTCTATAAATTTTATAAATTCTCAGGATGCTACATTATAATCTAATAAAAATCCATTTCTAATAAAGTATTATTTTATATAATAAATTTTGAATTTGAATATAATAGAAACTTTAATTTTGTCTTCAATTATTGTTATTATTTAAAAAGTTTAACACTACCAAAAAGTCAAGGCAATATTACCAGCGCACGTGTCATTAAGTTTTTAAAAAACATAAAAGAAAAAAAAAAAAAAAAGAATAGTAAATATTAACCGATCTAGAATGGTGCAGTACATCTTTACAAATGTCTCCATGAATTATGTTAATTGTACAATAGAGTAGATAACCCCATCAACAACCTCTTTACTCATGGGGGTGGGACTTGTCAAATGATACCTCCTCAATTAAAATCTGTCCAATAAGTCATACAAAATAAAAAAATAGTTAAATATATATATATATATATATAAACTATGAAGTATAAGTATTTTCATCGACCACAACAAGCGATTATGCTTATAACATTCATAAGATACATGGTCAAACACATGATTTAGCCCTTGTTTGTGCCAACTAATTGTTTCAATTTTTAAATTATTACCTTAAGATTAAAATGTATAATTATGTTATAATTATAAAATTCTAATTAATAAACTTAAAATTATAATTATATAAGAATTTAAATATTTATAAAATTACAATTTAAAAAATTTAAAACCATATTTGAACTAAATAAATAAATATTGCAAAATATAGTGAATACATGTTTATTTATTTTTAATGCTTATAGTTTTATTCATATTTTTGATAATTATACTATTATTTTGAAAATTGAAAAATATGCATTATGGATGTCAAAAACTTTTATACTAACTCACAAGTGAGAGCCAACTGTAAACACATCGTCTCTAAAATCACATCAAATATTAAATGTAAGTATATGCTTTATTGCCTAATTTTACTTAGAAAATGTCACATCATGAAAAATATTTTCCACATTTTGTTTTTGTTTGATGTTTGATTGAAAAATTTGATAGCTTAAAAGTTTTATTTTGATAGATGTGATAAAATTAAAAAAAAAAAAAAAATGAAATCGATATTTTTGCAGATGATGATTTGGAATCTATATGATACACTTATACTTAAAGATATATACACTTAAATTCCAAAAAGCTTTTGAGGTATGTTTATTACTTTTTATATATTGCTGTGATTTTGTAAATAATTTTTTTATAAATTCCAATGAATTGAGATTATATTTAGTTTAATTGTTAATTATTTTGATTAAATACAGTTCAAAGAAAGTATTAGGAACTTTAAAAAGTCACTGACAATAGATAGCATATATAGATATTTCACAAATTAAAATGTTAAATATTTTGACTATTTGATCTTTATATACTTATACCTAAATATTTTTTTACTTACAAGTATAAAAAGTAATTGATAATAAATGTCACTAACCCCGTCTAATCCATGACTGTCTTTCAAATTTAATCGAATATAATTTTTTCTAATTTTCTCATATGCAATGAAAATCAACAAAAGTCAAGGCCAAACGATTTCTAATTTCGATATTTTTTTTTAAAGAAACCAGTTTTCAGTTACATTCAACTATACGATGCTGCTTCAAGAGTTACAAATTGCAAGGATTTACAAATTTTGATCCGCGACATAGATGACAATCAAAAGTAATTCAACATCAAACGTTGTATTCAAAGAAGTATTCCATAATTTGTAATCGAATGTGGGTCATTAATAATAATAATAATAATAATAATAATAATAGTTCAAACTAATTGTTTCTATGTTTAAATATTACCTTAATTAAGGTTAAAATGTATAATAATTATGTTATAATTATAAAATTCTGATTAATAAACTTAAAATCATAATTATATAAGAATTTAAATATTGATGAAATTACAATTTACAAAATTTAAAATCATAATTGAACTAAATAAATAAATATTGCAAAATATAGTGAATACATGTTTATTTTTTTAATGCTTATAATTTTATTCATATTTTTTTTATAATTATACTATTATTTTGAAAATTGAAAAATATGCATTATGTGTGTCAAAAATCGAAGATCTCAACAAAGCCTTTATACTAACTCACAAGTGAGAGACAACTTTAAATATATTGTCTCTAAAATCACATCAAATATTAAATGTAAGGATATGCTTGATTGCCTTAGTTTTGCCTAGAAAATGTGACATCATGAAAAATATTTTCTACATTTTGTATTTGTTTGATGTTTGATTGAAAAATTTGACTTAGAAAATATTTTCTATGGTACAATCAATTGAAGTATACTTTAGCCATTTTCCTTGAAAATATTTTCTTACTTATTTGGTGAGAAAACATTTTCCACCTTAGAAATCAAACACAACTTAAAATTTTTATTTTGATAGACGTGATAAAATTAAAAAAAAAAATGAAATCAATATTTTTGCAGATGGTGATTTGGAATCTGTAGCCGTCAATCCATTATATGTTACACTTATACTTAAAGATATATATACTTATCTTCTCAAAAGCTTTTGAGATATGTTTATTACTTTTTATATATTGTTGTAATTTTGTAAATACTTTTTTATAAATTCCAATTAATTGAGATTATATTTAGTTTAATTGTTAATTACTTTGGTTAAATACAGTTCAAAGAAAGTATTAGGGACTTTAAAAAGCCACTAACGACAGATAGCATATATAACTATTTTCACAAATTAAAATGCTAAATATTTTGACTATTTGATCTTTACGTGCTTATACCTAAATATTTTTTTTACTTACAAGTATGAAAAGTAGGGGTGGGCAAAAAAATTGGAACCGAGTAAACCGAACTGATATAGAACCGAAAAAATCGAAATATTTCGGTTCTTGAAAAAAAAAATTCAAAACCGAAATCGAAAAAAAAAATCGAATCCGATTGTGTCTTAAAATCAAAACCGATAATTTATTTTTTTTTGAATTTTTCATTGAATTATACAGCAAAATATATTTATATTCACGCTTTAATGTGTAGACAGTAGGTCAGAGGAGTATAAATTTACTCACAATTTTTTCATTTGAGAAATGTTGTTTAGATTGGTAGTATTTTAATTAGAATTCCATGACTTACAATATTATCCAAATAGAATCACACTTTAATATATAGACACTTAGACAGTGTATGAAATGTTGTCTGTTTGATGTACTATTATTATGGAATTTAGTAATTTACTTTTAAGTCATTTCATACACTATTATAGTATTATTATTTTGTAGAATTTACTTTTAATGAGATTCAAATGTTCTTGCTTCCTTGACGTGATTTCATTTTCAAATAAGAATGATTTTAGAGTAGAAAAAAGATTTTAACTATCAAGATTCTTAGATTCACATTCGTGGTAATACATGAATTTGGACTTTAATTTTAATTGGAAGCTTTATTTGGTTGTATTTACCTTTAATTTTTGCAAACAATTAGATTTTTTTTTTTTTTTTTTTTTTTTTTGTATTTGCATCAAATTTAATTTTTTTAATTAGAACCGAACAAAAATCGAAAAATAACTGAAAATCAAACCGAAATCGAAACCGTTCGGTTCTTGTCTTTGAAGAAACCGAACCAAAAGTTTCGGTTCCTTTAATAACCGAACCGAACCGGTAAACGCCCAGCCCTAATGAAAAGTAATTGATAATAAATGTCACTAACCCCGTCTGATCAATGACTGCCTTTCGAATTTAATCGAACATAATTTCCTCTAATTTTCACATATGCAATGAAAATCAATAAAAGTTAAGGTCAATCGCTTTCTAATTTCGTCTTTTTAAGAAACCAGTTTTCAGTCACACTCAACTATACGTTACTATTTCTAGAGTTACAAATTGCAAGGGTTTAAAAATTTTGATCCACGACAAGGATGACAATCAAAATAATTCAACGACAAACGTTGTATTCAAGAAAGTGTTCCATAATTTGTAATCGCATATCTGTTTTTTATTCCATTTTTTTTTTATATTTCCAAAAAATAACATATTTTCTCCGTGAAGTCATTTTAAATATCTACTTATTTTTCCTTCAATATGAACATAAATATAGTCTTACTTATAAAATATTAACATTATTATTGCTAAAAATAAAAAATCGTGCATCGCACGAGTGAAATACTAGTCTTATAAAATGTGTAACTAAAATTAATGATCTATTTTGACTTAATTTTATAAAATTAAATCAAACACGGTCTTAATTATACAACAATACTAAAAATCAAAATGTGAAATTCATAGTATTTCTAGTACCTGTTTGGCCTCATTCTCAAAGCATCATTTTTTTTCCAAACTTATTTTCAACGACAAATTTTATAGGATCTACAATTCTTATCAACTTCCAGTTACATTTTATCATCTTTTATCAAAATCTAATAAATCTCATTTTTAGCTACACCAAACAGATGTAATACAATCTATCACTAACAAACATATTGTCCTTAATGACCATTTGATATAAGGGTACGCCGTAAGACTATCTTCTCTCGCTTTGTTTTCAAATACGCTAGTAAATTGTCGCGGCTAGGAAGATTTTCTTGAATAACTGGAATTTCCTTGAAATTCTTTATCCATTCATGCAAGCGTGGTAAATTGGTTGATTCTATTATCTTGGTCCCTGCAGTTTCTTCCATGCATTCATTCCAATAAGAAAGCCATCCAAATGATAAGTCCACTAATCCAACGGTTTTTCCATTGAAGAACTTTTTGTTCCCTAAAGCTTGATCTTCAAGAATTTGCAGAACTTGTAATGCTTCTTTGATTGCCAGTTCTTGATCTTGTCCCACAGTTCGAAAGAATATATTTAGGGTAGGATACTGCATGCAAAGAACTTGAGAAGATATTAAAATTGTTGGAGATTGGATCATGCCTCTCTTGCTTGTTTAAATAGTTTTGAAGACGTGTTTGATAATATAAAGACCCCGTTTAATTTGGTTAAAATTCATATTTTTAATAAACTTTGTGGTAAAATTGATGAAATGTGTTGATGAAAAATGATAAAATTAAGAATCGCGTAAAATGTGTGAATGGAAATTAATTTGAAAAAACGAGTTTTAGAAAATGGGTACCTAGCAGAAGCAAAGTATTATACACAATTCAAGATATACAAGAGTACCATAAAGAAAATTTGGAGTTTTTTTCTTGTTCCTTAGTAATGCCTCGTACTATAGAATTGGCGTAAGAAATAAAATTGCATAACGGTAAGTTACTATTCAACAGAATATAATTAAGCATAAAATATAATTCCTACTATCTTTTTGGTTCGGGACTTTATTGTAAGGATTTTAATCAATCGTGTGAAATTATATGTGAATTATTGTGTATTGAATAAAAGGCTATCAATTTTGGTTAAGTCCATTAAAAGTGATCTAATAAGGATTATATATATCGGGCTTTAATGCATCTAATTAAATGTATGGGTTTTTATGTGTAGATACCAGGCCATTACCTAATTCACGATGGGCCGGATTAGGTTAATTGGCAATTCAGTATATAAAGTCGGTTATGGTCCCTGAATCGTACGTACTGTTCATCTTGTCTGACATCCCATCATCAGAGAGAAAATAAGGACTACGTATCGATTTAGAAGATCCAAACACCGCCGAATCGTTTATCGTGAATCACGTTTGATTAATGTACGCTTCCGCTTAAGTTATTTAATTCTTGATAATTCAGCATGATGATTTATTTTGGATTATAGATAAATTATTATCTGTAATAAAATTTTCTAACAAGTGGTATCAGAGCCAATATCGTATTGTATTATCAGATTATCGTTTATATGATTATTATAAATAATAAATTATATAAACACGCATGCCTACTGCATACAGAAATCAAGAAATTTATGGTAATGGTTTCAAAATACTTACTGCTTTAGTGCCGTGCGTATACAGATGCGTGAGTTTGTGAAATTGAATAAGGACATTAAACTCATTGATTCGATTTCTTTATGATTGTAAATATGTATGTGTATATGCTTGGATTCGATTTTGTGTATGGCTGAATTGAAGTTTGGGATGTTGGATTTTTCGATTTGGTTTTGGTTGGTTGAATCTGTTGAATATTGATGTTGAGTATATTTCCGGTGAATTAAGATCGATATAGGGTCGGATGGCGTTGATAACGAGCGCCGGTGACATGGGTTGCGATTCAATCCGGCTGCCTTCGCGCGGCTGCTATGGAGCGGCGAAAACCCCGCCGCTGATTTTTGTGAGGAGACCGAGTGGCGCTGCAGCATTGGGGGTTCGCCGCGCAGGGGCTGCAGCGTCGCACGCTGTGGTCTGGGTTGCAGCGCCGGCGATGGCGCTGCAGGCGGTGGTGGCTAGCGTCGCGTTTGGGGGGCTTGAGAGCGGCGACAGCTAGGGTTTATAACCCTAGCTGTGCGATTTGAAGCAAGGGGCCTCAGTTCGGAAATTTGAAGCCTTCAGGGACCACTGTGCAATTTTGGACCTTTTATCTAATTGCACCTTAAGTCCTCCCTGTTTGTTTTGAATTAAAGTTTAAATCCTCAAATTTTGGATTTTATAAACTTCAGCCCCTAAAGTTATGAAATTATTTAAGTTGGCCCTTAAAGTTATGGAATTTTATGAAATCAGCCCTAAATTTATAAAATTATTAAAGTTGGGCCTCTAAAGTTAAGAGTTTTATAATTCAGCCTCTAAAGTTTGAAATTTTTCTAAAACAGTCCTTAAAGTCTGAAAATTTTCAAAATTGGTACCTTTAAGGTTAAAGGTATAATATTTCAGCCCCTAATGTTTGAGAATTTTCAAAATTGGTCCCTAAAACTTGAAAATTCTCTAATTTGGTCCCTTAAAGTTTGAAAATTTTCATTTTCAGTCCCTAAAGTTTGAAAATTTTCTAATACAGCACCTCAAGTTCTGAAATTCTTTAATTTGGTCCCTAAATTTTGAAAATTTTCTAATTCAGTCACTAAAGTTTGGAAATTTTCAAAATTGGTCCTTAAAGTTTGAATTTTTTTTTAAATTAAGTCCCTAAAGTTTGGGAATTTTCTAAATTGGCTCCTAAAGTTTGAAAATTTTCAAAATCAACCTTTAAAGATTGAAAATTTCCTATTTTGGACCCCTAAAGTTTAATTTTCTTTCAAATTGGGACCTAATGCTTGGAATTTCTCTAAATTGGTCAATAAAGTTTTGGGAAAATTGTAATTTAAGCCCTTCACGCTTAAAATTTCACATAATTGGCCACATAATGTTTAAGAATATTGCAATTGACTCTCTCAACTTAAGGATTGCTTTATTCTAAAGTTTTGAATTATATAATTCAAATCCTAAAGTCAAATATATATATGCAAATTAGTGGATTTCAATTTCAAATCTTGGTACATCAAACTCTTTTGAGAAATTTAATATTCGAAAGTAAGTTAGTTGAAGCAACATGTTGCCAAAGCAACCTCTCTTGTGGATATTAATTAACTTTGAATATTAGAAGGTATTTGTGTTGTTATTCATTGCGGATATTGATCGGCCCAAAGGAAGGTCAATATTTGGCTCGAATTTCACATGCACCTGTGGTAATAAACACGTGGAAATTATTTGGTTTAACGTGTGACCAATAAATCGGTCCAAAGAAATGTTTATTGGTTAACATGTCTTATTGCCAGTGTTTGATCACAACACCAAGGGAAAATTAGGTGTTTGTGTGTTATTTCATGCGGATATTGATCGGCCCAAAGGAAGGTCAATATTTGGCCCGAATTTCACATGAACTTGTGGTGATAAATACGTGACGGTTATTTTGTTTTACGTGTGATCAATAAATCGGTCCAAAGAAATGTTTGTTGGTTGACATGTCTTACTGTCAGTGTTTGATTACTACACCAAGAGTACCACTTACAAGTTAATATTTCTGTCCAAAGACTAAATATTGATGTTGTGATAGGTATCTTGTGATGGGCCCTACCATTATTTGAAAATATGATTTGCATAATAAGGTATATATGTGAGCTATTTTATTTAAGTGTTCTCTATTCGGTTTCAAATTTTGCTAGTAGTATATCTACAAGCTCAAATTTAATCCCTGTATTTATGGAACAAACTTCAAGGATCAAAATAAGAACATTAACTTTTCGTTGGCTGCATGGATCTAGACCGTGTACTAAGGATTGAGCAACCTGCTCCTCTTACGGATGAAAGTTCATCTAATCAAATGAGGAACTTTGAGAAATGGGATTGCTTAAATTACGTGAGTCTCATGATCATTAAGTGTGGCATTCCGGAAGACTTTAGTGGCATAGTATCTGAGGAGGTAAATGATGCCAATGAATTCCTTGCCGAAATTAAGAAACGTTTTGTGAAAAACGATAAGGCTGAAACAAGCACGCTTATGCAAAGCTTGATTTCAATAAAGTATAAAGGTAATGGGAAAATAAGGGAGTACATCATGTAGATGTCTCACACTGCTTCAAAACTTAAGGAACTAAAACTCGACTTGTATAATGACTTGCTCGTGCATTTGGTATTGATATAGCTTCCTGCACAATATAGTTAATTTAAGGTTAGTTATAATTGTCAAAGTAGAAATGGACTCTCAATAAGCTCATTTCATAGTGTGCAAGCTTCTTGCACAATTCAGTCAATTTAAGGTCAGTTATAACTGTTAAAGGGAGAAATGAACTCTAAATGAGCTCATTCTATTTTGTGTGCAAGAGGAAGAAAAGTTGAAGCAGGACAGAACTGAAAGCGTTCACTTGGAAAACACCTCTAAAGATAAGGGCAAGAAAACAAATAAAGAAAATAAAGTCGTTAAGGGGCTATTAATTTTATAATCCCACACTTAAGTCAATTTTTGAAACGGGAACTGCAACATTTTTTGAGGATGTTGAGTTTGGGGAGAGAAATAAGGTTAAAGATGTTGTCTTTAAGGAAGAAGTTGAGGAAGGATCGATTTCGATTCCTACTATTGCTTTTGATAATGTGCAAGTTTCTATACATGTCATTGATCAAGAAGCATATCCGGAACCTCAATTAGACAATATTGAAGAACTTCTCATCCAAAATAAGGTAAATTTCAGAAGTACAAACTCAACAACCTCAATAACTAAAGCCATTAAGGAGATCCACGAGAGAAAGGGAAAAATGTTATTCAGGATAATTTAAATAGTATTTTTCCAAGAACATAAGGAAATAATTGAATGGTGAAAGATGGTCCAATCAATTCCATCAGGCCATGCAGGGTTCCAACTCTTAAAAGTGAATTGATGCCATAAATAAGGAGTATAAGCATATGCAAGACAATAAAGTTTGGGATCTTGTCCCATTACCAGAAGGTACAAAGCCCATTGGTCTTAAATGGATTTTTAAACCAAGAGGGATTTGAAAGATAAAGTGAAAAGATATAAGGTTCGTCTTGTATCTAAGGGCTTTACATAGAATAATGGCATTGATTATAAAGAGATTTTCTCTTTGGTTTCTATAAAAGACTCTTTCAGGAAAGTCAGGTTGTTGCACATTTTGACCTCGAGTTACATCAAATGGATACTAAGGTGGCGTTTCTCAATGGCGACATTGATGGGACGATCTATTTGGTGCAATCAGAAAACTTTGTGTCAGTAGACCCAAAGCTAATGGTTTGCAAATTAAAGAAATCCATTTATGTACTCAAGCCAGCTTCTCGTTAAGGGTAATACAAATTTCATCAAGTAATTATCTCATTTGGTCTTGAGATTGATGTTGTTGATGATTGTATGTATTACAAGTTCAGTGGGAGTAAGTATATTTTCCTGGTTTTATATGTTGATTATTGCTTGCCACTAATGATATAGGTATGTCACATAAAATTATGAGATTTTTTGTCAAGGAATTTTGAGATTAAAAATCTTGGTGACGTCTCTTTTGTATTAGGAATTCAGATACACCGGGATTGTTCTCGGGGTATTCTTGAATTGTCACAAAAGGGCTATATCGATAAAGTACTTAAGAGGTTTGGCATGAAAGACAGTAAATCAGGGGGACAGCCCTATCGCTAAGGGAGAAAATTTAGTCTCAACTAATGCCCGAAAAGTTATCTTGAAATTAAAGAAATGCAGAGGATCACATATAGTTAAGCTATAGAAAGTCTGATGTATGCTCAAATTTGTATGCGTTTGGATATTGCATACATTATTGGGATACTAAGGAGATATTTAAGTAACCCTGGGATGGATCATTTGGAAAGCAGTCAAACATGGGTTATAAAGTATTTAAAGAGAACAAAAGATTACATACTCACATACAGAAAATCGGATCAGTTGGAGATCATATGGTATTATGATTCCGATTTTTACTAGATGCCAAGAAAGTAAAAGATCCACATAAGGCTACATCTATCTGCTAGTTGGAGGAGCTATTTCCGAATGGAGTGCTTAACAGACACTTTAGCTTCTTTCACTTGGCAGCACAGTTGTAGCAATTTTGGGGGCATCTAATTATGGAATATAGCTGCGAAATTTTGTCACTGGGCTGCGTATTCTGTACGGTATAGAAAGACCATTAAAGTTATATTGTGACAATAACTCAGCAGATTTATATTCCAGTAACAACAGGAGCTCAACTAAGTCAAAATACATTGACATAAGTTCCTGATTGTGAAGGATACAGTTCAGAGTGGACACGTGTCAATAAGAGCACATTGGGACAAACTCCATAATTGCAGATCCGCTTACTAAAGTATTACAACCCAAGGTCTTTCATGAGCACAATACTCATATGGGTGTTGTATTTCTTAAGGATATTCGGTTTCAGTGGGAGTTTGTATTTTGGGTGCATTAGACACATTTATTGTCTTTTTGGATACAGTTTAAAGTTAAAGTTATTTACAGCTGTAAGGTTTCAGGTTTATTATCTCTGAACTTGTTTGAGGATGATCTCACTAAGGTCGGACCAGTTGGAAATAGGCATGTTGAAGATCACATTACATGTAATTTCCATACTACACATTCATACTTGATCCATGTCATTCAGTTATGTTGATATACGTGACCATTGAAGGTTTAGTTACGATTAATGTAGCGAAAGCCGCTTTGATCCTATGTTGATATAATTGATGGACCGGATTGTTTGGGGATGCATTCAGTAATGATAGCAAAATTCTGAGTACTTATAAGGTTATGATTGATACACAATTGTAAGATTACACATATAGCCCAAGTGGGAGATTGTAAGGATTTTAATCAATCGTGTGGGCTTATATGTGAATTATTGTGTATTGAATAAAAGGCTATCAATTTTGGTTAAGCCCATTTAAAGTGATCTAATAAGGATTTTATATATATCGGGCTTTAATGCATCTAATTAAATGTATGGGCTTTTATGTGTAGATACCAGGTCATTACCTAATTCATGATGGGCCGGATTAGGTTAATTGGCAATTCAGTATATAAAGTCGGTTATGGTCCCTGAATCGTACATACTGTTCATCTTGTCTGACATCCCATCATCAGAGAGAAAATAAGGACTACGTATCGATTTAGAAGATCCAAACACCGCCAAATCGTTTATCGTAAATCACGTTTGATTAAGGTACGCTTCCGCTTAAGTTATTTAATTCTTGATAATTCAGCATGATAATTTATTTTGAATTATAGATAAATTATTATCTGTAATAAAATTTTCTAACATTTATTGCTTGTAGAATACATACTACTCTACTCCATAGAACTTGAGAACGCAAATTAGACTATTATAATAAAATAAGTCATTAAGGTTTACGGGACTAAAGCCATTGTGTAATATAGAAATGTAATTGAAAATCAGGTTACCTTCTCTTGTGCAAATCTGATCCAAAACCGGGCCATAGCTTTTTCATGTACATCTTTGGGCAACAAAGGGTTTTCGGGCCAAGTTTCTTCGATGTACTCAAGAATTACAAGAGATTCAGAGATTGGTCTGCCTCCATGAACAAGCACTGGGACTTTCTTGTGAACCGGGTTGTGTTGCAAAAGTTGCGGGCTCTTGGTAGGGAGGTTTTCTTCGATGTATAAATATTTCACACCCTTTAGCTTCAAAGCCCATGTCACTCTGTAACTAAACGGGCTGAGCCCGAACCCATGCAGCTTTACTTCTTCCATTATACTTTCTATATGGTCCCCCATTGTATAGTTGTGTAGCATCAACTAAATTTATAGCTGTGTAGGTCTTGGCACTTCTGACTCTTTATTAAAAAAATAATGTGGAAACTAGGCCCCCTATACGATACTAGTTAAAATAATTTGAAAAAACAAATCATTTGTAAAAATATTCAGATCAATATGTCTATTTTAAAAATAATTAGATTCGAGGAACCAAAAGTGAAAGCGTGGTGAATCAAATTATTTTTAAAAATGACATTAATCTGAATATTTTACAAATGAAGTATTTGATCTAAATATATATTATCTTTTTTTTTTCTAAATATCTCAAATATTTAATATCTTAATTTAGTTACATGAAAATAATTATTATTCCAAGTTGAGTAGTTGGAACTTGGGACTATTTGTAGTCCTTGTCCAATATTTCTTTCCAAATTGGGTGTGTAGTACATGGATGATTTGAATAAATATTTATTTGTTTACACAATAGATAAAAAAAAGCTATTTATTAGTTGTCTATAATTATTTTTGCATGAAAACGCTTTTCACGCCTTCTTCTTATTATTATTATTATTACTACTTGCAGATTCACGATGACATTTCCAACTACATGCACATGCATGGAAAATCTGTAGCTTGTCATGATAGAGTATATGCAAAGATTCAGACAAAATTTGATTATGGTACTGAATGTAAATTACTTAAGAATCAAGCAAACACAGAAAAAGGAAAAAAAAGTAATGATCTTTTGTCAACTTGACAAGAAATTTATTAATTAAATCGTCTAATGAAAACAATCAGTTGACAAGTTCATCTTAAAATTAATTCTCAATGATCTAGAGAGAGGATTTTTTAATTCACCATAGTTTTCATCACGTTTTGACATCTATTCATGTACGTTACTGACCAGATTTCCCTAAAATAATATATAGTTTTTCCTCTCGATTGAAATCAAACGTACTTATTCTATATGAATTACTGAATATTCACAATAAGAAATTAATTCAATGATTGCAAGAACCATATATGTCTTTTGCTAAATGCCTAATTCTGTTATTCTCTATTTAACCTCTGAGTCTCAAACCCAATCTGCAAACAAGTGATAAACTGTCCAAGAACACGAAAAGTGCTTTAAAATCGCAATATAAATATAGTCAAGAAGCAGGACGTGGATGAGTTTTTTGTTGTTGATTTTTGTTTGACAATTGATTATGCAAACTCTTGGTTGTACATTTTTGAACCACTAAGCATATCGGCTGCATTTCTTTCTAGTATGTCTCCCGTACGATGCACGGAAGTTATTCAAAAATATCAATTTCGATAAATTTTTGTAAAACTTTAATGCTTATACATAATTAACACAAATTCAGAATGCATGAAAAATAATATTATATCACAATAACTATTAAAATTTAATAAATAATATAACTAATTCAAATTACAATAACTTCTTTGAATACTAAGTCAATTTATATATTTAAGTAATACATTACTAGTTAATTATCTCAATAATTTTTATGAGCTATTTTTAATTTCAAAGAAAATACAAATGTAGTAGTTTATTTAATGGTATATCACTATTATAAAACAAGTTTTTAGTGACGGATTTTTTTTTGACGGTAGTCGGGAATGTCGGAAATTTCCGACAGAAAACGTGTTCCATCAGAAATTTGCGACCTCATTTCCGACGATATATACATTCCGTCGAAAATTTTCATAAAAAAAATGAGTAGCGTATTTTACAAATTCGAACATAAATATAGATTTTATTTCATAAAGTTGTATTTTGTTTCTAATATAATTGCCCAGTTAATTGCAAATAAAAAAAAATAAATTAAAAATGAATAGCATATTTTTAAAAATTATAACTATGTAATTTAATTAACAAGTTATTTTTTAAAAATTATAACTACCATTTTTTAAAAATGTAATTAATTTAAAATAATTGAGTTCAATTAACTAATATATATATATATATATATATATATATATATATATATATATATATATATATATATATGAAAACAAACGCATTCGCAGAAACTCATTTTGTCCAATGGTTGTGTTGCTTCCTTGATGTGATCCGGGATAGGGGCTCAAAGGAGAAGTCAAGTCACGGACGACGCAACAACATTCAACATAGGAAAATGAACAATTTCCATGTTGGAAGCTAGTCGAGACGACGAGTGGATCAACCTCATTCAAGCCGTCGAAGAAAATTATGAAATCACAAATTCACGGCCGTAACATACACTACTCACGGCCGTAACTTACAGTGTCACGGCCGTAATGCAGTTTCTGTTAAATTATGAATTTTCGAGGAAAAAGGATTTACGGCCGTAAATAAAGTCTCACGGCCGTAACTGAGAATCAGAAAGCTTCTTACGGCCGTAAAGGAATTAGTCACGGCCGTAAAAGTCGGTTTCCGTAATTTTAGGATTTTATTTATTTCCTTATTTTTAGGTATTTGTTTCCTAGTTTAATTAGAACTTTTAACCTAGATTTTGACCCTATTTATAGGGATATAATTTTCATTATTCGTTAGACTTTAATACACAACTTTGATAATATTAATTGAGAGGCTATTTGCTTTCACAACCTTTATTCTTTATTGAATAAAATCCGAACTTGCGAGTTAATCTTGTTTATTCAAATCTCGGTGAGAATTATTATTGTTTGTGATCAAGAGGTCAATATATCCCAGTGATTGTATTGGTTGCTTGGTTCAATTAATTTTAATTGGATCCATAAATCGAGGTTCTTGACGTTCTTGGGTCGATTCCAATAATTTGTGGGTTGCGTAACTACAATTGCTACGTGGTTTGCATCATTCCTTCTTACCCTTTGATCAGGGTTCGAATCCCCCAACCACACTTTACATAAAACAATTAAAGTCCAATATGGGCTTCGCAGATCGGGTCAGTCGGGTATTGGGTTGAGCAGGTGGGCCGGCGAGCGAGGCAGGTTGGGGGTTACCAAAATATATATATTTTTAAATTTCTAGAAATTTCCAACGGATCCAATTTTTTCGTCTAAAAGTATTACCGACCTGTGCTTCTTCGACGGATTTTCGACGGGTTCAAGTCAGCCGGAAAAAGGCATTTCCAATGGAAATTAGACTTTTATAGACAAATTTTTCCGTAGGAAAAAGTCATTTTTTTGTAGTGTATCATGTTTAATGTAATATTATAATACAATATTAATTTTATGGAAGACATCATTATATTTCTTACAATTTTTGCATTCTCCTCTTGTATTTAAGTTTTTCCACTTTTCATTCAAAAATATCAATCACAATAATTATAAATGCTTACTTAACTTAAACCCATGAATATTTGTATTTAACCCATAAAATTATATTTTTTTACTCATAAAATCAAATAGTCAAAAATAATAATTACGTAAATCTAGCAATTATCATGATATGACAAAATGCAATATTGGAGTAAAAAAATTATACTGAAAATCATATACCATATAACATTTACGTAACTATTAAAACTAAGAATGATCAAAAAATATATAATTCATTATTAACCATAATATTTACATTTTTTGCATTTGGCTCTCAATATTTAACATTTCTCCAAATCTCTTTCAAAAATATTAATCACAATAATTATAAATGTGTGTTTAATTATATGTTCTTTATACTTAAATTTAAATAATATACTTAAATCAGAATATTATTTGTATTCAAAAAATATTGATTACATGATAGAAAATTGTAAATTCCAAGAGAATAATAATTTACAATTATAAAAATAATAAATTTATATACATAGTTTAATCACACATTTTCTCTACATTTATTCAAAACATTACTTTTTTTCAAAACTCATTTTCTACCACATTTTACCAATATAATAATCTACACACAAATTTTAAAAAAAAAAATTCTCTAATTTTAACATTATATTCTGAAAAATTCACTATTTCAAATAATGTGATATGTAAAATTTTTGTAGAATGTGTGATCGAGATTTAATATGTGTACATGTATTAAAAATTATATTGACAAAATAAAAGATAAGAATGCCATATTACAAAAGACCAAATTACAAAAATATACAAGACAAATAATAATAATAATAATAATAATAATAATAATAATAATAATAATAATAATAATAATAATAATAAAAAATGGTGTCAGCCGCTGAAAGACACCATTAATTGCTTGGATTACTTTTCAGGAAAAATCCAAAAAATTACTATTGCAAATCCCATATTTTTGAAATAATGGGTCTCATTATTTCAAATTATAATAGATTCTTTGATTAATAAAAAAATAATTTATATATTTAAATAATAAATTATCGTTTGCCTCTCATATTTTAACTTCTTTTTTTTTCAAATTTCCATTCAAAAACACCAATTACATAATAATATATAGGATAAATAATTCGTTGAATATGATTTGTAATATTAAAGATAACAAATAATAATAATCAAAATATAATTTTAATACTGATAGCTACACATATGATTTATAATATTAAAAATAAGAACAACAGATAAATAAAATACCTCATTAAATAATAATATTAATAACTATAAAATCAACATCAAATGGAGACATAATATGCTAAACTACATTAAAATATCACTTTCCTCTTCTAAAGGAAAAATAAAACTAAAGATCTGATCGTTAACTCTATTTTATCGTGTATATACAGAATTTTTTGTTCATTTTTTGACATGCAAACCATGTATGTTTGAAATAATGGGTCTCATTATTTCAAATTATAATAGCTTCTTTGAATAATAAAAGACAGTTTGTATATTTAAATAATAAATTAATGTCATTTACTTCTCGTATTTTGACTTTTTTTTTTCCAATTTCCATTCAAAAATATCAATCACATAATAATATATAGGATAAATAATTCATAATATTAAAATAAGAACAACAAATAAATAAAATAACTCATTAAATAATAATATTAATAACTATAAAATCAACATCAAATAGAGATATAATATGCTAAACTATTTTAAAATATCACTTTTCATTTCTAAAAGAAAAAAAATCAAAGCAAAAAATTGCTAAAGACCTGTTCAATAATTCTATTTTATCATGCATAAACAAAATTTTTTGTTCATTTTCTGACATGCAAATCACATATTTTTGAAATAATGTGTCTAATGGGTCTCATTATTTCAAATAATAATAGCTTCTTTGAATAATAAAAGGCTATTTATATAGTTAAATAATAAATTACTATCGTTTAATTTGCTTCTCGTATTTTAACTTTTTTTTTTCCAATTTACATTCAAAACACCAATCACATAATTATATATAAGATAAATAATTCATAAAATATGATTTGTAATATTAAAGATAACAAATAATAATAATCAAAACATAATTTTAGTAATGATAGCTACACATATGATTTATAATATTAAAGTAAGAACAACAAACAAATAATAATAATAAAATCAACATCAAATAGAGAGGCATAATATGCTAAACTACTTTAAAATATTTCTTGTCTTTTCTTTTAAAAAGGGGAAAAAACAACAATTCAAAAGAAGGAAAGATAAAACAACCCAAAAAGTCAAAACATTAGGGGTCGTTCTCTTTGTGTTTCGATTTTGAATTTTGAGTTTTGAATTTTGTTTTGAATTTTGGTTGTTTGTTTTGAGATTACTGAAAACATGTTCTCTTTGTGATTTTGGAAAACTTTTTTCAAAAATAGAAAACTGAAAAATGCGTTTACTTTGTAATTTTCTAATATATTTATTTTGTGATATTTTATATGTAAAAATGATTGATTTGTTGAATTACATAAATTATAATGTCAATAAATCAGTTAGTTCTCTATGTCAATAAATTCATCATTAATATTGTTTTAGCTAAAAAAAAAATCCAACCCCATACCAACAAAATTTTAACATGGATCTATATATAATGACAAAATAATATAAAAACTTTAAGTGAAGGAAGTGTTTCACATTTACAAAAAAAAAAAAAAAAAAAAAAAAAAAAAAAAAAAAAAAAAATTACAAAAAAGAAAAGAAAATCTTAACATGGATCTATATATAATGGAAAAATAATATAAGAATTTCAAGTGAATGAAGTGTCTCACATTTACAAAAAATAAAAAATAAATAAATAAATAAAAATCCTTAACATGGATTTATATATAATGGCAAAATAACATAAGAACTTCAAGTGAAGGAAGTGTCTCACATTTACAAAAAAAAAAACATAACATAGATATATATATAATGGCAAAATAATATAAGAATTTCAAGTGAAGGAAGTGTCTCACATTTACAAAAAAAAAAAAAAAAAAAGTTTTGGACTTTTTAACACAAAATATCAAAAATGCAATAAACTCGTTTTGAGTTTCCTTCATATTTTATTTTTTTTGGTTTTGGAAAACGAAGTTCTGAAAATGGGCAAAGTGAACGCATTTTCGATATTTTCGAAAATCGAAAACACAAAACGGGTTGAAAACAGTAAAGAGAACGTGACCTTAATATTTTTTTTAAAAAAAAGTTTAAATGATGCAACTGTCTTCTGGCAGCTGCTTATGCTCAAAAAAAATTTAATAAAAAAAGGGATGTCATTTAAAAAAAAAAATCTCGCAAAAATGAACAGTAAATTGCGGAAACTTTCCCACTTTTATATATAGTACAGATAAGTGCTTCAAGAGAGTCAAAAATTTAGTAAAGTCCAGTTTGAATTCACCGTTAGAACATGACTTTTAGTTTTTAAAGAATGTTATTTTGCAATTTGGATGAAACGAAATTTGATTTCTATTTTCGATTTAGCCTATGTTTGATTGTCATTTTTAACTTATTTTTCTACAGTACTCAACTTTAATCACATTTTAATAATAAAATATTTTACACAGAACCTAAATTTTTTTTCTCATTTTCAACTCCACAATATCCCATCAATCAATATTCAATTTTTTTTTTTTTTTTGCCAAACAATGACAATGATTCAAAAAAAGGTAAATAACATGCAAAGAGACACCTCATGATTCAAAAAATGACTCATTCATGCAAGAACTAGGATATCATCAATTGAAAACCAAACCTGAAGATATTCCCAAATTTGCATTTATAACACGATATGGAAATTTTGAATTTCTAGTTATGCCATTCAAATTAACAAACACCCCTGTCACATTCATTGACCTGATGAACTTTATTTGGATAAGATTGTTACCATATTCATAGATTACATCTTAAGTTATTCAAAAGATTGTCAACCTACTACACCTACCGAAGTACGTAGTTTTCTTGGTCTAGCTAAATATTAACAAAGATTTGTCCAAGACTTCTTGAAAATAACTACACCAATGATCCAACTAACACGGAAGAATCTACTTTTCAAATGGTAAGAGGAAGAGAAGATTTTTCAAGAATTAAGTTAGAGATTAACAACAACTATGATATTAACGATTCCATGAGGAGATGTAGAATTCACCAAATACAAGATGCTTCTAAAAGTTGGTTCGGATGTGTATTAATGTAGCAAGGAAAGTGATAGCTTATACATCCATACAACTGAAACTCTAGGAGAAAAATTATCCTGTACATGATCCGGAGCTCGCAGCCATAGTTTTCACTTTGAAAAATTGACGACATTATTTATATGGCGAACATTCTGAAATCTATATAGATCACAAAAGTCTTATGTACTTTACTCTGAAAGAGAAACATGAGGTAAAGGCGGCTGTTAGAATTGGTAAATTATTATAACTTAGGAATTAACTACCTTCCTGGAAAAGTTAATATTGTAGCTGATGCATTAAGTCGAAAAGCACAAACAAAAGGTAATCGACCCAAGGAATTACAAAAAGACATGGAGAAGTTACAACTTGAAATCTTAGATCTAGGAAAGGCTCGGATATTTACTTTAATGGTACATCTTACCTTACTAGGTACGATAAAAGAGGATCAAGAGATGGATGCCTTCGCCAATAAGATGCAAAACTTGAATCTATGTCTGACCGTACATGGTGTCAAGCCGAAAATTTAGAAAGGTATACAACACGCTATACTCAATCCATCCCAGAAGTACAAAAACGTGCTAGAACATCCGAAATCAGTATTGGTAGCTTAAGATGAGAAATGAGATTAATGAATTTGTTGTCAAATGTCGACTTGTCAACAAGTTAAAGCATAACATCAATTACCAGTTGGTACATTGCAACCACTACTAATACGAGAATGGAAATGGGATAAAATCACTATCGATTTCGTAAGCATCCGTCCTCAAGTATCTAAGGGATTTGATGCTATTACCATGTTCCCCCATTTCCTTGCAATGAAGATGACTTTTAAAATGGAACAATTACCAAACTTGTACATTCAAGAGATTCTCAGACTACATGGTGTTCCATTGTCTATCACTACGGATTGAGACCCCAAATTTTTATCCCGGTTTTGGCAAGAATTTCTTAAGGAATTAGGTACAAAACTGAATTTCAACACAACTTTTCATCTGCAAACTGATGGACAATCTGAATGAACAGTTTAAACTTTGAAAGATATGCTAAGAGAATGTGTGCTGTACTTTGAAAAAAGATTGGATCGTTTTCTACCTTTGATTGAATTTTCATATAATAAAATCTATCAGACCTCAATAGGAATGTCACCTTACGAAGCATTATATGGACGAAAATGTCGATCCCCATTGAACTGGCATGAAACTGGAGAACTTTTACTCGTTAACTCAGATATGTTACAAGATATGTTAAAGGCTTTCAAAAAGATTAGAATTCGAATGAGAATAGCCCAAGATCGGTAGAAGAACTATGCTGACAAAAAAAGGAGACCAATTGAATTCACACTTGGCAATCATCTTTGTGAAAATTTATCCGATCAAATGACTACTGCGATTTGGGGGAAAAGGGAGAATTAACACCTAGATATATTGACCCTTTCGTCAAAATTGAGAAAATTGGGGAATACATAATGTCTTTCACGTCTCTACAATTCAAAAGTACATCCCAGACCCATCCCATGTCATGAATGAAATTCCTAGAGAGACACAGCCAAACCATACCTTAGAAGAAAAACCCGTTCAAATCTTGATGAGAAAAATTAAGAAACTCTGAAACAAAGAAGTTCCTTAGTAAGAGTTTTATGGCGAAGTGCCACCATTGAAGAAGAAACTCGGGAACAGGAAGATTAAATGAAGTCCAGTTATCCTAAGATTTTCTCCTAGGTGATTTTGAGGATGGAATTATTTAAGAGAGAAGATTGTAATAACCCACATTTGTACCTTTACTTTTAGGAAATTTAATTTTTTAAATTTCTTAGCCATGTATAAACACATGTTTCGATACTTCAAGAACATTATCAATACCTGCATGTGGTGACTTAGGGTCTAAAGATCATTTTAACTTAATTTATGGATGATTTTGGGCCAACATAGTAACCAATCACAGCCCACCAATCTACTGAGTCAGAAAGAGGTAAATAACATGCAAAGAGCCACATCATGCTTCAAAAAATGACTCTTTCATGCTAGAACTAGAAAATCATAAGCATAGACATCCTTTTAATCCTAAGTGATGATTACAGCGCCTACAGCCCTTTGTTGACTGCATTTTACATGCATATTTCATACATTTATGGTGGTACTTTTTGAGTAATTTGGACGAATACTTATTTAATTGTGCATATTTTGTGGTTTAATAGGTTTAACATTCAACTTCATAGAGAAAGTACAAAAAAGAAGCTAAATGGATGAATAATTGAAGATGAGGAGAAAAGAGTCAAATCTTTCAAAGATTCAAAGTGTAGGGACCAATTGTCACTTCTGGGAAGTTATGGACTACATGTGCAATTGACCAAGGGACTAAATTACAAGTTTTCAAAGTTGAAGGACCTCAAATGCAATTTAAGAAGGACATATTTGAAAGAAATCGAAAATTTTGGGGACCAAGTTGACCGACTATGAAAGTTGGAGGACCTTGATGGCAATTAATTGAAGGACCAGATAGCAAACACTCACCCAACTGAACCACGCGAACACGTGGTCCGAACCAGGTGGCGTGCGCGGTTCAAGGCAAAAATTTGACTAGAACCGAAACCAAGTGAGCCGCGCGATCTCTCAGAAGTCAGGCTCGCGATCGCGTGTCAAAAATTCGAAAAAAAAAATTTGGGTTGAACTCGGTGCAACCCGGTTCGGCCCAAATGCAGTGAACGCGAGTTTATGCATTTTTGGGTGTTTTTTAGGTGATTTTGCTAGGGTTTTTCACATTCTCTTGCCTCTTGTCTAATTCCAAAGAAGTTTTCTCTCATTTTATCTTGTAATTTCTCTTGTATTTATTTATTTAGGTTGATGAAGGGAAGAAATGCCTACAACATTGTGGAAGAACATTGATGTTTTAAAGCACAAATCATTGTTGAAGGGAAGTTTTTATTGTTAATCTTCATGTTTCTTCATATATTTTAATCCATTGTTGAAATGATGTATTTTATTCTTGAGTTTTATTGTTATTTCACTATGGGCTAAGTTATTTTGTCTTGGGATGATTGATGAAACTTGACCTAGCTTAGTTGATTTTAATGTTTGTACTAAGAATTTAAGCTATTTATTATCTTGTGCATTTATTGTTGTATTTATTGACTTGCATTTATTGTGGCCAAATTTATGCTTGGATTTCATGGGATGTGCAATTATTGAGAAATTGTTGTGTATTCTAGATCAATTCAATATTTGCTCTAGGTTTTTGTTAAGGATAGATATATACTTTAAACCCCAGATGATCAATTGAGTTATTTTCACAAAGGTTTAATGCAATTGGTGTGTTTTTAATCGACATAGAGATGTAGTAGTTTAATTCCACAAATTAGGGTTGATTTCACTCGAGAGAGGTAATTGACTAAACTTGAAAAATCGGATCTAACATGATTAGTAAATTGCATTTCTATTTGCTTGTTGAGAATTCAATTAGGTAATGTTCAAGTGGAATCAAGAATCTCAATACTCCTTTATCATCAAGTTATCGCCATTTTCTAATTATTTATTTGCTATTGTGAATTTGATTTAAATATTAGAACATTTCCAAACCAAACTCTATTGTGTGTGTTTATTGTTGAAATTGATTAAATCGGAGTGTAATTGAAATAAACAATCCTTGTAGGATCAATAAACCGGACTCATTTAGTCCACTATCACTTGTATGCGATACGTGCACTTGCGGTGTGTTTTTAGCGAACAAGTTTTTGGTGCCGTTTCCGGGGATTGTTTCTATTTGAATTACATTTTAGTTGATACTAGTTTTGACAATTAGTTACTTTTATTTCTTGTACAAATTTTCTTTTGTTTTGTGTAGAAAATCTTCTAATTTCTCTTGTTGTTCTAGGTTGTCAATAGTGCATGGGTCGAACTAGAAGTCTTGATTTAGTTGAATTAGATCCAGATATCGAGGGAACTTTTCGACGTAGACTAAGGGAACAACGGGAAGCTAGGAGACAACTATTTGTTGGGATGGAAGGATAAAGAGTTAACAACGAGCTTAATGCTCCACCGTAATTCCTCCAAGAGGTGGAATCCCACCCGGTTTTGATTCTCAAGCGGCTAGAGTTCAATAGCCCGTTGTTAATGAAGAAGACATGGTTTTTGGACATTTCATGAATCCCCCTATTGTGGAGAATCTATCAAGCATTGTCTATCCATCCTATAATCATCTAAATTTTCAACTTCGGCCTGATGTCATCAATTTGTTCTCCAACACCATCTCATTCTATGGGAGGACCGATGAGAATCCACATGCCCATGTAGCATGCTTCCTTGAGATTTGTAGCAACTTCAACTATGAGGGTGTGAATGTGGAAGCAATTCGGATGAGATTATTTGTGCACACCTTGAAAGACAAGGCAAGAGAGTGGCTTGACACTTTGCCTCCGGGGAGCATCACTACTTGGGTAGAATTTGTCCAAAGATTTACTACAAATTTTTTTCCACCTTCTAGAGTTGATAAACTCAAGCATGATATCACTACATTTCAACAATTCGAGATGGAGAGTTTTCATGAAGCTTGGGAGAGGTTCAAAGATATGCTTAGGAAGTGCCCAAATCATGGGATCACATTGGGGCAACAAGTCAACCACTTCTATGTCGGGTTAACTCCTCCCCGTCGTTCAAATGTGGTTTCATCTTCTAATGGGTCTATCAATACAAAGAGCATTCGAGAGACTTATGACTTGTTTGAGATCATGATTGAACAAAGTACAATGTGGCCGGATAGAGGTGAACCAAGGAGTTCTAGTGGTGCATGTGGGGGTGATGATTATGCACTTGTCATGTCAAAAATAGATTCCTTAGCCAAGAAAGTGGAAGGGCTATCTACTTCAACCTCTCGGCCCATCAACATGGTTCAAGTCCCTCCGGTATGTGAGATATGTGGGGCTAATCATCAAAGCTCAATGTGTCCATTGGTGGCAAGTGGTTCTTCATCTACCGAGCAAGTTGCTTATGCTCAAAATTTTCAACGTCAAGGGTTCAATCCATATGCTCCTACTTATAAGCCCGGTTGGAGGAGTCATCCCAATTTATCTTAGGGCAACAATCAAAATGTGTTGAATCCAAAGACACAAGACAAGAAAGAGGGATGGGAAGAGGCTATCACCGATCTAGCAAATCGTCAATTGCAATATCAAGAATGTAATGATGCCTCTTTAAAAAAATTTGGAGAAGCAAGTGGGCCAAATAGCAAAAATTCTCTCGAAAAGGTAACAAGTAGCTTTGCCTAGCAATACTGAAACAAATCATAGGGAGAATGTTCAAGCTATTACAACAAGGAGTAGGGTACAATTGCCCGAGATCATGGCTCCACAACCAGCAACTCAATCAAGCAAGACCCCCATTGAAGAAAATGAGCCTACTCAAACACCCGAAAAAGTTGTTGAAGTGCCCAAGGAGAGTGAGCCGAAATCATCAACATTCTATTCCCTTTCCTCAAAGGTTGTAAAAGCAAAAGCTTGATAGCCAATTTGGCGATTTTTGGAAGTGTTCAAGAAGCTACACATCGACATTCCTTTTTCCGATGACTTGGCTAAAATGCCAAGCTATGTCAAGTTCATGAAGGACATTCTATCCAACAAAAGAAGACTTGAAGAGCATGAGACGGTGATGCTAACTGAGGAATGTAGTGCAATCATTCAAAATAAGCTACCTCCAAAAATCAAAGATCCAGGGAGTTTTACTATTCCATGCACTATTGGTGATGTTAATTTTAGTAAAGCTTTATGTGATTTTGGTGCTAGTATTAATTTGATGTCTTTGTCCATTTTCAGGAAATTAGAATTGGGGGAAGCTAAAGCAACCACCATGTCTCTACAATTGGCGGATAGATCCATCAAATATAATCTGGGTATCATTGAGGATGTTCTTGTGAAGGTGGATAAATTCATATTCTCAGCGGATTTCATTATTCTTGACATGGAAGAAGATCATGACATTCCAATCATTTTGGGAAGGCCATTTCTAGCAACCGGGAGAGCTCTTATTTATGTACAAGAAGGCCAATTGATTTTGACGGTCCAAGATGAACAAGTCACTTTCAATGAGTTGATGGCCATTAAATATCCCTCGTAGTCCAATTCATGTTTTCGGGTGGATGTAATTGACCATCTAGTGGTAAACTCTTTCAACCATGGGATTTCTAAGGATTCATTGGAGTCTTGCATTGCCCATTCTTTGAATATCGAGGATGATGATCATGAAGTTGAACAAATGGCTTACTACTTGGAGGCTTCACCATAATATCAACACAAGAGGGCCCCCTACTTTGAGGAGTTGAAAAAGAGTTCTTCACCGCCACTACCATCTCTCGAGAAAGCACATACTCTCGAACAAAAGCCTCTCCCTTCTCATTTGAGGTATGCTTACTTGGGGGAATGTTCTACCCTTCCGATCATTATTTCTAACTTATTGAATGAAGTGGAGGAAGATACATTGCTTCGGGTATTGAGGGAGCACAAAGAGGCTATTGGATGGACCATCTCGGATATTCGAGGTATTTGCCCTTCATTATGCATGCATAAAATTCTTATGGAAGATGATTGCAAACCTTCGGTGGAGCATCAATGTCGCTTGAATCCTAACATGAAGGAAGTGGTGAGAGCCGAAGTGGTAAAGTGGCTTGATGCGGGTATTATCTATCCAATCTCGGATAGTGCATGGGTAAGCTCGGTGCAAGTAGTGCCAAAGAAAGGAGGTGTCACTGTGGTGGAGAATGAAAATAATGAGCTTATTCCAACAAGGCCAGTGACGGGGTGGAGAGTTTGCATTGACTATCGCAAGCTCAACAATGCTACTAGGAAGGATCATTTTCCCCTTCCATTCATCGATCAAATGCTTGAGTGATTGGCTGGTCACTCTCACTATTGCTTTCTAGATGGGTATTCGGGCTATAATCAAATTCCTATAGCCCTGAGGATCAAGAGAAGACAACATTCACACGCCCATACAAAACTTTTGTACATAGGAGGATGCCCTTCGGTCTTTATAATGCTCCCGCCACTTTCCAACGGTGCATGATGGCCATTTTCTCCAACATGGTGGAGAAATGTATTGAGGTATTTATGGATTACTTCTCGATTTTTGGTACTTCATTTGATGATTGTTTGAATAATTTGTATATGGTGCTAAAAAGATGTGAGGATACCAATTTAGTGTTAAATTGGGAAAAATGTCACTTCATGGTGCACGAAGGGATAGTTCTTGGACACCGGATTTCAAGCAAAGGTATTGAGGTTGATAAGGAAAAAATTCAAGTTATTGAAAAACTACCTCATCCAACCTCGGTGAAGGGCATAAGAAGTTTCTTGGGGCATGCTGGATTTTATAAGCGGTTCATCAAGGATTTCTCAAAAATCACGAAGCTACTTTGTTCATTACTTGAGAAGAGTGTCATATTTGATTTCTCTAAAGAGTGTCTCCAATCTTTTAACACTCTTAAAAAGAAACTCATCGCGGCACCTATTATTGTGGCTCCGGATTGGAGTTTGCCCTTTGAGCTTATGTGTGATGCAAGTGACTATGCTATGGGGGTGGTGTTGGGGCAAAGGAAGGACAAAATCTTGCATGTCATCTATTACGCTAGTAGAACATTAACCGATGCTCAATTAAATTATGCTACTACCGAGAAGGAAATGCTAGCGGTGGTCTTTGCTTTTGACAAGTTTTGGTCATATCTTATTGGTTCCAAGGTGATTGTGTATACCGACCACTCAGCCCTCAAATATTTGTTGGCAAAGAAAGATGCCAAGCCGCGGTTGATTAGATGGCTTCTTCTTCTCTAAGAGTTTGATTTGGAGATTCGTGACAAGAAGGGGACCGAGAATCTTGTACCTAATCACTTGTCTAGACTTGAGCAAACCGAGGAAGTTATTGATGAAGAGATAAGTGAGGTATTCCCGGATGAACAACTTTCTCAAATCATGGATCTTCTCCAAGCTTCTAGTGTGCCATGGTATGCAGACCCTGTTAATTTTCTTGCAAGTGGCATCACTCCCCCGGACCGCTCTTAACAACAAAGGAAAAAGTTTTTTGCGGATATCAAGCATTATTTTTGGGATGACCCATTGTTGTTCAAATGGGGCCGAATTCGAAGATGTGTTCCCGAGGAAGAGATGGAGAATATTCTTGAGCAATGTCACTCTTCACCTTATGGAGGTCATTTTGGTGCAGTGAAAACCGCATCAAAGGTTCTTCAGTCGGGATTTTATTGGCCCTAGTTTGCCGTTCCCTTTCTACGTAGTGGTGGGAAGCTGAAGAGGCACCAACCCTAGTTCAAGGATGCTCACACACTTGTGTCCAAATGTGATCGTTGCCAAAGCCTAGGTAATATCTCTAATCGAAATGAAATGCCTTTAAATTCTATTTTGGAAGTGGAAATATTTGATGTTTGGGGTATTGATTTCATGGGACCTTTCTCATCTTCTTTTTCAAATCAATACATTTTAGTTGCTGTGGACTATGTGTCAAAGTGGGTAGAAGCGGTGTCACTTTTGTAACCGCCTCTTCGACTCACTTTTGACCAAGTATGGAGTCAAACATCGAATATCCACTCCTTATCATCCACCAACAAGTGGGCAGGTGAAAATTTCAAATAGAGAGTTGAAAAAGATCCTTGAAGTGACGGTGAATGCCTCGAGGAAAGATTGGTCCAAGAAATTGGATGATGCACTATGGGCATACTGTACCCATAGATTCGGGTGGCACGCATTCTTTTATTTCTGATACATGCCTATCTAGACTGGATTTAATTGGTGAGAAAACTGGTAGTATACTTGAGATTAGTCTACCATCAGGAGGAACTATTGAGACTGATAGGGTAGTTAAGGCTATGAAAATAGATTTTGATGGCCTAATACTTGAGGCAGATCTCAACATTATTCAGATGAGAGATTTTGATATTATCCTAGGAATGGATTGGTTAAGTATAAATCGTGCTGCTATTTTGTGTCATGAGAAGGAAGTTGTGTTCCGTAAGAATGGCGAAGAAGTATTCAGATTTTATGGATCGAAAATTAAGGCACTTCCTCGCCTTATTTCGGATTTTCAAGCAGAAAAACTTCTAAGCAAAAGGAATTGTCAAGGCTATCTGGTTAGCCTTCAAGACAAACTGACTAAGGAAATTACATTGGAGTCAGTGCCAGTTGTGTGCAATTATGGCGATGTTTTTCCAGAAGACCTACCAGGCATTCCGCCTGATAGGTAAGTGGAATTTGTTATCGATCTAGTGCCGGGAGCTGCTCCCGTTTCCAAAGCTCCATATCGTATGGCACCAAAGGAGTTGCAAGAATTGAAGGTCCAACTGGAGGAACTTCTTGAGAAGGGTTTCATCAGGCCGAGTGTGTCCCCATGGGGTGCACCTGTGCTATTTGTGAAGAAGAAGGATGGCAGTATGAGAATGTGCATTGATTATCGAGAACTCAACAAGTTGACAATAAAGAATAAGTATCCGCTACCCAGGATCGAAGACTTATTCGATCAGCTAAAAGGTGCTACAGTTTTCTCGAAAATGGACTTGAGATCCGGCTACCATCAACTGAAGATCAAGCTATTTGATGTACCAAAGACAGCATTCAGAACACGATATGGACATTACGAATTTACAGTGATGCCATTTGGTCTCACGAAAGCTCCTACAGTATTCATGGACTTGATGAATCGGGTTTTTCATCAGTATCTGGACAAATTTGTAATCGTGTTTATCGATGATATTTTAGTCTACTCCAAGAATTCAGAACAGCATAAGGAACATCTGAAGATCGTATTGGAGACACTGAGAGTGGAGAAGTTGTATGCAAAATTCAAGAAGTGTGAATTTTGGGTAGAAAAGATAGGTTTTCTGGGTCACATTGTCACTGTCAAAGGCATTGAAGTGGACCCATCTAAGGTCGAGACAGTAACTAATTGGGCTACGCCGGCAAATGCTAGTGATGTGAGAAGTTTTCTAGGATTGGCCGGATATTATCGATGATTCATAGAAGGTTTCTCTAAAATAGCGGGTCCCATGACTCAGTTAACGCGGAAAGGTGTCAAATTTCAATGGACTGAGCAGTGTGAGCGAAGTTTCCAAGAACTGAAGAATAATCTTGTTTCAGCACCAGTATTGACGGTACTCGATGGGACCGACGGTTTTGTTATTTACAGTGATGCCTCAAAACATGGATTGTGATGTTTTCTAATGCAAAAGGGTAAGGTAGTTGCGTATGCTTCGAGGCAATTAAATCCATATGAACAAAATTATCTGACACATGATCTGGAGCTAGCAGCAGTAGTGCATGCCTTGAAGATTTGGCGACACTATCTATACGGGAGTAAATACGAGATTTACACTGATCATAAAAGTCTCAAATATTTCTTCACACAAAAGGAGTTGAATATGAGGCAATTTCGATGGCTTGAGTTGGTTAAGGATTACGACTGCACTATTCTTTACCACCCGGGTAAAGTCAATAAGGTTGCAGATGCGTTAAGCAGAAAGGACGTTGGACAGTTATCATCCTTGGGAACAGTGCAAGATCAACTAATTCGAGATTTCCAAAATATGAGGATTGAAGTATGAGCCCCATCAATCCAAGGTTCTGGTAAATTGGAAAACTTGACTGTTAAGACAAATTTACGAGAGCGGATTGTGACAGCTCAGGAGGGTGATAAATTCTTGGAAAAGATTAGAACTGAAGTTGGGACGGATAAAAGAGTGGGTTTCGAGATTGCCCCTGATAAAGCACTTATGTTCAAGGGTCGTCTCTGTGTGCCGAAAGACGATCACATCAAAAATGAAATCATGAAGGAAGCCCATTCAACACCGTATGCAGCTCATCCAGGAGGGACAAAGATGTATCGTGATTTACGAGAAACATTCTAGTGGAGGAATATGAAAGGTAGCATTGCGAAGTTTGTCTCGCGTTGCATGGTCTGTCAACAAGTTAAGGCCGAACACCAGAAAGCATCAGGATTGTTAAATCCACTGGATATACCAGAATGGAAGTGAGAGAAAATCACCATGGACTTTGTAACATGATTACCGAGATCATCGAGAGGACATGATGCAATATGGGTTATTGCGGACCGACTTACAAAGTCAGCTCACTTTCTTCCAGTTCGAATGACTCTCAGTGTAGACCAATTGTCTCAGATATATGTCAAAGAGATTGTTCGACTTCATGGAGTTCCAGTATCCATAGTTTCAGATAGGGATCCGAGATTTACCTCGAGATTTTGGAAGAGCTTACAAACGGCTATGGGTACTAAATTAAATTTTAGTACGGCCTATCATCCCCAGACTGACGGACAGTCTGAGTGCACTATTCAGATTTTGGAAGATATGCTTAGAGCTTGTGTCTTAGATCTAAGCAGTAATAGGGAGACTCACTTGCCATTGGTAGAGTTTTCCTACAACAACAGTTTCCAATCTACCATTGGCATGGCACCATATGAAGCACTGTATGGACGAAAATGCCGATCACCAGTGTATTGGGATGAGGTTGGTGAGAGGAAGATATTAGGTCCATAATTGATTGAAAAGACAGTAGCGGCTATTGAGAAGATAAGACTAAGGATTAAAGATGCTCAAGATAGATAAAAGAGCTATGCTGATAAGAGAAGGAAAGACTTGGAATTTCAAGTTGGAGAAAAAGTATTTTTGAAAGTGGCTCCGATGAAAGGGACTTTCCATTTTGGTAAAAGAGGAAAATTAAGACCTCGATATATTGGACCATTCGAAATCTTGGAACAAGTTGGAAATGTAGCTTATCGTTTGGCTCTGCCGCCAAAACTTGCGGCTGTGCATAATGTTTTTCACGTTTCCCTATTAAGGAAGTATGTGCATGACCCTAGCCACGTGGTGAACTTTCAGTCCATTTCGATTCAGAAGAATCTATCATATGAGGAAGCACCGGTGGCAATAATTGACGGGAAGGTCCATATTTTAAGAAATAAAGAAATTCCCTTAGTCAAAGTCCAGTGGGGTAAACACGGTAGTGATGAGGCTACCTGGGAAAAGGAAGAAAAAATCCTAGCCAAGTACCACGACATAGTAGACCAAGTAAGTTTAATTTCGATGACGAAGTTATTTTAAGGGGGTAAGGTTGTAGAGACCGAGAAAATTCTATTATTATAAAGGTTAAAATTATTAGTATGTGTCGCTACAATTTCATCCATTTTTAAGAAACACGTGTTCGTCTAGCCAATTAAATTATTTTAAGATTTCAAGAAAGAAATTTAAATCCGTTTAAATCTTTAAGTCCGACTTGCGATTTTAAATCTGTCTGAGATTATTGTTTCATTTTGAACCCAATTATTTATTTTAATCTCTAAATTTCTTATTTTATTTTATTTTTTTAAAATTCAATCAACTATGTGAAACTCCCAGCCGAATATGAAAATTCAGAATTTTTCCCAAACGTCTCAAAAAAAAAAAAATGTTTCTTCCAACCAATAACATATTTATTTACTATAATGAATGCAGCAACCTATCAAATTTTGAAACTGAAACACTATAGAATTAATACACCACTTTATAGTTTTACAATATATAAAATCATCTTCCCCATTCTGTATTCTTCCTATACCTCACAAACACCTGCGAGACTTGGGTAAGCATTTTCTTTGCCTCAACCTTTAGCTTCCCATTTACTTCATCAACTGCATGAGCCATATCAAAGCCATCATTCACAGACATTATACCCTCAATCACTCCACAATTCAGAATGGAAGCCTGCCACTACCATCTCCAAAACCTCCAAGCCATGCCAATCCATTTTCGCAACCCAACTGACCGCCACCTCCCCATTCAAAAATCAAGCCCAAATCACCACTAGAACCAAGAAAGCAAATCGAAAAACACAGTACTTACCCAGTTCACCGGAAAACTTGGCCGAAAATTGTGGTCCCCAAATTCGAGCTTCACCCGAGTCTTCATACCGTAAACCCATCCAGGAACCAAACCCTTTTTCTTTCACCACACATCCACCCTCACCGCCGCCTTGATCCGGCAGTGTCTTGTCGGATGAACCACCGACGGCTGTTGGGCGATAGGGCCTCGTCGCCCTCTTCTCTCCCTCTGATTCTCTCTCTCTCTCTCTCTCTCTCAGTAAAGAGAGAAATGAGAATATATATATATATTTTAACTTTTAGTGAAATTATCTCATTGGTCCCCAATTTTTTTTAACAATGATCATTTTAGTCCCTGAGTTTTCAAAGCATTTAAATCGGTTTTATGAATCTTTTATTTCAGTCCCAAGTTTTAAAAGTTGTTATTTTAGTACGAATAGTTTTAAAACATTTCGAGTCAGCCCTTCTATTTTCTGAAAATGTCAAATTAGTCCCCAATATTTTATTTTATTTTAAACACTAAATTTCCCAAAATTACTAATTCATAATTATTTTTTTGGCTAGACGAAGCGAACGAAAAGTTAGAGAATTGAAGTTTCCCTTGCTCGACTCGAACTCATTAACATTTGAGGTAGACTCATATCTAATAATTAATTTAGCTATGATTTGCATGTGAATTTGAGATTATGTAAATCATATTTGATGTTATAAGAAAAGTGATGTTATGATCATGTAATTAGCCATGAGGGGTAAGATGGGCCAATACTCTCCCGAAAATGGCGTGTGAAAAAAGTTATGTTCATGAAATTGAACAAAGAAAAAGAAGAAATGTTATAAGCGCTATAACTTCCATGCACATTTGCATGTTGAAAGAAGACAAGACGAGGCTACTTTCCGCACTTCTGTGTTATATATTTATGATTTTATGCAAAAGATATGTTTAGCATGATTACATGTTTATGTGCAATTTATGGAATAAATGAATTATTTTGTTATGAGTTTACTGAGTATTTATTTGAAATACTCATCCCGTTATTAACAATTTTTGCAGACTTCGGAAGCGGTGGTGAGTGATGGACATGAGTGGCAAGAGAATAAATAAATATTTCATTTCAAAGTTCAATTTATGCTTTCACGATAATTTGATTTTCCTATTTTACAAATTTTTGAAAACTTAAATTTATCTTGTTGGAAGATTTTAATAATAGTTCATGTGAAGTTAAATATCCAGTTATTTTCCGCGAAATTGTTATTTAGAAAAAATGAGTTTGAAAGAAAGTAGTGGCGTTCCGAGTATTTAGAACTCGGGGCGTTACAAATAGACATATTCGCATCTCTATATATCACGCAAGCCGCGTCTCGTGTATCATTCAAAAAGGAAGAGATTAGATGATTGATCGAATGGAAGTAATTGGTTAAGTAGCCATGTTTTATAGCTCAATAACGTAAGTAATTCAATTGTCCAACACGCTGGTTGATATTCCATTCAGGTCTAGGTTTGAAGTGGTCATAGTCCCTAGCGACTACCTCTACGAAACTGGGTATGTTCTTGGAATTTGGTGCCATGACCTAAAATAAAATTTTCAAAGTCCAATTAGGGGGAAGTTCTTTAATCCCTTTTAGTTAAATTATAAGGACGTAAGATAAAATCTTTAATTTATTTCAAATTATGCTCAAACTCATTTTCTTGTTGGATACAAGCTTTTTCTTCTCAAAGTTCTCATAAAAAAATCTCATGTATCAAAAATAGTTTATCATGTTCAAATTTACTTTCTTTACCTCGGAGTCGACGAAGTGGGAGATGGCAGTGACAAATTTAATTAGAAAAATATTTTTGGAAATCGCTTTTGAAAATTTGCAAGTCTAGAGAAACGTAGACCCGCTCTGATCCCATTTGTAATGCCCTTAGTTCTATATACTCGAAACGTCACTTCATCGTTTCAAACTAGCTTTCAAAATGGTAATTGAGTGAAAAGTAACTAAAATTTCAATTCGCTTGATTTTATAAAATTGACTCAAACAGTCAACAATTCGAATATGGAATAAACTTGACAAAATAAATAAGTTTGTAATTTCAAATAAGAATGTTTAAAGACTCATTAATAGCCACATCTGTACACATCGTTTCCAACTCCATCATCTGCAAAAATTGTTTTAGGAAGACGTGAGTATTTTATAGATATACTCAGTAGACTCGTGCAAAATAATAATTTGATATTATAAATTAAAATACATAATCATGATATTCAAGTCTCAGGTGTCTAAATGATCACCAGTAGTCTCATGAACAAGTAAATACAAGTTCAAGTTTCATGCATTTAAGCAATTAAATTCTCGTAACATAGTCTCATGCTTAAACAAGCAAATAATTCTCATAACAATGTCTCATGCTTAAATAAGCAAGTAATTCTCATGAAAACAATCATACATGCTAAACTTATAATCCAAATAATCATTTATGCTCTTTTTTAAAATATAAGCTTGTAAATAATAGTCTACCTCAAATATAATACGTTCAAGTTTTGTTTGAGTCAACTTCCTAATCGGCCAAATAGAAAATAAATCTTAAATTAGTATTTTGAAATTTTAATGTTTTAAAACGAAATTAAAAGTTTGTGGATTAATTTGAAACTTTGATATATCAAATTTGAAAAGTTTAGGGCTAAAATAATGATAAGTGTGCACACTTATCTTGGTCTTAAATTGATATTTTACTTGATAAATTGAGCGAGTTTCTACTTATAAATTATGTATATTTTGTACAATTAGGTACAACCTCAATGAGAAAGAAAATGGACAAGATCGAAAAGTAATTGAGCTAAAAGAAGAGCAAATTTGATGTTCAGGAACCTAATTGAGAGAAATTAAAATTTTGAGGACTCAATTGCAACATCTCAGAAAGTTTAAGGACCAGAAGTGCAAATATTTTGGGGGTATGTTTGTATTGAAAGTCAAAATTCAAGGACCAAATTAAAGGATATCAGAAGATGCGGGACCTGAATGCAAAATAGGGGAACTAGTTGCCCATGCTACACTGCGCGGCCACATGGTTATTGTAACTGCGCAGTCGTGCATCCGCATAGCAAATGGATAGAGTCCAATTTTTCGCTCTGGCTTGGGCGGCCGCGTAGGCCCTTTTCGGCCCAGATCCGATATTTAATTTCTATTTTTATTATTTCAACCTAAGGGCGTGTTTGGCTCGGGTTTGGATGTGTTTTTGGGAAATTTTAGGTCTATTTTTGTGGGAGTATATATACTTCACTTCATCTCATATCCAATCCCTAATCTTGAGACCAAAACCCTAGCCTCTTTCTCTCTTTTTCTTGTTCTTCCTTTTTCTTTCTATGTTCTTCCTTTTATTTTGTAGTTTAGTTTTAGTTTAGTTTTTGATTTCAAAGTTATAGTCACCATTGAAGTAAGGAGTGAGGTGAAGATTCAAAGCACTGTTCAAGGAATCTTGGAGTAAAAATCAAGAGAAGTGATTTATTTCATTATCTTGTATTTCAATATTTGATTTCTATACTTTGTGATGTATTTTTATAAACCTCAACTTTTGTGCAATATTTATACAATGGGCTAGTTGTTTTATATTGGGATGATTGATGTAGCTTAACTTAGTTTAAGTAATTTTAATGTTTATTTATTAATTTTGAGCTTATTTCATGTGTGTTTGTTATTGAGATTATTTCACGTGTTTGATTGATCACCAAATATATGTTTTGTGAAGTGTATGATAATCGAGAGATATTGTGCATTTTAGACTAAATAACAAATGCCTTAGGTATTAATTTAGGAGATAGAGATATACTCCTATCCCTAGGTGATTCATTGAGCTATTTTCATAAAGAGTTAACGCAATTGATTAAGTTTTAATCGACATAGAGATATAGTAGGTTAAAACCAATTGATTATGGTTAATTTCACTCAAGAGAGGTAGTTAGCTAAACTTGAAAAATCGGGTCTAACATTGTAAATGAGTAATTTATTGATTTGCATATGTTTAGAAATTACTTAAGCGAGAGTTAAGTGAAATCATGAATCCCAATTATTTTATCTTTAATTTTCCTTATTTTAATTTAGTTTAAAGTTAGTTTCTTTTATTTAGAATTCACAAAAATCCATCTTTTAATTGTGTGTTTTTTATTTTTTTAAGATTAAATTAACTAGAGTATAATTACGTATACATTTCTCGTGGGATCGACAATCCGGACTCAAAAAATCTACTTTATTACTTGTACGCGACTCGTGCGCTTGTAGTACACATTTATAGCGAACAAATAACAAATCCAAGAATATTTTGACTGAATCAAAACTTTTATAAAAATTGGGGGCCAAAAAGTGATTTGTAAAACATTAGGGCTAAATAAAATATTTCTAAAACTAAGGTACTGAATTAAAAGGTTTTTGAAAGAATTGGGGCTAAAGGTAATTTTGAAAAACTCAAAACCTTTTTTTAAAAAAAATATATCTCTCATTTCTCTCCATCTTGAGAGAGAGAGAGAGAGGTAGAGGTGATGGGGTGACGAAGGGCATCACCCTTCTTCGATTCTAGGCCGTCGACTATCCAAACGGAGGTGGCACCACCGTCGTGTGGCAGCAACCCCAGTTTGTGTGGATGTGTGAGAAAAAAGTGGGTGTCAATTTTTGAGCAAGAAATCGAGGCTAAGAGGTTTGGGTTTGAAGGCTTTCCAGTGATGAATCCGGCAACGAAGGTCAGCGGTTCAAAGTGAGTATTAGGTTAGTTTGTTTCCTGGTGTTTGGGTTTGATTTTGGGTTTCTTGGATTGGGAAATAACGGTTTTGGAGGTGCAGTGCAATGGTGTTTTGGTGGCCGATTTTTGTTGGACAGTTATGGAAAATTGTTGTGGAGTTCGGTCTTGGTCATTTTGGGATTGTTGATTAGATATTGAATTTTTGGTTTGAGCCGGTAATGGAGGCTTGGTGGTTTTTTTTTTTTTTTTTAAGTTTGGTTAGCTAGGATGAATTCCGGTGAAAATGGTAGTGAGCTCAATTTGTGCATGAGGAATTTTTGTAATCTTACCGAGAGTTTGATGATTGTGTTGTGAGTTGGTGATGTGCATGAAGGAAGAATGTGGGGGTGGAAGGAGATAATTAGAGGTTGGTTTTTTGGAATTGGAAAAAGTGTAACTCCAAATTGATTCGAAGAACAGTAAGGAGGAAATTGTTTATAGGGTGTTTTGGGGGTTAAGAAAATGTAAAGTTAAAGACTTTAATGATTTATGGATTTAATAAAAACAAATTGATATTTAAAATAAACAAAATTTGAGATAAAATTTGAAAGTAAATTTGATTCAAAATAATTAAAATTTGGACTTAATATATATTAGATTTTACAAACTCAAGTTTTGGGTTTAAAACGAAAATAATCATTTTGCACAAATTTTAAAATTGAAAATTTGACTAATGATTTAAATGAATTTAAATTTTCATCATATAGTCTTAAAATAATAATGTGGCTAGACGAGAACACTAATTTTGAAGATAGTGACCGTAAAAATTGGAGAGTCATAGCGATAAGGTCTGTAAAACTTTCAAATTTGAAAGTTTCTCGATCACTACAAAGCCCAATAGAGATTGTTTTTTGTATGGAAAACCCGGATGCTTTGCAAAGGAATGTTGGTATTGAAAGCAAAACAATAAAGAGGGAAAAGTAAATTCCATCAAAGAAGATAAAATTATAGCTACCATAAGAAAAATCAATGCTATCAATGGAAAAGTTCCTGGTTGGTGATATAATACACGTGCAACAATCCATGTCGGATACGATAAGTCACTATTCACGACTTATCACTCGTCGGATGATGAACAAGAGATACAAATGGTTAATAAAGGTCACTCCAAACTGGTTGGGAAAAGATGTGTTGATATTATATTCACTTCCGATAAACCGTAACCCTAACAAATGTACTACATGTTCCCAACATAAATATGAACATAGTTAGTGGAGATATTTTAGGAAAGCAGGGCACCAAAAGTGTTTATGAGTCCGAAAAACTTGTACTATCCCGGAATGAGAAATTTGTTGGAAAATGCTATTCTTGTGAATGAATTCAAACTTTGTATTGTTGACGATATCAATAAAAATAAAGTTGAATTTTCTTGATCGGTTGACTTAATTACTCTATGGCATACTAGATTAGGTCATAGGATCTAGTAAAATGAAAAGATGTTGAAATTTGACATCATTCACTGTAATTCGAATGATGCATATAAATGTAAAATTTGTATAGAATCATAAATGATTAAGAAGCCTTATCAAAGTTTGACTAGGACTTCAAATATTTTAGAACTTATTCACTCTGATATATGTGAACTAAATGACATGTTAACTAGGAAGGAAATAGGTATTTAATTACCTTTCTAGCCGATCCCTTTAAATATAAACATGAAGCATTTGATATTTTTAAGACATAATAATGAAGTTGAAAATTTCTTAACTAAGAAAATTATAACAATTAGAAGTGTTATAGGAGGCGAATACTCTCTAGTGATTTTTATTCATTTTGTGAACATTATACACTAATGTTGTGTGCCTACGTCACCTGAATAAAATAGTTTGGCTAAAAGGAAAATGAAACATTAGTTGAAATGATTAATGCCATGTTAAGTTATGCTAAGTTTCCATCTAATTTATGGGGTGAAGCCTTGTTAAATGCATATAGAATTTTAAATAGAAGTATAATAAGGTTTCTTCTTATGAATTGTGGAAATGAAGAAACCTAACGTTAGATACTTTAAAGTGTGGGGGTATCTTGCTTATTGCAAGAACACGGATCCAAAAAGGACCAAATTGGGTCCTAGAGGCATAAAATGTATACTTGCAGGATCTGCTAACAATAGCAAATCCTATAGATTAAATTTGGAGACCAATGTGGTTATTGAATCCAATGATGTAATATTGTTCAAGAATTCATTATCTTCGAATAATAATTTAGAGGAATATCACAAAGAAAACACTAACTATAGTGGAACACAAGATGAAACATCTTCTAAAGATGTTGATAAATCAAGTGAAACTCAAATAAGTAAAAGAACTCAAAAAGAAAAATAGTTATGAAAAGATGAAATAGACTCTCAATTCATTTCACTTTATTTAGTAGAGGAAATTAATGAGAATGTTGTTAGAACAATTGCTTTTGTTTGACAAGTGGAAATCGATCCTAAAACTTATAAAGAAGTTATGGCTTCTCATGATAGTATCTTATGGAATTATGCAATTAAGGATGAAATTGATTCAATTTTATCAAAAAATACTTGGGAACTAGTTGATTTATCACTTAGATTTAGATCTATTGTTTTAAACGAGTGTTTAGGAGAAAGTATAATGTGGATGGTTCTCTTAATACATTTAAAGCTAGATTAGTGGCAAAAACTTAACTAAAAAGTAAGGGATATATTTTGATACCTATGCACATGTAGCTAGAATAAAGCCAATAAGGATATTATTAGCATTAGCATCAATATATCATGTTTATCAAATGGATGTCAAAACGACATTCTTAAATGAAGATCTCGATGAGAAGGTTTATATGGAATGATAAGTGTGCTTTACACACTTATTTAGTTCCTAAATTAGCACTTTAATTGACAAAATGAGCAAATTTCTACTTATAAATAGTGTTTATCTTGTATAATTAGGTACAACCTCAATTGGAATGAAAATGGACAAGATTGAAAAGGAATTGAGCTAAAAGAAGAGCAAATTTGATGTCCAATGACCCAATTGAAAGAAATCAAAAGTTTGAGAACTAAATTGCAACATCTCAAAAGGATGGAGGACCCACTGTGCAAATATTTCAAGGTCAAAACTACAAAATGAAAGAGAATTTGTCAAAAGAGAGTGAAAAGAGCCCAAAAGAATACAAAAAGTGAAGTTGGGGACCAAAGTGCACAAGTGTCAAAAGTTGAGGACTTGGGCTGCAAAATCAAAGTTGAGGGACTTGGCAGCAGTTTAAAATCTGATTTCATATTTTTCCAAAGAATTATTGAGCTGGGCACGTGGATCAAGAGAAAAATAGAGCGGGGACCTTTTTGCACACCTTCCAAAGTTTTGGGTACTAATGTTGCAATTTCCTAGGTTTTAAAGTTAAAAACCTGAATTTTTACACAGGCTGGACGTCTTCTTCATTTTGTTTCCAGCTCTGCCGTTTTCTTCTTGTTCTTTCTTTTTCGTTTCATTTTTTTTCTTTTCTTTATTTTCTTTTTCTTTTCTTTTCACTACTTGATAATCTTTTGAGAAACAAATCAAGAGTAAGGAGAATACATCTAAAGTGGTGAAATATTTGGGGAAATCATAGCCAAGCTTCAAAAAGGATTTTATCTATAACTTTGTATTTTCTCCATTATTTTGTCAAACTTGCAATGTATTGTTATAAATATTCTCATTTGTATCATTTATATAACATGGGCTAATTTATTGTGTTGGGATTTATAGTAGTAATTTAACCTAGCTTGGACTAGTTTTAATATTTGCTATTTGATGATTAAATTCTTATTTCATGTGTATTTGTTATTGAGATTATTCCATATGTTTGATTGATCACCAAATATATGTTTTGTGAAGTGTATGATAATCGAGAGATATTGTGCATTTTAGACCAAATGACAAATGCTCTAGGTTCTTGTTAAGGATATAGATATACCTTAAACCCTAAATGATCCATTGAGATATTTTCACAAAGAGTTAATTCAATTGGTTGAGCTTTAATCGACATAGAGATTTTGTAACGCTCCGAGTTCCGAGGAGCGCGGGAACGTCACTTTTCTAAATTCTTGAATAAACTTTGTTGCGGAAAAATGATTAAATATTAAATATCGCATTTATCGAATAAAAGTTTAGCGATAATTCAAATGGAATAAGTATTTTCGTACAAATTTGTAAAAAAAATGACAATTCTTGATAAAATGAAATAATCATTTCAAAGTTCACGACCTTTAAAAAAATATCAATTTGTAATTTGCCGTCATTGCCCATCACTCGCCACCGTCTTCAAAATCTGCAAAAATTGTTAAAACAACGGGTTGAGCATTTCAAAATGAAATACTCAGTAGACTCATCGCCAATAATTAATTTACAAGATAATTGGACAAGTAATTATGCAATTAATGTAGTGACATTCTTTTCTTATTCATAGGCATCACATAGTGAACGCAAATGAACCATTCTTTTCTTGTATCATGCTAGCAGATAAGTTATGGCCGGCATAACATAAATTCTTTATCTCAAAAGAGATATTCTTTTCTTTATCTCAACAGAGATATTCTTTTCTCATGCAATTAAGCATAAAATCACACAAATCCACATAACACATGCAATTATAATATAAATCAATTAGTGGGGGCGAGTCTACCTTAAATCCGACGAGTGCAAAGTTGAGCGGGAAACGACTTAAATCCTTTAAATCTCCGTACGCTTCGTCTAGCCAATAAGTTACATTAGTCTTTTGAAATTTTATAGTTTAAACACGATAATTTACAATTTGAGAACTGAAATTGATGATTTGAAAGTTGAGGGACTAAAATGTAAATTTTCAAAAGTTGGGTCGGAGCTCAAAACGAATATTAAACAATAGGGCTGAAATAATTGATTTAAAAGTGAAGTGGCTGATTGAAAACCATTTAAAACTTAAGGACTGAAATTATAAGTTTTAAAACTATAGGGACTGATTTAAATCATTTTGCAAAAAAAAATTTAGGGACCAAAGTGAGATTTTCGAAAAATTAAAATATTATAATATAATATCAGATTCCTCTCTTTCTCTTCTCAACACTCTCTCTCTCACTACGCGAACAGGGGAGGGGAGGAAGAGAGTTCCGACCGGCGGTTTCGCAGGCGAAACGCCAACGGCAGGTGGCGGCGAGCGACGGCACTGATGGTGATTCAAATTTGGGATCTGGTTGCGAAAATGAGTGCGAGACCGAGGCTAAAACGAGGTTGCTGTTTGGTGATTTTCGGCGAAAAATGGTGGTTGAGGTAAGAAATGAACTTCTTGATTCATGGGTTTTTCTTTGGGTTTGATTTGGGGTTGATTTGGTGCGGGTTTGAAGTTGGGTTGGCCATCTATGGTTGCGGAGCTTGGGTGCAGGCGATGGGTGTGGTGATGATGAGGAGGACGATGAAGGTGGCGTTTTGAGTGGTGCAGATGAGGCTTGGTTGAAGTGGTTGTTGGCTGGTGCTGTTGATGGTGGGGATTTGGAGTTGATAAAGGTTGATTTGGTTTCCTGTGGTTGTGTGGTTGGTCTTGGCCGTGGTTGAGGTTGAGGTGCTGCAGGTGGTGATGGCTGCAGATTGGTGGCTGGCCGGATTGCATCTGGTGGTATTGTGGTTTAGCTGCTGGGATTGTGGGTGGCTCGGTGGTGGTTAGATTGATTGAATGCAGTGGCCGTGATGGTTCGGTATGGTTTGAGTGATTTCTTGAATTGGGCAGTGATGGTTGGACTTTGGTTGCAGGCGGTTGGCAATGGTTCATTGGTCGAACTTGATGGTGGTTTGTGTATTGTGGTGGTGGTGATGATGGTTTGGAGGTCTGGTTGGGGTGGTGACTGCGTTGATGGTGCCAGTGGTGATGTGGCTTTGCAGTATGGCTGAGTTCGAGATGGAGGGGAGGAATAGGAGTGTATATTCTGTGAACTGTGCATCATGTTTTGGTAAATTTGTGGCATTTTTGGTTTTAGGCTATGATGAGGGAATTTTTCGAGAGATTTATGGTTGATTGAGGAGTGATCATGATTGTGTCCATATAGAGAAATGGTAAGAGATGGTAGGTTGGAGCTGATCTTAATGATTGAGGAAGGAATTATGGAAATTTAGAATCAACCAAATTGAAGGAAAAACGTGTGAAGAAGAAATAGGAAGAAATGGTGTTAAATCGAATTGGTTATTTGAAATGGAATAAGGGAGGATTTATGGATTGGAATTAAAATGGGGCGAGATAATAGAGTTGGAAACTTTGAACTAGAAAACGATAAATTGGATCCAAAATAAATAGAAATTGTGCTTGAATGATTGGCAATAATATTTGGGCTAAAATAGTTTGGATTTAAAATAAATTTAAAATTTGGACTTGAAATAATTTGAATTCAATTTATTGAAAATTGGACTTTCAAAAATAAAATAATGGACTTGGGACATCATTTAGGGGGGTTTATTCAATGCAGATTTTGAATGACTTTTAAAGATTTTAAATGATTTGAAAAGTTTAGGTGTATTCAATTTAAACTTTAGAATCTCCATAAAAATTTTGATGTATTAAATATAGATTCTAATAGACTTTCTAAAAGTCTATAAAAGTCACGGTGTATTGTATAATGACTTTTAAAAGTCTTTAAAAGTCCCGTGTTATTCAAATTATCAATGATTTTTAAAGACTCCTACGAAATCATCTATGTACTAACTTCTAAACATAAAGTACAACCACAAAATCTCTTTATTTGTCTCTCATTAACCTCCAAGATTTTGAATGACTTTTAAAAAAAATATATATTCTTTTAAATTGTAATTTTATTTTTTCTATATTCTTCTTCTTTCATATTATTTTTAGAAGCATTAAACCTTTGATTAAACAAATCATTATTTCTCCTCTTCAACTTTTTGTATTTTTGTATTTTTAATATTTTTTCTTTATATTTGAGCTCTCTTCTTTTTCATCATTTTCTTCAACTTTTCTATGAAAATAAATCTAACTAAAATTCTATAAGATCTTATAGAAAAATAATATTTAAATTGTATCAAGACAAATAATAATAATAGAAGATCTGCTCGGTTCATAGCCTCACAACCGTGCCCGTAGTGGCAACCTCGCAGCAGCGCTCCCAAAACCTTAGCATCACTATAACAATTTGATTGCCACTGCTGCCGTCGCAACCACCGCCACAGATCCAAAATCTCAACACCAACACCACCACTGCCGCCATAGATCCACAACAACAAATAAAAAAAAAAAAAAAAAAAAAAATCAAATTCACAACCGACATCTCTAACACCATCAACACCACCATCACAAAATGACTATTACACGACCACAACGGGAGATCGCAGAAACCGTCACACCATCGCCTTCTATGCACAGAGGTGCAGTGAGCGCAGGAACCACCGTGCTACCGCCGTCGCCGTCCCTCGTCGAGTGGCCCTGCTGTGGTGGCGCGCTACCTGTGCCTGGCCGCGTACATGGTTGTCGGGAGGGATGTAGAGTCGACGGAGGAGGAGAGAGATGCAGTCAGATTGTGAAACAAATTTTGGGTTGATATGATTATTAGGTTTGGGTTTGTGTACGTGGGGTGGGGTGGGGTGTGGGGTAGGAATGGTGTTGTGATAAAATTAAATTGTAACCTAATTTTTGTATAAATAATACTTACACCTGATTTTTGAATTTAGAAGTTGAAAAACCTGGTAGGGTGTAATTTCCACTTCTTAGAAGTCTCATGTTGCCTCCAAAGTCCAACGAGTCCAAAGTCCTATTGTAGGGCCTTTTTCAGTCCAAAATGTGACTACCCTAAATTATCTTCAAAATTTTGTAGTGGCTGGACCTTTTTCCTCTAAAAAAACAATGGGCCACTTTTAAGTTCCAAAATCATTTTTCTCAATTTGTAATATTGAGTCCAATTTGATTCAACTTTATCTAATCCAAAAAACATGAAATATGAACAATATCCAAATATTAAGCATTTAAAATCATTAGAATATTAAAAATTAAACAACAATTATACATTCTACCAAATACTGCTAGCGAGGAAGTTGATCTTTGTATCTGGGGAGGCGTTTGTCATAACTCCTTTAGCACCTAGGTGTGGGACAAATAATTTAAAAAATTATTCAAATCGATCAAAAATAGCTTCTTAATATTAGAAGAAGCCTTTTTTCTTTTTCCAAAATCAATGCCAGGCCTAATTAACTTCTCCACATTCTAAAAGATTTCTGATTATAAGAGAAGATCATAAATTAGTTGGGGAAAAAAAAAAAAAAAAAAGGAGAAATGAGAGTGGTCTACAAAAATGAGCTAACTTTCAGCTTGGACGCCAAATTTACGTAGGTGAGTACATTCTGAAAGTGTTTTTTAATTCTTTAAAAAAATTTTGAAACAACGTAGTAGGCTTCGGAAAAAATTCAAGGTCGGATTATATCGTTTAAGGGTCCGTTTTTCAGTTAAGGATATTTTCAATTTTTTTTAAGTTCTATTTGGACTTCTCTAACGAATTAGGTTAGGATTTCTCTTTAATTAGTATTCATTTGACATTTTAAATATGTTTTAGGGGTTTGAAAATCACATAGCCTTTTTGATTAGTAATATTTCAGGTTTTTTTCTTTTCTTGTTGATTCCATTAATTTTCATGTCAGTTCAAGTGATATTCGAGCAACCCATTTCTTTCTATTTCTAACGAACAAAACTCTATTTTTTTATTTGCATTTTTGTCCTATGTCAGTTTCATTGACCAACACAATTATTTATTAAATCTTGACATTGGTCCAGAATATAATAAGGAACATCTTCAATGCATTATATGGATTGATGTTTCGGTGGGCATGCAAATTGAAAGATATTACCCCTGTTCTGTTTGCTGTTTTGAGGTCGTTTTCTGTTTTTATTTTCGAAAACGCTAAAAACGCGTTCTCTTTACCATTTTCGAAAACGCATTTTGGAAAACAAAAAAAAAAAATTGTACACAAAACGGAAAACGCCCGAAACATCGTTTTGGGCGTTTTGTGTGTATTTCGACAAAAAATGTCCAAAACGCGAAAAACGCGTTTTGGGATTTTTTTTTTTTTTTTTTTTTTTTTTTTATAGAATTATCTTAACTTAGAACTAAGCTTAATATAAAGTTTTTATTTTTTTATTATTTTTTTAGAATTATCCTAGTTTGGAACTAAGCCTAAATAAAGATTTTTTTTTTTTTTTTTTTGAGAATTATTCTAATTTGGAACTAAGCTTAAATAAAGTTTTATTAAATTCAATATCAACATTACAAAAAGAAATTAAGTGAGAATTCTTATTATTATATTTCAAAAAATGCACCAAACTGCATGGAATCGAAATGTACCAAACACGCAAAACTCTACTAAACAAAGCTAAATCTACCAAAAAAGAGCAAAATTTCACCAAGATGCCTAATCTAATACCAAAAGCGCGATATGTACCAAATTGTGAGATGTTTCAAATTGTGCCCAAGAAATTTACCAAAATGCGCAAATAGCTCTAAAATTTACGAAAACAATGCCAATTGTACTGTGCTAACCAAGATGTGTGAAATGTTAAAAAATACTTCAAAATGTACTAAAATACACTATATATACCAGAATTCACCAAAATATACAAAATGCATGATATCGACCAAAATGCGCAAATCGTACCAGTGTGCGAATGCACCAAAATACAAGAAAACAAACCAAGTTAAATGAAATTTATCAAAATGCACAAAAATCTACTAAAATTCTAGAAATGTACCACATGAGAATTGTAGCAGGCAAGACCTATGATTAATCCTAGAAATGTGCCTGAATCAAATGTGGACTGATTACTCCACAAGGTCAAGATAACTTTTAAATTTATTTTGTTTAATCAAACTCTGTATGAGTAATTAGAGTTACATGTATTATGGAAGTAATTTGGACTTGAATATTATGTTATTAATTTCTTATAATATTTTTTTGGAGTTGAACATTAATGACATTATTATTTGGTCCAAAAAAAAGTTAAACAATATAGATTGTTTAATATAATTCAGAAGCAAATTCATTGAAAATAGTATAAGTTGTATTCTGCAAAATTTCAAACAGAACGTGTTTTCCAGCTTTTCATTTTCAAAAACAGTTTTCAGAAATGACAAACAGAACACGTTTTCAGCAACATTGAAAATAAAAATAAAAACAGGAAATACAAAACATTTTCCAAAATGAAAATACAAAATAAAATACAAACAGAACGCCACCTTAGGCGCCGTTCTCTTTACTGTTTTCATGGTATTTTTAGTTTTTATAAATACAGAAAAGTCGTTTACTTGTTCATTTTCAAAAAAAAAAAAATTTATTTCCAATGTAAAAAACTGAAACACTAAAAAAGTGGAAAATGGGTTAATTTATCCATCAATTATATTTTCAATTCTTCTCAAAACGTTCACCACCACCACCTCTTCCAAAACTCTCACCACCTCAAGCACCTCCTCTACGCCTCCCACCACAAACTTGAACCCACGACCATCACCACTTACAAACTCGATTTCTCCTTCTTCTCTCTATGTTGTCAACAACTCAATCTGCGTAATATTAAAGTAAGTCTCTGTTTGATTGGCTTTATTTGGATGGTAAGATGGAAAACATTTTCCTTTTCTTCACAAATTGGAGTGTTTGACAGGTTAAGTTTGGCAAGGCAAATGTTTTGCACCCTACCAACACGTGATCATGTTTGCCATGAAAAAATGTAATTCATTTTCCTTTACTTTGGTAGATAAATGGTTTCCATCTTAGTTGAAAAATGCTTTTATATATTTAGTCATTTTTTTGTTGTTAATTAACTTATTTTTTTTCTTCAGAAATTAACATTATTATTATCAATACAAATGTATTAAAAAAGTTTTTAAAAAAAAAAATTGTTTTTTGATTAAAGTTGCTAAATTTTGCTTTATTTGTCATGAAAAATAATGTCAATCTGTAGCGACCGGCAAATTTCATTACTTTCTAAATAAAATATTTTTAGAACTTTAAATGTGCGTCGCTACGACTTTTTTCCATTTAATTTAAAAGAGTATTCGTCTAGCCAAATTATAAATGAAATTTAATTAATTTTCATCGTAATTAAGTTCCAAATTTTATTAAAATATTCCAAGACCACAACTTATTTTAAAGTCCAAGTTTTAGATAATTTAAATCCAAACTTCAACTTTTGAGTCCAAATTTATTGATTTCAATATTGTGATTCTTGTCCAATTTAAATATCTTTAATCCCCAAATTTAGTTATTCAACACAATCCCAATTGGTATAAAATTCAATTTCCACACGGTTATCTTTTTCATACCTAGCAATCTGCACCCCTCTTTCAGCCCCTCAATTCTACCTTTAACTTGTTACACATTCCTACAATTCTCCTCAAAATCTTCCACTTTCAAAAATTTCAATTCTAACCTTCAAGGAATGATTCTGATTTTTCCAATAATTCTACCAAACCACACGTTTTTACCCTTCTTGCACATCCCTGATTTCCTCCCACAATTCCCTATTTAACAATTTCCAACTTTGTTACAAAATTTCCTTCAGTCCATCCTCAATCAGGAGATTCCCTCAACCTACCAAATTCAGCAAAACCAACAGTGACATATACTCAAATCCTCCTCCCACACGAACTCACCAAGCCACGAAACCAAGCCCCATATTCTCGGTTAACGCCATCTTTCGCAGCCAAAAAAAAAAAAAAAAACAGCCCAAAAATCTTCCTCCTCTCCACCAACCACCCGGTCACCCCCTCCCATTTTTTTTTCTCTTCTCAACCTCTCTGAGAGAGAGAGAGAGAGAGAGAGAGAGAGAGAGAGAGAGAGAGAGAGAGAGAGAGAGAGAGAGAGAGAGAGAGTTTTATAAATTTTAAGTTTTCAAAAATTGCCCTTTCAGCCCCAAGTTTCGATATATATTTGTTTTAGTCCCTTCTTTTAAAATGATTTCAATTTAGTTACAAATGTTCTTATAATTAACGAATCAGCCCTTATTTTCGTAAAATACTATTTCAGTCCCAAAATTCTTAAAATTCAGTTTTCTCAAAATTTCTTTCTAGCCCTCAAACTTTATTTTTGTCACATTTAAATCTTTTAAATTTATAAAATACTAATTTAATTAATTTACTTTTTGGCTAGATGAAGCAGTTGGTGATTTGAGAAGCTGACGTACTATTCTCGCTCCGATTTTTTTTAAGAACTCGTAAAGTTAAAGGTAGACTCATCCCCACTAATTGATTTATATTATAATTGCATGTGTTATGTGGATTTGTGTGATCGTTATATGCTTAATTGCACGAGAAAATAAAAGAACATCTCGTATGAGATAAATTTGAGAATTTATGTTATGCACGTCATAACTTATCTGCTAGCATGAGATAAGAAAAGAATGTGTTCATTTGCACTCATTTATTGATGCTTATGAATAAGAAAAGAATATCACTACATTATTTGCATAATTACTTGTCCAATTATCTTGTAGATTAATTATTGGAGTTGAGTCTACCGAGTATTTCATTTTGAAATGCTCACCCCGTTGTTTTAACAATTTTACAGATTTCGGAGATGGTGGCGAGTGATGGGCAATGACGGAAAATTACAAATTGATATGTTTTGAAAGTCGTGAACTTTGAAATAATTATTTCATTTTATCAAGAATTGTCCTTTTTTATAAATTTGTACGAATTACCTTATTCCATCTGAATTATCGCTAAACTTTTATTCAATAAATATGATATTTAATATTTAGTCATTTTCCGCAATAAAGTTTATTCAAAAATTTAGAAAAGTGACGTTCCTGTGTTTCTCGAAACTCGAGGCGTTACACAATCAAACAACAAAACTTGAAAAAAAAAATCACTTTTTTCATCTACAAAATTAAAGTAATCAAACACATTAAACTTCCAATTCCTACGAAAATAAATTCCCTGGAATCATTTCCTTTCCATCCAAATTTCACCCTCGCTATCAAACGAACCATCAGTTCTGTATATTGAAATTAACTTTAATTTTTCTGTTGGTGTTAGGATGGCTATTGATTTTATTCAATGCATTGAGAAACTTGTTTCAAGATCAGAGATTTGCGATTCCAATGGATCATAGTCGGGGTTTTGGGAGATTGAGATTATGAGTGATGTAGCAGAGGTGTTTTGAGGGTGATTCTTGAGATGTTGATAGATGAAGAATTGGGGGTTTGGTTTGCAAAAATCGGGGGATAGAAATGGTTGAATTTATCAAGTGCTTGTGTGTAGTTGTTTTACAGTCGGAGTTTTTGATGCAAAGAGTTGGGGGTTGAGTTAACAGAGATATGGTGTTTCCTTGAGTTGTTGGTTGGGGGAGGCCGGGGTTGGGGCTGGAGATTGAAGACGGAGACCATATTGTACACCTTTGATAGTTTTGAACCTCTGGAGCATTTTTTTTAATCTAATATGTTATATCTCAAAATTAAAACCAAATGCGTTTTCAAATTTTCTCTTTTGAGAAATAAAATCTCAAAATGACAAAGCAAACACATTTTCAAAAACTAACCCAAAACACAAAATCGAAAATAAATTCAAAACTAAAAATTGACACAAAACAGGCCATAGAAAAAAGGCCCACATGACATTAATGTCTAGTGATCAAAAATCCAAATCCAAAATTGGTCTCCAACGAATTCTATATATGACTCAATAATTATGTTAATGGTCATTGTTTTTTTTTTTATTAAAATAAAATTAGAACTTCATATTTAAATATTTTGAGTCAACATGTCTGATGAATGTCTAGATCTAGCAATGTTTGTTAAACTTGGTTATAAACAAGTTTTTCTTCACATTTCTCAAAACTACTTTTAATAACACATTTTTCGAAATCACTTTCAGTAACAAACTTTACCTTAAAACACTCAAATTTCTCGTTTATAAACAAATATCATCCTTCAAGCAGAGGCTTTTTTTTTCTGAGATCAAGTCCATATCATATTGCATTGCCTTGAAGAAAGATTTTTTTTTTTTTTTTTTTTTCAAAAACAACATTCACTTTTGCTTATGTTACAAAATTTCTGAACAAACCATAGAATTTTAACTGAAGAAGTCCAAAGAAACTCTAGATATAAATTTGTCTATATTATAGAGAGTTGATATGTGTAAAATTTACACTTTTCCAAGTCATCAAAAGTGTCTTTTTTTTAAGTATTAATTTGAATGTCATACTTGATTATTTATGTTTTTTGCTTTGTTAGGAGAAAACTCGAGATTAGAGCAATTATTGATCAAGAAGGAAAAAAATTGAATAAAACCTTTAGTTTTAAGATAAACTTTACAAATGAGAAATTGAAGGAGTTGAATTGAATTGAGGAAGACATGGGCTGCCAGTACATGGCGAGCTAGCGCGTCCACACTAGCTACCTTAGCCGAAAAAATAAAATGGTCGGCGAGTGGTTTGTAAGAAACAGCCAGTAGTTCTGCCACAAAGGAGGAAGAAGGAACTGTTTATAAGGTTTGGGCCTTTTTTTTTTTTTTTTTGGGTAAAAAACAACTAGCATTTTAGGATTTTTTTTTTGTTTTTGTTTTATTTGGGCCATTCAAAGTGGTCAAATTCAATTAACCCAACTGAGAATCCTTTATTACAATTTACACTGCTGCCGCAAACAGTGGCGGATCCAGCCGATCAATCCAGCTAGAGCGACCATTGACCTCGTCTGTCGTTGACCGTTGACCGACAAACTTCAACGGTCGCAGTAGTGAGATTGTGAATATTATTTAATGAAATAATATTAAAAATGAATAAATAAGAATAGAAATAAAATAAAAATTGTAAGTGAAATATATGAACATATATTTCAATACAAGTTCATCCATATCGAATTCAGTGCGAAATTTCTTTACATTGTCAAAGTCTACTAACTCATGTGATCTACTAGAAGCAGTTAAAAAACCACTAGAACTAGAACTGCGAGGTTTAGACTTTCATTTAGGTTGGAAAAAAAAATGTTCCATAATCAGTAAATTAATAATCACAAATTTAATCAAATAAAAAATTCCCCAAATCTCAATTCACAACCTATAAATCAATAATCACAATTCATAAATCAAATTATATTTTCACCAAATCTCAATTCACAACTTATAAATCAATAATCACAATTCACAAATCATAACATATTTTTACCAAATCTCAATCACAACTAATAAATCAATAATCACAACTTACAAATCAAAACATATTTTCATCCCAATAATCACAATTCACAAATCAAACCAATTTGCAAGAACTTAAATGTAACATATATGCATAATTCCCAAAATTAATCATAATGAATCAAAGTTTAGCCTTATTACCTGATAATTTATTCAAATGAAAAATCACAAATCGAACAAAAATTGGGGAATGTTAGTGCCACAATAACTCTGGGATTTGGCAGTCCAGTAATAATTAATCTAACCAAAAAATTAAAAAATCAAACATGAATATTATAGATTAAAACTTAGACATAATAAAACATTACAAAATCTGAAAATTAGAAAACCAACAAATAAAAAATTACAACAAAAAATCATTACTATTCATAATTCATACCAGTGTGCACAGTGCACTGAATCTGAAAGTGACGATTGTCCGAAGCTGGAGCCTGGAGGGCGGAGGCAGTCAGGTAGCGACGGAGATCGGCGACGGCAGGAGCTCTGCGGCTACTAGGTTGGAGGCTAGAGCGGCGATCCTTCGTCAATCGTCGATCGTGAGAAGAGAAGGAAAGGGGTAATCCGTAATCAGCAAGTTTGGCATTTTGGCTTTCGAATCTGCGATCCTTCGTCAATTTGTTTTTGGGTTTGTGCATTTTGGAGTTTTGGGGGAAGTGGTCGGTTCATTACTTGGACCAGAAAAGAAAAAAAAAAAAAAATTGAAACTGCAACACAGCGCTCTGCCGCTGCGCACAGGCACTGAGGCACAGCCGGCGGTCCACCGGCGGCCAGGTAGCGCGGCCGCGCTACCTCGCCACACGCTGGCTCCGCCCCTGGCCGCAAATCTCATTGAAACTGGAAGAACAAGAAGGGTGTGAAGAAGGCGGAAGAGCAAGAAGGGTTTGAAGAAGGCGGAGGAGTTGGAGGTGCCTCCACTGCCATCACCACCTGCGACCTCCTTTGACGTTGAGTGCGCCACTCCCGAGCTGACCGCTGCCTCCTCCGCCAGTTTGCACCGCCAATATCATTTTGATGTTCTTTTGAAATTATCTATTTATCATTTCATTTGAGAATTGAGATTGCGAATATATTGTGCTTTGCTTGATTATTGTTGGCCTATTTTTTATATCAATTAGTAATTCGGTATATGCATATATGATTAATTGATTATTAATTACCTTGTTGTTGGGTTTGGCTTTGACATTGGAATTTTGGCCAGTAAATTAGACTAACTAATGTCTAGTAATATGATTTTTTTATCTAGAAATACAAAATCCTTTTGTTGGGTTAGACATTTGGATTTGAGATGTTGTGTATTGTAAGTAGCGTTTTTTTTTTTTTTTGGGCAATGGTCACTTGTGAGCCCCATGTTTTCCTTGTGTGAATTATGATTATTGGTGTATGCGTTGTGACTTGTGAATTGAGATTTATATAGTTTATTGGTATGCGTTGTAACAATATGATTAGTGAATTGATTAATAATAAACAATCTCGCTATTGTGGCCGTCAATGGTCAACGTCCGTTCTAGCTGAGCTACTTTCCTAGATCCATCCATGTTGACAAAGTGACAAGAATTCTTTTATATAGAGGAAGCTGGCGGCAGGAAGATCAGATAAAGGAGGAAGAGAATTGAATTGGAGGAGGATTTCTTTTTAGAGAAAAGTTGAGGCAGAATATATATATCGGGAGAACTCATTCACGGATGCACACTGAGGGAGAAAATTAATAAATTTAAAATTTCTCTTAGAGAATTTAATCGCGTTTGACATATTATCGGGATATTTACAATACAAAAGCTAAGGAAACAATAATAATTCATTGGAATTCGTGTGGTGAATATGAACACTAGCTTAGAATATTTTTATCTTATTATTTGTAATTAAATTCGGTGATATACTTTGTATTTGGTTTGTATAATTTCCACATTATGAGTGCCTAAATTCTTGACGTAGACTGAATCTACAACACACAAGAATAATAATTCTAGAACGGATTTCACTTAAGAAACAAACGCTTTTCTTATTTCATAAGTAACCAAAAACCCTACAATACATTTAAGCAGTTTAAATAGGAGAAAATACATAACCTAATGGACCGAAAGTCTCTTAATGGACTGGGCTTACAAAGCAAAGTAAACAAATACTAAAATTAATGAATTGAAAAACTTCAAATGCAGTTTGACTTATTTAATGACTTCAAACGACCAAAAATCATCATATGTCAAGGAAAAGTGGTGAGTTCAATGAGAAACATCGAGAGCTTTCTGAAATGGGTTTATGGGCCCAAAACAGACATCGTATGCAAAAGTTATAGCTATTTCTTCGAAACCAGACCATCAAAGTGTTCCATATATGCAAGAGCTTGTTTTTCCGCATTAGACATGAACCTTATCAATTCTTTTTATGTTATGATGAACAAATTAGTTTATAAATTTTAATTTTTTATTTAATTTCAAAACTTCGTACTACATTAATAAGTGTTAATGATTTATTGTGCGTTTATTGCTTTAATTGCCTAGCCAACAATTGATTGATTTATGGATAGTACTAAAATTGAGATGTAATATATGATTCTATCTCGTACAATGAATAACATAAGTATTATAAGAAATTTGAGAGATAATTATAGGGTATGCAATTTTGATGTAATCCCCTAAAATTGAATACATTTTCATGTATGTGAATTTACATAGAGATATGGTAATTTCGGACATGAATAGGATTAATGTTACTCAAGAGAGATCACTAGGTATAATAAGTTGATTCGATAGTTTACACGTATAAAGATGTTGAATATATTGGAATTACATGAATATTAAATAACCTAAGCGAAATCGATAATCAGAATTACCTAATCTTATAATCTTCTCAAAAAATATTTAAGTGATTTATCGTTATTATTTTAGCTTAAGTATAGTTACAAATCACATCATAAATTGAATTTTGACTACTATTTTAATTTAGATTGAAGGGAGGACAATTTAGAAGTTGATATTAAATAGTAATTTCTGTGAGACTATAGTTGAACTTCATATCTATTTTATTACTTGTCATGATCTTTACACTTGTCGGGTCTCACAAACATGAGTCAAATGTTAAAACTAAGTTCAATGACCCTTTCTTGTGATTTTTTGAAATAGAGCATGTTTGATTCGTTAAATTGGAGGGTCAATCTCAAAACCATACTCTATTGAATAATGTTATTCATCTCTACTAGGGATGAGCCATAGTTAGATGTGGCACCCACTCATTGGTTGGTGCAAGTATGTGAAGTGTTAAAGTTAAACCACAACTTTGCACCAACTAATGAGTTGATGCCCCACCCCACTAGAGCTCATCTCTAGTGGGGATGAATAGCATTATTCTTCTCTATTTTTATTTTATAATGATTGCATTTAGGCGGTGCTTGAGACCCACTTTTAGAGATAATAGATTTTATATTAATAATTTTTGGAGAATGTACGATTAAAAGTAGGAAACATTAAGTTCATGTGTAAAATTATTTTATTGAAATAATGTGAGGTTGAAAATAATTTTGAAAAAAAAATTAATTTTTAGATAATGAGGCTCAAACATGGGCTCAATATTTGAATTGATTGAATATAAAGGAATGTTATAAAAAAAAATGAAGGTAAATAAATAAATGTCCTTAAATAAGGGAATATGAAGAGCCAAAGAAAAAAAGAAAAAAAATTGATAAAATGTATAAAAAAACTACTGTTTAAATTTAAATATACTACTTTTTACAATGATCTTTGTAAACATAGATATGCTCTAATTTAAACACGTAGAACTAAAGTACGATTAAATGTCATATTTTCTTGTATAGACCAAGTAGAAAAATTAACTTAATTAAAGAAAAGAAGAGACACAACATGGCCAGTCTATTTTTTCTTAGTACATGACATACTGTGTATTAACTGTGACCGTTTGTGACTATTTATAAATTGTTTTTATTGACTCGATGTGACCAGGCTTTAGTGGATGTGACCTGATGTGACTAGATATGTAAGATGTGTGATATAATTTCTAGTACATGTGTGTGTGTGTCTGTGTCTGTGTCTGTGTGGGTGTGGGTGTGGGTGTGGGTGGGTGACAACCTGAAGTACATCAAATGTGAATCAACAATGTATGTCATATTTTATTCCTATAGGAAAGTGTTGGCCATGAAAAATGTCATGGTTGCACATGCCAACAAAACGACATTCTAGCATGACATTGAATATTGTGGAATCCGTGAATGCAGTCACAAGAACTTCGAAACACTATCCTATTGAAGCACTTCTAGAATCGTTGAGGCAAACAATTCAGCCTTGATTTTGCAATAAGAGATCATGCAAATGACACTTTCTCAAAACTTGCAAGCAAGTATGAAAAACTGCCTAGGGAGATGAGCCACGAATTGAGAAATTTAAAGGTAAAGTTATCAATTCAATTTTACACATTTTTTTTTTTATCAAAATGCAATTTATTTCACTCTTCATTGTATATGATTTCATAATTGGGGCATCATTACATGTTTTCCCAGCCAATCACACATTGTATGAAGTCAAAGATGATTCTTCATTCTTCACGATTGGTATACATGAACGTACATGTAGTTTTAAGATATTCTAGGTAGATCTATTGAACTGTCCACATGCAATAATAGTTATAGTGCTATTGAAGTAGGATGTGCATTAGTTTTGCTCAATTTTATTGCACAATAGATGCATACGTGAACACCAACTAGTCAAAGGTGTTATCCATTGGAAATAGAAAGAAGTGAACTTTTCCACAAAAAGTGACTAGTGGAATTGTACATGTTCCGATTCAAAAGAGAAGTTTTGTGCATAAAAATGAGAAGTGGAAGAAGACAGTATGTGAGAGGTCATAGGTTGTTAAATGTGGAAGGCGCAGTTGATTTGGCAAAATCGTAGAACATGCAATAACATTGTCCTACTTAAGCCTAAAGAAGGGACTGAAGGCTGCCAGAAAGAGAAAGTAAGTCAAATAGATCATTTGTTTTATGAACTTCAAAATATTCATTATATTTCCATATTTTTTCATTTTTCATCAAAAAATGTCTATTCTTGGATGTATTCAATAGAAAATTACTGAAATATAATACAATCTTCATTCATGAAAGTAATTAAATTCTTAACGAATCATGTTTTTCATACATTCTGTAGATGTTTGAACTGTGACCGATTGTGTGTAATTTCTTATGCTTTGTGACTAGACTTTTGTAGTCCTTCCTATATATGACCATGAATATATGTATCGTGTCTTCATGTGAACTTATATGTTATAACATGATGATATAATCTGTGTAAAGTGGCGTTTGGTGTCCAAAATGTTTTAAGTTGAATCTTTGTGAACAAGTTTATTCACATTGTGACCGAATGTGAACATAGCTATTTTAATGCACTATATGTGACTTTATATCACCAAGTCATTACTGTGTATTTATCAGCTCATATGCGATAGCAATATGTTTGTAATATATTCTATTATCTGTTTAGTCGATGTCCATATTATGTACCAAGTCCTGACACTTCTTTAGAACCAAATTTCTTGACATTGTGACTATATGTGATCAAGTCCCAGTTGAGTATGTATGAATTCGACGTTGTATCTATTAACTGTAACTAAATGTAACATTTTTTTATCAAGTTTGGGTGCACTGTGACTGCTTGTAACAAAGTATGGGGGCTTTATGATTGCTTGTGATAAAAATGAGTTTATCAAGTTTGGGTGCTGCGCCGATGATGGATGCTAGGTATGCTCTAAATTCACCATCAAGACTGACTTGACCTTCTTAGAATATTAAAAATTTGACAGAACTTTCCATATAAATTAGACTATAACCACCTAAAATAATAAATTTTCCCAAACATATTTTATCTACACATCGTTCTTTAGCGCAATCATTACAATTTATAAACCAATTTATTAGCAACACAATTTCTCAAATCATTTTTAACCACATACATTTTTTCTCTCCAATTTTATACCACACATTTTACTTAGAAAAAGAAATGGCGGCTACTAGCCACCGAACTATCCGCTAAAATATTAGGAACCACATGTCTCACCAACACATACTAACCAAACTATGTGTAACCAACGCGAACATTTTAATATATTTACAATACGACCCAAATGAATAAAAAAACTACAAAAATACAATAAACTCATATGTTTAAATAGTTAAGACATTAATTTATTCAGTGAATCATACAATTAAATTAAGTCAATAGCATGACTCGGCAGATCACATACTCCAACGTTGCTAAACTCAAATCCAAATGTTTCCTATAAGAAAAATTTGAGATAAATATATAACTTTGTAACTCAGTTAGTGGAGAGTTCAAAAACAAATATATCTCACACATTGTACATATTTACTGAACAATCTTATTTAATAATTTTAAGAAATTCTAAATTAGTTTAATTACTTTTAATACTAAAATATGCTGGAATCATAAAATCATTTATTCTTTATTCTAAATAAGCAATTATAAAGTATTATAAGTAATCTGATATCAATAAAAATATGAGTAAACTATCAATTCATCATACTATAAGTTGGAAACTTAGTCAATAAATTGAATTTATTGAATTTTGTAATCTAAAGTATGATAAGTTGTTATAATCTGAAATGTATAACTAAATTCTATAATCTAAAATCTGATAAATTGTATTAATACTGAAAACTACACCAAAATGTACACAATTAATAACCTTACTCATATATAGAGTAATATCAATGCACAAGGAAAAGTCATTAAAATCAAAAAAGCTGTCATTCTGATAATTTGGTCATATGTGTGCACGACCCAAAGCTTATGTGTGTAAAAGAGTGGGTCCTAAAGACTTCTGATAATTTGGTCATACAAGAGTGGGGATGCAATGCTTTGAATTCCTTGATTCAATAAGATAAACCTGGTTAAAACACATTGTAAAAAGATATGTCTTCCTATTGACAACATTTACAACCATTAGCATTCCTATGATCTTTATCTTCTAATAATTGATTCGACCATTTTTTTGCCCCTTGATTTTAACTTTTTCTAATAATGCACTTCAACTTATATGATATATAAATATCTAAATTCTTTCCCATTGGTCAAGATCGCAAATTATCTACGTCAACTTCATTGTAGCTAAACTTTAAATCATGTGTCGAACATCTCCTTAATTATCTAGAAACCTATTCTATAATAACAATGTAATTCTATATTAGGATATATATTAATCCATGCAGAAAGTATCAATAAAACTCACGAACTCTTCAAGTACAACAAAATGCAGTATTAATGCGCAAATTAATATATTCTCCTACTATTAAAAGCTCTTTTAACATACTCTAGTTCTCGTAAACTTGGTGTTCTTCCTAATCAAGTTGTGATAAGTGATATTTTATACTTTTCCTTCCAGACTAGAAATTACGCAGTAACCTTACAATCCATGTAAAATATGTACTCTTTTATCACCTCAATGCAAAGTGACATTCTTAATTAATCAATACATTGGTCTTGTGCTTTTTAACTTGATATCCCTTGGTTAAGTATCACAATCTAAATTAATCATCTAATCCAAATAAAGCTTACACTTGTAGATCATCTTCCTAATATATTTGTAAGATCCCAAAAAAATCCAACAAGAAATAGTCAATCCATTTGGCATAAAAAATATCATTGCGTATTATTTTAGAATTGACCACAATGTTTCCTTATGTCACACACATATTTAGTCCATATAATAAAAATATCGTAAATATATAATTTAACTTTGACGATTCATGAACTTTAGTTTCCTTCAAATCCCAATGTGTGACATATCAAGTAATTGTTCTCCTTAATATAATATTCAACATTATTTCATCCAATAAAAACTCTAATATAACGTTACTGCAAGTCCAAATTTGTATATCACTGGCTATTTTATTATTTGTTCTCCTCTCTGGATTACAGTTGTGCTTCAGAAATAACTCTTCTCATTTCTCATTAATTTTGTAATTATATTCATTAAGAACTGATTAAATTTATCTCATTCTTTCATATGGTTATGAAATCTTTCCTTTTTTATTAATTAAGTTTTCCTTACTCTTCTGCACCCAAAGAGTGAATTAAAACCAATCAATCACATGTCTGATAAGATCAATGCTCTAGTATTGATTATAGTACATGTGCTTTATTGAGTAACTTTCCCAAAAGTTCTAATAAGAAAACCCTATGTTTAGTTCTTAGAGATAATCTTTACATAAATTGTCTCGGAGAATACATATATAACAATAGTTGTCAATATCTATCATATAATACATATACAAAAGAATTCCTCGTGACACCCATAAAACAATTTAATACTTGCAAACTAGGTGATTATATACTCCCTTAATTCAAATACTTATGAATGGCTATCTATAAAATCATTAAAACTCTCACTCCAAAATGTAATCTATATAAAATTGGAGTCTAAGCGTGCACTAGGTTACATACACAACACTGGTGGCCCAAGAGCTAATATTTGCTTTAGCCATCAAATCATTACAAATAATATTATTATATACTGATTTATCCCCGAATCTAGTAAAAAAAATCCCCATATCATTTCGATTCTTGTGCCTTCTAGTAAAAATATGAAATTTAGACAGAGCTTTGGAGCCTGTGATTTTTGCCATCACGATATGTGAACACACATTGAACATGCATGATATGCTATGCATGAACTATGAAAACTTTCAAAATTTTAAACCACTCACTTTACCAATTATTAGGACCTGTCTCGAAATCACCCTAATAAATCCGAGTCATGACATGCGCCAATGATGTATGTCAGCTATGCCCTACACCCACCACCGCAGTTGACTTGGCCTTCTTAGACTATTAAGAATTTAATTTAAAAAAATTGACATAGTTTCTCCTATAAATTGGACTAAACCACCTAAAACTAATAAAGTTTTCAAACATATATCTTCTCAAAAGTATTAGGAACCACCAATAGCACCAACACATACTAACCAAACTACGCGTAATCAACTCGGTCAATTTAATATAAATTATAATAGGACCCAAATGAATACATACAAAGCTACAAAAATGCAATAACTCATATGTTTAAATACTTAAGGCATTAACTTATTCAATGAATCATACAATTGAATTAAGTCAATGACATTACTTGACAGATCAACAGGCTCTAATGTTGCTCAACTAAAATCTAACTGCATCCCATTCCTATAAGAAAAACGTGAGATAATATATAAGTTTGTAATTTAGTTAGTAGAGAGTTCGAAAATAAATATATTTTACCCCATTGATATTTACTGAAAAATCCTATTTATTTTACAACTTTTAGAAATTCTAAATTCAAATAATTACTTTTAATACTAAATTTGCTGGAATAAAAAATCCTTTATTCCTTTTTATAAATAAGCAATTGTAAAGTATTATACGTAATATGTTATCAATGAAAATCTAAATAATGAATATAAGTAATTTGACATCAATAAAAATCTGAGTAACTATCTATCATCACTATAAGCTGAAACCTTATTATGTTATGTAAATAGAATAATCTGAATTCTGTAATATAAAATATGATAAGTTGATAGCATGATAATTTGGTTATACACACAGAGCAGCCCCAAAGTTTAAGCACCATGGTACATAGTCAAAATCTTATGTGTGTAAAAATGTGGGTCCTAAAGACCTCTGATAATATGGTCTTACATCGTTAAAACGAATTCACATCAGTGCAGAGCGGGAAAAATAACATTTTTGGTCATACAATGTAGAAAAACATTCACACTAGTGCAGATATGTTAAATAAACTATGGAAAACACATTCACAACAATGCAGATGGAGTAAAATCACCATGTCTGGTCATACATTGTGGAACTAAATTCAAAATAGTGCAGAGCGGGTAAAATAATCCGGGTACTTTTTTTGTGATTTTAAAATAAACTTTACACACTGAAATATTTAATAATAATACAATATGTAAATCAAATAATTTAATTGAACGGAAGTCAACTTTAAAAATAACAACTTATATATATAAAAAAATTCATTTCATTCTGTTCACTAGAGTCCCCAACTCAATTCCTTTATTGTAAAGTTATTCTTTGTCTCTCATTTCTCTTTTCTTTAATTTACTTGTCAACTAATCACAATAATAATCAAATTCACAAATCCATTTAGTTACTTTTATATGGGGCCCTTTTGGCACAGTTTCTTATTGTAAACATAGTCGATGACTTCACAAGATGTACTTAGGTGTATATGCTCAAAGCCAAGTCAGAAGTACAATCTTTAGTCAAGAGTTTCTGTAATATGGTAGCAAACCAGTTTCATTTCTCTGTCAAAATCATTCGATATGATAATGGACCAGAATTCCTACTCACCAAATTTTACCAAAAACATGGCATCCTCCATCAAAGAAGATGTGTGGAAACTCCACAGGAAAATGGTGTTGTGGAGAGAAAACACGAACACCTGTTAAACACTGCAAGAGCCTTAATGTTTCAAGCTAATCTGCCACTAACCTTTTGGAGTGATTGCGTACTAACCGCAGCACACATAATCAATAGAATCCCCACTCCTCTACTCCAAAACAAAACTCCCTTTGAAAAACTCTTTAGCAAAACACCCAATCTCTCTCACTTAAAAGGTGTTTAGCTGTCTTTGTTTTGCATCAACACTACATTGTCACCGACGAAAATTTGACTCAAGAGCTACAAAGTGTATATTACTCGGATACCCCTCTGATATTAAGGGATACAAACTCATTGATACCAAAAATAATAATATCATTATCTCCAGGAATGTCACATTTCATGAAACAATCTTTCCTTTCCAAGTATTACCACAAAATACTGAAACTCATTCCCTTATGTTTCCCATTTCACAACCCTTCTCAGAACCAATTCATACAGACTCATACTTCAATCACAGTCAAAATGTGGTCCCCGACTCCTCACATATCCATTCAACCCCCTCTTTTGAACCTCATACTGATATTGAATCGGATTCACATACATCTCCTTCCTCATCCAACAGTAATCCTACACCTACTTCAACAAATCCTGAAGATTTGCAGCTAAGAAAATCTACCAGAATTAGACAAAAACCTCAACATCTACAAGATTATTATTGTGGTAATGTATGTCCTTCCCCAGAAGCAACTCAATCATCTGCTCCAAATGATTGCTCTTCGACAAAAGGTAATTTCTATCCTCTTGATCATTTTCTATCTACAAGTAGAGTCTCTACATCACACAAAGCTTTTTTGACCTCTATCACACACTCACTGGAACCTAAAACATACACACAAGCCTCTAAAATTCCCAAATGGCAAGCTGCTATGAAAAGTGAAATTCATGCTTTAGAGTTAAATAAAACTTGGGAGCTTGTTACTCTTCGTAAAAATAAAAAGGCCATTGGATGTAAATGGGTATTCAAGGTAAAATACAGGGTTGATGGATCCATAGAAAGGCATAAAGCTAGGTTGGTGGCAAAAGGATATACTCAACAAGAAGGTTTGGATTTCTTCGACACCTTCTCTCCTGTTGCCAAAATTACTTCCATTCAGTTAATCTGCTGCTTCCTTATCTTTCTAGTTGCTTCGTTCCCTTTGCATAGTCTCGGTCCACAGTGTAAGGCTCCGCACCTGAGCCTCGTTAGACTCTTACTTGCAGTGGCAGCAGTCAAACAATGGCATCTCCATCAACTAGATGTTAACAATGCATTCTTACATGGAGATTTACATGAGGAAGTTTACATGGACTTGCCTTCGGGAATGAATGTCAAAGGGGAACAAAAGGTTTATCGACTCTTGAAGAGCCTTTATGGCCTAAAACAGGCTTCCAGGAAATGGTTTGCGAAGCTATCAACTATTATTTCTTATGGATTTGTCTAAGGAAATTCTGACTGCTCCTTGTTTGTCAAGAAATCTGAAAACTTATTCATAGCATTATTAGTCTATGTTGATGATGTGTTGTTGGCTAGTGACAACATTCTGGAGATTGAGAACTTCAAATCATTTTTGAAGCAGAATACCAACCTCTTGCAAATACAACGTTTGAAATTCAATGGATTTTATGTGCCTTACAAGACTTAAATATCATTCATTCATTCAAAACCTGCTTTGTTAAACACTGACAGTAAATCAGCATGTCTATTGCTACCAATCCGGTTCAACATGAAAGAATTAAGCACATCCAGAATGATTGTCATCTTATTAGAGAAAAATTACGGCAGCATGTCATTAAACTATTTCATAGTCCTTCGCATTTACAACTTGCAGACATTTTTACAAAACCGCTTGGCTCTCTACCTTTTCATCATAATCTTCACAAGATGAACAACATTAACATCCATGTTCATCTTGAGGGGGGATGCTGGAGTGTTACATCTCATATTGAAAGTATGGAACTAAAATGGAAAGAAGAAAAGCTCAGGTTAGAAGAAAAAGAACTAGCTAGACAAGTTAGATAGTAGGCCGTTATTTCAGTTTTTCTGTTCATAGTTAGTTTAGTTTTTTTGTTATTTTCTGGTAACTTTCTACTGGTATAATGTATTATAAATACATCTCAGTCTCATGTACAAAATTCATTCAATACACTTTGGTAATTCTTGCCATTCTTGGTTCTTCAATTCTGTTTATCAACACTAATCATTAATTATTTGATATCTCTTCCACTATTTCAACCATCATTACCATAGGGGCTCTCTGGATTGCCTCTCTTAGAACACCAAGGTAGCATTCTCGCCCGGTCTTTGATTACCTTTAGTGCAAGCTACTCCAATGGGAGTTGAAAATTTCATGTACAAGTGATTAATTGATATTGCTTCTTTCATTTGTTTAGAAGCTGTTCTTCCTAGCATCACATTGTAAGAGGATTTTCTATCAATAATTAAGTTCATATACTCTTTGTTAAACACTCGATTCCTTACCTAGTCCTACTGTTAAAGTAACCTAGTTCCATCATTGACCTCTAAAAGATGACCAACAATTTTCACTCACTCAACCATGTTTTTTTCCTCCTAAACTCTATATTCCATTACTCGATTAGAAGCAAGAGGAGAAATAACTGTTTGAGAGATACTTAAGGGAATTTCAGCTCTTTTTTATGGATTTCTACTAAAGTCTTAGGAACAATTGGTTAGTTTCTCATTTAGTGATAGGTGGCAATTGTTCAATGGCTAACTTCTAACTAACTATTTATATAATCACATTTTATTCACCAACTTAATCCTTTTATTCTTGTTGATGTATAATGGCTTGCTATAATATTCTTCAAGTTCGCTTATAAAGTTCTTCTCCAATGCACTTTCAACCCATTTGTGTTTGTGCTTTTTTTAACTTTTTCAGAGTGCTTCGCTTAGATGAGTATAACACTCGTGCAATTTAGATTCATATGGACCTTTTTCATCCAAGCAATCAAGATATGTTTATGGCCTCGTACATCGTACTTATACATAAAACAAAAGTTTTTTCAGAATCGAGTTACCCACAAAACTAGATTAACTAAAAAAATGGAGATAGAGGACCGGTCCCGTCTTCCTTTTCAGCATCAGGGACACTTGTATAGCAGCAGAAATGGTTTGCTAACTCCCAACCCCAGTCAGGCTTCCTCGAGACATAAAATTGAGGCCAACGATTAATTCTCACATAATGCTCTCTTATTTCCCCGTTTCCAAGCAAACTGGTAACTGTAGTGTAACAAGACTCGTGGCCACCCCATACTGGATCATCAGGGTCTGCTGATATGCTTCCATCTGGATGGAAATACCGACGCAATGGACTTCCCGATCCTGTCCAGTAAGGATCGAGATTTCGCCAATACTCAGGAGCAGCCTACAAAAAGAGGAAATCATCAGAATATCAAATATGATCTTCATCAAATTAATCCTATTTTTGGGGCCCATGCTTTAATTTTGAATGCATTGTGTAGACGATAATGAATATATGATAACTAGGACTGATAGCATAGATGTAAGTCAAAATAAGGTCAAAAAGTCAAATTTTGGTATTTGAGTTGAAGGAGGACTGATAAGTGCACACTTATTTTGGCTCTTAAATTAACCATTTGGTCAAAAAATTGAGTGAATTTCTACTAAAAAATGTATTTATTTTGTACATTTACGTACAATCTCAATTGTAAAGAAAATTGGAAAATTGAAGAGAATTGAGATAAAAAGAAGAGCAATATTATTGTCTGGGTCAAGATAATAGAAAGTGAAAGTATTGGGACTGGATGCAGCATTCCAGAAAGATGGAGGAAATGTCTTGCAAATATATTAGTGGTATTTTTGTAATGAGTCAAAACCTGAGGACTGAATTGAACAAGATTAAAAGATGTGTCTTGACTGTAATATTGAGATGAAGTGTTGTATGGTTCAAACACCACGCGATCGTAAAGTCACACCTAAACCAACTCGAGACTAAAAGCAATTGCCCATGCGATTGCAATGGTTTGGTTTATGCGAAGGGTCGCATGGTTTAAACACCATGCGATCGTAAGGTCAGACCTAAACCAACTCAACGTCAAAAGCAGCTACCATGCGATCGCATGGACTATTTTGACCCAATTTTTGTTTGTTTGTCTTTTTTTAAATTATTTTCTTTATGGCCTATTTGGGTATGTTTTGGGGATAATTTTGAGATTTTTTGGGGTATTTAAATACCCAAACTTCACTATTTCCAAACTACTTTTATACTCTTCCAAACTCTAGCCTTACAATGAGAGAAAGAGAGAGGCAAGAAGAGAGGTGGAAATCCAAAGGAAAGTATAAGAATTTTTGGAGCAAATGAAGACCAAAGCATCACATTCTCCAAGAATCCAACCAAGTGACGGGTTCTATTTACCATCTTGTATTTTCTTCTTTAATTTCTTTAATTTGTAATGTATTTTCATAAACCTTATCTTTTGTGCAAATATTTATAAAATAGGAAGTTTTTAATGTTACGATGATTTATGTAGCTTAACCTTGTTTAATTTGATTTCGAGCTAATTATTTCATGTATGTTTGTCATTGAGTTTATTCCATGTGTTTGCATGATCACCAAATATATGATTTGTGAAGTGTATAATGATCGGGAGATTGTTTACATACTCCTAATCCTATGTGATCCATTGAGCTATTTTCACAAATAGTTAAAGCTTTTGATTTGTTTTTAATTGATATAGAGATATACTAGGTTAAACCAATTGATTATAACTAATTTCACTTGAGAGACGCTACGAGTTAAAATTGGAAAATTAGGTCTAACATCATAAATGAAAATTTTGTTCATTTACGTGTTGAGAGATTGATTAAGGAAAGTTAAATGAAATCATGAATCTCAATTATTTAATATTTAATATTTCTTATTTTTGTTTGAATTTAAAGTTAGTTCATTTATTTTTTGAATTTACAAACATTCCTTGTGAAATCGACAACTCAGAATCTTCAAGTCCACTTAATTACTTGAATGTGACCCGTATGCTTGCAGTACACATTTCTAGCGAACAAGGACAACAATAAAACAAGGAGAAATTATTAGAGCAAAATCATTGGAGTTCTACTCAAGTGGTCAACACGTATTTGCAATCCCTGTTCTTGACTTCAACGGTTTTAAAAGCCTTATACCTCCTCCAACAACCTACTACTATACACACCAGACCTTATTCCATTTTTTGGAAGTGTTGAATATTATTTTTTGCCTTGAGAGAACATTGATTTTATATCAAGAATTATCCCTTGATTCTCTCAATATTAAATCACATATTGTTTTGATTGTTAAGCCATAAATTGACATAGTCTACAAACATAAAACACCAAACTAAAAATTTTCCCCATAAAGCCTTCAGACCAAGTTGGAAAGGAGCAACTGGATATCTAGTTGGTGAAGAATGAGGTTAGTACTTGGCAATCCACACAAGGAGAAAAGAGTCCAGAGTTCTTGGAAGATGCAGGAAGCACAATTGAAGAGGTCTTAGGTGATCTAGATGTTGGGGGGTCAGAGTATACTAACAAATAGAAGTGTCCAAACCAATTTCTGTAAATCATGTATTTTCTTGTGGAATTTAATGACACGTTTGCACGAAGGTTGTTTCCCTGTGAAGAACTCTTCAAGGGTCTTCCTCCGTTGCTAATCTATGCGTTATTTATATTTTTTGCATATTTATTTATTATGGGTTGGTATTACTTATTGATATTAAATCATCTAGGGTTTACAAATCGGTAATTAAAACGTGAATTCCATGTTAATCACTTATTCATCCCCCTCTAGGTGTTATTGGATCAACTTAGGTTATTTCAATTGGTATTAGCGCCTTATTTCGATCGTTGATTCTAAGTTAGCCTAGATGAGTAAATCTTTATCTGTTCTGCCCCTGCTTTGATGGAGTAATTACCCTTACTAGAAGGTTACGATGAGAGCGTTTTTGAAATCAATATATGAACAAGTTTGGGAGTGTTTTGCAGACTACTATAGAGGCATTATTACTCCCACTAATATAGCAAATTGGACTAGAAATGAAAGCAAATTAGACTCGATTAAGATAGATGAATTAGTTGGATCCTTACAAACTTATAAACTGACCATATCTCACACTAAGAAAAATAAATCTATGGCGCTAAATACTACTAAGGATGAAAATTGTGACACTACTGATGATGAGAGACTAAAAGATGTTGAGTTTGCCTAATTTGTTAAGGAATTTAGTAAAACCTTTAGAGATCTCAAAAAGGACTATCAATTTAACAATAAAGGTAAACCTAGTAAATTGTGGAAAGAACGTAGAGAAAAGAAAAATACCATGGAAGGTGGTAAGAAGTGGCAATTTATCAGATGTTTTGAGTATCAAGGTTTTGGACACATTAAGTTTTACATCCTCTTTTAATGCATTTCTTATTGCTCTATCCATAGAGAGAAGACAAAGAGGAGCATGTTGCATTTCTTCTCGAAGTGTAGGCGTTGATCATAGAAGAGCTGCAAGAGAAGTCTGCCCTAACTATAAGAAATCTCTAGGCAATGGTAAAGGAAAGGGTCAAATTACACGGCCTTTGCCTCGAGAGTGAGATTGACAATGAGAAAGATGAGGGCACAAATGAAAAAAAAAAATTGATCAATCCATTCTTAAGAAGTTAAATGCTGTCAAGGTAGAGAAACAAGCTCTTGTTCTTAAACTTCAGGAATTAATTGAAAAATTAAAGAATTTGAAGCTTGAGAATATGTCTCTTGTAGAAAAGAAGACATTTGAGGATTAGCTTTAGAAAACCAAAGCACAACTAAATTGTTTCTTTAGCGGATCTAATAAACTTGAAAATATCCTAGGGATTAGTAGGCCAGTAGGAAATAGAAGAGGCATAGGTTTTAAGGAATTTAGTATCTGTCGTCAAGTCTGTAACATTAAGAACAAATGAAACAAGGAAAAATGAAAATGTTAGATAAGCCTTTTATCAGCAAAATGAGGTTCGACATCTTAGCCATGAAAACATGAAATATAGATTTTCTCTTAGTTTCTTTCCAACTTGTCATAACTTCGGAGAAAAAGGCCACATTGGACCTAGATGTCGAAAGCTATTTAGTATGAAAAACAATCAGGACATCAGTTCTCAGGTTAGAGATCTAGTCAATTAAGTTAGCCACTTGACTGAATTGAAAACTTATTTGACAAAGATTAAATCTTCAAAGAAGATTTGAGTAAAAAAGGGTGAACTATATGGTCAAAATGATGGTATAAATTGTGCTCTGGCTCATAAAGGTAAAAGCGTTTTTACACTTCATTAGGCAGGTCTACATATGCATGCATCTGTATTGCTCATAACATTTATCCTTACATGCATGCATTTACAATTTTTTCATTGATTTTGCATTGTTTTTTATGAATTAAAAAAAAGGATTTTTTAAGTGATATTACTGGACGTGTTAATATGATCAAGTACTAGTAAAATTTATAAATAATGAATAAAGTTTTCATTAACTTTGTTTAGAACTTGTTTGGAGTACTTAGTATATTTGATTCCATGTATCTTTTGTCTTGACCACATGTGTGAGATTTGAAATGGTGGTCATTGTTGTGGTGAGTTGTCTTTGAATGTAGAATGACATTTAACTACTTGACCTAAGCTCTCGAGCATATTTCCTAAAAATAAAATAAAAAATTTGTGCTTAAAAATAATAACTTATTTGCCAAAAGAAATAGTGAGATGTATCTTATATTTATCTTTAGAACCTATTTGACTTGTATAATTAAATCTGTTAAGGTCTTTAAAACTTGATGGCATCAAATTTAACTGTGAAAATAAAATTCTCATGTATATCTTTTCTTGTTTTCATTGCATTACATTGATCCCAAAAAAAAAAAAAAAAATGTATAGAAGTTTCTACCTTGTAGTTTGGGTCATGCATGCATTGAAGGTAAAAAAATTGTACTAAGCTAGAAAATTGATCAAAATAATGCAACAATAAGCCGTAATTATAATGAAATGTTGAAAATGAAGAGGAACTCAAATCCTTGACTAGAGGTATCAAATCTTCCAATGATGTGTAGTACATATCGACAATTAACAGTCTGAAAATCATACTCTCACATTTCAGTGAAGTTATTGAGTCATCATTACGCTTTTATAATCAATCTAGTGCAAGGGTAACAAGGTAAAGAATGAATCAAAGAATCTTAACATATTTTAACTTATATTAACTTCTAATTTAGCTTTATATATCAAAAAATATGAATTAATTTAACATCTAAAATATATATTATATTAAGTCGATGGTAAACCATGGATTAAAACTTAAATAAATCGCAAAAAATGGTTTGGTTTAGTTTGGTTTGTAAAATGAAATTGTTTGATTTGGTTTGAGAAAATGTCAAACCGCTAAAAATGGTTTGGTTTGAGAATGTCAAAAATTGTTCAAACCAGACCGCATTCACCTCTACTTGATGCCATATGGTCAATTGACTTGGTGTCATCGGTTGAAAGATCGTTACGTATGTCATTTAATTAACTTAATGGAGAAAAATCTGCACATAAGATATAAAAAAAATATTCTCTCACAATAAGAGGGAGAAAGAAAAAGATGAAATAATATATATATATATATATTTTTATCCTTTTGATTAAAAGGTCCTAGTATCACATAAGATATAAAAAATATTTTCTCTGGTGATTCATTGAAAGTTCTTTCTCACTAATTTAAGGTTTTGATTCATGTGATTTCACTTTTTAATGTCATTTGAAAATCCATGAAAAATAAAAGAGAATTTTTATTTGTTTATGTGCATAATTGTTTCTCTCATTTCTCTTTGCGTTACTCATGACTATATTTCTTTGTTTTCCTTTTGTTATTCGTGCCAAAAAAGGAGAAGGAGAGTGATTAATATATGAGCTAAGGGGAGAAGGAATATTTATTTATTTTGATTGTTATTAATTTCTTCTTTTATTTACACATTGACATTTTATTTCTAGCAAATATAATATTATACTTTTGTTTGGTGTTTTTGACAGTGTTAATATCTCAATTCAATGTTCCTAGCTGATATTTATCTTTTGTCTCAATTGCTTTCACTTGATTATGTAAAAGAATGCTAAAAGGGGAGTTTGTTAGATTTTAAATTTTAGTATTTACAATCTTGTGGACAAAAATAGCATAGTTGTAATTGAAGTCGAAATATAATTAAAAAGTAAAAACTGGGGGTCAAAAGAGGACAACAATGGAACAAGGAGAAATTATCAATGCAAAATTGCTCGAGTTCCACTCGATTCACACTCGATCGGGTTTTGCAGAAACAAACTACCCGAGTTCGGCTCGAGCGATGCACGCATATTTGCAAAACCATATTCGGGACTTCAACAGTTTTAAAAGCCCTAATCCTCCTCCAACAACCCACTACTATGTATATTAGAACTTATTTTATTTTTTTAAAGTGTTGAATATTATTTCTGCCTTGACAGAACAATGATTTCATAGCAAGAAACATTCATTGATTATCCCAATATTCAATCAAATAATGTTTTGATTGTTAAACCATTAATTGACATAGTCCACAATCCAAAAACACCAAGCCATAATCCTTTTGCCATAAACCCTTCAGAGAAATGAAGGTGGGAAGGAGCAACTGGAAATCCAGTCGGTGAAGAATGAGGTTCGTTCTTCGTAATTCATGTTGAGAGAAAAGAGTCCAGAGTTGCTGAAAGGTGGTAAAGCACAACTGAAGAGGGTCTTAAGTGATTTACATATTGAGGGTCAGAGTATACTAAGAGTTAGTAATATCTAAACTAATTTCTATAAATCGTATCTTTTCTATTGATTTTTATTAGCACATTTGCTCGGAGGTTATTTCCTTGTAAAGAATTCTTCAAGGTTTTTTTTTTTTTTTTTTTCCGTTAACAATCTCTGTATCATTTACCTTTTCGCATATTTATTTATTGTAGTATTTCTCATTGCTATTAAATAAACTAAGGTTTACAAATTGGTAATTAAAAGTTGAATTATGCGTTAATCGCCTATTTACCTCTCTGTAAGTGTTATTGGATCAACTTAGGTTTTTTAGTATGAATAAGTTGATGCTAAACATTGGAATAGCAAAGTTTTACCTGCCATACTGGCAAACTGCGAAGATTGGGTAGGAGAGAACCTCAATGATGCGTACAAAAGAGAGGAAACATATAAAAACTAAAAGACCTGAGGGCACAAGATAAATTTGTATGCTAAGAAGGCTCTAGTTGAGAGTTCAATCTTTAAGGCATGTGGAAATATATGACGTAGATAATAAAAAACTCAGGATCTTTACAACTAATTTTTTATAAGATTTGACATCGTTTTAGTAAATAAATGAAAACAAATAACATGCACATAGCAACATAATATTGTCTTTAGAATCAAGAAATATAATAATAGAAGAACTATTGCAACTCAGGGCCGTATAAAAGAATGAATATCAAGTAATACTTTAGTCAGGGAGTTTCACGTAAAGGTAATTAGTAATTGAACTAATTTAAATATTTCCTAAGATAGTTCAAACTTAGTTATCCAAATAATCTTGGGCGCCTAATCAAAGAAACAATGAGCCTTAGGAAGTTGGGAATGCAGAAATGAAAAAGAATGGGCTAACACAAGCAAACAACCATACATGACTAAGAGCATGTTTAGCTGAACCTAAAGACTTCGAAGTAAATTTTTTAAAGCTCTATAAGAAACACACACAAGGATTGGCTTGACCAATAAGAATGAAGTATATACCTCAGTGAAATGAAATTCCCACACATGATCACAGAGATCATTCCATGTTATTCTTGCCTGAAATCAGAAAGATTGGTAGTTTGAGATGCATTAGGCAGAGATCAAAAATGATCATCAATCAAAGTCGTAGAAACATGGTGTATGCATTCATAATGTTGATAGCATGCTTGCTAAGTTATAATGCATAGTACTTCGACAGTGTTAAATAAGAAAGAAGAATAAAATGTTTTTTACGTTGTACTAACCAGTACTGCATAATAACATACATCGGTGTGTGGGTTCGTATATAGAAAAGATTACTAGTCACTCACGCGTTTGGCATCCATAATGGACAGCGAGTAAGAATCCAATTTTGATAGTCCCGAAACTTTTGATATCCGAGGTATGTGGGCTTTCCCGAGCCATAGTTCCTCACACTATAAAAAAGTGCACACCGTTATGTAGAATTCAAAAACTGCTTAAATCATAGACTCAAAAATATTATTATTCACTTCACCTATAATAAAAAAAAAAAAAATTGATTGATGACTCATAGTTAGCAATGAATGTACACTAAAGACTGTATTCTAAGGTCATTTGTTTTTAAATAGTTTTTGGAAGATTGTAAAATCTCACATTTTTCCTCATCTTAGGAAAAAAAATCTTAAAATCAAAGTCACGTATCATAAAGCCGATTATTTAGGGTTCCAACACATTTTTGATAAATTGTGGCCTTTGATTGACCACCTTAGCCTCCAATCGCAGCATGCCACCTTTCTGAACTAGATTGAACGTCCTCATGCAGCTTGTCATCTCCTGCTTCAGCCTTATAACTCCTTAAAGCTAGTTTAGGGTGGCTCTAGGATGATGATGATTGACTTTATTGAATAGAAACTAATAATTTAACTGTGTAATGATAAGATGCCTACTATTCCCTCCTATAAATTGAGAGCAATTCAAACAAAAGAAAAGGCACCAGGTTCCCTAAAGAAAATAGTTCTAAACTTTCGAAATTCTCAAAGTTCTTAAAATTTAAGGTAGAAATGTAATTTCTATTTTTGATTTCAAATTAGAGTATGTTAATGCAATATCATGACCTTAATAAATTTCATTACATGTATGTGGAGATTTTGCATCATTTGAATAAATAAAACATTGAAATCAACCATGATCAGAATCTGATTATAGGTACAAAACCACATGTATAGATACATGTAGTCCTGTAAGAACATGTATCAATACATTAAGACATTTTCAGTAAAACAAAATCTTAATTTTTTATTCCTTTGTCATTTTCAGATCTCTATAATTGTAAGCAACACTCGTTTTGTTATGTGCCCTTAAATGCTACTTTGTGCTATTTACTTACTATTTTGATATTTGCATAATATTACTATCACCCTCTATCTCGCTTGTTACTTCGCCTATTGCGCTTGTCTCGATAATCGTGTCATGATGTGGTTACGCTTGTTAATAGATTTTGACTCCCTGCTTGAACTCATGGAATGCCATTTGAATTCAAGTTTTTCATTACTTGTTATATGCGCACTCGAGATAGTAGGTGATTATAATATGGCCCCATTTAGAGTTATGTTCTCGAAAAGAAAAATATTGTTACTTATTGAATACGTTGTATTCACGTTTTCCATATTTTCATCTCGTACATGTTGGAACGACAAATATTTGAAGTCATTTCAACGAGATGGCAAGTATCTTCAGACAGGTCAAAGTATATGTATACCGTCGAGGCTGAGATCTAAAGCTACCTACCTGAATTTCCAATCTTTATCGATATGAATTTACTCGTATCCAAACCGAGTATTATCATGTCGATACATTTGAATTTTTGTATTCCGACCATTATGACATTACAAATGCTTAGTATGTCTGGTGCTAATAAATTTGACGGTCTTAGGATCTTTTATCTAGTTTGTAACATTCCAACTTGACATTTGATTTTTGTAAAATGGCCCGGTGTAAAATATATATCTTTTGAAGATCTTTTCTTTTAATATCGCTTACTATCATGTATCGATACTTGAGTTTGAAATAGAAATACTTACATGCAACAGATGTTGGCCCCAAATTTCAGGAACTAAATCTCAATATTGGACGATACCATACATCGACACTTGCAGCAAAAAAATCAAAATACCATCTTTCATTTCAATAGTAAAATAGTATGGCATACGATACCTTTCCAAGTTGCCTAAATGTTTGGTTACTCTTCTCTCCTCTTCCTTTATACAGTTAATCAATGTTAACCCTTTTTAAATTCCTATGTATCAATACATCTACTTAGGTGTATCACCACTTGTAAGAAGTTGTAGTCTATCTTGCTGGAGTCGAGTTCTCTCAATTGGGAAAAAATGATGGGAAATGTAGAGGTTAGGAAAAAGACTCATCTTTTTCATTAAATAGTTGGAATATATACAAATGATCAACTATATTCTATATATACTTTAGTCCCCTAACTATTTAGACTATCCTTTTGATACATATAAAACACTTTATATTCAACTATCCCCCTCAAGTTGGTGTATTGATATGACACATGCCCAATTTGAAAAGTGATGCATTGAATGAGCCATTAGCAATAGCACGAGTCATCATATCAGGAAGTTGGTCTTCACTTTTAATGTATGGAACTTCAATATTCCCAGAGACTAGGTTATCCTTGCTGCTATCGATCTCAACATGCTTTGTTTGATCATGTTGTACCGCGTTATTTGGAGTATTGATGGCCGCTTATTTATCACAGAACAACACCATGGGTTGCATTGGACCAAAGTCAAGTTCACTAACAAGAATTTTCAACCATCTAAGTTCACTGATTGCACGATGTAATGCACAATATTCAACTTCCGCACTAAACAGTGATACCACACTGTTTCTTCCTCCTCCAAGTTACCTCCAACAAATGATACATATCCTAATGTAGATTTCCTATCATGTCTTAATCAACAAAGTCAGAGACTGTATAACTCCCGTTATCTAGATGCCCATTTTTAGAAAATAGAATACCCTTCCCTCGAGATTAATTCAAATATGTCACAATATGATTTAATGCATTCATATGCCGCTCACTAGGATTATGCATAAATTGACTAACAACACTTAATGCATATGATAACTTGGGTCGTGTATGGGTCAGGTAGATCAACTTCCCAACAAGTGGTTGATATCTCTCTTTGTTCATAGGCACTTGATTGGGGTAAATAGATTAGCCATGATTTATCTCAATTGGTGTATCTATAGGTTCACATGCAAAATAACCAGTTTCTGCTAAAAGATCTAATATGTATATCCTTTGAGAAATGAAGATTCCTTGCTTAAATTGAGATACCTCATAGCCCAGAAAGTACTTTAGAGTCCCTAAGTCCTTCATTTCAAACTCTTCGACAAATAACTTTGAAGTTTCTCGATCTCACTTGGATTAGTACTTGTAACAATCATGTCATCGACATACACAGCGGACAGCGTGATATCTTCACCATCCCTCTTATTAAACAAGGTATGATGTGCCAAGGCTTGCTTAAAACTTTATCCATTCATTGAACAACTTAGCCTTCTAAACCAAGCCCTTGGTGACTGTTTCAAGACATACAATGCCTTTATTAACTTATACATACCCTACCCCTAGAGAAATGCATTTTTAACATCAAATTGTCTCAAACACCAATCTAAGTTAACTACTAGAGATAGAATGACTCCAACAATATTCATCAATCATCTTAGCCAATGGGGTAAAGGTCTCTGGATAATCAATATCGTAAGTCTGTGTTTAGCCCTTTGCTACCAGTTTAGCTTTATATCTTTCCTGTTCCATCTGACTTACACTTCACTTGGAACACCCAATTATATCTTAAAGTCTTTTTCTCCTTAGGTAGCTTAACCATCTCCCAAGTAAAGTTCTACAATATCAAACTTCCACTTAGGATCTTTAAGATTTTCCTAAAAATTGTCAGGGATGGACATGGAAAACAACTAAAAAGCAAATGCAGGGTTCATCTTAGATAAGCCGTGGTATGAGATACAATCAAATATAGGATAGACAGTATTAGAAAAGGATTTTGATAATCGAAACCTATTCAGTTCTCTACGATCACGAATGTGCTATCTCTTACTCTGATCGTCAACAAAAGGGCTTAGGACAACAGTATCCGAAGCTGCAGGGTTAGAATATCAATTAAGAGTCAGAAGAATAGGAGAAGAGTTGTATACTTCAATTTCAATCTCAAAAGAGTCATATGATGGCTCGATAGAGTCATCATATGGAGCATTGCGATCTGAGGAGGGGTCTAATACATCATCAGTATTGGGCAAGGAAATATTAGAAATCTCAAGCTTTCTAGTATTACATTTTTAGAACAATCTAGGCGATATGTCACTTTTAACCTCAGTTTTTAACTCCACCTATCCTCCTGAAATCTAGTTTCTTTTCTTCTAACCATGCATGTAACGACCTGGGTTGTCTTATAGATCGATGATTGTCCTCACTGTACCAACATGAGCCTTTTTAGCATGTTTTGTCTTCACTTGCACGTTCCTTGAGAAAATTTCCCATGTGATTACCCATCATAAAATTGCTCCAAGCCAAGCATGCTTAACTGTAGAGCTTTCAACGATGAACTTCCGGAAAAGAGGGTGCACCTTGTTGGTATGAGTAGTACTTATCAAATCTTTTTAAACTTTCTTGTCCTAGGTATTACAATCACCTCTCATTAGACTCGCTACGTCCTCGTTGTACTTAAACCATATGAGGATCCGTAGTCATGCGTTGGAATTCTAGAGGTGGCTCCCGCCCTATAGCGTAGCACTTTGTCCCGCATAGCACCTAGTTCCCGATTTTCGACTGGCGTCTGGCTCTGATATCATTTGTAACGACCCGAGTTGCCTTATAGATCGATGACTGTCCCCATTGTACTAACATAGGTCTTTTCAACATGTTTTGTCTTCACTCCCATGCTCTCTGAGAAAATTTCTCAGAGGGTCACCCATCATAGAATTGCTCCAAGCCAAGCACGCTTAACTGTAGAGTTTCTAACAATGGACTTCCGAAAAGGTGCACTTTGTTGGTACGAGTAGTACATATCAAATCTTTTTAAGCTTTCCTAGTCTGGGTAATTACAATGCACGTTCCTCTATTTCTTGTTAACCTCCATCTGAAGAGGAACCAACGACAAATTTCTTTAAAAAAAAAAATAATAACTCACAAAAATGAACATCCAGACAGTAATTTCAGTAGGGGTGGAAGCTTTTATAGCCTTTCTAAGAGTGCGAATGTCTAAGAAAAACATACATAAGGGCATGGGCGTCAAGTTTATCTATAAGGTGAGTGTGTAAATGAACATAGCACACTCCACCAAAGATTTTTTTACAAATATTTAATAAAGAAGAAACAGAGTTAAAACAAATAGTATTCGTAGAGGGGTTTGAAAATCAATGATACGAGCAAGAAGTCGACTAATAAGAAAAATAGCGATCGTAACAGCTTCAGCCCACAACGTTTAGGAACATGCATAGTAAAGCATAATACCCCGACCACCTCTAGGATGTGCCGATTTTTACGCTCTATTATGTCGTTCTACAGTAGCATGTAAACGCACGTTGTCTGTGGAGAATACCATGAGTTGTGAAGAAATTAGCAAGAGGTTGATGCACTACCATTGTCAGAATGGAAGACTTGAAACTGTGTGACAATCAATTGTGAGAATTGATGAATCACATGGACAACACCACTCTTAAATTTTAACAAGCATATCCAAGATACCCTAGTACAATCATCAATAAAAGAAATAAAGTATTTATGACATAAATCCGACGAGGTAGAGAAAAGATCCCAAACAACAGTATGAACACAAGCAAAAGGATTGATTTTGAAAGGTACACAATAATTTGCAAAAATACATTGTTCACAATGCATACTAGAACTAGAGATATTTTGAAATAAGCAAGGAAACAACCTTTCTAAATAAGAAAACAAAGGATGGCCCGACTGACAATACAAATTTTAATATTTGCATTTGTGTATTACTTATTGTACCAATATAGTTGTCTACTAATAGTTAGAGACTAGAATGAACTATATTGTATGATAATTTTGTATATATGTTTATAAAATGAATAAAGTAAATTAAGTTTTCCTCCAAAAACCATCATGGTATTAGCATTGTTTTCAAACCCAGCCCTGTCGGGTCGACCCATAAACCCCCGACCCGAGCTAGAAACCAAGTCGGGTCAAACCTGGTCAACGACCCGGGTTGACCCGGACTCGATCGACCTAGACCTGGGTTTGACCCAGGTTTCATATATTTTTTTAATTTTTAAAATTCTTGATTTATTTAATATTATTTAATGTCTAGGTCAACCTCGAGTCGACTCCGGGTTGACCCTTGACCAAGTCTCTTGGTCAGGTCGATGGCGAGGCTGATTTTGAAAACATTGGGTATTAGAGCCATGAACAAAACCAAAAAACAACCTTACCTAGTTGTGTTGCCTTTACCGAGATGAGACTTGCCCTACCCATCGCTGTCGACGAAGACACAACAATGAAGTCGTCGATTTAGGCTGAAGACGGAGAAGACTTTTGTAATATACCCCGACCAAGAAAACTTAAAAGAAATGATAGGTACTACTCATACCAACAAGGTGCACCTTCTTTTTTGAAAGTCCATCATTAGAAACTCCACAGTTAAGCGTGTTTGACTTGGAGAAATTCTAGGATGGGTGACCTCCTGGTAAGTTTTTTTGGGGAGCATGCGAGTGAAGACAAAACCTGCTGAAAAGACTCGTGTTGGTACAGTGGGGGGGGGGGGGGGGGCAATACGTCGTCATCTAACGGTTGGGACAGCCCGTTAGGTGGGACCCGATCGTTACAAATGGTATCAGAGCCGGCCACCAACTGTAAATCAGGAACTAAGTGTTACGCCATAGGGCGGGAGCCACATCTATAATTCCAACGTCTGGCAACAGATCCTCAGATGGGTTAAGCGCTACGAGGACGTCGCGAGTTTAACAGGGGGTGATTGTAATACCCTGACCAAGAAAGCTTAAAAGAAATGATATGTACTACTTATACAAACACATTGCACTTTTTCTGGAAGTTCATCATTAGAAACTCCATAATTAAATGTGCTTGGCTTGGAGAAATTCTAGGAAGGGTGACCTCCTAGGAAGTTTTCTCATGGAGCGTGCGAGTGAGGATAAAGTATACTAAAAAGACTCGTATTGGTACAGTGGGACAGTACGCAGTCATCTAAAGGTTGGGTCAGCCCGTTAAGTGGGACCCGATCATTAAAGCTTCTGTGTACTTTTCGATCGCAACCCATATCGTAACTCAGGCTCCTAGCTCCAGCTCTGGCTATTACAACGTACTTCAACCCAAGTTTTCCTCCATTCCATCACCTTTTTTCGACGAGAATTCTAGGGTGTGAATCTAGAGTTGTTTCAGCTAAGTTTTGCGATTCTTTCTTCCTATTTCAATTTCATAACTTGTCTTTGGACATTGTGTGTTGTAGTTGGTTTCTTCTTGGCTGGATTTCATAATTATGTTAGAGTCCTTGTTGGTACTGCTAGTGTTTATAGCATTGTTTGAGATCATATTAACTCTTGAAAAATGGCTAAGAACAAAGTTGTGACCTCACTAATCCACGAGACATCGTCTCCGATCTACATTGAGTTGGATGGAAAAAATTGTCATGTTTGGTCCAGATTTTTAGAGATCAAATTGCTTGTAGGTGGAAAACACATCACATTTCTAATGAAAGACTGCACCGGGTAAGGATGACAGTAGCTACAGTGAATGGGTGACCAATGATGCCATTGTTAAGTCATGACTTATAAATTGTATGATTGATACTCTTGTTGAACACTTTTTTAGTGCGATACTGCTAAAGACGTGTAGGATGCAATTAAGAGGAGTTACCTTGACGTCTCTGATTCATCACAAATCTATGAGCTAGCGAAGAGATCCTTTCAATTGTGTCAAGGGGCGGCCCCTTGTCACATACTACACCAAGATGAATTCTATCTTGGAACTTGATTGTCGCAAGCCGAATAATATGAAGTGTGTTTATAATATTGAGGAGTTAAGGAAACGTCTACTTAATATTAAGATCTATATGTTTCTTATGGGGCTTGATCATAACTTAGATTAGTTGCATAGTCACATTTTGGATGCAACACCTCTTCTAAGCCTAGAGGAGTTTTTTTTTCTTGGTCCGTTGTGAGGAACAATGGCATCTTACCATGGGAGCTAAAAGCCAATTTGAAGCTTCAGCACTAGCTGCGAGGGGTTTCCATCCTCAATCACAAGCCCATAATCAGTTTACTAAGATATTCTCCTTCTGCAATTTAGAGGACATTCTTTAGACAAATGTTATAAGAAACATGGATACCTAAACTAGTATTTACGTAAGCAAGCAAAGAGGAAAGATGGGAAATCTCAGACTGCACAAACATCTTTTGCCTTTACTCATTCATCTTCTACCTCCCATGTTGCTCGATTGTCTCCTAGGGAAGGTACTTTTGAATTGGCATCCACTTCTACTGTATCCGACTCTTGGGTTATAGATTATGGGCTACTGATCACTTTACTTGTATTCCCTCTACACTTGATTCTCCAAGAACTTCACATATTTTGTCTGTCTAAGTGGTTAATGGGACTCCAATCCAAATTACTAGAGCTAGAAATATCTCATTCTCACCTACTCTATCATGTGTTTTACATGCTCTTACATTCTCTACCAACCTTTTGTCTAGTAGTCAAATTACAAAGAGTTTAAATTTTTTTTTTGATCTTCTCATCTTCTCATCATGTTTTTCAAGACAATCAAATGAAGATCACGATTGGCACTTATACAGAAGAGGAGGACTGTATTTTTTGGAATGGAGAAAGAGGTTGCAAACAGAAGCGAGCTATGGTCTTCAAGTAGTTAGTAAATCATCTCCTAAGGATAGATATCTTTTGTGGCATTGTCGATTAGGCCATCCTTCATTTTTTATTTTTTTTATTTAAAGCACTTGTTTCCAAAGTTGTTTCAAAATATTTCTAGAACAATGTTATTTATTCAAAAGTCATCATGTATCATTTAAAGTCAGTTTTAATAGACGTTCTGTTCTTTTTGTTTGGGGCCCATTCTCTACTCCATCTATCTCAAGTCATAAATATTTTGTTTCATTAGCTGATGACCGTACTAGAATGTGTTGGATGTACATGCTAAAAGCTAGGGGTGATGTCATGCATGTCATTCCTCAATTTTAAAAAATGGTTTTAAATGCAATTTCATAAACAGGTTAAAGTCTTCTATTCTGATAATGACCATGAGTTTATGAACCAAACTATTGCCAACTTCTTTACGACTCATGGCATTTTCCACCATACAACTTATGCTTACACACCACAACAAAACGGCATAACAGAGCGTAAGAACCAACACATTCTCGAGGCAGCCTAGGCATTAGGCTTTACTATGGATAATAAAACGTTTTTGAGCTGAAGTAATGACAACTACTATCTTTCTCATTAACCGTATGCATGCACCGTAATTGAGTTTCAAACTCCTTTAAGGATGTTGTCACGTTTACACCCTATTCACTTTGCCTTAAATATTTGTCACAAGATTTTTGGTTGAGTGTGTTATGTCCTCATGCATACTGATCTCAGAGATAAACTCGATCCCTGTGCCTTGAAATATGTTTTTCTTAGCTGCTTCAACTCCAAAAGGCCTAGGAATGCTTTCACTCTCCTACATAGAAGAATATTATATCTTTATGGATGTCGAATTTTGTGAATCTGAGTCTTTTTCTGTGATGATGTGTCACAAGTTCCTCTTGAAGAGGAGATTAGTAGTAAAGAAGAGGAATAAATGTGGTTAGAAGAAAAGAAAGTGTGAATTTCTAGGGGGAAGGAGGAGTTTGAAGTTGAAAGTGACAAATCACCTAGGTAGTTCCAAAAGTGCTACACTAGGAGAAACCTAGATACCGCTTGTACTCCAGCGCCAGTCACTGAAAATAATGTCAAACTCCCATCAGACTACGATAGTCCTCCAATTGATAATACGATGTCATCAGACTCTTCTGAGATTGAAAATGAGGTACATTCTCCAACTCCTCCTTCTTTACCTAACGACTAACATGACATTTGTCCTTCAGCCATCTTCCACATCTATCCCTAATCTTTTTTAGGAAGCTCTTGATCAACGAAAATCTGCTATGGTCAAAGAAATGAATGTTCTCTAAAAGAACTCTACTTGGGAGATGGTCTCGTTGCCATCGGGAAAAAGGAATGCAATGTGCAAATAGGTGTACTCATTAAAATATAAGTCGGATGGGACTATGGACAGGTATAAGGCGAGATTAGTTGTCAAAAGTTACACAACCTATGGAATTGATTACCAAGAGATTTTTGCTCGCTCCGATGGTCAAGATGAACAATATCAAAGTCATATTATCCTTAGTAGTCAATCAGTACTGACCATTGAGGCAATTTGATGTCAACAATACCTTCCTTCGTGGTGATCTGATAAAAGAAGTGTATATGGATCCACCACAAGGTTTTACTCCTCCAGGGGGTAAGGTGTGCAGATTAAAAAATGACTCTATGTAGACTAAAGCAATCACCAATGGCGTGGTTTGGAAGGTTGAGTTGTTCAATGAAGAAGTATGGGTCCAAGTTTAGTTCCTTAAACAACGAGTCTTCTTTCAACCCTTCTCTCTCATGACCTCCTCACCGGAAAACAATCGCGGCCTAACTAGTCGTGGTGTCGATAGACTCCATAACCCCACTAGTTATGGATACAACCACAACAAATATTGGAGCTTTAGGACTAGATTTAAGGTGTTTAGACTCTCACTATCAAGAGACGGAGGTGCAGTCAGAATTGCAGAGAGGACAAGAGCTTGGGACTATGAGATATCAGTGACAGTGGATGCGGCATTCTGGTTATATGAACTGATGGCCCAACTATGCAGAACGGATAAAGTCTTGAATCTCAAGAGGCAGTTTAGAAACAGGAATATGAGCCTATGGGTAGAATGCTTCCAGAATAATAGAGGTGAGTTTTTGAAAATCTCGACACTTAGAAACAGCATGGTGAAAAACATTATCATTCCCTCGGAGAATGAATTCATAGGGTGGAGAAAAATGGAACAATGTCTAAAAAAAGTTCTTGGGACGAAGAGTACACAGGTAGGACAAGCTCCTCAGTCACAGCAAAAGAAGGTACTGGTAGAAACATTATCAAACAAATCGTGGGTAGAAGTAGTCAAAATGGATAAAAGCAGGGTACCGGAAGTTTTCAAAGACAGGAAGAATACCAAAGTTGAGGCATGTAATAGTCTCAAACAATGGACAGGAGTGCTGATATTTAGAGAAACTAGTCACGTTCCTTGGGAAGCTATCAGATATGGGATAACAAACATGATGAAGAAGATACTTGATTTCAAACCGTTATATGATGATCGGGCTTTCGTCTCATGCCACAGCAAAGAAGAGGAATGCAGACTTCTCAGAATAGGAAAGTTGGAAATACCAGCAGTGACAACAGTTTCCTTCTATCCTTGGAGCTGGAAAAATCAGTGGGAAAGTGTCAAAATCGAATGTCGCTACAGCTGGATTGGTGTTGAGGGTATTCCTCTGAATATTTGGAACATCCATGTGTTCATAGTAGGATCTTTCTGTGGGGGGTTGATATATGTTGATAAAGACACACTTGATCGTAATTTTTTAACACATGCTAGATTGAGATTAAAAGGCAGTGAGCAAGGTTTTATACCAGAGTCGATCCAACTACCATATGAAGGATCTACAATCACCTTGCATTTCTTCAAACTGAATGCTAGAAGGTATAGATTTCATGGAGTGTTTGGGCACATAGGGCAGGAAGATGCAGTAAAGAAGAAGGTAGAAGTAGATAATACTGATGACATGAAGACTTTGGATGCAACAGAGGTTGAAACGATGAGGTGGCAAGGCCAACAACATAGGGTAATGACATGGCAAAAACACCCAATAGTATTGAGGCAGCTGTAGTACCCAGCTAGGCAAATTTGAACAGAGAAGCTGCCACAAATTCAAAAAAAAAAATATATATATATATATAATCATTGCAAGGATGAAGGAGACGACCTCAATGAAGACGACGCCTACCATTGCTGCTCCAAACGAGGAAGACATAGCAAGTCAGTGAGCCATTCTCGAAAATCGGAATACGTGTCTGATAAAGGAAAACCCAGATACAGTGGGTTTCAGTCTTTTATCGAAGAAAGCAAAACAGACCAAGGTAAACTGGATCGGCGATGAAGGGAAAGGAAGTAATTGGGTCAGACTCTCTAATTATAAAAAAGGAGCTGTGTAACGATGGCCCAAAGTTGCAAATCAGCCCAATAAATTTCTCAGGTAAAGTTTATCAGAGGAAAAGGAAAATAGAGCCCAACCTCAATAAGATCCATATAGCATTGGAGGGTTTCAATTACGGGCTGAAGAAAATTGGTAGGCCCAGTGGGTTGCAGCAGAACTTAAACCAAAATATTGAAATCAATCGAAACCCAAATGTAGGAAGAATTTTTGGTTTAAATCTTGCTGTTAATGACGGGTCTGCAGAAGTCGTAACTTTGCACCGGAGCGACGCAGGCAGAAGAAACACAGTGATGATAAGGATGAAGAATTGCAGGTTTTTCGTTAAAGGGGAAGTTTTTAATAGCGAAGCTAATCAATAGTCTGAGGATGGACTCAATACGAGTAATAATAAACAAAAAGTCGTTCTTCTTGCAGACTACGGCGACAAGGACGAAGAGGATGACGAGGCTACAATTCCGTTGTGCATCAGGCAGAACAGGGACAGTCACTAGAAGAAACAGATGAAATATATGAGTGTGACATAGGCATAGAAGATTGTCAGAATGTAGAGGATGAAGAAATCATAGATAAACTAAGGTATTCATGTGTCCAAACAGATGAACTTGAAGAAAGTGAAGAAGAAGAGTATGAGACGGACAAATATGAGGAGTTTGATTATGAGATAACAAAGGATATTGGTACTTTGTTCCTGCAATCACGAAAACATCTTCAAGGTAACAATGAACAGGGTAAGCTCAAACTGAAGAATCAACCAACAATTACAGCAAAAGAGGCACACACGGTTCAAATCCCAGACCCACACATTGAACAACCAAACAGTCCTATTTCGTCTATTCTCCCTAACAGTCCCCAGCAGTCCACAAAGCCAGGTAACAATAACTTCTTTTTTTCGCATTTGGTGAATCCAAAAGATATTTTGCTCTCTTGCAATAAATTTACAGGTGAGGTTGAAGAGGAGAGGATAACTGATCTTGCACCATCAATTGGAAAAGGTAGTCATAATGAGACTATGGAAAATGAATGTACGAGTGAATCCGGTTCTTACAAATAGCCATCTTGCCATAAAATGACATTAAATGAGGACAGTGAAATGGGTAATGAGAATGCACTGGAAAAGGTATCACAAACTCTTAGTAGGCTGAATTTATCCCTTGTCCCTTTGGAGTCTCCAACAAGTCACAAAACAAAAAGTAATCTACCCCATAATAGGAAAAATGTCAATAAAGGGGCTAGAGAACTTAAAATTCTTCGGCCAAATTAATGCTTGAGTTTCGTGGAACGAGCAATTATTGAGAGATTGTTATATATTCTAGACCAATACAATACTTACTCTAGGTTCTTGTTAAAGATAGAAGAGATATACCTTAAGAAATGATTCATTGAATCATTTTCATTAAGATTCATGCAACTTATTGAACTTTAATCGACATAGAGATATAGTAGGTTAATTCAACCAATTAGAACTCATTTCACTCGAGAGAGGTCATTAGTTAATTTAGGAAAATCGAATCTAACATGATTAGTGAATAACCTATCAATATGATTGTTGAGAAATCAATTAGGTGAATGTCAAGTGGAATCAAGATTCCCAACTTTCTTTTATCATCAAGCCATCAATCATTTTCTACTTATTTATTTACTATATTGCAGATTTAATTTAAGTATCTAAACATATCCAAAATCTATTGTGTGTTTGTTGTAAGTAGTTTAATTGAAGTGTAATTAGGATAAACAATTCTTGCAGGATCGATAATCCTGACTCATTTTTCCACTGTTACTTGTATGCAACACGTACATTTATGTTGTATTTCTAGCGAACAACTACCTTGAAAAACATTTATCAACCATACAAGGACAGAAGCATGTGAATAGTTTCAAGCATCAGCAAAAGCTATTTACTAGTATGGGGATCCCAGATCTCTTCGTGTAAGGGAGCCAAGTGGAATTTTTTATATGATGACCTTATTCACCAAATAATTAGGTTAAGCTCATGCATATTGTCTTCTGGAGACCCTCCTTATGAAGACCGTTCTTTCCTCCATACCACCCTATCTACTTCTGATCATGCAGCCTTCTAAGGCCGAAGAAATTGGAGAATACATTTGCGCAATTCCATTGAAAAAGACTAAGGATTGGGCAAGTCAATTACACTGGAAAATATGGAAGGATCTTTGCCTTCCTAGTGCAGAGTGTAGACTATGCATCATAAGATTGTATGGTATTGTTTATATTTTTACATTATAGCTCTAATAACTTTGTTCACAAATACCGTTGGGGGCTCAGTTCTTACTAGCAAATATTGCATTGAGACTCACCCCTTCTAGTATCCGTTCCATACTCAGCTTTACCCGCTTAGAGGAGGTTGAAGCTAGTAAAACTACAGGCTTAGCCACAAATTAAGTGGAACCTTAGGCACTATAGATCTTCTAGCATGACTCTTAAATGGTTGAGACTTCTTTGTAGTCCTTATACCCACATGCAACACTAAATCTGGTATGAGGGCTCCTTTTATCCCTTCTTTAACAAAAGAGCTAGGTTGGGGCTGCACCACTATAGGCAAACGCCCCTTATCAGATTATCTAAAGGGATACACCGGATGGTAGTTTTGGTACCAAGTCGACTAGGTATTTCATCCATTCTAGTCAACAATCTCATGACTCATGGACTAATGTGGAGCTCCATTATACATACTACAATTTATTTCTTGTGCTAAAGATCTTGGCACGATTTAATATCGATTGATGTGGTCATTTAGAGGAGGACTGACTGTCATATGGCCTCCCTCATTAATGTTGCTTGAAGATTGAGACTAGTTCACACTTATTTGTCGGTAGAATCATTTTTAATAAAGTGTTACATCATTTTGGAGATAGTAAGGGTGTTAAAGTTGGAGATATTCGAGCCAATATGTTCGTAAAGAGCACATTCACGATGTCATTTATACGTTGATGTATTAGTTCACTTGAGAGAATGCGTGAAGCATATTCATTGGCTATAAATTTGGCTATTTCTTTATTTTCTTTGTTCTTTTTTTTTTAACTCTTCGCTCAGCACCCCCTATATAAGTTTTTAACGCACTCCACCAATAAGATCTTACAAAGTTATCGATGGATGTGTTAGGGATGAATTTGCTTATAGTGGGGAGGCATTATTTGAGACTATGGTGGATATTGTATCAGGCCTTCCTAGTTAACATATAGAGACTACCTTATTTTGAAGGCTGAGTGATGAACTACCTCAAATGGAATTTTACTTGCTCGATGACTTGGATTATAATACATTTGGAGGGAAACTCGTCTGTAACCATTCACTGCATTTTGGAGGAACATGAGCTATTTAGATCATTCTGAGACAAATTAGATATATTTCATTTTACCATGGACTATCTTCCACACTTACCGTGAGTGACTAGGTTATCGACTCACTTGCATTCAAGGGTTGGGATAAGGTCACTATTAAGAGTATGGACCTCTTTAACTACCAAGAGTCTTCGGGTTCTTAAACGGGTAGACATATATTGACTTCCTAGTATTAGAGGACACTAGTTTGATTTTTACTTGCTCATTTTGTATAAATAGTAGTGCTTCCCTTTATATTCTATTCTTTCATTGCATTATTTTGCTTTTTGGATAACCGTTTATGTCCCCCTACCTTTTGTTCTCGTAAATTTAATTTTATATAAACAGTTGGGGAATCCAACCCCCATCAACCTTGCTGGTGTAGCCTAAAATACAAATAAGATAGTGTTGCTTAAAATATTATTTTTTTGAAAGGAAAAGAATAGAACTTTATTCCATGGTATTTACAATGAGGTTCCTCCTTAAGATTAAATAGAACTCAAAAAAATTCATACTGGAAATGAGAAAATATTTAAAATTGTCTTGGATTGAGATTAGATATCTAATCTACATAGATGCAAAACGTGTAGATGGGAGGATAAGAATTGGAATCTTGTTTACTGAATAGAGCACTCCCTCTTCATTCATATCATTAAGTTTGGTAATAATAATTTTTACATAGGTCCATGAGTTATAACTTTAGAGATCGTCCATGGTATAAAACCTCACCACCCCTTAATCTGTCATTACCTATTGATTTGAGTCCAACTGCTTCTACATTATTTTATGATTTCAGTACGTTTTAATCTTAAAAGTAATTATCAAAATTTAGAATTTCCTAAAAGTTATAATAGAATAAATAAAAGTATTTACTAAATATGTATTTTTGAGAAAATTATACTTATTTTTAAATTATCCACTCACTAAGTCATAAGCTCATATATTCTTCCCATATTTTCTTATAGGATGTAGGTGAATTTGAGTTAAGAAGTATTTGGAACATGATTTGCCAAATCATGTCACAAAGATATTGGGATTGTATGATTTATTTGGTTAAGTACCTAAGCATATGGGTTCACTGCATTTTCATAGTTTTATATTTATTTAGGTTGGACTAAAAATTATATTAAAATGGCCGAGTTGATTACATGTAGTTTAGTTAGTACATGATTGTGAGATTGGTAGTTGTAATATTTAGAGTAGATGGATGTTTGGGGAATTTTATTACTTTCAGGTGGTTTTAGTCCAATTTATAAGGAAAACTTTGTCAAATTTTTTATTAATTCATACTGGGTCAATTTTATTTTAGAAGAGATATTGAAGGATAAGAAAAGTCAAGATTGTCTTGGTGGAAAATCCAGTATCTAGCTACTAGCTAGCACCTGTCAACGGCACACGTCACGTTACAGGTCTAGTAGGGCGATTTTTATCATATTCATGATGATTACAACATAATACACAGTACGACAACTATAAACTTGGACCTGATTTCAATCATAGGGATAATGAATTTTGTTATGACCACATCTAAATGAGCTTGACACGTCATCCGTAGGGACCAGGTAGGGCCCACTGCTACCAACAGCACTCCAGGCTTTGCGAGTTACTGCTTGCCGAGGTGTAATATTGTCCGAGCTCCATGTAACCAGACTGCTTGTGTCGAACTGGTATTCTCCGAAGTCCAAGCTCCAGGCTCTTGACAAGACTGGTCAATATGTCAGAGAGACGCGACCCCTCTTTAAGTTGCGGCTTGATGAGACATCTTTAATAAGGATGTGATGGTTGCCGTAAGTCTATAGCATGTAATAATGATTATGACCAAATAAATGGTTTACCTCACGAATGGTTAGGAAATTGCCACTTGTAAAGTATAACACATATCATAATCTAGGATGACTACTATTACTATAAACATATCACATTTGCCTCCAAGTAAAAGGTTAGAAACTGAATACTCAAACTCTATATACAAATCTCACTCCCCTCTCTCTTTTACACTTATATTTCCCGCACCTAAATTATATTTACTTGAAATGAGGTCTGACTTGAGCGTTGCAGTGCATACGGGAGCCACCTAGACCCCCGTTGCATACTGATTGTTTGTCACAGTGCGCAGAAAGTCCATATGTTCAAGAGGGAGGAGTTGAGATGTGTTGATCCAAGTTCACACCAAATTTTGTGGTCAACAAATTTAATATTGGTAAATATGCCACAGTTCACATTCTGTCTCCAAAAACATGCTGCAAAAAAGTTTTATGTATCTCATTTCATCTCTTTCACATTGTTCAAACATTTAGAATTAATGAATATGTACTTGAGTTGCCAGTGAACTTAAATCATAATCAAGCTTTCAATGTAACATACTTGTATTCTTATTGATAAGTACGTTTTGTACTTATTTCGACCTTAAATTTAGATAATTGTGAGTATTTTATTTTGTTTGTCTTAGGAAAAGCTCGAATTTGGATGTATTTGAAGGCTTAACGAGGAAACATCAAAATATTACAAAAATGGCAAAGTGAGGAGAGAATTGTAAATTTCAAAGAGCTGAAGGACTGCTGATGCAATTATAATGATTAAAGTGAAATGAAAATAGAAATAGAAATATAGGAACTAAATCGAAAAAGCTAGAAAGATGGAGGACTGAAAGTGCAATTTCAGTGAAAATAAAAGGAACAAGATAGCCTATGCGATCGCAGAGGCTATAAGCCATGTGATTGCAAGGTGACCCGAAAGAAAAAGCAAAACTGAATTAGCTATAAGCCCTTGAGATCGCAATGACTAAAGCCATGCTACAGCAAAGGGCAATTGAGCAACGAGAAATCTGGTTCTTTTATGGTAACTAAGATGCATCAACACATTGCCAGAGCCGGTGTGTCGGTGTCCAAGGTAGGAATTTCTCGAACGAACCGCACTCCTTCATATACGCCAGGAGTCCATTGATCTTGTCGTTGGATCCCCAAGTTTTTGGAATGCTCCAAACTCGACTTGAACATCCAAATCTGGGTCCATACCAGCAACATCTCTGAACAAGGTTCTAGCACCATGCCCAATGTGTTCGAGAACTTGTTCTTCCGACATACATATCGGACACTGAAACTCGCTGGACATTAACAATGACAAATCTGATTTACAATTGCCTTTGCAATAGACCGTGACTTCCGATCAAAGCAGAGCAGCAACAAATGTACAGGAGTAGCGTCGAAGATGTCGCGTCAGAGACAGAGCCGGATCCCTCCCGCTAAAGTTTTGTTTTCTCCCATTTGTTGTTAGGCCGCTGAAGTTTTTATCCATTGTAGGTTTGTTTTGCGGCATTGATTTTTTTATTTGCCGACGTATAATAGTGTAATTTTTCTGTATCTTTCTTTTACTATTTTATTTTTTATACATATAATAGATTTAGGGTGGGTGTGGGGGTGGGGGTGAGAAAGGGACTTGGACTTGCGATTGAGTTCTTCTATTTAAATTGTACTATTATACTATAATTCAAATTGAAAGTAAGTATATATATACCTTAATTAATGAATTATTGTAGTTTTACATTCTGCAATTTAACTTGGCAGCTGCTACATCCTTCAATATTATCAAGGTATTTTTTTTTTTTATTTTAATTTTTTTCCTCAAAATATGTAATTAAAATTTTTGATCAAGTGACAAAGAGACTCTCTTCATCATGATAATCTATTAATATTACTTTTTGCTTTATGTTTTTACATTTTAGTTCGATGTTATGAGTTCACCAATTATTTATGATAGTACTTTGATAGATGATGATTTATCCAAATAGCTGTGTAAATAAGTAACAAAATAAGATAAACTCAATGAACGGGGTGGTAATATTAGTTGACAGTGCAATTTTTGTCATCATCAACAACAAAAAATCTTCGTATACACCAGTTAAGGCACATTTGTTAAAATTGTCAGGTTTTGATATAGGAGCTTGCAGAAAGGTAACTGCAAATGATATAAGTGAAATGCAAAGTTAGATGAAGCTAAGATGTTGATAAAAAATTACGAGTCAAAAAGAGTATCATTGCCTAGGGAAAGAATTTCTAGAAAAAAAATCTTCGTATACACGAGTTAAGGCACATTTGTTAAAATTGTCAGGTTATGATATAGGAGCTTGTAGAAAGGTAACTACAAATGATATAAGTGAAATGCAAAGTTAGATGATGAAGCTAAGATGTTGATAAAATATATCGAGTCAAAAACAGTACCATTGCCTGGGGAAAGAATTTCTAGTAACACTTCTACTAGGAACGATGATGCTACTTTTCATATGATGGAGCAAAACAAAAGAAAGACTGGTGCACTTGGAAAGGCTTTTAATATGACATCTCGTGAACAATTACATTCAAAAATTGCTAGGCTATTTTATACAAGTGGTGTGTTATTTAATCTTGCCCCTCTGTTCTAAAAAGCTTGCTTACGCTTACGTTTAGACGCGTTTAAGCTTGAAGCTCGACCTCACCACTTCGTCACACTTTACGCTTTTTAGAACATTGATCTTGCCAAAAATCCTTAGTATGTAAATTCTTATAACCTTGCTGCAAATAGCCCTATATTAGGATATGTGCCTTCAGATTATAATAAGTTGAGAACCACTCTTGCAAAAAGAAAAGAGAAATGTAGAAAGATTATTGCAGCATTGCAAAATAAAGCATTACAATTAGAAGCAGCATCACCAGTAACCATGTAAAAGAGCAAATACCATATCCCTCTAGGTGAAAGCTCAAAAAGGCATGCATTATCAATTAAGAAGGCTCCTATATTAGAGTTCAAAACATATTGCCACCTCACTTGCGATATGCTTATCTTGGTGTTACTCTTCTAGTTATTATTGCTGATGATATGACTGATATGGAAGAAGAGAAATTTCTAGTGATCTTCAAGGAGTACAAAACAACTATTGGGTGGACCATTGCAAACATTTGTGGAATAGCCCGCTCCTTGCATGTACAAAATTCTTATGGAGGATAGCAAACCTTTTATGGAGCATCAGCTCATATTGAAACCCACTTTACAAAAAGTAGTTAGGGCAAAGGTTCTTAAAATACTTGATGCTTGTATCATATCCCCGATCTCGAATAGCTCGAGTAGGTTCAGTTCATGTTGTCCCTAAAAAAGGAGGCATCACGGTTCAAAAAATGAGAATAATGAGCTCATTCCAACTAGGCTTGTTACTAGATGGAGGATTTGTATTTATTAACTATAAGAAGCTGAACACTACTACTAGAAAGGATCACTTCTCATTGCTATTTATTGAGCGGATTTTGAAAAGGCTAGCCCGTCATTCTCATTACTGGGTATAATCAGATTCCGATTGCACCGAAGGATCCAGAAAAAACCACTTTCACTTGCCCTTTTGGCACTTTTACCTTTAGAAGAATGTCATTGGGTTATATAATTTATCTAATTCGAGGACGAACATGAGTGTAAGTTCAGGGGATTTGATAAGTACGTGTTTGTACTTATTTCGACTTTAAATTAGGACAATTGTGATTATTTTAGAATGTCATATTGATAAATTGTTGTTTATTTTATTTGTCTTAGGAAAAAATCGAATTTGGATGTGTTCGGAGACTTAACGAGAAAAAAGAACCAAAATCGTACTAAAATGTCAAAGTGGGGATCGAACTATAAATTTCCAAATAGGCGAAGGACTAGTGATACAATTATAATAGGATTAAAGGGAACTGAAAATGGAAATATAGGGACTCAATCGAAGAAGCTAGAAAGTTGGAAGACAGAAGATGCAATTTCGGTGAAAATAAAAGGATCTAGTTAGCCCATGCAATCGCATATGCTATAAGTCGGGCAACTCGAAAGAAAAAGCAAAACTGAATTAGCTAAGCCCTTACGATTGCAATGGGCCAATAGATAAAGCCATTCGATCGCAAGGGGCAATCCGACAACGAGAAATCTGTTTTTTTTTTTTCATTTGTAATTAGGTATCGTTCAATCAAAACTAATACTAGTACTAGATAAAATAGTCTTCGTGGCATCGACAATTTGGACTCGAATCCACTTTACTACTTGTTTGTGATATTGGACAATATCGAGACACGATAAGCCTCTAATATTGCTATCTTCAATTTGCAGGTCAGATTGCTTGTCCATCACCACGAGGTCTTGCTTCTTCTCCACCCATCAATATCACTGATTATGTGCTCCAAATTATGTTATTGCATCCAAAGATGGTAGTAAATATAGATGAATGACATTCTATGGATGTTATTAGAGTTACTGAAAAAAAGGATTCTTGGCTGGATAAGAATATCATCAAAGTAAACCACTACGAATTTTCTAATGAATGGTCGAAGCACTTGATTCATTAATCAAGTTATCCATATAAGCCATCTTTTGTCTCGAATTTTGTTTTCCATTCTTTTTTCAGTTGGATACGCATACAATGGCACTCGCTACGCAAATCAAATGATAAACCTTTTAGCGTCCCAACCTATTAAGCATATGATTTAACTACAAAATAGGAAATCGATATTTGATTGTAATTTCATTGATCGCACGACTATCTACCCACGTTCCCCAACTTTCATCCTTCTTCGGAGTAATACGAATTTTCTAATGAATGGTCGAAGCATTTGATTCATTAATCAAGTTATTCATATAAGCCATCTTTTGTCTCGAATTTTGTTTTCCATTCATTTATTAGTTGGATACGTATACGATGGTACTCGCTACGCAAATTAAGTGAAAAACCTTTTAGCTTCCCAACCTGTTAAGCATATCATTTAACCACAGAATAAGAAATCGATATTTAATTGTAATTTTATTGATCGCACGACTATCTACACACGTTCCCCAACTTTCATCCTTCTTTGGAGTAAACAAAGAAAGAGCTACACAAGGACTATTACTCACATATTAATCCATTTTGTAGTATTTCATTAACTAGTCATTACAATTTGGCATATTCAGTTGGACTTATACGATACTTTGGTAGGCTAGGCAAACTAGCTCTAGGTACTAAATCAATGTGATGTTGAATATCTCACATAGGTGGTAGCTTATCTGGCAATCTGAGGGTGATAGATCAGCAAATTCTATTAGGATCATGGGAACTTTTAAAGGAATTTGAGTTGCTTAGTCATTCATGCCTTTAACTACTAGTGCATCAATAAATTTAGTTCTTTCATCTTTTCGAGAAATTTTGGCCTTGAAATGCTTGTTAAGAGCGGCCCTTCGCCTTTAATAAAATAGAATCTTCTAGTTGTCTTCATTGGGGCACCAAGATTATCTTCTTATTATACCACCAAAATATTTAAGTATTGTATTGGCCTTTGTAAATGGCATCGACGTCAGATTGCTATGGTCGTCCCAAAAGGACATCGCAAGCATCCATATCAACTATGTCACATACAAACTCATCCTTGTAGTATTTCCCGATTGACAAAGGAACTTGGCCAACTTCCATTACTTGAACTTCTGGTCCTTTCTTTATCCATGCAATCTCACGAGGAGTATGATGTTTCTTTGTCTTCACGTCACAGTGCCTTTACTAGTGTTTTGTGTACAAAATTCTCACTGTTGCCACTATCTATAATGAAGTCACTTATCCAATTATTGATTGTACAATGAGTTTGAAACATCTTGTGTCTTTAAGTATCATCTTGCTTCTTTTGGGGCCAAAAGGAGTCAATAAACAATAAAAGTAAATGTTTCTCCGTGCAGTAACTTCACCGTCTTGAAAAGTCTCATTAGTCTCTGTTTTTTCCTCAATCTCCTCTTCGAATTAGGGCTGGTATTGGAAAGATGACATGTCTAACCACACCAAAAGCACTTGCTAAGGTTTGGCCGTGCATAAGCATCTATAGTTGTCCAAGAAGGAGGTTGTTAACCATTTTCTCAGTTTTGCCCAGAGTTTAATTGGTGTTACCCAGAAGTAGAGGCCATCGGGACATTTTTGTTGCTTATTTCCTTGTTCCCACTTGACCGTTTTGAAGCGATGACTGTTGTATCTTGATTAGGATGTCGAGAATTAGTTGGACCATGTGTTTCTAGTTTATTAAGTTGGTTCTCGACCTTTTATGCGAAGTTCACTGCATTTGTCAGCATCCAAATGGATTGGAGTGCTAATTTATCTTGGAATGCCAATTTTAGTCCCCAACATATCGTGCGACTTGTTGATCAACTATCTCTGTTAAATTAAGTGGGACACCCAATTGATAAAACTATTCGGTCTATTCATTGATGAATTGTGATAAGTTGATAAAAACTACTCATAATTTGGAGGAAGAAATCGTTCCTTTAATAGACTTTTATTTTGGCCCACATTTATATACGTTGTTTTCCTTGGAATTGGCGATTATATTGTAATTGTTCCTAATGAAAGGATGAATTGGGGAATAATTATTTTTTCTTATATTTACTGATTCAATGCTAGCAATATATAGATTACAAAAATAACTCTAAAAAGGAAAATAAATCATCTACAATCAAATCTATGCTAAACAAGGAAAACTTATATTTACATACACTAATTATAATCAATTACAATAATTAAGAAATTTCAACACTCCCCCTCAAGTTGGATCATAGATGTTGATCATGTCCAACTTGCACACAAGATCATCAAATGTTTGTCGTGGAAGTCCCTTAGTGAAAATGTCTGCAGTTTGTTCCTTGGTAGGAACATACGTCATACGAATAATCTCTGTCTCCACCTTTTCCTTTATTAAATGTCTATCCACTTTTACATGCTTAGCCTGATCATGCTGTACTGGATTAAGAGAAATGTTGATTGCTGCCTTGTTGTCACAATACATTTTAATTGGTGGATTTATCGTGACTTGTAATTCTTCAAGGAGTTTTTTTTTATCCATAATGCTTCACAAATTCCTTGTGCTATAGCTCTAAATTCAGCTTCAGCGCTACTACGAGCTACTACATTCTGCTTTTTGCTCCTCCAAGTCACTAAATTGTCCCACACAAATGTACAATATCCGGTTGTAGATCTCCCATCCTTGATGGCACCTACCCAATCTGCATCAGTGAATACCTATACTTCCCTGCTCTCACTTTTCTTAAAATACAGACCTTTTCCAGGAGACCCTTTGAGATATTTGAGAATTTTGTATACTACTTCCATGTGATTTTCCTTTGGTGAGTGCATGTGCTGACTTACTACGCTGACTGCAAATGCAATATCAGGTCTAGTGTATGATAAATAGATGAGTTTACCAACCAATCTCTGATATGTCTTTGTCAACGAATTCTCCATCAATTTCTAATTTTTTTTCCCCATATCAATTGGGGTATCACTTGGTTTACATCCAAGCATGCCAGTTTCGTTTAGGATATCAAGAATATACTTTCTCTGAGATACATTGATTCCTTTCCTTGACCTTGCAACTTCCATTCCGAGAAAATATATCGTCTGTCCCAAATCTTTTACCTCGAACTCTTGTGCCATAATGGACTTTAATATTTCCATTTCTACCATATTATCCCCTGTGAGGATTATATCATCTACGTATACAATCAGAATGGTTCTGGTTCCATTATCTGCTATCTTGACGAACATCGTATGGTCAGACTGTCCTTGTTGATACCCTTGTCCTTTAATCACCTTAGTAAATCTGTCAAACCAAGCCCTCCGAGATTGTTTAAGGCCATAAAGTGATTTTCTTAGCTTACAGACTTTCTTGCTATTACCAAATCCCGGTGGTACGTCTATATACACTTCTTCTTCCAATTCACCATTCAGAAATGCATTTTATATATCGAGTTGCTGAAGAGGCCAATCCAAATTAGCTGCTAGTGACAGAAGTACTCGAATTGTGTTCAGCTTTGCCACTGGAGCAAATGTCTTTGTATAGTCAACTCCATAGGTTTTTGTAAAACCTTTTGCTACCAGACGTGCCTTGTATCGTTCAATGGTTCCGTCGGCTTTATACTTCACCGTGAACACCCACTTGCATCCTACAGTTGTTTTTCCATTTGGTAGTTCCATCAATTCCCAAGTTCCATTTTCTTCCAAGGCTCTAATCTCCTCCATTACTGTATTTTTCCATTCTGGAATTGCCAATGCCTCTATATTTTTTGGAATTTCAATGCTATCAAGTTTCGAGATAAAAGTGCGAAATGCAGTTGACAGACTATTGTAAGACACAAATTTGGAGATGGGATGAAGTGTACAAGAACGAGGTGTTTTTCTGAGTGCAATAGGTAGATCAATTTCTTGGGGAGTAGGATTACCTTTATCAGATGGCTCAATGGGATCAGGAGCTATCACCGGATCTGATTCTGGCAGTGCTTTAGATGTGAGATCCTCTTGATGCCTTGGTTTTGGTCTTCTTGAATAGACACGTATTTCATTATCAATTTGTTTTTCCACTCCTAATTCTGGGTGTGGGAAGCTGAGTTTGTTAGGATATGGGTCGGAAATGTCAGAGAGTATGAAACGATCTTCACTCATGTACTCCCCCTGAAGAGAAGTTTCTTGGAAGTAAGAATCATTTTCGAAGAATGTGACATCAAAACTCGTATATATTTTTATTTTATTTTTTGGTTATTGGATTGTAACATGTGTACCCTTTTTGTGTGGGTGGATAACCAATGAAGACACATTTGATGGCACAAGGGTCCAATTTACTAGGACCAGGGGAATGGTGATGTACGAAGGCGGTACAACTGAATACGGTGATGTACGAAGGTGGTACAACTGAATACTTTTGGAGGGAGAGAATAGTGCAATCTGACCTTTGGAAAAGAGGTTTGCAGTACATGAATAGAGGTTTTATAAGAGAGAACTCGACTAGGCATCCGATTGATTAAATATGCAAAAGTAAGGATAGCATCCCCCCATAGCAGTTTTGGCATTTTTATAGTGAACATTAGGGCTCTAGCTACTTCGAGGAGATGTTTGTTTTTACGTTCAGCAATATCATTTTGTTGTAGGAAATTGACGCATGAACTCTGATGGAATATACCATTTTCCTCCAGATAATCTCCTAGAGTAGAGTTGAAATATTCTATCCTATTGTCACTACGAAGGATCTGAATTTGAGTTTGAAATTGTGTTTGTATTAATGAATGAATTTTTTTTGAATACATCCCGAACTTCAATTTTTTCTTTTAGCAAATAGACCCAACAGACCCTTGTATGGCCGTCGATGAATGTGACAAACCATTTCTTTTGATTTCGAGAAAGTACGCGGGATGGCCCCCATACATCACTATGTATAATAGAGAAAGGTTTAGTCGGTGGTATGTTAGTGGTGAAAATGTAGTACGTTGATGTTTAGCAAGTTGACAAATTTCACATTAAAAGACAAACTCACTTTTATTAGAACAAATAGAAGGAAATAACATATGTAGATACTGAAAATTTGGATGACCTAGTCTAATGTTCCATAACATAAGCTCAATCATTTTAGGATTGATTGCAGAATTGCAAAATGAAATTTGAGTTTGTCCACTTGTGTCTGCCTCGTCAAGGCGGTAGAGTCCCTCACGTTCTTTAGCACTGTCAATCGTCTTCCCCGATGATAGGTCCTGAAATATACAGTAATCACGGAAAAAATGAGCAGAGCAATTGGATTGTTTTGTTAACTGGCTAATAGATAATAAATTACAAGATAGTTTAGGAACATGGAGGACGGATTTTAGAGTCATTATCATAAATTTGGACAGTCCCTTTTCCTGCAATGGGAGAAAGAGACCCATCTGGAATTTGAACTTTTATGTGGCCAGCACTAGGTAAATAAGACGAAAAATTATAGTGACTACCCATCATATGATCAGATGCACCAGAGTCAACAATCCAAGGTTTTTTCATCTGAATTGCATTTAAGGGCCTGTAAAATTATACCTTTGTGAGCCAATGAGTTAGAAGGTACAGTGTGAGAAGAATGACTGGGGTTCTGAAGGTTGGCGATTATTTTGTAGAGTTGTTCCATTTGTTGTTGACTGAATGATCCATTTTGATCTTCAACTGAAACTTGGTATCCACGGGCCCGACTTTGTTTTGGTTTCCAATCTGGTGGTTTTCCGTGTAGATCCCAACAATCACTTATTTTGTGTCATGGTTTACGACAATGTTTGCACCATGGCCTTTTTCTCTGTGGGCCTTGCCCACTGTTAAATTTTCCAAGCAAACCAATTTTATTGTCACCTGATCCATTTAAACCACTTGGCCCAAACCCAGATATAGGCCCATTATCACCGGTTGGCCCATTCGCTGGCCCATACGATTTCTGCATTGTCTTTGAGCCCAAGTCCCAGACACTTCCATCTGCTCCCTTTGTGAACTCCGTCGACGCCATGGCTGAGGCTTCTAGGTCTTCACGTTTCAAGCCGACACCTCCATCAAGCATCACTTTCCGGCGACTCTTCTCGCCGGACCTCCGAAAACTCTTCACGGGTCGTTGGAAGTGTTTTTCGTGCAAGAATTCTTCCACGCACGTCTTCTAGGTCGTGATTCAATCCAGCCAGGAATTCAAAAACTCGTTCATTTTCAACCCTTTTTTTGAACTTCACACTGTCTCCGGTGCACTCCCAGTCTTCTTCGGTACTTAGATCCAGTTCTTGCCAAAGATTGCTCATCTCCATGTAATAATCTGTCACGCCCCTTTCTCCTTGTTTCATTTGCCATAATTTTGTTTTAATTTCAAAGATTTGAGAGGTGTTTTCTGAATCTAAATAGGTTTCTCAAGCAGCATCCCATACGTCCTTTGCTGTAGGTAAGAATAGGAATCTCCTCCCGACGGTGGGCTTCATTGAATTAACGAGCCATGCAGTCACCATTGAATTATCTGACTTCCACTTTTGCAGGGCAGCAGCATCAGTTGATTGTTCTGTTTCTCTATTTAGGTAACCAAACTTTCATTTCCCATCTATCACGAGCTTTATTGACTGAGCCCATTCTCCGTAATTTCTGCCATCGGGTTTTTCTATCGCGAATGGAAAGGATGAATTTTCTATTCCATTTGAAGACATGATGGAAATCACCTCTACTTCGGTATTTTCTGACGAGATCGACTTTTGGTGGAGGTTTTCGTCATGGCTCTGATACCATGATGAAAGGATGAATTGGGGAATAATTATTTTTTCATATATTTACTGAATCAATCCTAGCAATATATAGATTACAAGAATAACTCTAAAAAGGAATATAAATCATCTACAATCAAATCTATGCTAAACAAGGAAAAACTATATTTACACACACAAATCATAATCAATTACAATAATTAAGATATTTCAACGGTTCCCGCCAAGGAGAAACTCCTCCCATTAATTTATATGTCACAAGTTTGACTCGGGAATTCCCAATAATCAAGAAATTCTTGATAATATTAATTCAATTAAGAAAATCTTCAATATGTAGTCAATCGTTAAAAGTGGGTGATTTCTATCTCATTTTAAAATCTTGCCCCGTTTGATTTTGTCCACGAGTTAGGGGAATAACTTAGACTAAGTTGTAATTATCATAAGTTACCTCTTCTTCATCATATGATTATTCAAGGCCTTGTGGGTCTTTTCCCTAGAATGGGTTGATTCGTGGTTGGAAATTTAGGACTGGAGCATCCCGCTGTCAAAAAATTGCTGGCATCACCCCTAAAATTCTATTTTGATGTTGGGATTCTACTGCACCATGCCTATTGTGAAACCCAAAATTGTGAAAGTTGCGCTAATGCCCCTTGAGATTTGCCTCAAAGAAGCAAAAGCTTCATGTTCATTCATTCACACTCTAGGGTTGTTATTTGGCCGGTGTCGTACTATATTTTCACACATAACGAGGGGATTGTGTCCTCTCAAATCTTGGTCGATGAAGGATCGTCCTCATGGTTAGGGTTTCTGTAATTTTCCTTTAAATTGTTTCGAAGGCATTGATGATTTCCAGGTCTCTACATGTGGTGCGGATTATTGGAGTCAAAGTTTGTTAAGATAATTTTGTTTTTTATATTTTCATATAAGTGACATTCTAGTCTCGATAAGAATCTTGATATTCATGCAGCAATTTATAAAAAAATTGCTAAACAGAAAAGAACTTTCAAGTTTTATTAGGTCTCAATAAGAATCTTGATGAGGTTAGAGGAAGAATAATGACCACAAAGCCACTACCAAGTATCAGAGAGGCAAGTCGTGAGAATGCTTTTGCTACCATCGTGGAAGATCATCCAAACTTGCCTAAATCAAGTCCCTTCTCTAAAGAGCAGTTGGAAGTCCTTCAAAAACTCAATAATCAAACTTCACTGCTACAAAACAGTCCCTATTCTGGTACAGGAATTTTGGCCCAAAAAGGTAAAATTTCAGTTGCTTTTGCAGCCAATAAAAGGTAAGTAAAACCATGGATACTGGACTCACAAGCATCTAATCATATGTCCAGAGACGAGACTATATTTTCAGAGTACAATCCATATAATAATAAATACACTGTTAAGATAGCAGATGGCTCCTACTCCAAGGTTGAGGGCACAGGTTCCATAAGAATTACAAAGGACCTGATTCTAAACTTTGTTTTACATGTTCCGAGTCTTAATTGGAATCTTCTTCCAATTAGAAAGTTCACAGGTGATCATAATTGTGTGGCTAAATTTTTTTTCAAACTTGTGTGAATTTCAGGAACTGGATTCAGGGAAGAGGATTGGCAATGCTGATTTGTGTTTTGGACTCTATCTCCTCAATTTATTATGGCACTATTGTCTAGGACATCCAAATTTCATGTATTTGGAGAAATTACTTAATTTTCTTTTTATCAATAAAAACTCATCTCATTTCTATTGTGAAATCTATCAACTTTCTAAACATACTCGTAGTAGTTATCCTAGTATATTATATAAACCATCTCATTCATTTTCCATGATTCATAGTGATGTGTAGGGACCTCAAAAATAAAAAATAAAACGGGAAAAAGATGGTTTGTCCTTTATCGATGATCATACTAGGTTAAAATGGGTCTTTCGTATGAAAGAAAAATCTGAAGCGTGTCAAGTTTTTCAGAATTTTAATGTGATGATACAAACTCAATTTTAAACAAAAATACAAATTTTAAAGAAAGCTAATGCCAAAGAACTTCTAATCTTTTCTTGGTAATTATCTCTTAACTTGTGTTGACACTCCTCAACAAAACAGGTAGCCGAAAGAAAAAATCGACATTTGCTAGAAGTTGCTAGGTCCCTCATGTTTTCTACCTATATGTTCCTAATTTTTTTTTTTCTTTTTTTGGGGTGGGTTGAGTGGGGGGCAGGGGGGGAGCAATTCTTACCGCTGCTTATCTAATCAATAAGATGCCATCTAGAGCTCTCAAATTTCAAACGCGTTGCCAAACACTTCTCAAATCCTACCCTTATAATAAAATCCTTTCATCTGTTGATCCTAAAATATTTGGCTACACCGTGTTTGTTCATATTCATCAATAACATAGCACTACATTGTACCCAAAATCTAAGTGCATCTTGGATACTACACATCAAAAAGGATATAAATGTGATTCTTATATTCTTTGAACATCAATCCTATTATCCTAAATCTGAAATTCAGGGGGAGAATATGTCTCATCTTTACCTATTTTGTCACCACCAGAAATTGTCCAAACATCTCTGTTTCAACCAGCCACTCTCCAAACACCTCTGTCAACAAACAGTCACTCTCCAAGGCACACAAGCTGCTCTTCCTACTCAAAATCTAGCCCAAGCAGTACCAGCTGAACCAGCCTCAGCAGAAAAAACACAAACTGCTACCACTAATCAGCCGTGTCTCTTTGTACTAGAAGGAAACCTAAAAGTGAGATAGAACCCAGAACACTTGTCACTCATGACCAAGAATCTGAACCAGGTGTAGAATCTTCTCAAATTCATTCAGGTATTGAAAAATCTTTGCTTCTATTTCTGATGATTTGTATAAACCAATTGCACTGAGAAAAGGTGTTCAAACTTGTACAGCTCACCCCATTTGCAATTTTTTGTCATATAATAAATTATCATCATCCTACTAGGCATTAGTGTCCACTCTTGACAATGTACAGGTCCCTAACTCAATACAAGAGGCTCTAAGGGATCCCGAGTGGAAGGAAGAAGTTAATGACGAGGTCAGAGCTTTGATGAAGAATGGTACATGGATTATTACTAAGCTTTCATCAGGAAAAAGAGCAGTAGGTTGTAAATGGGTGTTCATAGTCGAGCATAAAGCAGATGGTAACATTGAAAGGCTCAAAGCTCGCTTATAAGCAAATGGTTTCACTCAGTCTTACAGAATTGACCGTCTAGAAACATTTGCCCAGTTGCAAAACTGAATACAATCAGAATCCTTCTTTCTATTGCAGCAGATCAAGATTTTCCTTTACATCAGTTGGACGTGAAAAATACCTTCCTAAATGGTAATCTAGAAGAAGTATATTTGGAGATACCCCCAGGACTTGAAACCTTTCAAATTACAAGAAAGTATGCAGATTTCAGAAATCATTATACGGGCTAAAACAGTCCCCATGAGCATGGTTTGATAGGTTTACAAAAATAGTAGTCGAAAGTGGACACGCAATCTCAAGTTGATCACACCTTATTTGTAAAATTCTCTCCAGAAATGAAGATAGCATTGCTAATTGTATATGTTGTTGATATAATCATGACACATGATTATGAAGAAGAGCTTTTAAGATTGAAGAAATTATTGACTCAAATTTGAAATCAAAGGCTTGGGATTCCTTGGTATGGAAGTAGCAAGATCCAGACAGGGTATATTTATTTCTCAGCGCAAATATGTCCTAGACTTATTAATAGAAACCGGGACGCTTGGATGTCAACCTGCAGATACATCAATGGATTCAAACAAGAAGATTGGTTCGGATACGGATGGTACACCAATAGATAAGGGGAGATATCAAAGATTGGTAGGGTGACTCATTTATCTCTCCCACACTTGACCTGATATATGTTTCTCTATAATTGTTGTATGTAAATTTATTTATGAATAGTCCACTGAAGTACATATGGAGGTTGTTTACAAAATTCTCAGGTATCTAAAAATGACACCTGGAAAAGGTCTTCCGTACAAAAAAAGGGATAACATAGAAGTTGAAGTATACACAGATGCAGATTGGGTAGGTGACATTTCAGATAGAAGATCAACCTCAAGGTATTGTAACTACGTTTGAGGATATCTCGTAATATGGAGAAACAAGAAGCAATCTGTTGTCTCAAGGAGTAGTGCCGAAGGAGAATTCAGGGCACTTACTCTTAGGATTTGTAGAGTAATGTGGATAAGAAGGTTGCTAAGTTAGCTAGGAGTAACTTTAAAAGGACCAATTAAGATGATATGCGATAATCTGGCTGCTGTAAGTATTGCAAGAAATCCAGTTGATCGTGATAAAACTAAACATGTTAAACTAGATCAACATTTTATATTTCAGAGAAGATTGAAAATGAAATTGTGCAAACAGTTTACACTCCTACACAATTTCAGACTGCACATTCTCACGAAAGCTCTACCAAGAAGTTAAAGAATTAAGTAGCAAGCTGGGTATGTTTATTATTTACAATCCAGCTTGAGCAGGAGTGCGGATTATTGGAGTTGAAGTTAATTAGGATTATTTTGTTTTTCATTCCAAAATCTTCATGTGGTCATCTTTCTCGTCTAATTTTATCGCTCATCATAATCCAACGGAAACTTGCTGAATCGGAACAGCCGTGTATGGGTTGTTGTGAACCACAAGAATGGTTTGCTTTCCTATAAAATCATGCTTAGCATTGCAATGAATGCAATAAGTTTGCTGAACATAGCAAAGGGTCTTCGGTATTCGAAGTTTTCAAACCTCTGTTCGTCGTCAAAAGCTCGATCTCCATTGGTACTGTCCTTAGTCATCATGCCAGGTAAAATCCTTGCTCTGGTACCAATCATGATGCAAAACCAGAATTTGAATTCTTGAACCAAGACTAAACTTTGTGCCTATTTGCTGACAAATAATAAATTGTGAATTTCGTGAAATATTTTTCATCCAGTGGACACCATGAGTTGATAATATTTTAACCAGTCAAATTCAACCTTTTGTGCAATGTTGAGAACCATCAAAATCATTTTTTTGTTGAAAAGTCAAAGCGTGCTGCTGTCAAATATTAAAACGAAGGGTAACTTTGTCCTTTCATGAGATTTCTGTAGCATGTTCTGACTTGTCCTACGAAGTAGTCAGATTTTCCCAATATTTTATTGATTTTAAATTTCTGGGTCCCACGAGTTCCTACTTTTGCCCTTTTTCCCAGGAGCAAACAGGCTAAAAGTTAGAAACTATAGAGGGAATAGTTTTATTGCATTGAATTGGTGATTGAAAGTTTGAATATATAGGGAACGAAAAGAAATCCTACTATAATAAATAAGAAAAAATGAATAAAAGAGATAAAACCTATTAAAATATATAAATCTTATTATAAATATCCTATTATAGGATTGTTCTACGTCATAGTCCCTAACTGGAGATAATATAGCGTTTGTTCGGCGACATATGTGCCGCTGTTATTTTTTGATTTTGGTGGTTTTTAGGTACAACTTGTGGTTGAAAAGTGGTTTCGAAAAATGTGTGGGGTTAAAAAGTGGTATTGAAAATTGTAATGATTATAATTTTTATTATAAAATCACGAATGCCGAAAGCATGCATAATTGAGATAAAAAGACTGAGGGAAATCCGAGCAATAGAATTTGAAGTAAAATCCTAGGATAAATGTGATATTTTCTGGAAATGTTGGAAATGTAAGTGGCCAGCTCAAAAAGAGGTTTCAGTGTTTTACAATTAAAATACATCCTTGACCTCCTAACTGAAATGAGCATGCTTGAATGTAAACTTAGTGACACTCTTATGGATGCAGGAAGAAAAACAAGCTATAACAAAGAACATGTTGAAAAGAACATATATAGTGATTAGTTAGCAAACTAACCTACCTATAGCAGACAAGACTTAACATTGCATTCACGGTAAGTGTGGTAAGCGAACATATACAGTCTCAGAAGAAGCCCTTCTAGGAGTATACAAAATCATCAATACCTTACTGGAAAAGGACTCCACTTCAAGAAAAATTGAAGGGAATAGAAATTATTCAACGATGTTGGATCAATAGAAGATACGACATCAATTACTAGCTATTGTACCTTTGAATGGGAAAACTTTATAACCTCAAGAAGTAAGAAATAGAATGTAGTAACCAAAAGAAACTCTAAAGCGGAGTTTAAAGCAGCTGCACAAGGGATATGCAAAAGAAGGTGACTAAAGAAACTCTAAGAAGAACTACAGGTTGCAATAAGATTCCTTATCAAACTCTATTGCAATAACAAAGTAACTATCATTGGATGAAAATAGACTAAACAGCCAAATCTTTGTTTCTTAAGTTGTTATCCTTTCTGCCAGACCTCTATCCTTATTTTAAGTTCAATCGGATTCTTATTGGTTAGAACTTACAAATATCTTGGTAGATATTGAAAGTTTGTTATTGACAAATGAATTCAAAAATTCACAACAATCCAATATTCTATGTGTGTGTGTGTATATATATATATCTTAATCTCCTATGTAACAGAATTACCATTTTCCAAAAATTTTGTGTATATCTTAATTAGTATCATAAACCTACCTCTATATACACAACAATTGAATGAAATAAATACAACTCACAAAATATCCTCTTGTTTTCATCTAAACCAATCTCATATGCGATCAACTATCAGATTTGTAAACGATAATTCATATTTTTAATTGTTTCTTCACCATGTAATTAAAATCTTGCCACCAACATCAAATCATCATCATTACTACCTATCAAATCAAACCTTAATGCCATTAAACACTCTGATAACCCCTATATTGTTCTGGTTACACCTCTATTGATAGGAGACAATTATGGATCATTGAGTTATGTAGTAACAATGGCCTTTCATGCAAAAAGCAAACTTGGTTTATTAATGGATCACTCTTAATTCCAAAGAGATGATATTCCAAGTATCTCCTCTTCACATCTTTCTTCTTCTATATTTACCAAAAGATATCCTTCCCTCCAATAGATCGAAGTTGAGGAGGATGGAGCATCATCCTATAAACCATCCCTTCGTTTAGTACTCTCTTTCATGTTAACTCCTTAACCATAGTTTACTTATTAAAATAGGACACTCCATATACGTTAAAAAAGACACCTTAAGCATCATAATATTAATCTCCATCTATGCATTAAAACTCTTACCATTGACAAGATACATGTCAAAATGCCTCAACACCTATCCAAAACAACTCGTAGACATTTTCCCTGGCGAAGTAAGTATAAACCAACTATTTGAATGTCAATTATAAACATACCGAGGGTACCAATGGAGAATATTATTTTATCCAACTTAGTAGAGTAAATAAAATAACACATAACAATTTTGCTAACACTTTTTGCCAATCTCTAGCTCATGTTGTGCCTCTAGAATTGAAGAGGAAAGACAAGACTCTCGTTCTCGAAGGCTTTGTTTATGCTAGCCCTCGAATAGTAACTCGTTATCCACACACTCTCATCTGGCGTCTCAGTATAGTCTTACAGCTCATACTATTTATTTTTATTCTCCGATAGAGCCATCATGATACTGTGCTTCACTCTTTAACTTCTTTATTCTTTTTCCTAATGAATCATCGCATACTTCTTGTACCATTGATCTCTTTTTGACTAGTCGTTTAACTAAAAATACTGAAGTCAGAAAATTTTGCAAAGAGAGCTTAAATCTTTTAAATCAAAAGATCATTAGGTCCTTAAAATCTCTTTTTATTTAGCTATGTACAACGGATGGTTAGTCTTTTATAAAACATAAAGAGTGAAACACCACCCAATATCTAGCCTTGAATGATAAGAAAGAAAACTTTCTGCTAGATATTTCACAATTGTAATAAACGCCATGCAAGTGTTCGCAAGACGTACTTTCGGTCTACAGAATGCAAACTATTGAAAAAAATAAATAAATTTGACACCAAACAACAATTTTTAGATGCTTAACTTAGAAAAAATTATGAAACAAAATGAATAAGAATGGAAGTTCTATTTAGAAGATAATTCAGTTACTGTGTACTCGACAAATTCAAAAGAACTTCATTCATAATTTACAAAATGGAACTGGCGTTCAAGAATCTTACTTGTGTAAATCAGCATAATTGAGTCTTCAAAATAAACATCACATCCTCTTCTTGCTAAATCAAAAGAGGAACTACACCATATGCGACCAGAAAAACACATCCTTTTATCATGGTTCTCCATTTTGGCGGAATAGAAAACATTGAACGATTAGTTTACGAGACATCTTTTGAAAAGGGTTAATTTCCATGCCATGTAGGCAGAAAAGTATTTAGATTGGATCAACATTTTAGATACTAATCTTTATTGTAAGAAATTCTAAAAAATGGTGCATTGATTCGCGAAACAGCAATAAGAACAAAATGTCATCAAAAACAATTTTCTACTGCAAGATAGCTATGAACCTGTCATAAACCTAACAAAAACACTTCACTATCGACAAGATAGCTATCAACATATCATAAACCTAACAAAAGTATTTTGCTATCTTCAAGAGAGCTATCATCAAAAAAATCAACAAAAACAGTTTGATAGAAGATAGCTATCAATAGATCATAAACCCAACAAAAAACAATTTGCTATCGGCAAGATAGCTATCATCAAATAAAACTCATCTAAAATAATTCGCCATCGGCAAGATAGCTATCATCATATAAGCAATAAAAGTTTGGGGAGTTTGCTATCGGCAAGATAGCTATCATCATTAAAACTTGGAAAAACAGTTTGCTATCGGCAAGATAGCTATCATCATTAAAACTTGGTAAAAACAGTTTGCTATCGGCAAGATAGCTATCATCAAATAAAACTTGGTAAAAACAATTTGCTATCGGCAAGATAGCTATCATCAAATAAAACTCAACAAAAGCAGTTTACTATCGACGAGATAGCTATCATTTTAAATGCAATAAAAGTTAATTAGGGATAGAAATTTCATACCAAGCAAACATATCTGCGTGTTCGTTATTACCGGAGAGATGCGAAATTAATTTTTCAACTCGAGGACTTACTTTTTCATCACTGTACTCTCTCTCAATGTTAAAAAGACTTCATCGCTTGCAGAACGAAGAATAGCAGTCAAGGAAGAGTCCAACAATCCTTCATGCGCCCATTCACAACACCACTAAGGGGTCTCCTCAAAGGCATGAGCATGGCGACAACACTCACACGATAAGAATCCAATTGGATAGGTGGAATCTCCGGGTAGAGAACTTGATTCTCCTCTTTCTTCTGCAAAACCATATTTGGTTTTTCTAGCACTCAACCTTCAATTTTCCTTCAATTTTTCAAGCCTTTATGTTATTATAATTTTTAGTTTGATAATCTACATCTATATAATCCTCTTCTTGAAAAATATTTTTAGTCACTAGCTATTTGATGCACAACATTGCTAGTGTATAATGAATCTTCCTGGTGAGTTAGAGGTTAAAGAAGTTCGACACTTTCGTTAGGCATCTATGATTTATCAATTTCATTATTGAGCCCTTCTTTGGTGGTGATTTTTTTGGAGAGAATGTGATTTGGAAAAATTTATGGGTCTACGTGCAAAACCATTTTATTAAAAAATGTGAGATTGGAACTAAGTTCGAAGAAAATGAGTTCTATTCTAGAAAATGGGGAAAATATTAGGAGCTAAATATACTTGCACATTTTCGGTACCATGTCCCACATTTCCCGTACAGTTGATCAAGATTAGACTGATATTATAACCCGGTCCTAAAGTTGTGAATAAAACCTATTGACTCATAATGTATCTGCCGAGAGTAGGCCAAGTTCATTTTCCTAACCATTGGTAGAGGGAGAATTCCCAATGACTCTAGGCCTGGCCGTTTAACTCAGAAAAGGGCAGAAGAAGAATATGCAGAGCAGAAAATCCTATGCACCCTCTCCGTAAGAAAAATGATCCAAATACTATTTCAGACAAGTAACTTCCCAAAATCTGTGGAAAAATAGGTAACTTGAGCAAAGCTTTTAGCTTTGAATTTTGACATGCATTATAGGAATATAGACAAGCAGGACCTTAAACTTCAAGAGTAGACATTAATTAAAACAAAAGCATCAATAATCACAACACAGAAAAAAAAAAGTACTTGCAGCATAGTTTGAATTAAAACACTTCTCACTCAATAAATTCCCATAAATACACGAAGACAAGAACACAAATAGTGTTTTACATAAGTGACCTTGCAAAATATATTTGGCAAAATAGTTAAGTGCTAAGCTTTTATTTAAGTAGAGATAAACATGCCCTTAATCCCTTAATCTTCAAGAATGGACATAAACTAAAACAAAAACATCAGTAACCTTACAAGCAGTGTGTTTGAATTCTAACAAACGTTCAGTCAATAAAATGCCCATTAAAACACAGACAGGAACAGAAACAAACAAATCAAAAAACATACGATTGAAACAAGAAGGAACCTTGCGCGCCCAAATTTCATCACTTGAAGCTATGCTATGCCACCCACGAGAGACCAGGCGAGATCGTGCCACGCTGCGTGCGTCGAGTTGGCTCAGTATCATCACCATTAATTCCGAACCAAAAACCATTAATGGATCCTGCAATTCCATTTCTTCTGCCCTTCCTTCCATGTCAACACCTCCATCAGGAAACTCATCACTCGAACTAGAAGCCAAAGAAAGATTTGAAGGCCCGTCTTCAATTTCTCCTCTATTCGCCCCTTTCTTGCCATGTTTTTCCAGTTCCTTGCTTCTATTCTCAGACATGGAAGGAGAGCCGACCCACTAGAAAAGTGCATTTAAAGTGTATCTATCTCCTCCTTGCGTGCGTTCTAGATAGAGAGAAGTCTTTTAATTCTATTTTGGATTGAAATGAGCCGCACCGCGTGCGCAGATATACAGAGAAAACTTAGGATCGCAGGAATTGCTGCCGCCGTAAGTAACCTGTTAGATATTTATGGGCTGCTTTCAGTTTCATCCAATGAGGGGCATGCCGCGTGGACGTTGTTTGTATTGACAAGTCAGGGTAGCATAAGCATGGTGTTCAACTGTTTGATATTTTGAATAAGGATGGCAAAAAAACTCAAAGGACCCGAAATTCGGAGGACCCGAAATGATCCGTCCCGAAAATTACCCGTCTTGTCGGGTCCGCTGGGCGGGTTCGGGGCGGGTTTTTCCCCCGTGGCGAGTTTCGGGGCAGACCCGCCCCGCCCCGTGACCCGGTAAAAAAAAAAATATTTAAATAATGAAATGAGATACTAAAATAAATTTGATGAAGTCCAGAATAATTGAGCCTTGGTGAAATTTAGGGATATGAGAATATACAACCACTATACCATTATATTGTTTATTGATTTTTTTCTTCAAATATATACATATTATTTTTAAAGTTCAAACTTAAAAATTCTAACTAGTTCAATGCCTAATTTTTTTCACGTAAAATTTCATTACCAATTTATTTTTTTTAAAAAAATTAAATTTCGGGTCATTAGTGGGGCGGGAGGTCGCCCCGACCCGACCCACCCCGCCCCGACCCACGACTACGCGGGGCGGGGTTACATGTTTTCGGGTCCAGGGCGGGGCGGCCCTGACCCGCCCCGAACCCGAACCATTGCCATCCATATATTTGAATTCAGAAGGATAAAGTGTGTTTGGTATTGTTTAACCCTCCGTTCGACAGATGTTAAATTATAAACAACACAATTTTTAATTTCACTTTTTAATCAAATATTTGCTCTTTTCAACTTTTAATAACACATTTGACCTAAAAACACAAATAACACCAATTATGAGACGTTATAACAATTTCCGTACACACTCAAAATGAGTTTTTTTAGATGAATACTGATTTTTAAGAGAAATTGATTTTTGAGCTTTTGTTGAAATGTCAAATATTGTGAGCTTGACTTTTAATGAATGATTGAGATTGAGTACTATAGAAAAATGAGAAAATTTTAATGAAAACAAAACAAGGGCTACAGTGTTTGATAGGAAAAGGTGGAAAAGAAATCAAATTCCATGTTAGTAGGTGATAAGTGTGATTTACACACTTATTTAGTTTCTAAATTAGTACTTTAATTGACAAGTTGAGCAAATTTTTACTTATATATTATGTTTATCTTGTACAATTAGGTACAATATCAAGTGAAAAGAAAATGGACAAGATTGAAGAGCAATTGAGCTAAAAGATACAAATTTGGTATCTAGGGACTTAATTGAAAAAAACAAAGTTTGAGGACTCAATTGTAACATTCCAAAAAGATGAAGGATCTACCTTGCAATTTGTGGAGGGCAAAATTGATATAAAAGTAAATTTTTGAGGATCAAATTGTACAATATCAAAGTTCATGGACTTGAAGTGCAATTAGCACTACCTTTAATTGGAAAAACAAGCACTTTGGACTATTTTGCTCACCTTCCAAAATCAGGGACCAAACATGCAATTTTCGAAATTTTAAATAGAAAACCTGATTTTGAAACGGGAGACCAGGCTGGGACCTTCTTCTCCCTTTATTTTTTTGGCTTCTGCCATTTTTTTTTTTTTTTTTTATGATACAAGTACCTCGAGACTTACCCCCAAGGTGACCCCCTCCTCACATGGAGGGGGTGGAGCCCACTTGAGGAATAAATCAAAGAGTATAAGGAGAATACATTTAAAATTTTAAGGTGAAGAAGTATTTGGAAAAATCATAGTAAAGCTTCAAAAAGGATTCTATTCATAACTTTGTATTTTCACATTTATTTTGTTATATTTGTGATGTATTATTATAAATATTTTCATGTGTATCATTTATATAACCTGAGATAATTTATGGTAGTAATTTAACCTAGCTTTGGTTAATTTTAATATTTGCTCTTTGATGATTAAATACTTAATTTCATGTGTATTTGTTATTGAGATTATTTCATATGTTTGTTTGATTACCAAATATGTGATTTGTGAAGTGTATGATGATCGAGAGATATTATGCATTTTAGACCAAATAACAAATGTTCTAGGCATTAATTTAAGAGATAGAGATATACTCATATCTCTGGGTGACCCGTTGAGTTATTTTCACAAAGAGTTAATGCAATTGATTGAGTTTTAATCGACATAGAGATATAGTAGGTTAAACCAATTGATTATGGTTAATTTCACTCGAGAGAGGTAATTAGCTAAACTTGAAAAATCGAGTATAACATTGTAAATGAGTAAGTTGTTAATTTGGATGTTGAGAAATTAATTAGGCAATGGTTAAATGAAACCATGAATCCCAACCACGTTTCCTTCCAAGATTTTCAAGAATTTTTTTATATTTCCTTCTTTAGTAGATTTTTAGTTATTTTCCAAAATCAACTTTTAATTGTGTGTTTTATTTGTTAAAATTAAATTAACTAGAGTATAATAGAGTATACATTCCTTGTGTGATCGACAACCTAGATTCGAAAAGTCCACTTTATTACTTGTATACGACCGTGCACTTGCAGTACACACATTTTTAGCAAATAGTAGGAAAACCTCCCCAAATAATTGATTTTCATGGAATTGGTTAATTTTGTACTTGAAATGATTGTAACTTAGAATTAGAATTCGAATTCCATATTCCAAACAAACACCTAAGTAGGAAAACTTTGATGAAAAATTAATTCATTTTCACCCAATTCTAGGCTATCAAACTTTAACAACCCGAAAATTTCATACCTTAGTTATTTATTGAGGGAGTCGGAATCAAGTATTTTTTTAGAAAAGAGCCAATTTCATGTTTCATATGATGAGATAGTATAGAAATTATAAGAAAACGGGATAAATTGACCTTTATTGTAATTATTGGAGGCTAAGTTGGAATAAAAGAAAGTTATGTATGAGGTTTGAGCTTAAATGGATTGAATATCATAGTTGAGGACTAGGCTGGAAATTTTAGAAATTCCTATTACTTGCAGTTTTGTCATTATGATGAACAGGACTTTGGGATCATTTTGTGGATTATGGAGTTATCTTTGGCTATTGTAAGTTACACCGTTTTATAGCTAATAATGAGATCTAAGTATTGATATCAAGTTTGATCACATTTGAGTTCGGGAAGTGCCTAAAAAGTCGAGGTAAAGTTGTATGTGAAAAGTAGTTGGAATGCTGAAAATCCTCAAAATTTAGGCCGTTCTCTTTGTATTTCGATTTTGAATTTTGAGTTTTGGATTTTGTTTTGAAATTTGGATTTTGGTTGTTTGTTTTGGGATTACTGAAAACATGTTCTTTTATGATTTTGGAAAACTGTTTTCAAATAGAATACTAAAAAATGAGTTTACTTTATAATTTTCTGATATATTTATGTTGTGATATTTTATATGTAAAAAATGGTTGATTTGTTGAATTATATTAATTTTAATGTCAATAAATCAGTTAGTTCTCTATGTCAATAAATTCATCATTAATATTGTTTTAACTAAACAAAAATCCAACCCATAACACAAAATCTTAACATGGATCTATATATAATAATGGCAAAATAATATAAGAACTTAAAGTGAAGGAAGTGTCTCATATTTACCAAAAAAAAATCTTAATATGGATCTATATATAATGGAAAAATAACATAAGAACTTCAAGTGAAGGAAGTGTCTCACATTTACAAAAAAAAATATATAAAAATAAAAATTAAAAAAAATCTTAACATGTATCTATATATAATGGCAAAATAATGTAAGAACTTCAAGTAAATGAAGTGTCTCACATTTACAAAAAAAAAAAAAAAACGCTTAACATGAATCTATATATAATGGCAAAATAACATAAAAACTTCAAGTAAAGGAAGTGTCTTACATTTACAAAAATAAATAAATAAATAAATAATTTACAAATATATATATATATATATATATATATATATATATATATATATATATATATATAATGGCAAAACAACATAAGAACTTCAAATGAAAGTAGTCTCTCACATTAATTAAAAAAAAAAGTCCAAAACACGCGTTTTGGCGTTTTGGACTTTTTAATACAAAATATCCAAAACGCAATAAATTGAGTTTCCTTTGTAATTTTTTTTGTGTTTTGGAAAACGCATTTCTGAAAATGGGCAAAGTGAACGTGTTTTTGGTATTTTCAAAAATCGAAAACTCAAAACTGGCTGAAAACAGCAAAGAGAACGGGGTTATGTATGAGCAGCCATTTTGGACATGTAGAACGGGCGGTATAATGATTTGCTTTCTTGGCATGTGTAACCATTACGAAGCTTGAAGTGTGAACTTTACAACGATACAAAGATTGAACAAAACAGAGCTCGTCTTGACCTTCAAATATTGACCCGAATGTAGCAATTTGAGATGGAAAAACCTAGAAATTTATTAATAAAATAATGGAAAAATGGACACTTAGCATTCCCATATTATTACTTTGAGGGCATGTTTGGCACATCAATTTATTTTGGTGAAAAGTAATTATTTACCAAAAGTTTTAGAGCTTGGAAGATAGAAAAGAAAGCTTTGAGGACTTAGTTTCAATTAATTTATAAGGTCCAAATTACATATGATAAGAAGTATGAGGGTTTATTTGACATATACATTATATATATACCCAATTAGATGAACTTTAGCCCCAATTCTTCTTCTTTTCTCGGTGGAGACAAGAGAGAAACTGCTGGACAAAAAATGGGGAAGAAGGGAAAATTTTCTGCTGGACGAGGCTATTAGAAGCCTGGTTAGAGGCTTAACGAGAGGCTTCTAGTAGCCTTTTGCAGTTCTGGGCAGATTGTTCTAAATTGTGAAATGCTCATTTTTTATGGATTTTCTAGGTAAAACTTGGACTAAGAAGTAACATTTTAGTATATTGAAGTTACTCTAATACTTGGTTAAATGATTGTAGGTGTATTGAATCAAAATCATCTTATCTAAATTAGAGGTGAGTGAAACTTGATTTGTGTAATATTGTGTTAAGTTTTTCGTATAGTGTTGGAGAATTATTCTTAAATTACAGAATTTAATATGTTCTTTATTGATTATGTTGATTTGCTAAACTATATTTCAAGATTTAATGTTAAGAACATAAATGCCTTCTAAGTGTTCGATGAAATGTATGAGTAAAGCATTTATGTATTTTCTTGCAATTTTTATTATGTGTTGTTTAGTTTCTGCAGTTAAGTAATATCCTTGACTAATTAGAGTTATATAATTGTGATTATTTAATACTTAATGTTGGATTTCATGCTTTTCCTTAACATTTTCACTTAGTACTAATCTAAAGTTAATTTTTGTTTAATAACTTATATTTCTTTTGGGATCTAAATAGCTACTGCAATAATTTTGTATTTTATTTAACTGCACTTTGGATCCTTGATTTCTATGAGAGTTATCATCACCAAGACAATATTGCATGGATATAAAATGAAGTAAAATAAGCTCTCAACTTCAAAAGTCACTTAATAATCCTTAATCTAGCATTTTCAGATTCTTGAAACGGTTTATTTAGAGTACTTTAAGCAAATTTTCAGATTCTTAACTAATGTCGATTTGATACTTTAAAGGGAATTTTTAGATTTTTAAATGATGATATTTGGATACTTTAAAGTTAAATTCAAATTTTAATAAGGATGTTTGAGTAGTTTAAAGTTAAGTTCAAATTTTGGATGAATTCATAAGCATTTTGTTGCAATTATATCTTTAAGTAGATGCGTCGAAGTTTATTTGAGATTCTTTAAATTAATTCCAGCAACTTATAAGTTCCTTGATCTTTATAACTTGTCTAAATTTAAGTTTACTCTTATTCACTTTAAATTTAGCAAGTTTTCTCTATTGAATGGTAGTTGCTCTTTAATTATGTGAAGCACATATGGGCTTAATTGATCTACTTAGAAGTTAAAGCTCCTGTTATGTTAAGTTCAAAGAATTCTATCTTGCATGCAAAGACTTGAGCAAGAGTAATGTGCTTTTATGTTGAATAAGTGAAGTATTTAGAAGTTTTGATTTCATGAGCATAAGATGTTGAGATTTAACTCTCATACAAAATTTTAAATGTATTCATGTTTCACGCTCTAAGCATGTAGTTAGGTTCAAAAGTATACCTAAGAATGTTAAGTATTCACCAGTTTGGGATTTTAGATGCCCAAAGGGATAATTCCCGTATTGTACCTGAAGGGTACTAGATTTGTATCGAAAGTGTATCACATCTTATATTCACCAGAATTGTACCGAAATGGTACTAGATTTGTGCCGAAAGGGTATCAGATTTGGAGAGTCCATGCATTACATCATGACATGCATATCCTTTTAATTACATTGTGTAAAAGAATGTTAGGTAACATGTGAATTCAAGTATTCTTATGTTGAGATTTCATGAGACAAGATGTTTCATATGGTAAAAGATACTTGAGATGATTCCGGACAAATTTATGTGAATTACTTATTCTTCAAAGTTAAGAGGTAGAGTGTAATTTGAGAATGATATGTAATATGCGAATTCAAGTATTCTTATGTTGAGATTTCATGAGACAAGATATTTTATATGATAAAAGATACTTGAGATGATTCTGGACAAATTTATGTGAATTACTTATTCTCCTCAAAGTTAAGAGGTAAAGTGTATGATTTATATTTATTCTTAAGTAAGTGAAAGTTTGACAAGAAAATATTGAGAATGATATAAACTTATATGACTTTATACACTTTCTGTAAAAATTAACCTCTTATGACATGTATCAAATTTTATTCACTGGACCATGTGGTTCATTGTTGTTTCATATCCCTTTTTACAGGCAATGGAGCATTAATTTTTCTATTGTGGATTCCCTATGGAGGATGCCGGCCGAGAATGAAGAGTACTTATTGGTAACCAAAACAGAGGAAAGATTAAGTCTTTTGTACTTAAAACTATTTTAGAATAAAATTTTATTCTTTTAGTATTTAAGAATTAAATACTATTTGGGGCTCGATTTTGAGATGTATAAATAGATTCTTATAAAAAGAAATGGGTCTTGTATTTTAAAATTCCTCTTGAGGTTTAAATATTATTTTTATGAATTATTGAAATTATTTTTAATGTTGTTGTTGTGAAAATGACATTATTATAGTAGGAAGGGTGATCCTAAATGTTTAACAGGGTAGACTCATCGTTTAGAAAATTTTAAAATGGTTCTAAACAGGTTTAGAAATAGTTTCTAGTAAATATCTTAAATCTGCCATGTTTCTGAAAGTACACTACTAGTAGCCTCTTTCAGCCATGTTTTCAGTACAGTGTTGACTATTAGAAGCCTCCTGCAGCTATGTTTTCAGTACAATGTTAGACTATTAGAAGCCTCCTACAGCTTGGTTTCTAATCCAGTGCAAGGCTATTAGAAACCTTCTGAAAACTGCTTTCTCTGTTCAAAGGCAATTGATTAAGTAAAGAGTTTATGTGTACATCTCATTGTATAAATAATCTATGTATATATTACTTCAAAAAAAAAAGCCTTAATTTTGGGGTCATGACACAAACGGACCCTTGATTTCATTTGTGATAATCGAAGCTTTAGTGTCTGTTAGGCATAATGAATTAAATGGGAAAAACACAAAATTTAATTTACACAATTTTTCATACCACTTTTTATTCACAGATATTTTTTCTCTCTCCAATTTATAACCTCACATCTTACCTAAAAAATACAAATAAATCAACCAAATAATTTCAATTCCATAATGGCAACCGCCGAACATGGCCTTTGTGATATATCTTAATTGAGTCATGTAATTTTATTTCATCTTAATCAGATCTCTATTATCAATTTACTTACAATGGTATAGTCACTTTTGAGCCTATCTACTAATTTAATGTCACAATTCGACCAAAAAAGTTAAAATTATCATGTATCTTACATAGGGATGACAGTAATACCCACGGACCAGATATTCGTTGAAGCCCGACATGGGTATGGGTAAGGTGTGAGTTTTACTACAAAACTCACACCCTACTCGCATATCCATTAATTTTCTTAAAGAATTATAGAATTTAAAATAAAAGTGTTTGTGTGAAAAAAAAATCGTTAAAAAAATAAAGGAGAGATATGACCATATATTGTCATTGGGAAGTAATTTTCTGAAATAATAAAATCGTTAAAAAAAATTCAAGTGTGTTATAAGTAAGGTCAATTTCTCTAATCTTCAATATGTCGTGTTTGGTAGCGAATTTTTGGTTAATTTCTATCATATTTTGATTGTTTTTATAATAAAATATTATATTTTTTTATCAACAGTAGTTACTACCTATAAAAAAGAGTCAAAAATTCATTTTTTAATCTCTATATCAACGTGAATCATGGAAGTTTTAAAGTTTGTCACACCAACATGTATATTAAAAAAATTAAATAAATAAATAATAAGTAATGAGTTTCAAATGGGTATAGAAGCGTATCCCCTTCGACCCGCCATTTTTAAATGGGTAATGGATATGGTATGAGTGTTGTAAATCTATAGTGGATAGGGTGCGGGTTTGACAAACATGACTCATACCCAACTCATTGTCATCTATAATCTTACATACCTGGATAAACATGACACATAACAATCATAACTTTGAAAATTACTTTTTAAAATTACGTTAACTTGTTCAACGGTGTTCAATCATCTTGGTTTGAAAAATTAAATTAAATGACTTAATTGAGATTTCACTTAAAGTTCAAATACTTAAACATAAAATGAACACATTTATTTACTTCGAAACGAGGTCTAATGAAGGATTGAGAAATTAATTGAGTTTAGGAATAGAGAATAAAGGAGTCATAATCATTCAAAGTAAAATTGAAGTTAAGTTATTCGATTGAAATAAATTAATATTGAGCAACCTAATTGAAATATGATCGAAAGTTCAGTGGCAAAAAATAAATTAACTAATATTTTATCAGTTCGGAAATAGAAGGCGGTGTAGATGCGTAGCAAATGCGTGGACTATAGCATGTTTTGCAGACCTGACGAGTGCGTACGAACAAGGTCAATTTATTTATTACACGTGGCTATGGAATTTTTTCAATTTTGACTTCACGTCTTCACCCAGTTGGGGACCTAATTTACACTTTTTCTTTTTTTTGATAAAAAATGTAAAAATACACCTTTTCATCAGTAGAGAAAATAAACAACGAAACAAAACACCAATTGTTTCGATTGATGATGTTATTATTATTTATTAATCAATAATAGTTGATTAGTACGTATTGCACGTTTTATTATGTGTAGGGTCGATATGTGAATAATGTTTTTGAAGTATTAAAACTATTTTTTAAAGTAATTGATATTTTTAAGGAAAAATTGTTAAAAAAATATATTTGCGAATAAATTTTTTTTGAAATTATGTATATGTATATCTATCTATACTACCTATAAATGTCACTTAAACGGGAGAAACTTTTTTGTATCATTTTAATCTTGATGAATTTTTATAATACACACTAACCATTACTTCATTATTATTATACTACTTTTTATTCATTTTATAATCATACTCAATTTGTTATATCTAACATTAATTTTCATTTTACGTATTTTTAAGAATTGATCCAATTATAACATCGATAAATATTCAATAATAACTCTCATAGAAAATAAAAATACGTGACTTTGGTTTAATTTTCTTTCTACGTATATATAAGAATGGATCCAATTATAATATTATTTGATTCTCAATAACAAACCCCATAGAAAATGAATATACATAACATTTTGTTTTTATTCCTCTCATATCAAAGTTTTCTATCATTTTTTCTTGATTGTCGATGGATTATTGATTTTTTTTATATTACGTCTTTTTTTTTATTCAATTCCCTTTTAATTTGGACCGTAATTTCATTTTTAAAGTTATACCTTTGGTATTTTTAAGAATTTTCAAGTTTTACAATGAACTCATCATTATTTCAAATTATGCGGATTCAATTTTTGCTGAATCTTTGATTTTAAAAGATTCAATTTGGAGATCTTAATAATATAAGTGTGGTATTTAATATCACATTTTTGACATAATAATATGATCAGGTGAGTTTAGTAATTAAAATTACTATTGTTCACTAAAAGTGTGTATCGCAAGCGCACGAGTCGCATACTAGTATTAGAGCGGACTTTTTGAGTGTGGATTGTCGATCCACAAGGAATGTATACTCAATTTCATTCTAGTTAATTTAATCTTAACAAATTAAATACAAAATAAAAAGTTGGATTTTTGTGAATTTTCTAAATTAAAGAAATTAACTTTAAACCAAATTAAAATAAGGGAAATGGAAGATAAAATAGTTAAATTCATGTTTCACTTAACTCTCGCTTAAGTAATTTCTCAACACATGTTTGAATTAATAAATTACTCATTTACAATGTCAGATCCGGTTTTTCAAGTTTAACTAATTACCTCTATCGAGTGAAATTAACCATAATCAAATGATTTAACCTACTGTATCTGTATGTCGATTAAAACACAATTAATTATATTAATTCTTTGTGAAAATAGTTTAAGGATCACTTTGGGATAGGAGTATATCTCTATCTCCTAAATTAATACATTGAACATTTGTTATTTGGTCTAAAATACACAATATTTCTTGATTATCATACGCTTCACAAAACATATATTTGGTGATCAATCAAATACATGGAATAATCTCAATAACAAATACACATAAAATAAGCTCAAGATTAATAAACAAGCATTAAAATTAATTAAACCAAAATAAGCTAAAATTGTACAACAATTATCCCAACATAAAACAACTAGCTGATTATATAAATATTCTACAAAAGATAAGATTTATGGAAATACATCACAAAGTATGAAAATTAAAGATTAAAATACAAGATAATAAAATAAACCACTTTCCTTGATATTTGCTTCAAAATTTTTTGAATTTTGCTTTGTATTTCCACCCAACTCATCGTTTTTTTGCTCCAATGGATGCTAGAAGATTGAAATCAAAAACTAAGACTAACAACTAAATTAAAACTAAATAAAACAAAGAAAGAAAAACAAAAGAAGAAGAAAAGAAAAGCAAAGAAAGAAAAGAGAGAAAAGAGGCTAGGGTTTGGTATCAAGATTGGGGATTGGAGAAGTGGGAGTATTTATACCCCAAAAATTAGACCAAAAAAAGTCTCCAAAAACACCCAAAACCAAGTCAAACAAGGCCTTAAGTCAAAATAATAATGGAAAAATTAAATAAAAGCCTACTTTTAGAGATCACATTGTAAACATATGCTGATAAAGTTTAACTGTTTTAAAATCAAGTGTTAATTACAAATTAAACTTGATTAATTAAATATTTTTTTTTGTTAAAATTTCAAACCAGTGAAACAACAAATATAAAGTCAAATCAACGAACACAACTCACGTCTTTCTAACTGGCCTCTCTCACTACCATCTCACCGGCCACCAGTCTCTATACCCACGTTCCCACCCAGGGCCGCCGTCGGAACATCCTTTCTCCAACCTCTCCTTGCTGCTAGATGGAAGCAGCAGCGATGTTGCTTACGTTGAAGCAGCACCGATCTGCTTCTCCGATGCTTAGATCTAGCACCAGCTCCGCTGCTTTGATCTAGCAGCAACGATGCCACCGCTCCCCCACTCCACAGTCGTTGCTGCTCCCCACCCCGTAAAGGTCGCTCGCCACTGCAACGCTACTCTTCGTTTTTCTTTTTTTCATTTTTGGGTTATCTGGTTGCTTTTTATGGTAGTGCTTGGTGGTGGCTGAGGTGGTGTGGTGGTGATTAGGGGTTGTGATGCTCGTGTGTAGTGTCATGATGCTCGTGTATGATGTATGGTTGCTGACTGTAGCAGAAAGGTGTTGCGTTGACTTGGTGCTGGTGGAGGTGATTGTGGTGGTCTCCAGTTGCAGTGGAGGGACGTTGGTGGAGGAGACTAATTAGTTTGGCGGTGGGGTGGGTCGGAGTTGGGGCACTTGGTGGGTTGGGGTTGCTTGGATAGGGATTTTGACCAATTATAGGTAATTGTGACCAAAATATCTACTAAATGTGGTTTTGTGTGACTTGTGATGAATATGGAATGTGGTCAATGATTATCTGACAAAAAATATGATTAATCGTGACCAAAAAAAGAATAAGTTGTCATCGATAAATAAATTATAATATATGACCGAACTGTGACTTTGTGTAACTAACTGTGACTTTATGGAGTGGGGTCGGGGTGGATAGGGTGAAATTTGTGACTAAATTTGTAACTTTGATCGAACTGTAACTTAGTGTGACTAACTGTGACTTTATGTGGTGTTACTTTTGTGTGACCAATTGTGACTTTATAATTGGTGTGGGGTGGGTATTGGGGTGTGACTTTTGTATGACCAACTATGACTTTGTGGTGTGGGGTGTGGTGGGGTGGGGTTGCGGTGGGTTAAAGTTTGCAACTAAATTTGTAATTGTGCGAATTGTGACATTGTGTAATCAAACTGCGACTTTGTTTGATCAAACTGTGACCTTATGTGACCAAAATGTGACTTGTGTGACCAAATGTGACTTTAGGGGTCTTGTTGAGTGGTGTTGGATGAATTTTGCAACTAAACTTGTAATTGTGACCGAAATATGACTTTTGTGTAATCAACTGTGACTTTGCTGATGGGGAGAGTGGGGTGGGGTGAGTAGATGAGGTTGGGTTGGGGTGAAATTTGCTATTAATTTTGTAATCGTGACTGAATTGTGACTTTGTGTAATCAACTTTGACTTTGCGTGTGGGGGTGGGTATGTGGGGTGAGGTAGGGGTGGGGTGCTGAATTTGGCTACTAAATTTGTAATTGTGAGCGAACTATGACTTTGTGTAATCAAATGTGACTTTGCAGGTTGGGTTGGGGTGGGGTGATTGGAGTGGGGTCAGGGTGATTTTTTTGACCAACTGTGACTTGTGGGGTTGGGGTGAGCAAGGGTGCAATTTGTAACTAAATTTGTAATTGTGACCAAAATGTCATTTTGTATGACCAATTGTGACTTTGTGAGGTAGGGTAGGTGGGGCAAATGGACGGGTAGGGTTGTGTTGGGTGGCAAAAAATAGTAGAAAATCATTCTTGGGGTGGGTGGGTGAGGGGGTAGGGTGGGGTAGGACAGAAATATGATTTTGTGTGACCAAGTTGGTGGACCAGCAGGGGTGGATGGTTGGGTGAATTTTTTAACTAAATTTGTTATTGTGGCTTTGTGTGACCAACTGTGACTTTGTGGGGGTGGGTGGGGTGGTATGAGGTGGAGATTGCAGTGAAATTTGCGATTAAATTATAATGTGATTTGTGACAGATCTGCCACCTACTTCCGCCACGGATCCACCACTACCACCATCACCACCACATACCACCGTTGCCACCTCACCACACCACACCACCACCATTTGCAACAAAAACAAAATAAACAAGGAGATGCGAGTTGCGCTGTCTCTGGTCCCCGCTGTGACAACACCATCAACGCATCTTCCGAATCTCAACTCTTGCTAGAAAATCCACAACTTACCAATAGGTCTTTGCCTCTTCGCCAATGTCCCCAACCCATACCATACGTCCTAACAATAAAAATTCAAATCCTCTCAAATTGTCTCTTTGTCGAACTCAACCACCACCCTACAACCTCACCACCGTCACCATTTGCACAAATTGACCACAAAAATCTGCATATCCATATGAGAAATAAAACATTAATGCCAATCGCAACACTGCCTCCCCGTCGCTCCAACAGCACCCAAATCACCTATCAAACCTCCACCGATAACCACCTGCCCGTCACTTCTAACACCACCCATGGGCTGGGTTGATATTTAGGGATTGGGATTGAAATCAGTGGTCGGTTGTGGAAGGTGTCTAGCGAGATGGTAGAGAGTGGTCGATGAATCTGGTAGGGTTTGAACCTGATAGAGATGAATATGAGGCTGCCAGTGGCGAGATCGCCACTGCTCCACCTCGAAGACGATGATCTCACCGCTACACCGTCAGTCGTCTGGGTGGGGACGGTAGAGAGAGATGGGCTCCGATCACGTGTTTGATGTGGTGAATGTGAATTCTCAAGGGTTTGGTTGGTATAAAAATAATTTAGTTAATAAAATATTTAATCAATAAATTTTAATTAGGTAATTAACACTTGATTTTTATAAAAGTAAATTTCCTCGTCTTATTTTTAAAATGTGATTTTTTAATGTAGGCCTCCATGTAATTTTCCCAAAATAAGATGTTGCAAAAGCTGGACACGTTTGCCAGCGCCCAGCATAAATGGGTAAATGGCATGGGCTTTCAAGTCCCACATCTTTTGGACTTCTTCGATTAGTCTCATATTTTTATTTTCATTACAAAAACATCTTGAAATATTTGCAAGGTAGGTCATCCATCTTTCTGAGATGTTGCAATTGAGTCCACGGACTTTTGATTTCTTTCAATTAGATCATTGGACATCAAATTTGCTCTTCTTTTAGCTCAATTCTCTTTGATCTTATCCATTTTTTCAATTGAGGTTGTTCCTAATTGTACAAGATAAACACAATTTATAAGTAGAAATTTGCTCAATTTCTCAATTAAAATATCAATTTAAGACCAAACTCTATCTATATATAAAAACAGAACAACCGTCGAAATCAGTTTTCCCGCCTAAAAGAATTTCATTTCTGAATAATATATTATTTATTTTTTTAAAAATGCTTGAAATGGAATGTAATTTAAATGATTTTGAAAAATTTTTCAGAGACCATTTAATGACTTACCAGTTCCAAGAAAGTGTAGTTTTTGTTGGAATATATGAAAGGAATATTTACTTAAAAGTGACTCTACATCTTCATGGCATGGAATTTGTCGCACATGATAGAGATGTAAGAGTACGTTTGATTGACTTAAATTTACTCTGGAAAATGAATGGAAATTTTTTTTTTTACTCTGCAGCTATTTAACCAAGAATTTTTTTTCTACCATTTGCTACACGGGCCAGATTTAGTCACTTTGGCTGGAAAATGATTTCTTTCGATTTTGCTAAGAAAAGGCTTTCCATGTTAGATGGAAAATTGTTTTCACCACGTTTGATCAATTTTGCTGTTGTTAATTGAAAATAACATTATCATTATCGAGTACAAATATGTTAAAAAAGTAATATTTTTTTTTATTAAAATAGCAAAATTTCACTTTCTTTGTTATATAAAATAATGTCAATCAAATAACAACACTCGAAAAATGTCCCACTTTTTTCACCTACAAAATTAAATCAATAAAACACTTCAATTGATATTTTCTTTCCACTCATTTTCCACCCTCGCAATCAAATACACCATAAGTATATTTCTGATATGAATATGCAATATTATAGAAAAGGAATATTTTACAATATTTGACTACAGTACTCAATCTCAACCATCCAATAAAAGTCAAGTCCACAATATTTGACTTTTCAATCAAATTTCAACCATTCATTCTCCTGAAAACAATATTCATTTAAAAAAAAATATTTTTTTAGAAAATATTAAACACACTCAATCTAGGGTAAGTACAATTTATATAATGTGGAAAATGAAGATTTTATAGTCTAGAAAAGGGACAATTTATATATCTACCTTAGAAAAAGAACAGTATAGGCTCGGTTTGTTAAAAAAAATTGTTTAAAAACTTGTTTTTTTTATATATTTTCTAGATAAAATGTGTGTGATTATTGAGTTGTAAAAAAAAGTTTAAAAACATGTTTACTAAACAGAGTCAAGTCCCTGAATTTTTATTACTGATGCAATGAAATCCACATGTTCTACCGAGACTACCAAATGCATTTGATCGAAGTTATTCCAAATTTTGTAATAGTTGGTGCATTACTTTTTTTTATTGACAAGATAGTTTTGCAAATATGATTCTTATCTCATGTATGCTTCTAATAGTGGGAATTTATAAATTTATTCTATAGAACATGATACCCGTGCATCGCACGGGTAAAACACTGGTAAGTGTATAAAGCACACTTATCACATCACCAACTTGAGCTTTTGTTCGTCTCGAGCAAAATTATCTACTAGTGCAATCAAGTAACATGGAATATAGATCAACAATGTTAGATAACTTGCAAATTACTCATGAGAGTAAAATTGTATAATCAATTCAAAAATATGCTTCCAAATAATACTACCAAAAAGAAGTTTAACTTATCCGACGTTCGATTGGTGTGCGTGTGCACAACCACTTTCAATCATCAATTAGGTTTGAAAACATTAAGAGAGGAGATATTTAATTTTCGTACTAATTCATCATTAGTGGTCAATTCTTTCCTTTCCCACTCATGACATTCATCCCCCAATTCATATTTCTTTTTTTCTTTCCCGAGATGCAATTCTAGATGGTACTGTCAAATCACTCATTTCTTTTTGCACTCTAGTTTGGTTGTGTTTTACCAGCAATTTCGACAATCTAGACATGCAACGATTCTCCACTAGATGAGTGCTTTGACATTCAAGCTTATACTAAGTGATAAGTGTGCGTTTTACACACTATTAATCTACCACCTTATGCAAGTACAAATGTATGATTTATATAAACTAATGTGAAGGTTGCTCGTAAATTCCCTACTGTTCGCTAGAAACACATCGCAAGTGCACGTATCGCATACAAGTGATAGTGGACTAAATGAGTCCAGTTTATCGATCCCACAAGGATTGTCTATTTCAATGACACTCTAGTTTAATCAATTTAAACAAGAAACACACACAATAAAGTTTTTGTTTTGGAAATATTTTAGTACTAGAATTAAAATCACATTTGTAAATAAATAAGTAGAAAAATGGTGATAACTTGATGATAAAGGAGTGTTGGGATTCTTGATTCCACTTGACCATTACGAAATTGAATTCTCAACAATCCAAAAGAAATGTAATTTACTAGGCATGTTAGATCCGATTTTTCAAGTTTAGTTAATTACCTCTCTCAAGTGAAATCAACCCTAATTAGTAGAATTAACATACTATATTTCTATGTCGATTAAAAAGTAAAAACACACCAATTGCATTAAACATTTGTGAAAATAACTCAATTGATCATCTAGGGTTTTAGGTATATCTTTATCCTAAACAAGAACCTAGAGCAAATATTGTATTGATCTAGAATACACAACAATTTCTCAATAATTGCACATCCCATGAAATCCAAGAATAAATTTGACCACAATAAATGCAAGTCAATAAATACAACAATAAATGCACACGATAATAAATAGCTTAAATTCTTAATACAAGCATTAAAATCAACTAAGCTAAGTCAAGTTTGATCAATCATCCCAACAAAAAATAACTTAACCCATAGTGAAATAACAATAAAACTCAAGAATTAAATACATCATTTCAACAATGGATTAAAGTATATGAAGAAATATAAAGATTTAATATAAAAACCTTCCTTCAACAATGTTTGAAGCTTCAAAATATCAATGTTTTTCCACAATGTTGTAGGTATTTCTTCCCTTCATCAACCAAAATAACTAAATAGAAAAGAACTTTACAAGAAAAGTGGAGTAAATGTAGAGAGAAATGTAAGAGAAAATGTGTTTAGAGATGGAAAAGGGGCAAGAACTCCCTCAAACCCTAGCAAAAATCACTAAAAAACACCCAAAATTGCGTAGATCCGCGTACAACAGCATTTGGGCCAAACCTAGTCGCACCGGGTCGACCCAATTAATTTTTTTTAATTTGTACCGCGCAATCGCGCGGTACACTTTCAAATGGATCTACTTCGATACCTTGAGCCGCGCACGCCACCTGGTTCGGACCACGCGTTTGCGTGGTTCAGCTGAGTGAGTGTTTGCGGTCTGGTCCTTCAATTAATTGCCTCAAGGTCCTCCAACTATCAAAGTTGGTTAACTTGGTCCCCAAAATTTCTGGTTTCTTTAAAATATGTCCTTCTAAAATTGCATTTTAGGTCCTTTAACTTTTAAAAACTTGCAATTTAGTCCCTCGGTCAATTGCACACGCGGTATACAACTTTCTAGAAGTGACAATTTGGTCCCCAAACTTTGAATCTTTGATAGATTTGACTATTTTCTCTTCAATTTCTTCAATTATTCATCTATTTAGATTCTTTCTTGTGCTTTCTCCATGAAATTGAAGGTTAAACCTATTTAACCACAAAATATGCACAATTAAATAAATATTTGTCTAAATTACTCAAAAAGTACCACAAAAAATGTATGAATTATGCATGTAATATGCACTCAACACCTACTCCCTTAAGCTTTCCAATTGACCCATGTAGCGAGCTTTAGGTTGGTAACACCCCGATTGTTTTAAGATCAAAGGGTACCAGGTTTTGAAATACCCCTACGGACTTAATAACTCGAGTAAAAAAGGATACGAAGTGAGGTAGACTTATTAAGAAAATGCAATGATATTTTTTTTGTGTAACCTACTCATTAAGCTTTCTAATTAACCCATGTAGCGAGCTTTAGGCCAGTGACTCCCAAGTTTAAAACTTAAGGCACCAAGTTTTAAGATACTCAGACGGGCTTAATTACTCGAGTTATAAAGACTCCGAGATAAGGCAATGCAAGAATTAAAATGGGCTTAGACTTAATTGGAGGAAGCACCATTCTAAGACTTTTGGGCTGGGATTTAATTTTGGAAAGCCCAAACTAGGGACAAGGAAAGGAAGGGCACGAGATAGAAAAAGAGAGGAGGGCAAGAGAAAAGGGAGAAGAAGGGAATTGCTGGAGGACACCTAACGTTTTGGAAGAAAAAAGAAGGAGAGGAAGCAACCACACGTTTCGTCACTTTTCTAGAGTTTGATTTAGAGATGTCAACGAGCCGAGCCGAAGATCAAGGCTCGAGCTTTTAAGGGTCGAGCTTTTTTTGGTCCGAGCCGAGCCGAGCTAAAGCTCGTCCCCAAAAATAAGGCTCAACTCGAGCTTTAGCTCAAGCTTTTTCCGAGCCGAGCTGAGCCGAGTCAATTCCCGAACTTTTAATTCTTTTAAATTTTTATAGCAAAAATTCATAAAATCTGTTTGAAAATGTGTATATATAGCAAGTTGGACCGAGCTCAAGCTCCCATCGAGCTTTTTTAGCGGGCTTTTTTTTTGCTCGAGCCGAGCCAAAGCTCGTCTCTCAAAAAAAAGCTTGGCTTGAGATTTGGCTCGAAATCTCGAGCCACGAGCCGAGCTTAGCCCGAGTTTTTTTTGAGCCGAGCTCGAGCGGCTCGAGCCGACGAGTCGTTTTGCCATCCCTAGTTTGATTACAATTTTTATTATTATTTCTTTTAGTTTTTATATTCAAAATATTTATGGATAGCTAAATTCATTATTCCAGTTCAAGGTTATTCGAAGTTTTGATTCACTAAGAATTGTGAGATCTAATTAAATTTAATTGTTTCTTTAATTGTTCTCTATTTATATGTCTTTTGCTTATGAATTGAAATTGTTATTTTGATTGATTAATTCAAGGTGCACGTTGTTTTAATTGTCAAAATGATACTTGGTCAATTAGGAATCTAAATCCGTAATTGTTTAGGTTTTCTAATATAAGTGACAAATAACATAGTTAATTATAGATTGATTTTTGACTCATGTTATGAAGACATATAACCTAATTTAAATGAATCACGCGTGTGGATTTTTTGGTTAGAATTGGTCGTCTCTCTAGAAATTAATGCTATTGGTAAATTAAATCCTACGATCGTATCTAGGGTTGTTTATTGATTAGGGAAATAATCAACGAGCGTCTCTTGATTATTGATAAAGTAAGGAGCGATTGATTGTTAGATCGTATCAATGACCATAATCAATTTAGAGAATGATTTAAGAATTTTATTTTTGCATCTATGATCAATTCCGTGAATCGATACTGAGATTATACCTTGAGCTGGATATTTGTTTAATTTTATTTCCAAAAATCTTAATTTCGTACTCGTTTATTTATAATTTGATTTCACATTCAAAAATTCAAACTCCCCCTTGTTTTTAATTCATTGCTTTTGATTTTCCCGAAGAATTAAATCTAACCAGTCTCTGTGGATTCGACCTTGCTCACCACTAATACAATATATTTTTATAAGAGTAAGAAAACATTATTATTTGTTGGATTCGACACCCATCAATTTTTTGTCGCCGTTGTCGGGGACTGGTGTTAATCAGATTTAGTTTTTCATTTACTGTTATCTATTTATTTGTTTATTTATTTTTATATTTTTTTGCTAATTTCTTTATTTCTTTTATGCCCCGTTATTCTCGTACAGGTGAGTTGCAATTCGACCCTGAAAGTGAGAAGACGGCTCAGAAATTGAGGAAGGAAACCAATTTGCGCAAACGAACCAGATTGAATTTAGTAGCTGACCCGACATATTCAACAACTGATTCTTCTAGTGGTTCTAAAACTGAACAAGAAAAAGCAATGGCCAGTGAGGAACGAACTTTAAGGGAATTGGCTGCACCAAATGAAAATCAACAGCCACTTTGCATTCAGTATCCAGTCTTAGATGTGGGATTTGAATTGAAATCTGGACTGATCCATTTGCTACCCAAATTCTATGGGCTCGAGAATGAAGATCCCCACAAACATCTAAAGGAATTCCACATGGTGTGTTCAAGTATGAAACCACAAGGAGTGACTGAAGAACAAATCAAGCTGCAGGCTTTTCCATTCTCACTAGCTGACAAAGCAAAAGATTGGCTGTTCTATCTACCACCAGGTTCTGTAGCTACATGGACAGGGATGGTCAGATTGTTTCTTGATAAATATTTCCAGCCTCAAGAGCTGCAAATATCAAAAGGGAGGTATGTGGAATTAAACAGAGAGATACTGAAACCTTGCATGAATATTGGGAAAGGTTTAAACTGTTGTGCGCAAGTTGTCCTCAACATGGAATTTCTGAACAATTACTCATTCAATACTTCTATGAGGGATTGTTACCAATGGAGAGGAAAATGATGGATGCAGCTAGCGGAGGAGCCATAGTGAATAAAACCCCAACTGCAACACTACCAATTTTTGGATCCAAGATTTCAACCGCTCCATAAGGGTAAACAGTTTGCACAATGTAAGGACCAATCCATTTAGTTCTCAACTTACCAGGGAACGGATGAAGCTTAGAGTCATATAGCAATACTTTTTGAGAAGGAAAAAATGATTTTCTAAAAATTTTCTTATCATGAAAAACTTTTATTTTCTCTTTTGAAAATTTTGCATTCTCATATGCTTCCAAACGCAATTCATCTAACTCATTCAATTTCAGTTTCCTAAATTCACCAGCTTGATCTTAATCAAAGTTGAGTGTTTTGATTGCCCAATAAGCTTTACGTTCAATTTCAACTGGCAAATGACAAGATTTTCCAAATACAATTCTCTAGGGAGACATTCCAATAATAGTTTTAAACGCAGTCCTATAGGCCCATAAAGCATCATCCGATTTTATAGCCCAATCTTTTCTATTTGGATTCACTGTTTTTGTCAAAATACCTTAAATTTTTCCATTGGCTAGTTCAGTTTGACCATTAGTTTGAGGGTGATAGGGAGTGGAAATCTTATGCCTAATGCCATATTTCTTTAGCAAGGTTTCAAAAGGTTTATTACAAAAATGTGTTCCTCCATCGCTAATTATGACCTTAGGCATACCAAACCTAGAAAAAATATGTTCTTTCAAAAATTTGAGCACAACTTTATGGTCATTTGTCCTACATGGTTTGTTTGTTCTTGGATGTGCTCTCTTGTGCATGCCATTGTAGTTTCTTGACTCAAGTGCAAAATATAGTAAAGGCATTAAGTGAAGCCCAATTTGACCTTCTAAAATGGCCTACCATGATACATGTACCAATAGAAACCTCTTTGAGCTTTAGCCTGTCTTTGGAATTTTGTTACCACGCTACAAGTCATGGATTCCCGTTCTTTCACGTAACCTCTATCTTGAACCCATAAGAGAGGAATTTCACAAGCTTGTATTGATTGAGAAATATGAGACAGACTTAGCTTCAAAAAAATGGGAGCTTTCACTTTGTGTTATTCAATGTTTGAGTGATAATGGGGTCAAAAAGAAATCAAGTTGTGAAAAAAAAAAAATCCTGTGAAGAAAATAAACCCCACGTGCATAATAAGAGTCAAGGGCTGAATCGATTGGATGATAGGAAATTATGTAAAAATCATATTGAAAGGTGGAGGAAGAGATTATCGTTTTGAATTGAATCAGCTTGTGAACTCTCCTCTCAACTTAGCTTAAATATTTTCCTTTTATCCTACCTAACCCGAAGCCCCGTTACAACCAAATAAATATCTTTACTTTGCACTTGTATTATTGTTAGCTCCGGTCATGACATCTGAGCAGTCTGTGGCAATGAACTCTCTATGCAGTGAGCTGAGTGAAAATTCTCACCCTTATACACTTTGTACGAAGAGAGAAATACCTTGTGAGGGTGTTTACTCCCATTACATGTGCTTATGAGTGGTTTGAATTGCTTGGTCTATATTTCGTGCTTTCAAGTTGATTGAAATTAACACCCATGTTGTAATTCATTGATAGTTGTTGAAGGGATACTCATGAGAGGTGAAATGATATAAAATACACTGGGGTATGGAGTGATTTGATTGAAGTACATGGATTTTAAGTGAGCTCTTACGAAGAAGTTCATATAATTCCTTCAATGAAAATAGCCAAAAATGTATCATTTTAATCCCACCTTACCCAAGCCCCATTGCAACCGGTGTTAAGACCCTTACTTTGCATTCAAAACCATTGGTGACTCATTTCAAAAAAAAAAAAAAAAAAAAAACCATTGGTGACTCCAATGTGATATATTAGCAAACATATGGTAAGAGTTTTCTATGCTTTGACTTGAGAGTACATATCTACTTTACACCCTAAACACTTTGAGCGTATTATGTGAATCCAATGTGAGGTGCTAAATCCCACCACATGTGGATTTTGAAAAAATTGTTAAGTGACTAGCCTTGTGTTGAATTGTGGAGTTAGAAGAAGGAATGATGATGAGACCAATTCATTAACTTGAGCTAGATTATGCTTGAGAACAAGCATTGTCTAAGTGGGGGGGGGGAATTTAATAGGGTGCACAATAGTTGTTTTATTAGTGATTCTTCTTCTTAATTCAATGACTTTAAATGCTTAAATTTTGAATAGTAATCATATTTTATGTTTTGTGAATTAGGTGGGGAATTGAGATCAATTCGACTCAAATATCACAAATTAGGAAGAAGAAATTTGGAACTTAAAACTACACAATCAAAGGAGCACTTGACATAAGGCGTGGGCACGCCTTATTGTTGAGGAAGTCTGCTGTCTCAAATTATTAAGGGGCTTTACACAGTTTTGGTGGATGAAATTAAAAGGCCAGCAACACAATTGGGAAGAAGCCCAGAAGCTGAAGAATATACTCTTGTAATAAAAGGAAGTCGGCAACTAATTTATGAAAAAAAAAGTGAAGGATTCTTGGACGAGACTTAATTGGAGGAAGCACCATTCTAAGACTTTTGGGCTGGGATTTAATTTTGGAAACCCCGAACTAGGGACAAGGAAAGAAAGGGCACGAGATAGAAAAAGAGAGGAGGGCAAGACAAAAGGGAGAAGAAGGGAATTGCTGGAGGACACCTAATGTTTTGGAAGAAAAAAGAAGGAGAGGAAGCAGCCACACGTTTCGTCACTTTTCTAGAGTTTGATTACAATTTTTATTATTATTTCTTTTAGTTTTTATATTCAAAATGTTTATGGATAGCTAAATTCATTATTCTAGTTCAAGGTTATTCGAAGTTTTGATTCACTAAAAATTGTGAGATCTAATTAAATTTAATTGTTTCTTTAATTGTTCTCTATTTATATGTCTTTTTCTTATGAATTGAAGTTGTTATTTTGATTGATTAATTCAAGGTGCACGTTGTTTTAATTGTCAAAATGATACTTGGTCAATTAGGAATCTAAATCCGTAATTGTTTAGCTTTTCTAATATAAGTGACAAATAACATAGTTAATTATAGATTGATTTTTGACTCATGTTATGAAGACATATAACCTAATTTAAATGAATCACGCGTGTGGATTTGTTGGTTAGAATTGGTCGTCTCTCTAGAAATTAACGCTATTGGTAAATTAAATCCTACGATCGTATCTAGGGTTGTTTATTGATTAGGAAAATAATCAACGAGCGTCTCTTGATTATCGATAAAGTAAGGAGATAGGTTGTTAGATCGTATCAATAACCATAACCAATTTAGAGAATGATTTAAGGATATTATTTTTGCATCTATGATCAATTCTGTGAATCGATACTGAGAATATACCTTGGGCTAGATATTTGTTTAATTTTATATTTCCAAAAATCTTAATTTCGCACTCATTTATTTATGGTTTGATTTCACATTCAAAAATTCTAAGCCCCCCTTGTTTTTAATTCATTGCTTTTGATTTTCCCGAAGAATTAAATATAACCAGTTTCTATGGATTCGACCTTGCTCACCATTAATAAAATTTATTTTTATAAGAGCAAGAAAACATTATTATTTATTGGATTTGACACCCATCATATAGTAGGTTAATTCCACTAATTAGGGTTAATTTCACTTGAGAGAGGTAGTTGACTAAATTTGAAAAATCGGATCTAACATGATTAGTAAATAATATTTCAATTTCTATGTTGAGTTGTCAGTTAGATATAGGTCAAGTGGAATCAAGAATCCCAACTCTCTTTTATCATCAATTCATCACTTATTTTCCATTTAATTACTTAATCTATTCTGGATTTAATTTTAAGTCTATCACAATTCCGAAACCAAAACTTTATTGTGTGTGGATTTATTGTTGGATTTGATCACACTAGAGTGTAACTAGAATAGACAATTCTTGTGTGATCGATGAACTGGACTCATTTGTCCACTATTACTTGTATGTGACACGTGCACTTGCAGTGTATTTATAGCGAACAATCCTCAGGCACACATCTTCGAATTATTTGGTCCGGACCCCCCTTTTGAACAAAAATGGGTCGTCCCAAAAATAATGCTTGATATTCGAGAAGAACTTTTTCCTTGGTTGACAAGAGCGGTCCGGGGGAGTGATACCACTTGCTAGAAAGTCCACATGATCTGCATACAATGGTGAACTAGAAACTTGTAAAAGATCCATGATTTGAAAAAGTTGATCATCCAGGAATACCTCACTTATCTCTTCATCAATAACCACTTCGGTTTGCTCAAGTATATACAAGTGATCGGCTACAAGACTCTCGGTCCCCTTTTTTGATGAATCTCCAAATCAAACTCATGATATAATCAACCTCGGCTTAGTATCTTTCTTTGCCAACAAATATTTGAGGGTGAATGGTCAGTATAGACAATCACCTTGGAACCAATGAGATAAGATCGAAACTTATCAAAAGCAAAGATCTTCTCGGTAGTAGCATAATTCAATTGGGCATCGGTCACGGTTCTACTATCATAGTAGATGACACGCAAAATTTGTCTTTTCTTTGCCCCAGTACCGTCCCAATGGCATAGTCATTTGCATCACACATAAGCTCGAAGGGTAAATTCTAATTCGGAGTCACAATAATAGGTTTCATGATGAGTTTCTCTTTAAGGGTGTCGAAAACTTGGAAATAATCTTGAGAGAAATCAAATGTGGTACTATTTTTGAGTAATGAACAAAGGGGCTTGGTGATTTTTGATAAGTCATTAATGAACCTCCTATAAAATCTGCATTCCCCAATAACTTCTTATACCCTTCACCGAGGTTGGGGAAGGTAGTTTCTCAATAACTTGAATTTTTGCTTTATCGACCTCAATCCCCTTATTTGAAATCCGATGTCTAAGAACTAAGCCTTCTCGAACCATGAAATTACATTTTCCCAATTTAACACCAAATTGGTATATTCACATCTCTTTATCACCATATTCAAATCATTCAAGCAATCATCAAATAAAGTGCTAAACACCGAAAAGTCATCTATAAATACCTCAATAAATTTCTTCACTATGTCGGAGAAAATAACCATCATGCATCGTTGAAAAGTGGCGGGTGCATTGCAAAGACCAAATGACATCCTGCTATATGCAAAAGTTCCATATGGGCATGTGAAAGTTTTCTTCTCTTTATCCTCCAGGGCTATAGAGATTTGATTATAGCCCGAATACCCATCTGGAAAGCAATAATGAGGATGACCCGCCAATCGCTCAAGTATTTGATTAATGAATGGAAGGGGAGAATGATCATTCCTAGTGGCATTGTTGAACTTGCAGTAATCAATGCAAAATCTCCACCCCATCATCGGCATTGTAGGAATAACCTCATTATTTTCATTTTCCACCACCGTGACACATCATTTGTTTGGCACTACTTATATGGGGCTCACCCATGCACTATCCGAGATTGGATAGATAATGTTTGCATTAAGCCACTTCACCACTTTGGTATTCACAACTTCTTTCGTGTTAGGATTCAATTGACATTGATGCTCAACCGAAGGCTTGAAATCATCCTCCATAAGAATTTTGTGCATACACAATGAAGGGAAAATACATGCTCCCTCAATACCCAAAGTAATTTTTTTTTCCTCCACTTCACTTAAAGAGTTAAAAATAATAACCGGGAGGGTAGAAGATGCTCCCAAATAAGCATACCTCAAATGAGAAGGAATATGCTTTTGTTCAAGAGTTGGTACTTTCTCGAGGGATGGCAATGATGGTGAAGAGCACTTCTTCAACTCCTCAAAATAAGGAGATTTCTTGTCTTAATATGGTGGTGAAGCCTCCAAGTAATAAGACATTTGTTTAAATTCATGATCCTCATCCTCAATATTCAAAGAATGAGCAATGCAAGACTCTATTGGGTCTTTAGAAATCCCAAGATTGAAAGTGTTGGCCACTAGATGATTAATTGCATCCGCCCAAAAACATGAATTGGACTCCGAAGGATATTTAATGGCCTCCAATACATTGAAAGTGACTTGCTCGTCTTGCACTCTCAATATCAATTGACCTTTTTGTACATCAATGAGAGCCCTCCCGGTTGCTAGAAATGTCCTTCCCAAAATGATTGGGATTTCATGGTCTTATTCCATGTCAAGAATAATAAAGTCCATCGGAAAGATGCATTTATCTACCTTTACAAGAACATCCTCAATTTATACCCCGTGGATATTTGATGGATCTATCCACCAATTGTACAAACACAGCGGTTACTTTAGTTTCTCCCAATTCAAATTTCCTGAAAATGGATAAAGGCATCAAGTTAATGCTAGCACCAAGATCATATAAAGTTTTACTAAAATTTATATCACCAGTAGTGCATGGAATAGTAAAACTCCAGGATCTTTGATTTTGGAGGTAGCTTGTTTTGTTTGATTGCACTACACTCCTTCGTTAGCATCACAGTCTCAAGCTCTTCAAGTTTTCTTTGGTGGATAGAATATCCTTCATAAATTTGGTATTTGAGCCAAGGCATCGATGAATGGAATTTTGTTGTGTAGCTTCTTGAACACTTCCCAAAAATTTGCCAAACTGACTATCAACCTTTTTTTTTGGCAACCTTTGAGGAAAGGGAATAGAAGGAACATAACCTTTGATTGGTGTTGGAGCCTTTGATGTTGATGGTCCCGATTAACTTTCCTTGGTCACTTCAACAACTTCTTTGGGTTTTTGAAAGGTTTCATCTTCTTCAACAGGAACCCTAGTTGATTGAGCCATTGGTTGTAGAACTGTGATCTCGGGTAATTGTATCCCACTCCTTGTAGTAATAGATTGAACATTCTCTCTTGGATTTGTTTCGGTGTTGCTAGGAAAAACTCCTTGTTGCCTTTCCGAGAGAAGTTTTACTATTTGGCCCACTTGCTTCTCTAAATTTTTCAAAGAGGCATCATTGCGTTCTTGATATTGTAATTGATGATTTGCTAACTTGGTGATAGCTGATAAGTGTGCTTTACACACTTATTTAGTTCCTAAACTAGCAATTTAATTGACAAATTGAGCAAATATCTACTTATATATTGTGTTTATCTTGTACAATTAGGTACAACCTCAATTGGAAAGCAAATGGACAAGATTGGAGTGCAATCAAGCTAAAAGAGGAGCAAATTTGATGTCCAAGGACCTAATCGAAAGAAATCAAAAGTTCGGGGGACTCAATTGCAATATCTCAGAAAGTTGGAGGACTAAAGATGCAAATATTTCAGGGGCATATTTGTAATAAAAGTCAAAATTTGAGGACTAAATTGAAGAAGACCAGAAGTTGGAGGACCCAATTGCAAATCATGGAAAGACGGAGCTGCAGGTGAACCATGCGATCGCGTGGATCTATCATGTCGCGTTCGCGAACTAGGCCACAGATCCAACCCAAGAGATTTCAGCTTAACCACGCGATCGCGAGGCACTCAGCCACGCGATCGCGTAGGCAACTTTCTGGCCAATACCAGATTTTATTTTCTGTTTTTTTTTTTAATTTTAAGTTAAGGGCGTGTTTGGCTCAATTGGGGACGCGTTTTTGGACCTTTTTAGGTCAGATTTTTGGGGGTATTTATACCCCCACTTCTCTCTTCACTTAGGATCCCAATTTTCTTGTAAAACCCTAGCCCCCTTCCCTCTTTTCTCTCTTTTCTTTCTTTTCTTTTATTTTCTTTGTTTTTGATTTAGTTTGTAATTTAGTTGTAGTTTAGTTTTGTTTACATGTTGCTAGTCCCCATTGAAGTTATGAAGAAAAAAGTGAGGTGAAGATTCAAAGCAATGGTGAAGGAATTTTGGGGCAAAAATCAAGGGAAGTGATTTATTTCATTATCTTGTATTTTTAATCTTTGATTTCTATATTTTGTGATGTATTTTTGTAAACCTCAACTTTTGTGCAATATTTATACAATGGGCTAGTTGTTTTATGTTGGGATGATTGATGTAGCTTAACTTAGTTTAAGTAATTTTAATGTTTGTTTATTAATTTTGAGCTTATTTCATGTGTGTTTGTTATTGAGATTATTCCATGTGTTTGATTGATCACCAAATATATGTTTTGTGAAGTGTATGATAATCGAGAGATATTGTGCATTTTAGACCAAATAACAAATGCTCTAGGTTCTTGTTAATGATAGAGATATACCTTAAACCCTAGATGATCCATTGAGCTATTTTCGCAAAGAGTTAATGCAATTGATTGAGCCTTAATTGACATAGAGATATAGTAGGTTAAACCAATTGATTAGGGTTAATTTCACTCGAGAGAGGTAATTAGCTAAGCTTGGAAAATAGGGTCTAACATTGTAAATGAGTAATTTATTAATTTGCATGTGTTGAGAAATTACTTAAGCGAGAGTTAAGTGAAATCATGAATCCCAACTATTTTATCTTTCATTTTCTTTATTTTAATTTGGTTTAAAATTAGTTTCGTTAATTTAGAATTGTCACAAATCCATCTTTTATTTGTGTGTTTCATTTGTTAAGATTAAATTAATTAGAGTATAATAGAGTATACATTCCTTTTGGGATCGACAACCCGGACTCAAAAAGTCCACTTTATTACTTGTACGCGACCTGTGCGCTTGCGGTACACTATTTTGAGCGAACAATAGCCTCTTCCCATCTCTCTTTCTTATCTTGTGGCTTTGGATTCACATTTTGATTGTTGCCATAAGACAGATTGGGACGACTCCTCCAATCGGGATTATAAGTAGAAGCTTAAGGATTGAAACCTTGATGTTGGAAATTTTGAACATAAGAAACTTGCTCGGTAGATGAAGATCCATTTGCCATCAATAGATACATTGATCTTTGATGATTAGCCCCACATGGGTTTGAACCATGTTGACGGGCCGAGAAGTTGAAGTAGAAAGCCCTTCCACTTTCTTGGCTAAGGAGTTTATTTTTGACAAAACAAGTGCAGAATCATTACCCACACGTGCACCACTAGAACTTCTTGGTACACCTCTGTCCGGCCACATGACACTTTGTTCACTCATGATCTCGAACAAGTCATAAGCTTCTTGAATGGTCTTTGTTTTGATGGACCCATTAGAGGATGAATCAACATTTGAATGGCAAAGAGGAGTTAGCCCTGTATAGAAGTGGTTGACTTATTTCCCCAATGTGATTCCATGATTTGGGAACTTTCTAAGCATATCTTTAAACCTCTCACAAGCTTCATGAAAACTTTCCAATTCAAATTGTTGGAATGTGGTAATGTCATGCTTGAGTTTAGCAACTCTAGCAGGAAGGAAGAATCTTGTAGAGAATCTTTGAACAAACTCCACCCAACTAGTTATTCTCCCCTGAGGCAAAGTGTCATGTCATTCTCTTTCCTTGTGATTCGAGGGAAAATCTACCCTCCAAGTATAAATGGGTCAAGTTATAGCCTAGCAATAATCTAGAGTCATTCTTCCTAAGGATTTTTGTGGTATAATTATATTTGCTAAACTCTTGTCTCTAATTATGATTTCAGTATTACTCAGATGAATAGAAAGAGGATAAAATTAAAATGCAATAAAAGAGAAATTTGAGTGGAGTTATTCTTTCACAGTCAAATGGGGTTTAAAAATAAGATTAGCGTGAATATCTTGAAATTAACCCTAATTAGTGGAATTAACCTACTATATCTCTATGTCGATTAAAAAATCACCAATTGTATTAAACCTTTATGAAAAAAACTCAATGGATCATATGGGGTTTAAGGTTTTTATCTATCCTTAACCAGAACCTAGAGCATGTATTGTATAGATCTAGAATATACAACAATTTCTCAACAATTGCACATTCTACAAAACCCAAGCATTAATTTGGCCGAAATAAATGCAAGACAATAAATACAACAATAAATGTGCAAGCTAATAAATAACTTAAATTCTCAATGTAAGCATTAATTTCAACTGAACAGGTCAAGTTTCCTCAATCATCCCAACACAATATAAATTAGCCAATAATGAAATAACAATAAAACTTAAAGTTTAAGCACATCATTTCAATAATAGGTTAAAACAAACAAGGAAATGAAGATTAAACAATAAAACCTTCCCTCCAACAAAATTCTTCACTTCAACACTTGAATATTCATACACTTTGCTGCAAGATTTTCCTTCTTCAATCAATATTCAACCACCAAATACAAAATTACAAGAGAAACTAACTACAAAATCTAAGGAAAATGAAAGGATTTTAGAGAGAAAATAAAAAAGAGGCAAAGAGTGACTAAGAACCCTAGAAAAAATGAAGATTGGCCCTTTAGAACCCCCAAAATTTGACATAAAAACCCCAAAAATCGGTTGAATCCGCGAGAGATAGCATTGGACCTTACCGGGTCGACCCGGAAGGCCCAACTTTTTTTTTTGAATTGTAAAGCCATGCGATCACTCGGTATTAAACCACACGATCATGTGGTTCTCCCAAGAACAAAACTTTAACATTTTGTCCACTTGCTTTGGTGACCCGCGATTGTGCCTTAGATGAACCACGCAATCGCGTGGTTAAGCTGTCACATCCATCTATTTTTCTTTTGCAATCAGTCCTCCATCTATCAAGTTTGATCGATCTGATCCCAATACATTCAGATTTCTTTCAATTAGGTCCTTCCAAAATTGCACTCGAGGTCCTTCAACTTTTGGAAATTGTGCATCTGGATCCCTCTTTTAATTGCAAGTCTGGTCCTGAACTTCTAAAAACTAATAGCTTGGTCCCTGAACGAACTTACTTTGTATGTTTTAGTTCTTTCTCCTCCAAAATCTCCAATTAAGCTTTCCTTTTGCTTCTGTCTTTTACGTTTTCCATGAAGTTGAGTATTAAACCTATATAAACACAAAATATGCACAAATAAGTAGATATTTGTCCAAGTTACTCCAAAATTACTATAAAAAAGTATGTAATGGGCATGTAAAATGCACCCAACAAGATCATATGTGCACACTTTGAAAGACAAAGCAAGAGAATGGCTTGACACTTTGCCTCCAGGGAGCATCACTAGTTGGGTGGAGTTTGTTCAAAGATTCGCTACAAAATTCTTTCCGCCCACTAGAGTTGATAAATTCAAGCATTACATTACCACATTCCAACAATTTGAATTGGAATGTTTTCATGAAGCTTGGGAGAGGTTAAAGACATGCTTAGGAAGTGCCCAAATCATGGAATCACATTGGGGCGACAAGCTAACCACTTCTATGTTGAGCTAACTCCTCTTTGTTGTTCAAATGTGGATTCATCCTCTAATGGATCCATCAAAACAAAGAGCAATCGAGAAGCTTACGACTTGTTCGAGATCATGAGTGAATATAGTGCAATGTTGGATAGATGTGCACGGTGTATGTGTGGTGATGATTATGCACTTGTTTTGTCAAAAATAGACTCGTTGGCCAAGAAAGTGGAAGGGCTTTCTACTTCAACTTCTCGGCCCGTCAACATGGTTCAAACCTCTTCGGTATGTGAGACGTGCGGGGGCTAATCATCAAAGTTCAACGTGTCCATTGATGGCAAGTAGTTCTTCATCTACCAAGCAAGTTCTTTATGCTTAAAATCTCCAACTTCAAGGTTTCAATCCTTACGCTCCTACTTATAATTCCGGTTTGAGAAGTCATTCTAATGGCTCAATCAACTAGGGTGCTTATTGAAGAAGATGAAAACTTACAAAAACTCGAAGAAGTTTTTGAAGTGACCAAGGAAAGTTAACGAAGACCATCCATATCAAAGGCTCCAACACCAATCAAAGCTTATGTGCCTCCTATTCCATTTCCTCAAAGGTCGCCAAAAAAAAACTTAATAGTCAATTTGGAAAAAATTTGGAAGTGTTCAAGACGCTAAACATCAACATTACATTCGTCGATGCCTTGGCTCAAATGCCAAGTTATGCTAAGTTTATGAAGGATATTCTATCTAGCAAAAGAAAACTTGAAGAGCTTGAGACTGTGATGCTAACGGAGGAGTGTAGTGCAATCATACAAAACAAGTTACCTCCAAAAATCAAAGATCTGAGAGTTTTACTATTTCATGCACTATTGGTGATATAAATTTTAGTAAAGCTTTATATGATCTTGGTGCTAGCATTAACTTGATGCCTTTATCCATTTTTTGGAAATTTGAATTGGGAGAAGCTAAAGCAACCGCCGTGTCTCTACAATTGGCGGATAGATCCATCAAATATCCACGAGGTATCATTGAGGATATTCTTGTAAAGGTGGATAAATGCATCTTTCCGACGGACTTTATTATTCTTGACATGGAAGAAGACCATGAAATCCCAATCATTTTGGGAAGGCCATTTCTAGCAACCAGGAGGACTCCTGTTGATGTACAAGAAGGTCAATTGATATTGAGGGTGCAAGATGAGCAAGTCAATTTCAATGTATTGAAGGCCGTTAAATATCCTTCGGAGTCCAATTCATATATTCCGGCGAATGCAATTGATCATCTAGTGGCCAACACTTTCTATCTCGGGATTTCTAAAGACCCACTAGAGTCTTGCATTGCTCATTCTTTGAATATTGAGGATGAGGATCATGAAGTTGAACAAATGGTTTATTATTTGGAGGCTTCACCACCATATTAACACAAGAAAGCTCTTTATTTTGACGAGTTGAAGAAGAGCTCTTCACCATCATTGCCATCCCTCAAGAAAACACCAACTCTTGAACAAAAACATCTTCCTTCTCATTTTAGGTATGCTTATTTGGGAGCATCTTCTACCCTCCTGATTATTATTTCTAACTCTTTAAGTGAAGTACATGAAAAAAAATTACTTCGGGTATTGAGGGAGCGTAAAGAGGCTATTGGATGGACCATCTCAAATATTCGAGGTATTTCCCCTTCATTATGTGTGCACAAAATTCGCATGGAGAATGATTTCAAGCATTCGGTTGAGCATCAATGTCGATTGAGTCCTAACCTGAAAGAAGTTGTGAGAACCAAAGTGGTGAAGTGGCATGATGTGGACATTATCTATCCAATCTCGGATAGAGGATGTGTAAGCCACATACAAGTAGTGCCAAAGAAAGGAGGTGTTACGGTGGTAGAAAATGAAAATAATGAGCTTATTCCCATAAGGCTGGTGACGGGGTGAAGAGTTTGCATTCACTATCGCAAGCTCGTCAATGCCATTAGGAATTCTCATTTTCCCCTTCCATTCATTGATCAAATGCTTTAGCGATTGGCGAGTCGCTCTTACTATTGCTTCTTAGATGGGTATTCAGGCTATAATCAAATCTCTATAGCCCTAGAGGGTCAAGAGAAGAAAACTTTTACATGCCCATATGGTACCTTTACATATAGGAGGATTACCTTTGTTCTTTGCAACGCACCCGCCATTTTCCAACGATGCATGATGACTATATTCTCCAACATGGTGGAGAAACTTATTGAGGTATTTATGGATGATTTTTCGGTGTTTGGTACTTCATTTGATGATTGCTTGAATAATTTGAATATGGTGTTAAAGATATGGAAAGATATCAATTTGGTGTTAAATTGGGAAAAATGTCATTCATGGTTCAAGAAGGCATGCTTCTTGGGCACCGGATTTCAAACAAGGGGATTGAGGTCGACAAAGCAAAAATTCAAGTTATTGAGAAACTACCTCCCCCAACCTCGATGAAGGGTATAAGAAGCTTTTTGGGGCATGCGGGATTTTATAGGAGGCTCATCTAGGAATTCTAAAAAATCACCAAGCCACTTTGTTCACTACATGAAAAGTGTACCACATTTGATTTCTCTAAAGAGTATCTCCAAGCTTTCAACACTCTTAAAGAGAAACTCATCACGAAACCTATTATGTGTGATATAAGTGACTATGCCATTGGGGCGGTGTTGGGGCAAAGAAATGATAAAATTTTGCATGTCATCTACTATTCTAGTAGAATCTTGACCGATGCCCAATTGAATTATACCACTATCAAGAAGGAGATGCTAGCGGTGGTATTTGTTTTTGATAAGTTTCAATCTTATCTCATTGGTTCCAAGGTAATTGTCTATACCGACCATTCAACCCTCAAATATTTGTTGGCAAAGAAAAATGCTAAATCGAGGTTGATGAGATGGGTCCTTCTTCTTCAAGAGTTTGATTTGGAGATTCGTGACAAAAAAGGGACCGAGAATCTTGTAGCCGATCATATATCTACACTTGAGCAAACCGGGAGATCATCAATGAAGAGATAAGTGTATCCCTGGATGAGCAATTGATAAGTGTATTTTATACACTTATTTATATGTCAAAATTAGAATATTATGTCTTCGTTTTAGAATAAATTCTACTCAATTGTTATTTATTTGTTTACTTTTCAGAAAATATCCCAAAATCATTTGAACAAAGCAATTGATGGAACTAGTTTCAATTTTTTTGCACAAAGTCCAAAATCTTTACACTTTACCATTTTAGTCCGAGTTTTACACTTTTAAATTCTTTCAATTCAACCCTCGAATTTACTTTTATTTACAAAACTTTAATTTAAAGTTTCTAATAGAAATTATTTATTTTAGGGCTAGATGAGGCGTGGGATTTTCAAGAAAGCTAGAATCATTTTTAAGCAAATTCAGAAATATCTTAAGGTATGTTCATTACTTCAAAAATCTTTTATTTTAAATGCGCAATATTAATTAAATCCATATTGTAAATTTATGCATGTGATTATGTAAATATTTATGAGAATTAATTGCCTTCGGGCCCAGATCCACATGTCTTCGGGCATGGACCAGTTGCCTTCGAGCCCATATCCATATGTCTTTGGGCATGGACCAATTGCCTTCGGGCCCAGATCCACATATCTTCGGGCATGAAAATTTATGATTTACAAGATCCACTTTCTTATTGCATGAGAATGAGAATTTATGACTTAAGTTGCATGATTATATGTGTTATTTATGGTATAGTTTATTTAAATTGCGCTGAAAGTATTTCTATGAAATGCTCACCCCTATTTTTAAACTTACAAATTGCAGGTTTTGGAGTTGACGACGGAGAGTGCGGTGGTGGAAAATAATAATGAAGTTATATTTTTAAAGCCACGATTCATGAATATTGTCAATTTATTTATTTGTCGTTATTTTAAATATGAGATTTAAAGTTATGAACATCGTCAATTTAATTATTTGTTGTTACTTTCTTTGAAAGTTAAGATTTTAACGTTTTTATGAATGTATTATTTTAATTTACTTACTATTGCAAATTTTCAAATAAATATGATGTTTAAAATTTAATTTATTTTCCGCAATAAAATTTGATTTAAAGGAGAAGTGGCGTCTCGAGTTTCACGAAATTCGGGGCGTTACATATATATACAACATATGAGGCACGAATCTTGGTGCATGCTTTCCTTTCTTTTATGATGTTTTCAATGAACGTCTATTTTTATAATTTTTTTTTTAATTATGATGTGTAACTAAACTCTTATGTTGGGATGAACGATATAGTCTAACTTTATTATTTTAATTCCAAATTCCATTATTTTAATGATTCATTACATGTATTGATTTTATTTTGATTTAATGCATGAGTTAATTAGCCACTAATTCATGATTTCATGGTTTGTCTTCATAATTCAAGAGGTAAGCTAACAACTAGACTTAGGAATAAAATCTGGTAATTGGACAAGAGATAGAGATATACTTTTCTAATTATTGCGATCGTGTATGAATTCTTGTGTTTTATGTATCTAGATAAGGAATAATTTGGACCCTCTACAGAGATACATAGTTGACTTATTTAGGTAAAGTTGATTTAAAATTCAGAGTAATTGCACCCAAAAGTCGAGCTTACGACTTTAATGAAGTATTTTTTGGGAGGCAACCCAAATTTCTTCTCTTTTTCCTTGTTGATATTTACTTGTTTCATTTTTTATTGTTTCTAATTTGGTTAGTCATCAAAATTTGTGGGTTGAATTTTTTAAATCCTAAGTATCCTTGTCCTCAACAAGTTTTTGGGAGATTTGCTTACCAAGAGAATCAAAAGCTTAGGTCAATATTGAACACCATTCAAGCATCAATCCGGGGAAGTTCCATTACCCCTTCTCCTCTTTATATTATGCTCTTATCTACATTGAAGACAATGTTTAATTCAAGTTTGGGGGTGATGGTCTCATTTTGTTATGTTGACATTTTAGATTGCCTTGCTGGCTTATGATGTTTTGATGTTTGTAATTACTTATTTTGTTTTGAATATTGAATGCTAGATAGCCTTGCAGGCTTAAGAGATTTTGATGTTTGAAATTTTTGTTGATTAATGAGTTATTACCAAATATGCTACTTGTGCTATTTTCCATAAAATGCTTATCCATGCAAGATCCTATTTATTTTGAGCACAATAGTCATGATTGATTGTTGGTGAAGTTTGGGAAATTGTATAAGGGTGAAGAGATTGATGGAAAAAAAATCTAGGTTGTGAGCTTGTATGCTAAATTTTTACCTACCTATCAAATTTCTTCCTAACGGTCTAAATCCCTTGATCCTATTGTGAGATAAGTTTTGGGTGGATGAGCCGGTAAAGGAGATAGTCTAGACTTGTGTTGATTCCATGCATTTTGAAAAGAAAATATTTGTGTGGAGTGTCTTTTGCCAAGTATAAGCTAGGCAATAACCATATGCTAGAGATCTAAGCCCCTTTAATTCTTGCATCACCTTATCTCGTGGCCTTTTTTACTCGAGTGATTAAGCCCGTTGGAGTATTTCAAAACTTGGTGCTTTAAGTTTTAAACTTGGGATTTACCGGTCCAAAGCTCGCTACATGGGTCAATTAAAAAGCTTAATTAGTAGGGTATATAAAAAAATCGCATTTACTTAATAAGTCTACCTCACTTCGTAGCCTTTTTGACTCGAGTTATTAAGTTTGTTGAGGTAATTCAAAACCCGATACCCTTTGATCCTAAAAACATCGGGGAGTTATAGACCTAAAGCTTGCTACATGGGTCAATTAGAAAGCTAAAGTGGGGAAGTCATGAGCAATCATTACATTAATATATAGAAATCATGCATTTGTACTTGCATAAGGGCTTAGATTAATAATGGGTTTGAATTACTTAGTATAAGCTTGAATGTTGAAGCACTCATCTAGTGAAGAATGATTACATGTCTAGATTTTTGAAATTTCTGGTAAAACCCAACCAAACTAGAGTGAAAAAAAATGAGTGATTTGAGAGTAACTTCTAGAATTGCATCTCGGGAAAGAAAAGTAATATCTATTTGAGGATGAATGTCATGAGTGGGAAAGAAAAAAAACTGACCACTAATGGTGGATTATTACCAAATTGAAACCTCTATTCTCTTCAATGTCTTTGATTCTAATTGATGATCGAAAGTGCTATGCGTGCGCGTGTACACACACACGCACACCAATCGTACATTGGATAAGCTAAAACTTCTCTTTGTAGCATTATTTGGAAACATTGTTGTGAATTAATTATATAGCTTTACACACATGAAAAGATTGCAAGTTATTTAATATAATAATATTGTTGATCATTTTTTCATTTTTCTTGTTGATGCATATAGGTATTCTTGCTCGAGACTAAAAAGAGTTCAAGTTTGGGGGTATTTGTTGAGTACATTTTACATTCACATTTCATATAGCTTTTGTAGTAATTTTAACAAATATCTACTAACTTATGCATACTTTGTATTTACACCGGTTAACATTGTAGACTAAGGTGAAAGATCACACAAGATGACCAAATCATGTTGATATTGAAACTTTGGGGGACCAAAATGACACTTTCCAAAAAATTGAGGATTGGCAATGCAATTAAAAGAGGGACCAAAATGCATAATTCCAAAAGTTCAAGGACCTCATCGCAATTTTGGAAGTACTTATCTAAAAGAAAATCGAAAATTAAGGACCAAATTGAGCACAATCAGAAGACGTAGGACTTGATTGCAATTACAAAAGGGGATTTGAGCAACAAATGATGCATCGGGTTAACCATGCATTCGCATGGACGAAACCATGTGGGACCGCTCTGTTTCATCTACAAAAAATGGTCAAAAGCTCAAATATCGGTTTGCTAAAGAACCGTGCGGTCGCACAACTTTATTTTTCAAAAAAATATTACTAGGCCTTTCGGGTAAACCTGGTCAAACAGGTAAGGTAATTGCCAATTCTCGTAGGTTTCACTGAATTTTGGGGTTTTGGGGGTCAATTTTTAGGAAATATAAATAGAAAACCTCATTATTTTAGCTAGGGTTAGTCTTGTATCTTGCCTCTTTTCCATTTTCTCTCAAAAATCCTCTCATTTTCTTAGCTTTTGTAGTTAGTTTTTCTTGTAATTTTATATTTGGTGGTTGAATATTGATTGAAGAAGGAAAAACCTACAACAAGATGGATGAATATTCAAGTTTTGAAGTGAAGATTCTTGTTGGAGGAAATGTTTTCTTGTTTAATCTTTATATTTCCTTGTATATTTTAATCCATTAGTGAAATGATGCATACAAACATTGAGTTTTATTGTTATTTCTTTATGAGGTAATTTATATTGTGTTAGGATGATTGATGAAACTTGACCTAGTTCAGTTGAATTTAATACTTGCATTGAGAGTTTAAGTTATTTACTATTTTGTGCATTTATTGTTGTATTTATTGTCTTGCATTTATTTTGGCAAAATTAATACTTGAATCTTGTGGAATGTGCAATTGTTGAGACATTATTGTATATTCTCGATCAATACAATTTATGCTCTAGGTTATTGTTAAGGATAGATAAATACCTTAAAAGTTAAAACTCTAGATGATTCATTGAGTTATTTTCATAAATGTTTAATGCAATTGGTTGTTTTTTAATTGACATAAAGATATAGTAGGTTAATTCCACTAATTAGGGTTAATTTCACTTGAGAGAGGTAATTAACTAAACTTGAAAAATTGAATCTAACATGATTAGTAAATAACCTTTCAATTAGTGAGTTGAGAGATCAATTAGGTGGAGGGCAAGTGGAATCAAGAATCCCAACTTTCTTTTATCACCAATTCATCAACTATTTTCTGCTTAACTATTTAATCTATTGTACATATAAGTTTTAGTTCTATAATATTTCCAGGCTCAGAATATTTTGTTTGTTTATTGTTAAAATTGATCACACTAAAGTGTAATTAGAATATACAATCCTTGTGGGATCGATAAACCAGACTCATTAGTCAACTATTACTTGTACAAGACACGTACATTTGCGGTGTATTTTTAGCGAACAAACCATAATAGTCAATGAAATGTGACTCTCTGTTACCAATGTCATCGCATTAAAGCTGACTCACTATGAAATTACCTGTGCATTGAAATATACTTGTGACTAATGTTTCATCTATAGGTTTAGTATCACATTAAACAATATTTGATTAATTTGTCAACAAACTGTAACCTATTGTGACCAAGTATGTATGTACTGAATGTTGCATGTTTGTATTAAATGTCAATTAATTGTGATCTGATGTTCTATGTGTTAATGAGATGACAATTTTACACATTTTTTTGTTGTATGATTGTCACATGTCCCTGATTCTAGTGGAAGAGACGTGCTAGTATGCTGAGCTTGTTGACATTAATTTCATTATTGGAGTTTTAGTATGCAGAAGTATCAATTAATTGGCATATTCATTGAATTCTTCTTTGCCTCCCATCCAAATTTTGAATAATAATAATAACAGGTTGAAATATATGGATGTGGGCGTTTCAAGTTATCCTATAAATGTAGATGTTGGAAGTACAGAACTTTGGCAATCAAGTTCTACTTTACAGTCTTTATAATCCTCAACAAGAACTGGGGGATAATCTTCCAACACGCTTTATTTACAACGGATAATATCTGAAATTTGTGAATTTATGGTGACTGTTGGAAAATGAAACTTTTAAAAGATTACATTATTATCTAGGGGTGGACAAAATGACCAGATCGAACCAAACCAAACCAAACCGAGCAGTTTGGTTCGGTTTTACAAAAAAAATTAATGGTTTGGTTCTTAGTATGAAGAACCAAACAGTTTTGGTTCCGGTTCCGGTTCTCGTTCTAAAACCAAGAACCAAACCAAGAATCAAAGTCCAAGCCCATTTTTAGATCAATTTTTTATTTTTTTTTAATTATTCTTAAAAGTTAAAAAATTAACTTTATCTAATCTTTTGATAATCTAGGCCTTAGCTTATTTATGCCATCAGAAATCTAAATTTATTTTTCTTTAATCCTCTCTTATTTTTTTCTTTTCCATTTTTTGTATGTAGCTTGCAAGAGGTTTTACTTACTGTGTAACTGAAAATATTTCAATGTGGCTCTCACATCTCCTTTTACTCAGTGGAAGATTTCATGCATTACATATCCCTCACCTTTTTGATGAAATCTGGACATTTGTTAACTCGTCCTAAAATATGATGCTTGTAGTTCAAAGAGGTATTATGAGATTATAGGTATCTTGTGTTTCGTGTGTTAATTTTGTTTGTTTTATGCTAACAGTTTCTGGGTAAGCATGAAGACGTAGTCATTTAGCTTGATATAATTAATCTCTATCAATGACTCATTCGTCTACATTTTTAAATCATTGTTATTGGACAATGTTTTGTGTGGAGATGTAACTTGATATTTGTGTATTAGTTTAGACTTTGGTAAATGAATTTCGTTAATCATTACTAAGTACTAACTTATGGTCGTGGATATGGTATGCGATGATAATTTGCTTTTATATTTTAAAATTCAAGTAATGTACTGGGAATCAAACCGAACCAAACCAAACCAAACCAGAACCGAGCAATTTGGTTCCATATCTTTATAAAAATCGATTTGTTCCATTGGTAAAAAGACCATCGGTTCATGGTTCGGTTTGGTTCCAATGGAACCAGAACCAAACTGAACCATGTCCACCCCTATATTATCCCATGCAGATGCAAGAGAAATTGTGGAATGGAAGGTGTTTCTAACAAAGAAATACTTAAAATGAGCTTGGCACTTTATGCAATACAAACTAAGTCAAAATATAAGGTGAAGAGATTAGACAAAAAGGAGTACGTAATCAGGTGTTCAGAAAGTAATTGTATTTGGACATTTAGGTTTTTGCGTTTGGGAGAAACAAAGATGTTCAAGATTCCAAAATAGGTATTGGTCACACTCAACGAAAATTGTTTTAGGATCACATCAATAGACGTCTAGCTCCATTGTTTATTTCTACAAGAAACATATGCACACATAATGAGATATCAAACGCTATATTGCATACATACGGAGTGTTGATTAACTATGTAAACGCTTTGAGATCACTTGAGCAGACATTACGGTTAATAAGAGGTAACCCGACCACTTCTTTTTAAAGACTACCATCTTATTTTCATATGTTGCAACAAGTGAACAGTCACAAGCATATCAACAGATCATGTAACAGGTTTAAGTATTGCTTTATGGATTTGGGTGCATCTATAGCTAGTGGGAATTTTGTAGACTTGTCATCGTAGTTGATGTACTTACTTAAATGGGTATTATGGTGGGATACTCTTCACAACATATATACAAGATACAAATAACAACATCTTAGAACTTGCATTCGGGGTTCTAGAGTCATAGAGCAAACAACTTCGACTTGATTTTGCAAGAATAGAGACAACGCACATGGCACTTTCACAAAACAAGCTGTTCGCTCAAAATAGTGTACCGCAAGCGCACGGGTCGCGTACAAGTAATAAAGTGGACTTTTTGAGTCCGGATTGTCGATCCCACGAGGAATGTATACTCTAGATTATATAACTTTAATTAATTTAATTCTAACAACAAAGAGAAACACACAATTAAAAGTATGGATTTTTGGAAATTCTAAATTAAAGAAAATAATTTTAAACCAAATTAAAATAAGGAAAATGAAAGATAAAATAGTTGGGATTCATGATTTCACTTAACTCTTGCTTAAGTAATTTCTCAACACATGCAAATTAATAAATTACTCATTTACAATGTTAGACCCGATTTTCCAAGCTTAGCTAATTACCTATCTCGAGTGAAATTAACCCTAATCAATTGGTTTAACCTACTATATCTCTATGTCAATTAAAGCCCAATCAATTGCATTAACTCTTTGTGAAAATAGCTCAATGGATCATCTAGGGTTTAAGGTATATCTCTATCTTTAACAAGAATTTAGAGCATTTGTTATTTGGTCTAAAATGCATAATATCTCTCGATTATCATACACTTCACAAAACATATATTTGGTGATCAATCAAACACATGGAATAATCTCAATAACAAACACACATGAAATAAGCTCAACATTAATAAACAAACATTAAAATTACTTAAACTAAATTAAGCTATATCAATCATCACAACATAAAACAACTAGCTCATTATATAAATATTCCACAAAAGATAAGGTTTATGAAAATACATCACAAAATATAGAAATTAATGATAAAAATACAAGAAAAATGAAATACAACACTTTCCTTGATTTTTGCTCCAAGAATCTTTCAACAATGCTTTGTATTTCAACTTACTTCTTGCTTCTTTGCTCCAATGGTTGCTAGTAACTTAGAAATAAAAATAAACTACAACTAATTTACAAATAACATCAAAAACAAAGAAAGTAAAAGAAAAGAAAAGAAAAGAGAGAAAAGAGGGAAGGGGGTTAGGGTTTTTGTCAAGAAAAATGGGGATACTAAGTGAAGAGAGAAGTGGGGGTATAAATACCCCCAAAAATCTGACCTAAAAATGTCCAAAAACGCGTTCCCAATCGAGCCAAACACGCCCTTAACTTAAAATAAAAAAACAGAAAATAAAATCCGGTATTGGCCAGAAAGTTGCCTACGCGATCGCGTGGCTGAGTGCCTCGCGATCGCGTGGCTAAGCTGAAATCTCTCGGGTTGGATTTTAGGCTTGATTCGCGAACGCGACCTGTGCTTAACCACGCGTTCGCGTGGTTCCACTGAGTGAGTGTTTGTGGTCTGGTCCTTCAATTGATTGCCATCCAGGTCCTCCAACTTTTGGTCTTCTTCAATTTAGTCCTCGAATTTTGGCTTTTATTACAAGTATGCCCCTGAAATATTTGCATCTTTAGTCCTCCAACTTTCTGAGATGTTGCAATTGAGTCCCCAAACTTTTGATTTCTTTCAATTACGTCCTTGGACACCGAAATTGCTCTTCTTTTCGCTCAATTGCTCTCTGGTCTTGTCTATTTTCTTTCCAATTGAGTTTTTACCTAATTGTACAAGATAAACACAATTTATAAGTAGATATTTTCTCAATTTGTCAATTAAATTGTCTATTTAAAAACACAATAAGTGTGTAAAACGCACACTTATCACACCCCCAAACTTGAGCTTTTGCTCGTCTCGAGCAAAATTATCTACTAGTTCAATCAAGTAACGTGAAATATAGATCAACAATGTTAGATAACTTGCAAATTACTCATGAGTGCAAAATTGTATAATCAATTCAAAAGTATGATTCCAAATAATGCTACCAAAAAGAAGTTTAGCTAATCCGATGTTTGATCGGTATGTGTGTGCATAGTCACTTTCAATTGTCAATTAAGTTTCGAGAATATTGATGAGTAAAGAGGTTTCAAGTCAAAACTACCCACCATTAGTGGTCAATTCTTTCCTTTCCCACTCGTGACATTCATCCTCCAATAAATATTTTTCTTTTCTCTCCTGGGATGCAATTCTAGAGGGTACTCTCCTACGGGCTTAATTACTCGAGTCAAAAAGGCTTCGAGATAGGGCAATGCAATGCAAAAATTAAAATGGACTTAGAAATTTAGCATAGGTCATTACTTAGCTTATACTTGGCGAAATACACTCCACACAAAATTTATTTCCAACATGCATGGAATCACCACACGTCTAGACCATCTCCTTCACCGGGTCGACCACCCCCAAACTTGTCTTACAATAGGATCAAGAGATTTAGAATTTTGGGAAACATTTGATAGGTTGATAAAAATTAAAAATACAAGCTCACAACCTAATTCTTCTACTCCATTAACCTCTTCACCCTTCAACAATTCCCAAACTTCACCAACAATCAATCATGACTATTGTGCTCAAGATAAATATGATCTTGCACGGATAAGCATTTTGTAAAAGTAGACACAAGTAGCATATTGGTCATAAATCATGAATCAATAACAATTTTAAATGTCAAGTAATCCTGGCCGGCAAGGCTATCTAACATGTCAATACACAATAGAAAATCACCCCCAAACTTGAAATACGCATTGTCCTCAATGTGTAAAATAAAATCAAAGTAAGAGGAAAGAAGTTACTAGACATCCCAAGAAGTGGTAGGGGCACTCATAAGTAGTCTTGGGCATGTGAAAATATCATTTCAAGCACCACCAATCCACCCCCAAACTTGTGTTGAAGCCTCCAATCAATTGAGCACAAATTTCTCCAATGAGGCATTTCATCGAACACCTTGTGAGCATCCTATGAAAATACAAGAAAAGAGTAGATATTAAGTGGCGAATGACCCAAAAATTTAAATCACATTCAACATCTCAATTCTAACTCATAAATCCAATACAATTTGCCCATCCACATCAATATTAAATCACACTTGAAGATAAAAGACAATATGAACCAAGTGATTTAAAAATGAGTTTTAAGCAAATATTTGACTTTGAAAATTTGATATGAGTATATGCTAGAATTAAATGAGAATGCATTTGAGCTATTTCACACTACCCATCTTGAGGAAAATAAATGTAGAAGATAGAGACTTGGCCTAACCAACTTATTTGGAAGAAAGTAAATAATATGCAAAAAAAAAAAATAAATAAAGCAAGTAAAGGATAGAGAATGGGTTGCCTCCCATTAAGCGCTTATTTTAAAGTCATTAGCTCGACTCTCCGCATAAGTACTTCATGGCACTCTAAACATAGCTTTTGATGCCTTTCCCATTTTGCTTCTTTTGGCTTTGCCTCACTCTTCATTGATTTGAAATACTTGCACCTTGCCCCTTCCAATGTCATGGGACTTGCCTATTCCATCCAATTCAAACTCAACTAAATAGACTTGCACCTCCTCAAGTGGCTTAATCACAAAATCAATTATTGGACAATCAATGAAGTTGAGAGAATTTGATTTGATCTCTTCCTCATTAATTGCCACTTCCTCATGTGATTCTTGTGTGATTAAATTGTCATTCTCGTCAAGCTCATCTTCTTTAGTTGATGTCTCATCGGATTGAATGACCGATCCAAAATTTGAATCCATGGGCAACGGCAAGTTTTTCCTATTAATTCCCAAGAGTGGGTTATACCCCCACATTTGGAATCCTTCCCAATACATGGCATCCCCCATAAACATATCTTCTTCATCCAAATTGGCAAGCTCATTGTAATACTTTGCAAGTACCTTCTCATTCAATAGTGGAGGACCATCTCCCACAAGAGTGATGACCTCATCCCAATCATCCGGTACACAATCTCCCAAGAGCGTGTAACTCACATCCAATGTATCAATTGCTTGTTTTCGGCATTTCAAATATTGTCTAAACCCAATAAGCTTCGACGTAATCAAATCATTCCCCGAAAACAAACATTGTCCATTACAATGCATCTTGTAACAAATTTCACAACTTGAATTTTCTTCAAGCATGTATTCATCACCCATGTTGAGATTGTTCAATGCAATTGCTTTCCTATTTTGCCAATGTTAGAATCAAATATGCATAGAAAGAAAACCAAACACAAGAAAAATTAGAATTGTGGTGGTTAACCAAAGATAACAAAATAAAACATAAAACAAAAATAATTACAAATTGTTAAAACTAAAATCAACTAAAGTAATAATCAAAGTAAAAACAATCCCTGGCAACGGCGCCAAAAACTTGTTCGCTCAAAATAGTGTACCGCAAGCGCATGGGTCGCGTACAAGTAATAAAGTGGACTTTTTGAGTCCGGATTGTTGATCCCACGAGGAATGTATACTCTAGATTATATAACTTTAATTAATTTAATTCTAACAACAAAGAGAAACACACAATTAAAAGTATGGATTTTTGGAAATTCTAAATTAAAGAAAATAATTTTAAACCAAATTAAAATAAGGAAAATGAAAGATAAAATAGTTGGGATTCATTATTTCACTTAACTCTTGCTTAAGTAATTTCTCAACACATGCAAATTAATAAATTACTCATTTACAATGTTAGACCCGATTTTCCAAGCTTAGCTAATTACCACTCTCGAGTAAAATTAACCCTAATCAATTGGTTTAACCTACTATATCTCTATGTCGATTAAAGCCCAATCAATTGCATTAACTCTTTGTGAAAATAGCTCAATGGATCATCTAGGGTTTAAGGTATATCTCTATCCTTAACAAGAACCTAGAGCATTTGTTATTTGGTCTAAAATGCATAATATCTCTCGGTTATCATACACTTCACAAAACATATATTTGGTGATCAATCAAACACATGGCTGAGTGCCTCGCGATCGCGTGGCTAAGCTGAAATCTCTCGGGTTGGATTTTAGGCTTGATTCGCGAACGCGACCTGTGCTTAACCACGCGTTCGCGTGGTTCCATTGAGTGAGTGTTTGTGGTCTGGTCCTTCAATTGATTGCCATCCAGGTCCTCCAACTTTTGGTCTTCTTCAATTTAGTCCTCGAATTTTGGCTTTTATTACAAGTATGCCCCTGAAATATTTGCATCTTTAGTCCTCCAACTTTCTGAGATGTTGCAATTGAGTCCCCAAACTTTTGATTTCTTTCAATTACGTCCTTGGACACCGAAATTGCTCTTCTTTTCGCTCAATTGCTCTCTGGTCTTGTCTATTTTCTTTCCAATTGAGTTTTTACCTAATTGTACAAGATAAACACAATTTATAAGTAGATATTTGCTCAATTTGTCAATTAAATTGTCTATTTAAAAGCACAATAAGTGTGTAAAATGCACACTTATCACTAGCAAGCAAGTACGAAAGACAGTTGAGGGAGAAGAGCTAAGATTTGAGAAATTTAAAGGTAAATGATGTTGTACACATTTTTTAATATCAAAATGTGATTTATTTTACTCTTCACTCTATACGATTTCATAATTGATACTTTATTACTGGTTTCCCTGGCCAATCACATATTGCATGAAGTCAGAGATGATTCTTCATTGTTATTATTGATATACATGAACGTGCATGTAGTTTTAGGATGTTCTAGATTGATCTATTAACATGTTGACATGCACTAGAAATTATAGCTACAATGAAGTAGGATGTGTACAATTTTTGCTCAATTTTATTACACAATAGATGCATACATGAACACCTACCAATCAACGATGTTTTCCATTGGAATATAACAAAACGAAAAAAGACAACATGTAAGAGGTCTCTTACATGTATCCGGTAAAATCGTAGAATGTGCATTAACATGGTCCTACTTAATCATAAAGAAGAGAAACTGAAGCTAACCAAATAGCGAAAGCAATTTAAAGAGATCATTTGTTTTTATGAACTTCAAGATTTTGATTATATTGTCATATTATTTCCTTTTTTCATAGAGAACTGCCTATTGTTGGATATATTCAATAGAACAATTTTGAAATAAAATGAACTCCATTTATGAAAGTAATTAAATTATGAACAACTTTTGCTTTTCATAAATTCTCTAAATGTTTGAACTGTAACTGATTGTGTGTAATTTCTTATGCTTTGTAACCAGGCTTTTGTAAACATGCCTATATATTACCATGAATATATGTACTATTACTGCATGTAAACTTATATGTTATAAAAGGTTGAGATAATCTATGCGAAGTGACGTTTTGTATCCAAAATATTTTAAATTGAAACTTTGTGACCAAGTTTGTTCACATTGTAACCGAGTGTGAACAAGGCTATTTGAATGCGCTGTATATGACTTTATGTCACCAAGTCATTACTAGATGTGTGTATTTATTACCTCATACGTGATAACAATTTGTTGGCAATATACTATATTATCTATTTAGTCGATGTCCACAATATGTGTTAACTATGTATTAATTTCGACTCTTTATAACAAACTTTCTTGACATTGTGATTATATGTGATCAGGTCCTACTTAAGTATTTCTTTGTGACCCTTTGTGATCAAGTTTGGGTATACTATGACTACTTGTGACAAGGTTTGGGTTCATTGTGATTGCTTGCAACCAAAAAAGAAAAAGAGTTGACCAGTGATTTTGTCATGACCCGTCTCGAAATCACCCTAATGGATCCAAGACGTGACGTGTGCCTATGATGGATGCCAGCTAGGAGCTGTACCCACCACCTAGGCTGACTTGACATTCTTAGATTATTAAGAATTTAACCCTTGTTTGTTTTCACTAAAAAAATTGATTTTAATCCAATTCAAAGTCAACATTTAATCTTAACCACACCTATTATGACTCACAACTTTTCAATCACACATCTCATCAATTTCTATCAAAATTTACTAAAAATTTGATTTTTATTAATACCTAACAGGGGCTTAATAAATTTTTTGACAAAATCCCCCCATCTAAATTGGACTAAAACAATCTAAATGTAAAAATGTTTTCAAAACATACATCATCTCAAAAATATTGGAAACCACCAACTCATACTAACCAAATTATGTGTAACCAACTCGACCATTTTAATATAATTTACAGTACGACCCAAATGAATACAAAATTAAAAAATGCAATAAACTCATATGTTTAAATACTTAATACATTAACTTATCAAGTGAATCATACTATTGAATTAAGTCAATGACATGACTCAGAAGATCAAAGGCTCCAACTTTGCTTAGCTCAAATCTAGTTGCTTCCCAGGTATGGAGTCAGGAATTTCTGTAAGTGCGGGCGAAATTTTTTCCAAGGTGGGAGGGGGCTAAAGGGGTTTGGGGTAGTGGCCCTGAAAAAAATTCTCCTGAGAAAAATTAAAATAAAGAGAAAATCTAATTTCATAAATGACAAGTAAATAAATTCTAACTTACAAGTAACATATAGAACTTCAATTTTTCAAAAGATAAGTATCAAAAATTAACTTTACAAACCACAAATTTCAAATTAAATAAACTTCACAAGCCATTCGGGTATGGGCTAAAAATTAATGGAAGTAAAATAAATTTGAAATTTTTTTTGGCCAAATTATTTGTACTCAATTTTTTTTCCAGTGGGAACCTTAACCCTCACTGGTCCTTAGATGAATACGTCCCCACTACTTCTTATAAGAAAAATGTGAGATAAATATATAATTTTGTATCTGAATTAGTGGAGAGTTCGAAAATAAAAATATTTTACCCATTGTACATATTTACTGAAAAATCTTAAACCTCTTTATTCTAAATAAGAAATTGTAAAGTATCATAAGTAATCTGATATCAATGAAAATCTGAATAATGACATAAGAAATCTGATATCAATAAAAACCTGATTAAACGATCAATTCATCATACTATAAGCTGAAAATTTATTATGTAAACATAATAAACTGAACTCTATAATCTAAAATATGATAAGTTGTTACAATTTGAAATCTGATAATTAAATTCTATAATTTAAAATCGGATAACTGTATTAATAATGAAAATCACATCAAAATATACCCAATGAATAGCCTTACTCATGTACAGAGTAATCTAAATGTATAAGGCAAAATCATTCAAATCTGATAAGTTGATAGTGTGATGATTTGGTCATACGCGCACAAAGCTGCCCAAAAGGTTAAGCACCCTAGTACATGGAGCCTATATGGAGTGGGGCCTAAAGACCTCTAATAATCTGGTTATACTATGTGGAAACGAATTCAAACTAGTGCAGAGCGGAAAAAATTAAAATGTCCGATTATACACTTTGGGAAAATATTCACATATGTACAGAACGGGTAAAACCACCATATTAGATCATACACCGTGGAAACACATTCACAACAACACAGAGTGGATAAAATCACCATATCTGATTATACAATGCAGAAACATATTCAAATAAGTGCAAAACAGATAAAGTAACGTGGGTACTTTTGGTGGTTTTAAAATAAACTTTCCATACATTGAAATATTTATTACTGATATAATATGTCAATGAAATAATTTAATTGAACCAAGGTCAACTTTATAACTAATATGTAAATCCATTTTATTTGCTCACTAGAGTCCCCAACTCAATTCAATTTACTATAAAGTTATTGTGACCTATTTTCTAACTTCCCATTTCTTTAATTTACCCGTCGACTAATCACCATAAACAATCAAATTCAAAAATCCATTTAGTGACTTTTTCATTTCCACCTTTATAGAATTTATTTTAATATCTAAATATCAACATTTTCATTTAGTTTGATTCCCATGTTCAAAAGTTTAAAATTAAAACGGTTTACAAAATAAGCACGTTAACCCATGATATGGAAAGCTGCTACCATATCAAACCTCATCTAGCCTACCAAACTTAAGTTGATTCTTGTTTTACCTCTTAAAAATTGAAGTAGAAATTGAAAAGCCCAAACTATCTAATCCATTTCCAATCTTTCCTTTTCCTTTCCTTTCTTCCTCTGCTCTCGATCCTTCCCTCTCTCTCTTTTCCTTTTCAATTAAATGGGCCCAATACAGTTATATATATGTAAACAATGAAATAATTAATCATGAGCCCCTTAACTTAGTCAATGTTCGCAATGTTATCATGTTTTCATTTCATTTAAAACTTACCAATTAGTTTCTATAATCATCAGTTAGTCCCAACAAATATCACTTGACCATAGTTGTCATCATGAAATTATTTACTTAACTTAAATATTAATTGAGTTTGACTTGACCAAATATTTTCTTGACTTTGACTATGAATAAGTGGGTTGTAACAATCTTACCCCTTTAAAGAACTTATTATCATTGATTCCTACAAAAATGCTAAATGAACAACATTTTTTAGCAACAAGGTGAACAACACTCTCACATGGAGGTGGAGTTCACATGTGAGGGCTCCACACTCCATGTGAGAGTGTTGTTCACTTTATTGTCCCAAAATGTTGTTCATATAGAAGGATTCTTCATTCTTAACACGCGCGCGCACACACACACACATACATATATATATATAATGCTATTAGCCAACTTGAATCTTGACTTTCCTTTTTATTATCCATTCCCATTCCCATTCCCTTTCATGTATTTCTTCTTTCCTTACTCCATTTATTAACTGACTGCATGAACATATATATATGTTAAGAATATTCCATTTTTGGTAAGGAACAAACACAAACCTTCGAGTTTTTAATTCCTTTTATGATTATTATTGGGAACTCGGGTTGCTCTACTCACAAAAATTGATTTCTTGTGATAGATCATCCCGTTACAGGATTTTCTGTTCTATGTATTTAACTTGGAATAAATAATTTTGCACACAAAAATGATTTTGAGAAGATTACCTTTGAAGCGTGCTTTACAATAATCTTCATCAACTGCTTCTTGATTCCACCAAAGCTTCAAACCCTCAAGCTTTCCCCGGTATTCTCCAATGGCAGTTGTGCAGGTGTGTGGTCACCTTTCTCAAGACCTAGGTTAAACTAGGATTAGGGTTTCTTTGTAAAGAGGAAACACACACTACACACTTTAGTGTGTGTCTCGCAACTTTTCCAATTAGGTTAAGAAAAATAGTCTTGGGAGACTATTTGTAACCTCTTTACACTCCAAAACTCTACCAGACCTAGTACCATAACCCATGCCCATTTATGCACAACCCAATACAGGTAATAAGCTTGTATAAACCCATTATAGTGAAGCCACCGAGGGAACCTGATCGGACCCAATTAAACTAAGCTCCAATAAATTAATTATGACCCGATCAACTCTTGATCAGTCAAAATTAATTTATTAATCACGTTCTATTCCACTAAAAGAACGAGATTGCACTCCTAGTAAAATTGAAATTACTGAAACAATTAATCAATAATTATATCCTCTGACTTATCGTTCTTACATGTTACCCCCGTCGATCAACTCGAATATTCGGAGCAAGTTACAATGACCAAAATGCCCTTCTCTGAATATTCATAAATTCTCAACTCTCATCTTCTATCTGACAGTTCGATGTGATCCCATCACATCATAGAATTCAACAATCACTGTCGAATTACTGAGCTCAGATTCAACTGTCCACTAGAAGAACCAATGAGATTATGATCATACCTAAAAGGTGACGGATTCCATAATACGAATATATGTTCCTCGTTAGTTCACTTTAATTCCCAAAGTACCGAGATATTGATCAGCAATTTGATCTCACCCATTGATACCTCAAAGAACTTCAAGTTAGTAATCGAAGTCTATTATCCGATTAGGATTAAGGTCTCACGTACGATAATCAAGTGAAATTAAATTTGTATGGTCAATGTCACAAATTAATTTCACGTTGTCCCGTCCAATACGTTCCAAACGTACTCTCGATTTTATTACCAAAGTCCAAGATAGACTTTAATAAAATTGAGACGATCTTATCAAAATAAATTGTCCATATTTATTTACTGATCGTGAACGTTAATTTTAGATCGAATCACAAATTGAATCTTTCCGTGTTTAACAACTTAAACACTCAATTTGTAAAATCATATCGACCCATGGACAAACGCAACTTTATATTAATACAATCAATAGACATTTTATTTCGAATGTCGTGAATTATACTCTATGGGCATATATAATTCCAACAATCTCCCACTTGCCCTTAGAGTATACAAGAAACATCGAATCATCTATCTTGTCAACATCATCATTACATTAATGATTATGTTCTCAACCAAGATGATAACTCATTTTAATGTAAGTCACGGTTGTATAACAAACAATCCAAGATTGTGTTATACCCAACCAATTAACCACATTATCTCCTAGTTATATTCCAATTTTGATGACTCTCGAGAGTCCTAGTCAAATCAGATCTTAATTAGTTTTAATCCATCAGATCACCAATTGAATAGATAAGCAAATATTTACTCGTTTTTCGAAAACGCTTCAGTATATGCTTTACCTCTATTCAATGATCTGATCTTGGATCAAACTAATAATCACCAACAATATCCCCAGCATAAGATATGACCTATCTAGTGCAAAGTAAGGCTTCCTATAGCCGGAGCATAAGGAACCTTCTCTATCTTACCATGAGTCTTAGGAGAATACTCATAAGATAGATAAAGTCCACAAAGAACATTATTCTTTTCAAGACTTCAATATTGCAAATGTAGATAGTATCTTATTATTACATGAAACTTGAGACTATTCTATTTCATTTTTCTCCTACTCCGAAAAGTACGGATGTCTAGAAAAAATAGACAGTCATATACAAGTCCTTCAAGTCTAATTGCTGGTACCAACTACTATTTAATGAAAATACTCTCACACATAAGTAGAGTCATTCAAATAAGTAGTCGCGAAAAATGTCTCATCTTTCTGTATACACGAGTATACTTAAGATATATTAAGATTTTGATCAAGAACATGTATGACAATGGTTCTATCAAATTCTATATTCCATATCTTGAACAATTACCCAAATCCAAAGTTGGAAACTTGTAAGTCATGAATTTTACTTTCATGGTCTTTAATATGAACTCATCAGATTACACTTTGTAACTGATTTCCTCAAGATGCATTCAAGAAACAACATCTTGACATCCATTTTTCGTACCTCATTTTCACAATGAACGACAATGGATAAAAGATCCAGGTAAACTTTTGCATGGCTATTGGCGAAAAGGGTTTCACAAACCCACAACCATAAGCCTTGTACTAAAGGTATCAACCTTTTCATCTATCATTCTTTTATCATCTTAAAAAAAAATCATCACACCCTATAGGTTTGACCCCATTGGGTGCGTCTACAAATATCCAAACTTGTTGGATTACTAGGAATCTAATTCCGAGTTCACATTCACCTTCCATGATTTCAAGTCTATAACTTCTACCACTTCCCTAAATGAGGAGTTCTTCTCTTATTTCAATAGAGACTGTCTAAAAAGACTCTCCGTAGAATAAGCGTAAAAAAGGTGGTCTTACAACCCTCCCACTCCAATTAGTCGCTGGAAGTGTATTTCCATTATGTCCAAACAGAGTCCCTTCCTCTCCTCCCACTACTTGGTTATATCCCTAATTGGGATCAACCTCTCCACTACCTCTTTATGAACATAAAGAAGAGGCAGAACAGTGAGAACAACTTCGACTTCAACCTTTGGTTTTTCCGTGTCCATTGGGTTCACCAGGCAAAATTAGTGGTTGAACCACTTGCCTATTTCTCCCACTAGGATCAACAACCATCGGTTCGGTAGGAAGTCCCAAATCATCAAGATTAATTCTATGCTGAAATCTGGAATCAAGTTGTTTGAACCACGTTCTAACATCTCATCCAATAGAATTTTACTTGTTGATTTGTATTCTTCTATATGCCTTATCCTCTAAGAAAGCTACATTTGTACTCAACAAATACTTTCTTGACCAGAGGATTATAGAAGAAATAATTTCTAGTTTCGTTGCATGCCTTATAATTAAACCTTCATTGTTGCCTATATCTCGTCAATCCTTGCTTTCGGCTAGTGTGCCAAAATTCCCCAAATCTGAATGTGGTGTAGACTGGGCTTGCACCCATGCCACAACTCTAGAGGTATTTCAGGAAACGAATCAATGGTACTAGGCTATGAAGGAACCTGACTATCTCCGGTATATATTCCCAAATGAAACTAGTAACGAGGATAACTCATCATTGATTTGGTATTGCCTTGTTCTCCTTTTCCGATAAATGGTTCCTAAACTCAAATGAGAGATACACAAACCTCGATCAAATCGAAGTATCTCGATTCTCTTAATTACTTCTCAACTTCTGTCCAAAATTCTAGAAATTCTTCAATATTTCAAATCAATGAGATATTAAGTATAGAATCGAGATCTGGAGTGATCATCAATAAAAGTGATGAATTACTCGTACTCTCTCGTATCTTGAGCACCAAAGAATCCACACATATCGAAGTGTATTAATCCCCAAACTCTTAAGTCCATTTAATGTATAAGGACTCTTGGTTATCTAATCCTCTAAACAAGATTCAGAAAATAATATAGATTCCACCTCAGATCCTTTTGAGGTCCATCCCTTACTAGTATTAGAATCGAGTTTTGGATAAGTGTGACCAAGCCTAAGATCTTAATCATTTTACCCTCTAAATAAAATTCAAAAGCCCACATAGATTCCACCTCCAAAATACTTAGAGGCTATCTTTACTAGTCTTTCAATCTTATTTAGATAAATATGATTATCTTAAGATCTTATCAAAGAGTTCATTAATACAAGGAGTCGTCTATCCCTTATCACTTGTAGTAATATTACACTTAGAACCATTTACAAGGCTTTGAGATTGTTAACCATTTGTCTCGTAATAAAAAGAGCATTATTTAACTTAATTCCAACTAATAACTGGAGATTAAGTGCTAAATAATTCCGCTCAAATAATAAAGAGACAAAATAACAATCAAATTGTTTCGCAAACATAAAAGCCCAATGGCTCTTTCCATATTACCATACCTGTGCTTATCCTTATAGTATACTCTATCTCATTGTGTCATTTGGTCACCTAGGACCATATTGCAACAACTTGCAATAGTGATTAGTTACTCTAGAATCTATAATCAAGATAGACTCAATTACTAACCATAACACAATGAATAGAGTCTTACTCCATTATAGAGTTTCCAGGAAAGGCTACTTCCTCATCAATCCTATCTTTGCTCAAAAGCAAAAAGGTTAGAGGGCCTACCATACTATCCGTTGCTTTAAAATAATCTCTTCATTACGAATAGCTTACATTGAACCTTTCAGGGACACGTTCATCCTGGTGAATATAGTCCACACTGAACCGCAAGAGATTATCTTAAAAGATTCCTCAAGCATTATGTCACACGAATCAATGTTTGCAAGTGGAACCTCCACCACGTTAAAGTGACCAATCATGTTTTACCAAATGGTCTCTTATAAAAATCGTGATCGGTTCATAAGTAGAGATATATTATAGCTTGATAGCATATTTTGTATAACTCCATAATTAAAATGTTCAAATTATCATAAATACCCTTCCATCGAGAAAATAAATATAGTATCCTATTTCGATGTTTTTATTACGAAGTACTTGACGTGAGAATCAAAACTATGCAATAAACAATCTCATCAAAATAAAACCATTTTCATTGGAAGATTTATAATTATTTTGAACAAGGATCTTCTAGTACGAACAAATGTCATAAGTGGAAAGAATTATAACGAGACATGTTACAGTTTTCTCAAATTAGTTGGTGATGTCTAAACATATAACTAGTTGTAGAAATACGACATTCAAATAAAATAAATGTATTAAACACGAGTTGCATAAATGATGAATACTTTCATATATGATGCATGAAGAAAAATTATGCACAAGTAGACCTAAAACTACTATAATATGACGACAACCTAAAACCCCAAAATCTTAAACACATTTCTCTATAGGAGAAATAAATGTGATTTATGGCTAGGCTGAGACCCTCCCACTAAATTAAATATATCTAGCATCTCATGCAATATTTAATTTATAGTCGTTAAAATTTGGCCATCATTGACATCGTTTGAATATTCTATAGGAAGTCCCCACGATGTCATTGATTTAAGTGTCTAACCCCTATATTAATAATATTTCAAGTACCAAATTAATTATGTCACCTATAGGGTAATCATGATTAATTTACACTTAAAAAATCATCACCTAATTGGGCCAATCCAGTAATCAAAACAGTGCAGCCCTCCTATAGGGAGACTAATTAGATTAGCACGAGACATACACAAATTTTTACTAATGGACTAATAGGGGAGGTCGTGGGTTCAAAAATTGCACCCTCGCTCACTTAATATTTTGAACTCTTGGGTTTTAATTAATAATTGCCCAATCAATTTTAACTCTTAAAATCAATTTAACTATTAATAAATATATTTATTTTCTAATCTAACATTTAGAAAAGAAAATAAAATATAAAACAATGCATGACAGTATAGTACCTAGAGCGGTGTTTATGTGATCTACATGACATGTTATTTAATGACATTCATTCACAAATTATTAAAGCAATAAATAAATAAATGCAATAATAAAACAAATATGAACATAATTTATGGCCAAACCTAGACACAAAAATTACAAATTAATTAAAGATTATATTGAGCCACAAGCCGACCCAATTCTTCAATTCCCATTTGTAAGTGTCCAGTCCAAAACTGCAAACCTTCAATCTTCAGCTCAAATGTCAAATTCCAAATGCAGTGATCCAATTAAATATTCCAGTCCATTGTAAAATTCAGTCCACATTGCATTGGCCCGGCTAAACAATTTAACCCACATTGCAATTAATTAAAATGGACCAATTTTACAATTTCAGGACCATATTTAATTTCATCCGTATCTGGCCCAAGTTTAATTAATCCCATAAAACCGGCCCAACTAAATAATAATACCACAAAATAAGTCCAATTGGAATTAATGGCCCAACACTATGAATCCCTTCTCCTTTCTCTGCATGATGAATATATACAATATATATATACACAGTATAGAAATGAAGCCGCCGCCATCCATGACTTGCCATCGCTGGAGATGGAACATCGATCTCTATACCACAACGAAACCTGTATACTACCGCCACCTCCATCACTGTGTCACGCACAGGCAGCAACTTTTTGACAATAACCGCTGCGGCGACTGTGGCTCCGATGCCACTGCTAAATCGCCGAACCAGTGCTGTCGGAAAGAAGATGGAGAAGACAAGGAGGAAGAGAAAAATACCATGGTACCGCTGCTGCCCTCACGAACGCGCATCGACAGCGCTTGGAGCACCATCGTTGTGCACCTCGCGGTAGCGACACCCACATGCTTCGCCCCTTTCATCTGCACCAATCTGCCGGAAATGGAGGTACGAGAATCAGTGGCATCTTCTAGACTCAACAAAGCCACCACGATCGCGCGATAACAGTGCTTTGAGCACCGTTGCACCACGCACATGGCAGCAGCTGCACTGTAGTACGTCGCGCTCCTCCTTTGCTGCTTCACATGCGGTGCCGCCGCCACTGCAGTAGAGAGTGCAAATCAGCACCGTCGGTCGTTGACCGCAGTGGCATCACCAATGAGTCCCTCTGATTTTTCAAATTTTCAGCAAAATTGCATTGTCAACCCTTGTGCTTTTGAAGAAGATGAAGAGTGGTCCTTGTTTCAAAATTGCATCATCAGTCCCTTAAATTAAAAACTGCAGATCTGGTCCTTTGATTGAAGTTGCAGATTTAGTTGATTTCTTGTGATAGATCATCCCGTTACAGGATTTTCTGTTCTATGTATTTAACTTGGAATAAATAATTTTGCACACAAAAATGATTTTGAGAAGATTACCTTTGAAGCGTGCTTTACAATAATCTTCATCAACTGCTTCTTGATTCCACCAAAGCTTCAAACCCTCAAGCTTTCCCCGGTATTCTCCAATGGCAGTTGTGCAGGTGTGTGGTCACCTTTCTCAAGACCTAGGTTAAACTAGGATTAGGGTTTCTTTGTAAAGAGGAAACACACACTACACACTTTAGTGTGTGTCTCGCAACTTTTCCAATTAGGTTAAGAAAAATAGTCTTGGGAGACTATTTGTAACCTCTTTACACTCCAAAACTCTACCAGACCTAGTACCATAACCCATGCCCATTTATGCACAACCCAATACAGGTAATAAGCTTGTATAAACCCATTATAGTGAAGCCACCGAGGGAACCTGATCGGACCCAATTAAACTAAGCTCCAATAAATTAATTATGACCCGATCAACTCTTGATCAGTCAAAATTAATTTATTAATCACGTTCTATTCCACTAAAAGAACGAGATTGCACTCCTAGTAAAATTGAAATTACTGAAACAATTAATCAATAATTATATCCTCTGACTTATCGTTCTTACATGTTACCCCCGTCGATCAACTCGAATATTCGGAGCAAGTTACAATGACCAAAATGCCCTTCTCTGAATATTCATAAATTCTCAACTCTCATCTTCTATCTGACAGTTCGATGTGATCCCATCATATCATAGAATTCAACAGTCACTGTCGAATTACTGAGCTCAGATTCAACTGTCCACTAGAAGAAGTGAGATTATGATCATACCTAAAAGGTGACGGATTCCATAATACGAATATATGTTCCTCGTTAGTTCACTTTAATTCCCAAAGTATCGAGATATTGATTAGCAATTTGATCTCACCCATTGATACCTCAAAGAACTTCAAGTTAGTAATCGAAGTCCATTATCCGATTAGGATTAAGGTCCCACGTACGGTAATCAAGTGAAATTAAATTTGTATGGTCAATGTCACAAATTAATTTCACGTTGTCCCGTCCAATACTTTCCAAACGTACTCTCGATTTTATTACCAAAGTCCAAGATAGAGTTTAATAAAATTGAGACGATCTTATCAAAATAAATTGTCCATATTTATTTACTGATCGTGAACGTTAATTTTAGATCGAATCACAAATTGAATCTTTCTGTGTTTAACAACTTAAACACTCAATTTGTAAAATCATACCGACCCATGGACAAACGCAACTTTATATTAATACAATCAATAGACATTTTATTTCGAATGTCGTGAATTATACTCTATGAGCATATGTAATTCCAACAATTATTACACCCACAACCCATATGTAAACTCCCTATGCCACTACTAACAAAGAGGAGAACTAACATTTTTAGAGATACTCATGTGAATTTCAACTCTCGTTCTTCATCTACAACGGGACGATTTATGGATTTATACTAGTCTTTGGAACAATTGGTTATTTTTTTATTTAGTGATAGATGGCAATGGTTCAATGGATAACTTGTAACTCACTATATATTCACATCTTATTTGATAAGTGTGATTTACACACTTATTTTGCTTTTAAATCGACAATTTAATTGACAAATTGAACGAATTTTTACTTACAAATTGTTTTTATCTTGTACAATTAGGTACAACCTCAATTGAAAAGAAAATGGACAAGATTGAAGTGCAATTGAGCTAAAAGATGAGAAAATTTATGTCCAAGGACCTAATTGAAAGAAATCAAAAGTTTGGGGACTCAATAGCAACATCTCAGAAAGTTGGAGGACTAGAGATGCAAATATTTCAGGGGTATATTTGTAATAAAAGTCAAAATTTGAGGACTAAATTGAAGAATGCCAGAAGACGAGGAACTTGACTTGCAATTATTCAAAAGAAAAAGAAGAAAAATGAAAAGAAGAAAAAGACAAAAGAAAACCCATGCCTTTTCATTTGATTTGCTGGGCGCATGCCATGAGCCCAGCAAAATTCAACAGATATTTTTCTGTTGTCCCATGCGATCGCGTGGGTCAAACCCACGCGATTGTGTGGGCCAATTTCGGTCCAAACGCATTTTTATTTCTGATTTTATTATTTTCACCTAAGGGCATGTTTAGCTCAGTTTTGGACGCGTTTTAGGACTTTTTAGGTCAAATTTTTTAGAGTATTTATACTCCTACTTCTTAACACCCAAAAATCCCAATTTTTCTTTACCAAACCCTAGCCTCTTCTCCATTTTCTTCTTCTTCTTTCTTTTCTTTTCTTTGTTTTTGCTTTATTTTGTAATTTAGTTTGTAGTTTGGTTTAATTTTCAAGTTGCTAGCACCCATTGGATCAAAGAAGCAAGAAGTAAAGTGGAAATATAAAAACAAAGTTCAAAGAATTCTTGGAGCAAAAATCAAGGGAAGTGTTGTATTTCATTTTTCTTGTATTTTTATCTTTAATTTCCATATTTTGTAATGTATTTCCATAAACCTTATCTTTTGTGGAATATTTATATAATGGGCTATTTATTTTATATTGGGATGATTGATGTAACTTAACTTAGTTTAAGTAATTTTAATGTTTGTTTATTAATTTTGAGCTTATTTCATGTGTTTTTGTTATTGAGATTATTCCATGTGTTTGATTGATCACCAAATATATGTTTTGTGAAGTGTATGATAATCGAGAGATATTGTGCATTTTAGACCAAATAACAAATGTTCTAGGTTCTTGTTAAGGATATAGATATACCTTAAACCCTAGATAATTCATTGAGCTATTTTTACAAAGAGTTAATGCAATTGATTGAACTTTAATCGATATAGAGATATAGTAGGTTAAACCAATTAATTATGATTAATTTCACCCGAGAAAGGTAATTAGCTAAATTTAGAAAATCAGGTCTAACATTGTAAGTAATTTATTAATTTGCATGTGTTGAAAAATTACTTAAGCGAGAGTTAAGTGAAATCATGAATCCCAACTATTTTATCTTTCATTTTCCTTATTTTAATTTGGTTTAAAATTAGTTTCTTTGATTTAGAATTGTCAAAAATCCATCTTTTAATTGTGTGTTTCTTTTTATTGTTCGAATTCAATTAATTAAAGTTGTATAATTTAAAGTAAACATTCCTCGTGGGATCGACAATTCGAACTCAAAAAATCCACTTTATTACTTGTACGTGACCCGTGCGCTTGCGGTACACATTATTTTGAGCGAACATTAATCACCAACTTAAACGTTTTCTTCTTGTTGAAGTATAATGAGTTGTTATCATGTTCTTCAAGTTCACTTGTAAAGTTCTTCTCTAATTCCCTTTCAACCTATTTGTGTTTGCACTTTTTTAACTTTTTTGAAGTGCTTCGCTTAGACGGGTATAACACTCGTACAATTTAGATTCATAAGGAAATTTTTCATCTGGAAAAACATGATATGTTTACAGACTTGTATGTCGTACTTACATAAAACAAAAGCTTGTTGCATAATTGAGTTACCCGCAAAACTAGATTAACTAAAAAATTGGAAATAGAGGACCCGTCCCGTCTTCCTTTTCAGCATCAGGGACACTAGTGTAGCAACATATATGGTTTGCTAACTCCCAACCCCAGTCAGGCTTCCTCGAAACATAAAATTGAGGCCAACGATTAATTCTCACATAATGTTCTCTTATTTCCCCATCTCCAAGCAAACCGGTAACTGTAGTGTAACAAGACTCGTGGCCACCCCATACTGGATCATCAGGATCTGCAGATATGCTTCCATCTGGATGGAAATACCGACGCAATGGACTTCCCGAACCTGTCCAGTAAGGATCAAGATTTCGCCAATACTCAGGAGCAGCCTACAGAAAGAGGAAATCATCAGAATATTTGGATATGATCTTCATAAAATTAATCCTATTTTTGGGGCCCATGCTATAATTTTGAATATATTTTGTCTAGTACAATGAATATAATATAAAACAATAACTAGGTCTTATCCTTAATAAATTCTAAGTCAGTCATTCATCCTGAAAAATTCAAACAAAATGTAGTTTCGAAAAAAAAGTTTATATACAATCACATTTATTATAAGCACTAAATTTCAAAAGAAAGGTAAATAAAAAAATGAAATACTAGAAGAACTTTTTCGTCATAATATGAAATTGTATGTGTTAGGTTTTAAATATTAGCAATGACAATCTCGAGGACAAAAAATATCATAATGAATGTGACTTTAACTGATGATGAATTTGAATCTGGTAATTAGAGTGAGTCATCTACTTCTGAAGATGGCTCAAATGACATGACTTTTACCTCGAGTGTGAAATTGATAATGAGAAAGATGAGCGCACGGATCAAAGTAACTCTTCTAAGGATGAATCTAGTGTCGATCCATTTTGGAAAGAGACTTATAATCAGCTATATTATGAGGCCATCAAGATGAAAAAGGTTAATTAATCCATTCTCAAAAAGCTAAATGTGTCGAGGTAGAGAAACAAGCCCTTCAAGAATCAACTAAAAATTAGAGAATTTAAAGGTTGAGAATGTCTCTTGTAGGAAAAAAAAAATAAGACTTTAGAAAATGAGTTTGAGAAAACCAAAGCACAACTACATAGTTTCCCTAGCGGATCTAAGAAACTAAGCAATATCCTAGGGCAGAGATGACAATAATACCCACGGATCCAAAATCGTTGGATACCAGACACAAATGGGCGGATAATGAGAAAGATGAGCACACGGATCAAAGTAACTCTTCTAAGGATGAATCTAGTGTTGATCTATTTTGGAAAGAGACTTATAATCAGCTATATTATGAGGCCATCAAGATGAAAAAGATTAATTAATCTATTCTCAAAAATCTAAATGATGTCGAGGTAGAGAAACAAGCCCTTCAAGAATCAACTAAAAATTAGAGAATTTAAAGGTTGAGAATGTCTCTTGTAGGGAAAAAAAAAAAAAAAGACTTTAGAAAATGAGTTTGAGAAAACCAAAGCACAACTACATAGTTTCCCTAGCAGGTCTAAGAAACTAAGTAATAACCTAGGGTAGAGATGACAATAATACCCACGGATCCAAAATCGTTGGATACCAGACACAAATGGGCGGGGATTATCCAATTAAATAAGTTTATAGGTAGAGTATGAGGGTGAATTTAAAAACCCGACATGGGTACGAGTCAGGTGTGGGTTTTTCCACAGAACCATGCCTGACCCATATACCCATTAATTTCGTTAAAAAAAATTATATTATTTAAAAGGGAAAAATTCTTTTAACTACACTAATGCATGTGTTCCAAAAATTTTAAAAAAATAAAAATAAAAAATAGGTAATGAGTTTCAAATGAGTATGGAAACATACTCGGCTCCGACCCGCCCCGCTATTCTTAAATGGGTATATGGTACCCGCGGATCCAAAACCGTTGGATACTCGACACAAATGGGCGAAGATTACCCAACTAAATAAGTTTATAGGTAGGGTATAGGGGTGAATTTAAAAACTCGACATGGGTACGGGTCGGGTGCGGGTTTTTCTACAGGACCATGCCCGACCCATACACCCATTAATTTCCTTTAAAAAAATTATATTATTTAAAAGGGAAAAATTCTTTGAACTACACTAATGCATGTGTTCCGGAAATTAAAAAGAAATAGAAATAAAAAATAGGTAATGGGTTTTAAATGAGTATGGAAGCATACCCACATCCGACCCGCCCCGCTATTCTTAAATGGGTATATGAGTATAGTATGGAAGTTATAAATCTCCGGCGGGTAGGGTATGAGTTTTCCAAACCCGACCCATTGTCATCCCTATCCTAGGGGTTAGTAGACCATAAGGAAATAGAGGAGGCCTAAGATTTAAGAAATCTAGTACACAAATAAAGACCATGAGGTCCATGACTACCTTCGTCTTTGCATCTCTCAAGTCCGTAACATTAAGAACAAATGAACCAACAGAAAAATGAAAATGTTAGATAAGCCTTTCACCAATAAAATGAGGTTCGACATCCTAGGCGTAAAAAATGAAATCCAGATTTCCTCCTAGGTTTATTCCTACTAGTCATAACTATTAAGAATTAGGCCACATTAGACCTATACGTCGAAAGCTATTTACCGGGAACAACAATCAAGAGATCGCATCTCAGATCAGAGATCTACCTAATCAAGTCAATCATTTGACTAAATTGGTGACTAATTCACTAAGATTACATCTTCAAAGAAGATTTAGGTAAAAAAAGAGTGAACTATGTAGGCAAAATGATGCTTTAAATTGTGGTGTGACTCATGTGGCTCTTAAAGGTAAGAGCATCTCTTCACCTCACTAAGTAGGTCTATATGTGCATGCATCTGTATTGTTCATGATATTTATCCATATGTATTTATAACTATTTTTATTGGTTTTGCATTGTTTTTATTTTAAAAAAAAATAAAAAATTGAAGTTATATTATTAGGCTTGTTAATTTGATCAAATACTAATAATATTTATGAATAATGAATGAAGTTTCCATTAACTCTATTTAGAATTTGTTTGGAGTATTTGACAGGTTATTTCATGTATAGTTTGCATTGCACACATTAAACTCTTATATGTAAGTCTTGACCGCATGTGTGAGATTTGGAATGCGGTCATTAGTGTGGTGAGTTGACTTTGAATGTTTAATGAACTTTAACTAATTGACCTAAGCTCCAGTATATTCTCCTAAAAAAATATTGTGCTTAAAAATAATTACTTATATCTCAAGAGAAAAAGTGATATATTTCTTATACTTATCTTCGAAGCCTATTTGACTCGAGTAATTAATCATATCAGGGACTTTAAAACTTGGTGCCCTATGGTCAATTAAGTTGGAGTCATCAACTGAGTCATTTAGTTAAGTTAATGGAGAAAAGTCTACATATAAGATAGAAAAAACTTTTTTACTCACAATAAGGGGGAGAAAAAAAGATGCAATACATTTTTTTTGAGCTTTTTAATTAAAAGGTCCTACTAGCAATGGGTTTGAATTCAAAATTTGGGGAATTCATTCTACAGTGATTCTTTGCATGTCTTTTCTCGCTAATTTAAGGTTTTGAGTTTTGCTTATATGAGATTATTGACACTTTTAACACATGGGTAACCTATACAATTTACTCCAAATAAGTTTAAAATGAGTTTTGTGGGAAGATGACATTGTTTATGAATTATACTTATATAAGTAAGAAAATAATTGTTCATGCGATTTCACTTTTTAATGTCATATTTAAAAATCCATTAAAAATATAAGAGGATTTTTTCACATAGCTTACATCATTTGTTTGTGTGCATAATTGTTTCCTTTATTCCTCTTTGCATCACAATTATATTTCTTGATCTCCCATTTGTCATTCGTGTCATTCACTGATATTCAAGATTATTTATTTATTTATTTTTAATTTCTTTTTATTTTTTTTGGGGTGGGGTGGGGTGGGGTGGGGGGGGGGAGGATATTTATTTATTTTGATTGTCATTTTTTTTTTTTCACATTGACATTTTATTTCTAGCAAATCTATGAGTATATTAATATTATGCTTTTGACTGCTGTTTTCGACATAGTGTTAATATCCCAGTACGATGTTGCTAGTTGATGTTTATAACTTTTATCTCAATTGCTTTCACGTGATGTTTCACTATGTATGTGTTGAGTGTATTGTTATAGGAAACATGAAATACAAGCAAATTGAGTTGAGTTTATGGGTCTAAGATATAGATGTTAGGCTTTTCCATTTTGTACTTTATAATGGTTGTGATTTTGTTACAAAATGCTAAAGGGGAAATTCGTTAGATTTTAAATTTTAGTATTGGCAATCTCATAAGCAAAATAGCAAAGTTGCAATAGAAGTCAAAGTCAAAATTGGATATTTAGTCGAAGGAGGACAAACCATGAAACAAGGAGAAATTCTTGACACAAAATGGCTCGATTCATGCTCGAGTGAGTTTTGCTGAAACAAAATCGCTCGAGTTTTGCTCTAGTGATCAACCCGTATTTGCAACCCCAATTCATGACTTCAGAAATTTAAAAGCCCTAAACCTCCTCCAACAACCCACTTCTATATATACCAGGCCTTATTCCGCTTTTTTGGAAGTGTTGAATATTATTTTTGCCTTAAAAGAACACTGGTTTCATATTAAGAAACATTCCTTGATTCTCTCAATATTCAATAACATATTGTTTTGATTGTTGAACCATAAATTGACATAGTCAACAATCCAAAAATGCCAAACCACAATTCTTTTGCCATAAAGTCTTCAGAGATCTAAAGTTGGGAAGGAAGAGTTGGAGATCTAGTTGGCGAAGAAGAGGTTCGTTCTTGGCAATTCACAATAAGAGAAATAAGTTGAGAATTGTTGGAAGGTGCGGGAAATAAAACCAAAGAGAGTCTTTGGTGTGATCTACAGGTTGTGGGGTTAAAGTATACTAATGGTTAGTTGTGTCTGAACCAATTTCTGTAATTCATATATTTTCTAGTAGATTTTACTGGCACGTTTTCCGGAAGTTGTTTCCCTGTGAAGAGTTATTCAGAATTTGTTCTTCATTACCAATTTCGGCGTTATTTACTTTTTCATATATTTATTTATTGTTGATTGGTATTGCTTATTGCTATTAAATCATCTCGTTTTTCAAATTGGTAATTAAACCTTGAATTTCACGTTAATCACCTATTCACCATTTCTAGGTGTTATTGGATCAACTTAGGTTATTTCCGTATGAATAACTTGATGCTAATCAATGGAACAACAAAGTTTTACCTGCCATATCGACAAACTAAGAAGATTGGGAAGGGGGAAACCTTAATAATGCGCACCGGAGGAAAGAAATATAAAAACGTAGAGACGAGGGCATATGATAAATTTGTATGCTAAAAAGGCTCTAGTTGGGAGTTTAATTTTGAAGGCCAGTGGAAATATATGACGTGGATAAGCAAATGACTCAGGTTCTTCACAATTTACTTTTTATAAGATTTAACAGCATTTTAGTAAATAAATGGAAACAAATTACATGCAAATAGAAACGCCATATTGTCTTTAGAATCAAGAAATATAACCATAAAAGAACTATAGCAACTCAGAGCTGCATAAAAGAATGAACATCAGATAATACTTTCTTTCTTAAGGGAGTTTCCCATATTCATAATTAATTAACAATGAAAAACTAATTTAAATATTTCCTAAGATAGTCCAAATTTAGTTATCCAAATAATCTTGGGTGCCTAATCAAAGAAACAATGAACTTCAGCTGCATTTGCAACAAATAAAAAAGTTGGGAATGCAAAAATGAAAAAGATTGGACTAGTGAAAGAGTTGTCACCAGTATGAAATTCAACCTTCAACATTGTGACATTTGAAAAAAATTAACAATTTTATGATTAGCTAAAAAAATTGAAATAGAATATAAAATAGTAAAGAACTAAAGCAGCTAAAGGAAGGTAAATAAGAAACAAAAATGTATGCCTTTCTAACAAGCATATTAGACGAATAATATGTGATTAAGATATCAGATGATACTCCTTCCATCCCATAAAGATAGTCGACTCTTCCTTTTTCGTCCATCCCAAAAAGATAGTCCACTTTCTTTTTTGAGAGTGAAGTTAATATTATATGTCCCATTTTACCCCTTTTTAATGTGTTTTTTATTAGTCTAAATGAATTTATACTCTTTCAATTTTGTGGGAAATTACAAAATTTATTAGGGGTATATTAGGAAAATAGATTGTAAAGCTTATTTTCCAACAACATTAATTGAAATTCTTTAATCTGTGTGAAAATGAGTAGGGGACTATCTTTATGGGACGGAGGGAGTATGATTTAGCCTGCGTTCGGTAAACTTTGTTTATAATCGACATGGATTCCAAACTACTTTTTTTATCACACAAATTTTCTCTCTCCAATTTTTAATCACAAATTCTACCTTGAAAACACAAATAACATAATCATTACGTGTTATAACACTTCCCGAACGCAGGCTAAGTACAAACGGGAATTGATGATTAGCTAAAGACAATAACTGAGGAAAGTGCCTGTACCTGACACAAGCAACCGTACATGACTAAGAGTATGTTTTGCTGAACCTTAAGACTTCGAAGTAAATTTTCTAGAGCTTTATAAGAAACACACAAGGATTGGTTGCACCAATAAGAATGAAGTATATACCTCAGTGAAATGAAATTCCCACACATGATCATAGAGATCATTCCGTGTTATTCTTGCCTGAAATAAGAAGGATTGAGAGTTTGAGATGCATTAGGCAGAGATCAGAAAACGATCATCAATTAATGCATCCATAATGTTGATAGCATGCATGTTTTCTAAGATATACTAGATAGTACTCCAACAATGTTGAATGAGAAAGAGAAATAAAAAGCTTTTGTTCGTTGTACCATCCAGTACTACATACTAACAAATCCTAGGTACGTGTGGGTTCGTAAGGTAGATAAGAGTACTAGTTACTCACGCGTTTTCCATCCATAATGGACAGCGAGTAAGAATCCAATTTTGATAGTCCCGAAACTCTTGATATCCGTGGTATGTGTGCTTTCCCGAGCCATAGTTCCTCACACTATAAAAAAAGTGCACGGTTTACATAGAATTCAAAAACTACCTAAATCACTATTATTCACTTCACCTCCAATTTAATAAGCGCAAGTAAAACAGGAAAAGTTAACCATTGATTGATGAGTCATAGTTAGCAATATTAATGTACACTAAAGATTATATCCTAAGGTCATTTGTTTTTCAATCTACCATGCTAGTGTATCGTGCTCCTCATGTGGATCTCGTGTAGCTTTTTTGTGGATGAGTTGCATATGTGGTTAGTTTTTGGAGTTCCTTGTCTCTACATAGTTAAAAGATCGTCCTATTGGGAAAAATCATATTCCCGGGGTTAATTTGCATATTTGGTTGTCTTCGTTTGGTTGATTTGTTATTTTATCATGAAGAAAGATCATCCTTGATTAAGAAGTTGCAGTCTATCTTCCCGAAGTTGAGTTCTCTCAATTGAGAAGAAATTATGGGAAATGAAGATAAAAATAAAAATAAGATTTAGATAGAATTTAAAATTAGAATTTTACTTAAATTACATTGATTTTGATTTGATTAGTTTATTAAAATTTTCTAATTTGACTAGAATAAGATCAGTGTTTCCTTTATAAATTAGGTTCGCTTAGATCTAAATAAAGAGTCTATATTAATTGTAATAATCGGACTTTGCTTATGAAATATATTTAGTATTTTCTCCTCAATCTCTTCTTTGTTCTTTCTCTTTCATCCTTTTTTTCTCCATCTCATTCTACTATTTTCTATAGGATTCACCCCTAGGGATGACAATGGGGCCAAGGAATCCCAATACCTGACGAACAGGGCGGGAAATCCCTGACAATGTCGAGGATGGGACGGGGATGGGGATGAAAAAATATCCTCGACCGAGGATGGATCAGGGATGGAGATTTCTATCAAATCCCCATCTTCGCCCCAAACCCGCCCCAAAACCATCCCTGATTAATAATTTCAATTAAAAAAATATAAACAAATTAAGTGTCATAAAACACCCGATACACAAATATATAATTTCAAAATCAAGCCCTACATTTCAACTTCATCTCTCACTCTAAAGTCTCATCTCATTCTCTCCAAACATACTTTTACTACGTTATAAAAGCTATTATGAGTTTTTTTTTTATTATTATTATTATTAATGTTAATCTTTCTTTAGAGCTATCAAATGAGAATTTTGTAAAATAATAATATTTTAAAAGAATTTGTATAGCTAAGACAAAGACATTAATGGACAAAAAATATATATATAATAATAAATGGGGATGTAAACGAGTATTATGGGCATCCCCGCCTCGTCCCCGCCCCATCCCAGCCACGTCCTCGTGGGCGGGGATGATAAGTCTTTGACGAGTATCACTAATGCAATTCATCGTCTATCATCTAGAATCAGGCTCGGGAATCCTCCTCCAGCCCACTCCATTAGGTCATCCAATTTCAAGCATGCTCATGCAATATATATCTATCCATTCGTTATCTAAGACCCAAGAAAAGTCTGACATATAGACATCGACCCAAGAAAACTGTTAGAACGAGAAGAAATGGAACCCTTTATTAACTACTTGAAGTTGCAATTCTAGCATTAGGTTATTGTTTACATCATTTTCAAGTTGATGCTTTATTTGTGCATCAACTTGAGAGAGAGTTGACATGTACAATTAATGTTGTATGGCCCAAAATAGTAGTTTTAGTTAGGGACTATGCATATTATGTGTTTTGTGTTTCTATTTAAACCTTCTTATTATAATCATTTTCTTAACTTAGTAATACAAGAATATTCCACTTTACATTTCTACTTGAACATAAGGCCAATCGAAATTGTGGTATAAGATGTTGGCCCCTTTAAATTAGGATAATTCTAGTAGCTACAATCCTCATCTCTAAATGAGACAACTTATAAGTGAAAGGACCTATGACAATTGGTATGAGGCCTTTTGGATCGAAAACATAATAAAACTATTTTCTAAGTCAAAGTGGACATGGATGTTATTTAAAGTTCATGACAATAATATCATCCACCCTCCTTAAGCCCACTCCCATTTTAACCATGTTTTGTATACTCTATTTTGCTTGCTTACATTACATAGTATTAGAGCTAGATGATTCGTGTTTTATCTTCGGGATGGAGCGTATGACATGAGAGTGTATACTCTTGAACTCATGGAGCGAGACCCTAAACAAAGTTCGAGAAGCGTTGAAGAGTAGTAAACTTTGAAAAGAAAGATGGAAGTTTCTCGACCTTGCTAGCCATTTGCTTGCTTGGATTTTACACATTCAAAGAGAGGGCAAGCAAAACAAGCAAGCAAGTCATACAAGTTTATATAGTCAGAGAATCATTATCGCAAAGCATAAAGGGGAGGTTATAAGCTTCTATATCTTAAAATCGATTTTTCACATAATAAAAAAACATATATGGTAGAATCATAAACATAGGTAAGTAAGGAAGGAGATGAATTCAAAGGTAAACGAGCACCCCACGCCCAAAAGGTGGCCTACATAGGACTTTCCGAAACTCCCAACGATAATTTAATTTAATGAATGAAAATAATGAAATAGCATATGCTTGAAAAAGGTAAGCCCAAAGGAAACGGGCTTAAATTGGATTCTCGAGATTGATTTTAAGTGATTTAAGGTGGATTGCGTTGTATTAAAGCCTATATCCTTTAGATAAAGTAGTGGCAATACTCTACATCATTAGATTTGGTATATGTGGAAAATGAATAATCCTAGTAAAACTAATTAACTTTTCTAGAATGAACTGTTAGATACTGGAAAACTACTTCTTCACCATATATGTATTTACTTAATGTTCAGAAATCTCACCTCTTTCATGGTTTTCTATATTCGTATTATGCATTCTTGTTTGGAAAAATATCAAATTTTCCCACCCACATCGCTTTGATACCACTGTTGAAAAAAATCATGATTTCCCTACACACACATCTAATACCAATTGTCGGAATAAAGGGAACAACATAAATCAAAATAACGAACAAAGAGAAAAATAACAAGATTTTAACATGGCTCAGCTGACCGTCGATAACCACGGGAAAAGAACATCTTTTATTAGATATAATGAAAGAAACTCACTCATACAACTTTTCTCTCATTCTCACAACTTCTCCCCACACAAAATTAGAAAGAACAAAGTATGCAGTACCTCCACTCATACCATTTTCTTCCAATTATCACGCACAGCTTTTTCGATTCAACAATGAATTCATCATGACAGTCAACTCTCAATTACCTATGTAATTCATCTCGCGAACACTAAATATAAACACACAACATGCACCCTAATATTCTCTTTGAACTCTTTGCCGTTTGCCAACAACACATGGTAGACAAATCACATTCTCTACACATACACATGTGTAATCTACCACAACACTCAACGCAACTTTAACAAAACATCACTCATCAATGCGCATGCCAAGGAAATACGCCTTCTTTTTCCCTCTTCTTTTTCTCCCTTGCTTGTCTTCTTTCTCTCACGTCAATCTTTTGGCTACACTACCCCCTCACACGGCTGGACACTTGTATGATTAAATTATGTCAAAAATCTGACCTAATTACAATTGGATTCTCTTATTATTTTCATTGTATAACAATACCAAAAGTATTTATTCTTTTTCTAATTGGTATTATATATACAAAGAAAATAATCACAATCTCATTTGACCACTTTCTTTTCTTGTCAAACAAGAATTCTTTATTCCATAATATTTTAGGTAAAAAAAACCCAACATTTCTTTCATGAAGAAAGATTCTGAACATTACAGTAATACAATCTATATTAGTTCAAAACATCTACCAAATATTTATTGCATTATATATTTTTATTGATTATTGGCTAAGTTATATATTGAATCAACGAAAAATGCAAATGTATGGTATGGTATATGTAGAGCAAAGAGAAAATGGCTAGCCATATACATCTACGCTCAATTTCAATAGTTGTACATGTATTTTATTAACTTGGTCTTCTTTGACAATACATATATACTTCCCGATTTTCAAACCAATACAAAAAAAAGAAATAAAAAATCAATTTTATTTCATTAGAACAATTCATGAAAATCAAATAATAATGATAATAATAATCTAATTTCTACCATTCACTGCCCACATTAAAAAAAAGAAAACACACACAAAAATTTAAACTATTTATAAACCAAAAACTGAACTTCATCTTAATTTCCATTACACATCTACACAATCGACGATCAATTCCCAACTTTCACATAAATTGGGTTTCTATCGTAATTCTTCAGTGAGTGTTTGGAGTTGAAGAGATAATTTTTCCCTTTGTGTTTATATTCCTTTTGGCCTTCAAAATTGGTTTTAGCAGATAAATTAACAAAACATGCAAACATTAGAAAATATTGGGCCAATCACCCTTAATAAAACTAATAGAAATTTATTCGAAATTTAGCTAATGTTTGGCCCATCAAAATTTTAATGAATTTCTCTTTATAATTATCAATCACGCATTCTCCAATAAAATAAAATTATACATAAACTCAAAAATCTTTATTATTTTTTAATCACAAATTCTCTGAAAAATACTATTCAAAAACTCATTAAGGGCTTAGTAGACCATCAAATAGTTTTGATATAATATAAAAATTTACTTGTAAATAAGCAATAATAGATATTAAATGTCATTTTTTAATTAGTCATTAAATATTTAAGAAACTAAATTATTTATAAGTATAATTTACATGTTGAGTACTTTATAAAATCTTTGAATCATCATTTAAAGACCCAAACGTAGACCCTCATTTACTAGTTGAATGAGCCCAATCAACATATTTGTATGCTACTAAGAAAAATAGATTTCGTGCGGCGTTACCTATCAAGTGCTATAGAAAGTACAAAACAACCTATAAATGGTTTTCACGTCGAGATTGCACATATTTGCTCACTACACTAATGACATTGTCCCTGTTTGAGACATTATCAAAAACTTATTTATCCCCTAATTTATTTTCAACCACACATTTTTTAATAATAAAGTAATTTACACGTAAATCCAGAAATTTTCTTTTACTTGTTAACCACATGTTCTCAAAAAAAAAAAAAAGAAAAAAAAAAGATATTTTTTCTATAAAAATGAGTCTCAAACAAGGACATTATATACACGTAATAGAGTGATCCCTTGATGATTATTTAGGGCCACGCCTTCATGACCTGAACCCTAATAGTCCAATTATTATTGTGAAAATTACAGCCTACCCTGTATTTAAAGATTCATAACCAGAAATCAGGTTTAATGCTTAATTATACACAAATCAGGTCGTAATTAAGTTTTTTAATATTAGTAATAATATTAAATTAAATTAACCACCCCACCCCATGCCCAACCTACATACATCCGCCCACCCTGGCACCCCACCCTAAACTTAAAATCATTTGAGCATAGAACCAATGATCTCCCCCAAAAGCAACGACCCCATTCTTGCCAACGTAATCTGCTGTATCGACGGTGCCAAAACGATGCCATACTCGTCGGCGTAATCTGTGCTCTTAATATTCTAGCACTTGTGATAGGTATTTGTTGATATTTCAAACATTCATCAAGCTCATTACCAGTACTTCAAATTCTAATTTGTGCAATCCCTGTTGGCACTTGGGTTCCCAAAATTGGAGAGCAAAATCAGCTGCCATTGGCAATGTTGAGACCCACTGCATCACTTAGTGCAGCACTGAATTTACTGATTCAAGTTATGAATACTCTTTTAAGAATTTTAGAGCAACTTAGAGTGGTCTCTTCTCTCTCCCATTCCTAGCCGCCCTAATCATGTTATTTACTGAAAGTATTAATCATTTTTTCATAATTTCTTCGATATTTTAGCCTTCTTTTAGTAAAATTTGTGGATTGGGTCACATGTCACAATTCTGTTGCTCAGGTCACAAGTGTGTTGTTCTGGTCACATTTGGTTCATTATGTTAACAGTGTATTTGTTCAGGTCACATTTGGTACATTATGTTAATGGTCACACTTCAAATGCTTAGGTACAAGTGTACTATTTAGCTCACATTTAGTGCATTATGTCTCTCGTCACGCTTGAAATATTCAAGTCAAAATTTTGTTGTTCAGGTTACACTTTATATGTCATTCCCAAGTTACTTTCTCTTTCTTCGTCTTTCAATTTTTTAGAATTAAAAGAGTCCTAACTAAAATGGTAAGATCTCCAACTGATTGCTTGATTATAGGATGATTAAATACAAAAATCTACTCTCTCTCTCTCTCTCTCTATATATATATATATATCTTTCCAATATTGCTACATGTGTGATGGTAAAGTGACAGATATTACCATGGTGGTGGTTGTAGCGGGTTGGGGATGGTGGTGGTTGTGCTTCGAATTGTTGTGGTTCTGGTGGTGGTTTTTGGTGGTGGTGGTGGTGCATCGGAATTGTGATGGTTTCGATGATAGTTTTTAAGAGATCATGGTGATCGTGCGTCAGAGGGTGGTGGCCGCGATGGTGCTCCGGTGGTGGTGGTGGTGGTGATGGTGGTGGTGGTCGGAGGTCATGGTGATAAGGTTGGGCGGCACCTACAATGGTGAAATGGGATTTGGGGTAAGGGTTAAGTAGTGGATGGGGTTGAGAGGTGGTCAGCTGGGTAGATAAAATCATTTAATTTTAATATATATAATATATTATTTATCACCTGATTTTTGGATTTTTTCAACTTATATCTTAAAATTGAAATCGTGTATAGTAAATACCTTATATATGTATTTTTTCCATTTTAAAACTTAATAAAACAACTCCCAAATCACCACAAAAATCAATAAAACACCTGAAAGAAAATCAAACCTTCAGCTAAAATAACAATAATCCACAAATATTCAGGAAAAAAAGAGCAGCTCATGAGCTTGGGCTGACTTGTGAGCCAACTAACTCACGAGCCGGACTTAGAGATCCTGTGTGGGAAACGAGTCGGCTGGGAAACGAGCCGGCTCGACTCAGCTTGTTTCCCACACAGTGGGCCGAGTTGGCTCGGCCTATTTGCCATCCTAATCTCTGGGGAGAAAACTGCATTAGGTAAAAGTGATTGTGACTGGCAAGCAGGTGGCCATGTTGCCCTTGTCAAGTCTTGGTTTATAAATTTTATGATCTATACTCGTGGCACATGTTGTTCATTGTGATACTATCAAAGATGTGTTAGATGCAGTTAAGAGAATTTATCTTTATGTCTCTGATTCATTACAGATTTATGAGTTAGTGAGAAGATCTTTTCAACTGAGTCAACGAGGATGGCTTCTTGTCATGTACTACACTAAAATGAACTCCATTTTCTTGTATGGCTTGATCATAACCTGGATCAGGTGGTATTGTATTTTGGCTGCAATACCTCTTCCAACTTTGGAGGAAGTCTTCTCCATGGTCTGCCGTGAGGAACCAGACAACTTACCATGGGGGCTGATAGCCAGTCTATGGCTTTAGCATTGGCTACTAGAGAATTCAATCCTCATTCACGAGTCCCTATCCAGTCTGCCGATATTTGCTCATTCTATCATTTCAAAGGACACACTGTTGACAAGTATTTTAAGAAAAATGGATATCAGGACTAGCTCATATGCAAACAAGCTGAGAGAGAACTTTGGAGATACTTCCATTGCCTCTACTCATGCTTTTGCTGCCTCCCATGCTGCTCGATTCTCCTGAAGAAGGTACATTTGGTTTAGCATCTAATTCTACTGTATCTAACTCTTGGGTTATCCATTCTAGAGCTATTGATCATTTTACTCCTGATTTTCTAACTACTTTCTTTCGTTGCCTGTACTCATGCTTTTGCTGCCTCTCATGTTTGCTCAATTGTCTCCTGGAGAAGGTATATTTAGTTTAGCATCTAATTCTACTGTATCTAACTCTTAGTTTATCCATTCTGGAGCTATTGTCATTTTACTCCTGATGATGATTTTCCAAGTATTTCAAATGTTCAATCTGTCCAGATAGCTAATGGAACATCTATCCAAATTACTGGTGCCAAAAATGTATTATTTTAAACTACTCTATCACCGTCTTCTGCCTTACTTGCACATACAGTCTCTACAACCTACAAGCACGAAAGAGCATGGTATTGATACCCCTCTCCAAGGCCCGATAGATAAGACCTCTTTAGCCATTCTATGCTTGCTCTTTGTTTGCAAAATATGGCGCAAGTACATTACCATGGAGGATCTTGTAAATTTTGCACAATGAAGGAAATTCTACTCTGTATACAACTTTTCCAATCTTGTTCACGATGGGTAATTACCTGACATATTTTGGCACCAATCGAGTCTCTTCCCCTCTGACGAGCTTGTAATGATTTTCGTCGAGAAGTTTAACCATCCCCAGATCTCCTACACTGAATTCAACGAAATGACGCTTCAAATCAGCATACCTAGGTTCTATCCAAAAGTTTCACCTAATTTTTCTACGAAGTAGAGATAAAGTGTGTCAAAGATATTCCTCCAGCATAGAGTTGAAGTGCTTTGTCGTCTGTCCGTCAGTTTGTAGGTTAAAACCTAGAACTCATGTTCAAAGCTGAAGTTGAAGCGCTTTGTCGTCTGTTCGTCAGTTTGTAGGTTAAAACCTAGAACTCAAGTTCAAAGCTGAACCTAAAAGTTTGAATAACTTGATCCAAAATATGTCAGTAAACCGACGATCTCGATCACTGATAATGTCTTTAGGTAGTCCCTATTATTTGACAATATGCTTAAAGAACAGATGAGCTGTCTCTACAGCGGATACATACTTGGGCCCTACAAATGCGAGGTTTTAACTCTTCCAGTTTTGCCTCGTTCGAAGGAACTTTCTCCTTTTTAGTCCCTTAGTATGATAGTGTTACACTGATGTGAAAATGCTCTGAGCACCTCCTCGTCCTCTTCAGAATTAGTCTTGCCATGATTACTAATAGGCGTAACATCTTGCTTCGAACTTGATACCCCATTTGCTAGTTGACAATAGGCATTTACAACTCGTTTTGTAAACAATCAGACATTCAGTAAGGCCCTTCGCATAAAAGCATACAAGTTTAGGAGCAATATCAAATCTACCGTCAAGTGTCTTTCCTTTATTCCAATTGTTCTGGTGGCTACACCGATAGTCACCTTGATGACTACGCTAGTGATAACCTTGAAAGTTGTTCTGATGGGTACCTTGATAGCCTCCTCCTCTTTGATAGGAGTAGCCTACTCACTTGTGGTCTATCTTTCTTAGGTTCAGTTTGATAGTCCATCATGCATTCAACCGCTCCTATTGTGGTGCTCAAATCAGTCACCTTCTGTCTCCGAAGTTCTGTGCGTGTCCACGGTTTCAACCCTTCCATGAAAGTGGAGAGCTTATCCTTTTCCAACATGTCTCAAATGTTCAGCATGTGCCGTGAAAATGATTTAACGTACTCCCTGATGGAACTCGTATGTTTCAATTCCCGCAATGCCCGACATGTTAGATATTCCACATTTCTAGGAAAACTGGGTTCGGATCACTTCTTTGATATGGTCACAAGAATCTATCCCAACCTTATTGACCTGAATATCAACATATTTTGTCCGCCACTATAATTTTGCATCTCCACCCAGATATATGGTAGATGTCACCTTTCTTGCTTCGTCTTTAATACAAGTCGCAAGAAAGTATTGTTTCATGTCAAACAAGAAGTTTTCAACTTCTTTTGCATCGCGTACCCCTCCATAGGTGCTTGATTGGGGGATTCTAACCCTAGGTACATACTCTTCTTGTGTGAGAGTTTGACCATTGCCATCGCACGTTGGAGAATTTGCAACTGAACTCTTAATGTTTCCATTTCTTCTTGTAGATTAGGAATGATTGCAACAACATCAATCATTGCTATGCAAGCCACTCGACTTTCATGCAGTTGGATATATAGTTCTCGAATATCCGTTTCCGTCATTTAAACCTTTTTCCTCAAGGCTGTTAATGACATAGCATAACCTGACAATTTTCCCATTAAGCGCATCCATATACTGTTTAGTGGTCTTCTTTTGAGCATCACCTGGTTTGTGAAGCATTTAGATCCAAAGCTTTCTGATCCATTACTTTCTTATCCAAGAGCATGAGATGTGCTTTTATACCAACTTTCACGAGGCGCCTTTACTCTTAGCACAGAAAGGGGGCACCTGCGGTAGTAGTCTGCTCCGCTATACTGCCTTCTTTCATTTCTCAATCGCTTCGAGACGAAAGAAGATTTGAATACAATTTAAAGAAAGATTTACAACAGAGAATTCGAATGCGTTGAAAATGGATTCATCAGTAATTGATGAAAGCATTAAATTACAAATGCTAATGGAGGGGGCAGACACCAGTAAGCTTGAAAAGTTTTTAATACCAAATACCCCTTATAATAACTTAAATAGAAAAAATCTAAATGATGGGAGTAGACATTTAAAAGATAAGAAATCATAAAAAATGTTTACTACTAACATAGTACTATTACAACTAAAATGAATTATTACAACTTGAAATAATATTTACAAAGTGCGAACTTAACTAATATTTACAAAGTGTGGCCAAAATTGAACAGACTATTACTACGAGTAGGTTAAAGGTCTAAGTATTAACTGCAGTCCTCGACATTAAGGATCAATAAACATTTTTTTATCTTATTTACCAAAGATATACGACTTTGCACTATAGTTAGCTTCGCACCAATCAAGAAAGCTTGGGACTCCGCATTATATGGATTTGGAATCGAGCGAGATGATGCTGAAATGGGTGTTAGCTTAAATCGCCATAGAAAGAAGCTTAGCCATCTTCCATACGCTAGAGATTATGTTGGGTTCATCCTGTGATGCTCACTACGACCTTAGCTTCGAGGCCTTTCCCTCCATAGTTAGCTGGGGAAACTGAAGTTATCAGTTTAAACCTTTTTAAGTGCAAGACTTCGAAGGAAAAACCAAGAGGATCTCTCTCCCACATTTTTATGTATGGGGTGCACAGTAGGTTCACGGAAGAACACCGCAAAATAAGACGAAAAGAGTCCAGTTATCATTATGAAGAAAACCAATTGCTGTTTATTAAGAAATACAAAAGAAAGGATAGAAAAAAGTATATTGACAAAGAAGAAAAAAATTACAAGATATGATTTAGAACCACACTTTTTAATTATGGATCAACTACCAAAAATCCAATGCATAATTTCAACATTAAATGTGCATTCCTGAATAATCTCATTTTTCAATTATTCAATCATTTCATTTTACCAAATTCAATGTTAGTCAAATTAGTCAACTTCTTCAAATTCTACTAATTCACCAGCCATTACTTCATTAAGACTATGAATACGAGTAATGCCATCGCCTACATGAAGTACGATACCAGTATTTACAATCTTTACTTCTCTATTATATTGTTCAATACCATCATAAAACCTAAAATGAATGAGACACCAAATGGATGAGGACTAGAAATTGTTGAATCAACTGCTCCTCCAGAATAGCAGGTAATACCACTTAATAAGAAAAGAAAAGAAAGAATTCATATTCTAAATAAGAAAAAAATAATAATAATAGAGAAAAACCTATTTTTTTTTATAGGAAACTCAAATTTTATTGAACAATCCAAAAATTACAAGTGAAGTTGTGGACGAGTCGTCCAACACAAAAATGATTGAAGATATGGTAAGGCAAAAGGACTATATATTAGTCTACGGATTACTCATAACAATAGAATTCAAAGAGCAATTGGGCTGTAAACGAAAAAGGAAATCATCTAAACCGGTAAATATATTGGCTGCTCGAGCCCATAAACCCGTGAGAAATATCATGTTTTCCCAAATATCTTCGATCGTTCTTTCTGCATTGTCAAAAATCCTTTTATTCCTCTCTGTCCATATCATCCATGCTCCTGCCATAACATACATTTTCCAAATCTCCTTCTTTCTTTCCGTGTTATCCCCAAAATCCCATTTGATAATCAAATCCGCCCAACGTCTAGGCATAACACTCCATACTCCAAACAAATCCAGCAGTCTATCCCAAATTTGTTTTGCTAATTCGCAATGGATCAATAAGTGGTCAATGGTTTCATTGGCCTTTTTACACATGATGCAAAATGATGGGGAAATAAACCAACCAGGTCTCTTAAGTTGTAATAAATCCCAAGTATTGACCTTCCCCAAAGACACCAACCAAGCAAAAACTTTGAGTTTTGTAGGAATCATACCTTTCCAAATAAATTTAAATTGGGGGAAGTTAGAATCAGTAGGGGATTGACAAAGAAGATTGAAGAAGGATTTGCATGAAAAAGAGCCCGATGGGTGACCAGTCCAAATTCTTTTATCCAATGAAAATGGATCAATAGTGATTTTTTCAAGCAAAATGGAAAGGGAAGTAAATTCTTCTATATCTCTATCATTAAAATTTCTAAGAAAGCCAAGGTTCCAAGTGGGCGTAGAATTTGGTGTTATGGATATAATACCGTTGATGGCGGAGTGTTTATTGTTAGATAACCGAAAAAGGCGAGGGAATAATGTTTGAAGAGTTTTGGTCACCCATCCATTTATCAAGCCAGAACCGAATTGTATCCCCTTTCCCTACCACAAATCTGGTGTTTACCTGAAAAGCATTCCAAACTTTTGTAATGGATTTCCATGGTGCACGATAAGTGGAATTAAATTCCATGCATGCATCCCGTCCATTTGAGTGGAGGCCATACCGACTAATGATAATAGAGTGCCAAAGTGAGTTAGATTCAAAAGGAAACCGCCAAAGCCATTTGCCAAGAAGCGCCAAATTTCTCAAATGAAGATTCCCAATCCCTAGACCTCCTTTTTCCTTTGATTTTGTGACAACTTCCCATTTGACTAGATGATCACTAGATCCCTCCCCTCTTCCTTCCCAGAAGAAATCCCTCATCATCTTCTCAATCAACTTAACCACATAAAAAGGAGGTATCGGTGTTTTACAATTAAAATATGTCCTTGACCTCGTAACTGAAACGAGCATGCTTGGATGTAAACTAAGTGACACTTTTATTGACGCAGGAAGAAAATCAAACGAACCTGTTGAAAAGAAAATATATCAATGATTAGTTAGCAAGCTAATCTAACTATAGCACACAAGCCCTGACATTGTTCATGGATAGTGTGGTAAGCAAACATATGCAGTCTCAAAAGAAGGCCATCTAGGAGTATGCATAATCATCAAGTACCTCACTTGGAAAAGGACTCATCTTCAAGAAAATTAAAGGAAATAGAAATTATTCAATGATGTTGGATCAATAGAAGATACGAGATCAATTATTCACTATTGTACCTTTGAATGGGAAAACTTGGTAACCGATGAAGTAAGAAATAGAATGTAGTAACCAAAAGTAGAAGTGGAGTTTAGACCAACTGCAGAAGGGATGCGCGAAAGACGGTGATTACAGAAACTCTTGGAAGAACTACAGGTTGCAAAAGTCCATATGAAACTCTATTTCAATAACAAAGTAGTTCTTATTTGATAAAAATCAAGGAAAATATAACAGCAGAATATTTTAATTTTAGTTATCAGCCTTAATTTAGGTTCATTAGGATTCTTATTGGTTAGAACTTCTAGATATCTCGGTAGATATTTAAAGTTTGTTATTAATGAATTAAAAAAAAAATTCACAACAATCCAATATTTTGCATATATCTTGATCTCGTACGTAACAAAGTTATCCCCTCTACAGTTCTTACTACACGACTATTGATAGGAGACAATTATGGATCATGGAGTTATGTAGTAACAATGACATTTCATGCAATAAGCAAACTTAGTTTATTGATGGATCACTCTTAATTCCAAAGAGATGATATTCGTAGTCGGGAACAATGTAATGATTTGATTGGCAGTTAGGTTCTTAATTTTGTCACACCAGAGATCCATCAAAGTATCTCCTCCTCACATATTTCTTCTCCTATATTTACTGAAAGATATCCTTCTCTCCAATAGATCGAAGTTGAGAAAGATGGAGCATCATCCTATATACTATCCCTTCATTTAGTACTCTCTTTCATGTTTCTCTATTACAATTACCACATGTTAACTCTTTAAACATGGTTTACTTATTAAAATAGGACTCTCCATATACATTAAAAAACGACACCTTAAGTGTCGTAATATTAATCTCCATCTCTGCATTAAAACTCTTATCATCGACAAGATACGTATCATAATGCCTCCATGCCTATCCCAAACAACCCGTACTAGCCATTTCCGTGGCAAAGTATTAAACCAATCAAAAGTCAACCGAACCGACTCTTATCTATTCGAATATCAATTATAACATACCAATACCAAAGAGGAACACTATTTTATCCAACTTAGTAGAGTAAATAATATAGCAGATAACAATTTCGCTAACAATTTTTGCCTATCTCTGACTCATTTTATACACTCTCTCATCTGGTGTCTCGGTGTAGTCATACAGCTCATAATATTTATTTTATTCTCATTCCATTGGTAGAGCCATCATCAAACTATTCTTCACAGCTTAACCTCTTTATTCTTTTTCCTAATGAATCATGGCATACTTCTCATACCAATGATCTTTTTTGACAAGCCGTTCAACTGAAAATACTTTAGGCAAAAAATTCTACAAAGAGAGCTTAAAATATATGGACACTGACATCAAAGGATCATTAGGTCCGAAGAATCTCCACTTATTTTTAATCGGCTATGCACTACGGATAGTCTCTAAATAAGACAGAGTGAAACACTCTTTTGGGGGTGAGAAAAGGACTTGCATGCCCAGCTTGCATACTACCTTGTCAAATTGCCTCTTTTGTAGGTCTCTGGGGAAAGGAGGGAGTGAAGACTCCGAACTTCCTGATATGTCCACTTTATGGAGGTTTAGAACCAAGTACACGGTTTTTATTGTAACATTGAACAAGGATGAAGGCTCAGTAAGAATGGTGGAGAGGACAAGATTGAAAGCATATGAGATTGTAGTTACTGTGGACGCTGCGTTTTAGCTACTTGAATCGATAAAGGAAATATGCAAATCTTGAAAAATCTTGTGATTCAGAGAACATTTTAGAAACAGAGAAATAAGCATGTGGATGGAATGTTTCAAGAACATAGGCGAGTTCTAAACAATCTCCACTTTAAGAAACAATTTCGTTAGGAACATAATTGTCCCTTCAGGAAAGAAGTTAAATGGAGAGAGTTGAAAGATTGCTTACAAAATGTACTTGGGAGAACTAGTTTGTAGCACAGAAAGACAATCCAATCACAACCACCCAGGGCAACATATGCAATAACCGAAACAAAATCATGAGCAAAGATGGTCATTAATGAGAAGCAGCAGAAACAGAATCATTCAAAGGGTGACAAGACGATCAGAAGACGAAATATCATACCTAAAGGAAGTAGAGGCTTTAAACCGAGAAATAAATTCAATGAGGAAGGCAAAGATGATCAGGAGTTTTTCGAATTCAGCAAAGCTAGACAAACATCAAAAAGATGAAGCGAAGCTGTATTGTTGTTTAGAGAAAGTAGTCATTTACCTTGGGATGCCATTAAACATGGATTGAAGAATTCTTTAAATAGAAAATATGAGTGTCCATTATATGATTGTAGAGCTTTGATTTGGTGTCATGATGAGGAAGAGAAGAACCTACTGATTAGTATAGAAAAATTGAGTCTTCTAGCAGTCGCAACAATTTCATTCAAACCATGGAGATGGAAGAACCAGAGTGAAAAAATAAAGATCAATTGCAAGTATAGCTAGATTGGAGTAGACGAGCTGCCACTGAAAAATATGGAATATTCACGTGTTTAGAGATTGGGGGTGAGATTCTTCAAATTGAATGACAGAAGATACAGATTCCATGGAGTGTTTGGGACCCTATGGCATGGAGATAGAATCATGAAGGAGGTAGAAGATGATACTGGGAACCAGAACGCTTGTACTACACCAGAGGAACCAAACGATGACGTTGTAAAATCAATAGTAGAAGGTATTGATGTGGCAAAAGTACCCAATATCATTGGTACAGGTGAAGCAGCCAGCGTGAATAATCTAAATAGAGAAGCTTCCATAAATGCAAAAGAAGGCAAAATCATTATGAGGATGAAGGAGCAGCTCTCGAAGAAAACGAAGCCCACCACAACTGCTACAAATGAGAAGAATACAATAAATCTTCAGAGTATTTTTGAAAATCTAAATGAGAACTTGATCTTGAAAAACCCAATTACTATGTTGTCTAAGGCTTTATTGAAGGAAGTTGAAAAGCCAAAGGAAATCTGGGCTGTTGTTGAGGTGTAGCAAATAAATTGGGCTAGGACTTTTAGTACAAATAAAGGAGGTTTGTGCAAAGATAGGCCAAGGCTGCAAAATAGTCCAACAATTTTTCCAGCCAAGGTTTACCAAAGGAAAAAGAAGAACAAGCTCAGTTTGAGTAAGATCTGCATAGCATTGGAAGGGTTTAATTTTGGGCCAACAAATCTCGATAGGCCTAATGTTTCGTAGCAAATATCAGACCTAAAAACTATACCCACCCAAAACCTAATTACTGACAAAGTTATCTAGCCTTCCGAGGTCAATGTTGGAGAAGGGTTCTTACAATCAGAGTCGATTGAAATTAAAGTTGTGAATGGACGAACTAGAGCAACGATCCTGATGAAGAATTGCATGTTTTTGTAAAAAGGAAAAATTTTAATGGCGATGGTAGACAACTTGTGGATAACGAGCTCACTAAGAGTGACAAAAAAAGAAAATCTATTCTTCTTTTCGATGATCATGAAGAAAGGGATGGGTATGATGAAGCAGTAGTAAATCCGAGGTGTTTTAGGAAAAAAGGGGGAGTAGTAATTGAAGAAGTAGATGAGCTCTCTGACTTCTAAACGGGTGTTGATATTTGTGAGATTGAAGAGGATAAGGAAACTATGGATAAGCAATGGCTTTCTTGTGTACAAGCAGATGAGTTTGAACAAAGTGAAGCTAAAGATTACAAGACGGAAAAAGAGGATGAGGCTGAACATGAAGCAATAGAGATTAGAGACCTATTCCTAGAAATGCAGAGGCCTTTTCAAGTGAAAAATGAACAAGGTAAGCTGGAACCAAATAATCAACCAACAACAATAAAAGAGGCACATACTCCAACACACAAAGATGATTCAACCCTAGTTTCACACATCAATCTGCTTAATAGTCGTGTTTCGTCTATTTTTCGTAACACATCTCAGTTGTCTACAAAGCCAGGTAATATCGATCTTTCTCATTATTATTCGGTGAACTCAAAAGATATTATGTATTCTTGCAATGAAACCACAGATGATGGTGAGAAGAGAATAACTTACCTTTTACCAGCCGTTGAAAAGGGAAAAGATTTTGATACTATAGCTAGTAAATGCGCATGTGTATCCAATTCTTTGAAAATGCCATTTTTATCTTGTCCTAACCACCAAAACCAAAAAGTGATATCGAACTATGATAGAGACAATCAAATGGAGGGTGATCTGGAGAGGTTGTCACAAATCCTTAGAACATTAAATTTATCCTTTGTTCCTTTAGAATCTTCAAAAAAAAAAAGAAGAGTAATTCAGTCCACGCGAGGAAAATGCCAACAAATGGGCTAGAGAACTAAAAAAACTTCAAAGTAGTATTAATTATGATAGGAGACGAGTTAGTGGTGAAAGATTATGGGAAAATGCGAGTCCTCAATGAAGATTATAAGTTGGAATGTAAGAGGACTAGGTTAGGGACAAAAGAAAGTTGGTAAATGATATGTTACGTAAGGAAAGATCGGATGTAGTGACAATGCAAGAAACAAAGAAGTCAAAATTTGACAAGAGGTTAACTAGGTTGCACCGACACTCTGTCGGGAGCCAACGTGTCGTGTCTGACACCAACACTCTTCGGACACTCTCCGACACGTGTCGAAACTACATCATATACATCAAAATGAAAAAGGGGAAATGGTGAAATGCATACAATTAAAAAAATGATAAATCTAATTTACAAGTTTATTTTATTTAATATCCTCATTTTGATTCAATAAATATACAATGTGTTTGTAATAAGACTAAAATATTAATAAATTAAAAAAATTAATTTGTGTGTCCCCAACGTGTCGTATCCTAACTTTTTAAAAAAATCACGTGTCAATGTGTTCGTGTCGTATCCATGTCGCATGTCGGTGTCCGTGCAACTTAGGTCAGGTTAATAGGAAGCGTTTGGGGTTCTAGATTCAAGGAATGGGCCTTTTTACTGTCAGTATGTAAATCTGGGGTATTCTAGGACTCGAAGGTTTTGAGGGGTAAAGAAGTAGTTTTGGGGAATTTTTCAGCATCGGTATACTTAGAACCAGTTGGTGGAGGAGAGAGTTGGTGGTTCTCTGGGATATATGGACCATGTAATTCCAAAGAAAGGGATGATTTTTGGGAGGAATTGGGAGGAACATACGGATTATGTGGAGAGAGATGGTGTGTTGGCTGCAACTTTGATGTAGTACAATACCTTTCAAAGAAGCTAAATGGATTTAGTTACATGAGAAGCATGAGAAAATTTGATTGCATTATAAGAGAAACGAGGTTGAAGGATTTACCACTCTCAAATTCAGAATTTACATGGATTAATATGAGAGAAAGATTAGCGTGTTCAAGGTTAGATAGGTTTCTGTTCACGGAAGGATGGGAAGGTATGCTTGAGGTAGCTAGACAGGAAGCCCTTGTTAGGGTCACATTAGATCACTGCTCAATTGTACTTGACACTAACAGATTCGAATGGGGAGCTACCCCATTTTGTTCGAAAATATGTGGCTAAGGCACAAATATTTCAAAAGAAATTGGAAGAAGTGGTGGGAAGAGTGGTAATGAGGGTTCGGCGGGCTTTAAGTTCATAGGGAAACAGAAAATTATCAAGGAGCAATTGAAGAAGTGGAACAAAGAGGAGCTTGGAGATGTAAGAATGGAGAAAAAAGCAACCATGAATATAATAGAGGATATTGATAAGAAGGAAGAAGGGTAAGGAATAGGTGAAGATAAAAGAGTTGAAAGAAGGAATTTGGAGGAATTGATCATTAGAGAAGAGACATCTTGGAATAAAAAAACAAAGCTCAAAATAGTGAAGGAATGGGATAGTAACATTAAGTTGTTTCACAGATGCGAGTCATAGGAAGACAAACAATTTGATCAACAAACTAGAGAATAAGAATGGGGTGATCTTGCACACAGAGAAGGAAATTGAGAAGGAGATCAGTGATTTCCTTGAGAAACATTTTAAGAGAAAGGATGATGTTAACTGCGGCATTGAGGGATTAGAATGGGTAGGCATTGATATGGATAGCATGTCAAAGTTGGAAGAACCATTTAGAGAAGAAGAGGTGAAAAAAGCTCTATTTGATTGTGAAGGAGATAAAGTGTCGAGGTCGGATGGTTTTTCTATGGCAGCGTTGCAAGAGGGTTGGGAAGTAATTAAAGAAGATTTGATTTCCATTAAAAACTATATTTGCCTAATGCCCAAAAAACAGAGTTTGATTTCCATTAAAAACTTTAGTCCAATCAGTTTGGTGACTTCATCGTATAATATAGTGGCTAAAGTGTTATCATTGAGACTAAAGTAAGTCTTGATAGAAATGATTGGTGTGGCTCAAGGTACTTTCGTTAAAGGATGCCAAATTTTGGATTTGGACTTAATTGCAAATGAAATTGTAGAGGAGTATATGGCAAAAAAGAAGGGGTGTTTTTTAAGATTGACCTTAAAAAGGCGCATGATCATGTTAATTGGGAATTTCTAGATTTTTATGTTAGAAAAGAAGGGGTTCGGTGAAAGATGGAGAAAATGGATTTGGGGTTGTCGTCAGCAAACTTCTTAGTGATGATCAATGGCAAACTGAGAGGCAAATTTGATGTCTCAAGAGGATTAAGACAAGGAGATCCACTATCACCTTTCTTATTTATCTTAGTGGAAGATGTGTTGAGCAGTTTGGTGAACAATACGTGTGACATGGAGAAAATTGTTGGTTTTAAGATTGGAAGAGACAAAGTAAGGGTTTCTCGTCTCCAGATCGCCGATGAGAGCATTTTTTTGAAAGTATTGAGAATCTCATGGGAATTTCAGACATTTTCTCAAAAACAACAGGGTTAAAGCTTAACATGGCAAAGAGCATAGTGGTGGGCCTTAATTTAACGGAGGAGAGAATTGAAAACATGCCAAATAGGTTTGGTTGTGTTAAGGGAGCTTGGCCATTAAGCTATCATGGACTACCCTTGGGAGGGAATCCAATTGCTTCCTCGTTTTGGGACCCGGTGATGGAAAAAGTTGCTAGAAGACTAGAAGGATGGCATAAATGTTGTTTATCAAGAGGAGGAAGGCTTGTACTTTTGCAAGCGGTACTAGGAAGCATCCCTACATATTTATGTCTATTTTCCATATGCTTATAAAGGTGGTAAAGGTGGTAGAAAAAATGATGAGACTTTTTTTGGGAAGGAAAAGGTGAGGGATCTAATAACCACTTAGTCAAATGGGATGTAGTAACGAACCTGAAAAAATATTGGGGTTCGAGAATCGAAAATCTACATCGCGAGAATTTTGCATTGTTAGGTAAATGGCTATGGTGTTTTCCCATTGAACGGGATTCACTTTGGCGTACTATTATGCATAGTCGGTATGATCTTCATTCAAAAAAATGGGATGCAAACATTGTTGTTAATTCAAGTCTTCAAGCATCGTGGAGATCTATTGCAAGAGTTTGAGATATTTTTGTGGAAAACACAAAATTAGTTGTAGGTAAGGGCGATAAATTAGGTTTTGGCTAGATAAGTGGTTTGGCCAACAAACACTCCAAGAGTCTTTTCCCCCTACTTTGGTTATCCAATAACAAAAAATCGCTCATAAAATGACGTTGTCTCATTTCATCAATCTTCATCAAATCTTTTTTTTTTTTTTTTTTATAAGAAACAGATTTCTATTAAAAACTCAAAAATTTACAATAAACATAATGGACGAGGCGTCCATCTCAACATTTTAACTCTATGCTTCAACCCTACCATAATAGACTGGTCTATAAGCTACTTGGAACCAAGGTACATAATGAACTTTGTGGATCTAAGCGAAACAAAAAGTTATCTAAAATACTAAAAAGGCCCGCTGCTCTTGCCCAAAGCCCTGTGAGAAAAATTATCGAATCCCATATATTATCTATCGATCTCTTAGTGTTGTCGAAGATCCTTTTATTTCTTTCAATCCATATTGTTCAAGTTTCTGCCATAACAAGAAATTTCCATATCACCTTTTTTTCCTTTTTAACCCCAAAATTCCAGTTGATAAGTATAATATCAGCCCATCGCCGAGGTATTGCACCGATTAAGCCGAACATATTCATGATTCTATCCCAAATTCCTTTCGCAAATTCACAGTGGATAAGTAAGTGATCAATGGTTTCATTATCCTTTCTACACATAATACAGCACGATGGGAAAATACAACAAAAAGGCCTCTTTCGTTGTAACAAATCACAAGTGTTAACCTTCCCCAAAGAGACCAACCAAGCAAAAACTTTGACTTTTGAAGGAAATACATTTGTCCAAATGAATTTGAATTGGGGGAAATTAGAGGCACAATATGGTTGAGAAAGAAAGTTCGAGAAAGATTTACAAGAAAAAGACCCGGATGGGTGACCAGCCCAAATCCGTTTATCTAGGGAGTGTGGGTCAAAAGTAACGTTTTCAAACAAACAAGACAGGGAAGTGAATTCCTCAACCTCTCTATCGTTAAAGTTTCTAATAAATTTAAGGTTCCAAGTTGGTGTAGAGTTTGGTGGAAAGGATATAATGTTACTAATAACAGAATTTTTGTTATTAGAAAGCCGAAATAGCCGTGGAAAAAGTGTTTGAAAATTTTGGTCACCCTTCCATCTATCTAGCCAGAATCTAATTTTGTCCCCTTTCCCAACCACAAATTTGGTGCATGCCTCAAAATTATTCCAAACTCCTGTAATGGATTTCCATGGTGCTCGGAGAGTGCAATTAACAATGGTGCAAGCATCCCAGCCATTTGAATGAAGACCATACCGACTAGAATAATAGAGTGCCAAAGTGAATCTGATTCAATAGGAAACCGCTAGAGCCATTTACCAAGAAGTACCAGATTTTTCACATGAAGATTGCCAAACCCTAGACCCCCTTTTTCCTTGGGTTTTGTTACAATATCCCATTTTACCAAATGATCTTTACCACCTTCACCTTTGCCTTCCCAAAAGAAGTCCCTCGTCATCTTTTCAATCCTCTTTACTACTTTCCATGGCATTTTGAATACTGACATGAAATACGTAGGTATGCTCTCCAAGACCGATTGTAATAACACAAGTCTCCCTCCTCTTGATAAGCAACCCTTATGCCACCCTTCCAATCTTTTAGCAATTCTCTAAATCACTGGATTCCAAAAAGAAGAAGTGTTTGGGTTCCCTCCCAAGGGCAGTTCGAGATAATTCAATGGCCAAGTGCCTTTCCCACAACCCACCTCCTTAACAATTCCTTCAATCCTTTCTTCTGTCAAGTTAATACCTACCACCGTACTTTTTGCCATATTGATTTTTAATCCCGCACTCCTTGAAAAGATCTCCAAAATTCCTAAAAGGTTTCCAATGCTATCGTCCTTATTCTCCAAAAAAAATATATTGTCATCTGCAAACTGAAGATGTGAGATCCGTACTTTGTTGTTTCGAACTTTGAATCCTTGCAAAATCTCCAAATCACAAGTCTTATTGACCAATCTACTTAGTGCATCCCCTATTAAAATGAAGAAAAAAGATGATAATGGGTCTCCTTGCCTCAATCCTCTTGACGCCTTAAATTTTCCCCTCGATTTACCATTAATCATTACTGAAAAATTAACTGAAGACAAACAACCTCTTATCCAACTACGCCATCTACTCCCAAAACCCTTCTTTTCTAATACAAAATCTAGAAATTCCCAACTGACGTGATCATATGCCTTCTCAAAATCAATTTTGAACACAACACCTTCTTTCTTCTTTACTCTGTATTCCTCAACGACTTCATTTGCAATCAGAACCAAGTCCAGAATTTGCCTACCTTTCACAAAAGCGCATTGACTTACATCTATTGTTTCTTCCAAAACTTCCTTAAGCCTCAAAGATAAGACCTTCGCAATTATTTTGTACAAGGAAGTAACCAAACTTATTGGCCTAAAATCTTTGATGGAAACAGAACTCAATTTTTTGGGAATAAGACTTATGAATGTTTCGTTTACTCTAGCATTTACAATGCCATTTTCATGGAATTCAGTAAACACCTTCATTAGGTCCTCCTTGATGACTTCCCAACATTCCTTCAATGCAGCCATAGAGAATCCATCGGGCCCAAGCGCTTTATCTCCAGCACATTCGAAAAGCGCGACTTCTATTTCTTTTTCTTGAAAAGGTTCCTCTAGTTTCAACCTCCTATCCAACTGAATGTTAGCCCATTCTAATCCTTCAATGCCATTGCTTATTTTCTCCTTTTTATTGAACAACTCATCGAAAAACTCGATGATCTCTTTCTCAATTTCCTCTTCCGTATGTAACATTCTTCCATCCCTCCCTTCAAGTTTATTGATCAGGTTATTTGTCTTTCTCCCACTCGCAATTCTGTGGAACATCTTTGAATTGTTATCTCATTCTTTGACTCCCCAAATTTTTGCTTTTTGATTCCATGAAATTTCTTCTCTTATTATCAACTATCCCAATCTCCTACTTACCTTCCTTCTTTCTAGTCTCTCCTCTACTCCAATGTTCTGTGTTGTCTCTTTCTTATCAATCTCCTCAATTGTCTTCATTATTGCATTTTTCTCAATTTTTACATCACCAAATTCTTCTCTATTCCACTTCTTCAATTCTTCCTTCATCATTTTTAACTTCCACATGAAATTGAACCCTGCCCATCCTTCAATTTCATGTTTTTTCCACCATTTTGTCCAATTTTTGTTGAAGTTCTTATGCCTTAACCACATATTTTCAAAACGAAATGAGCTAGGCCCCCACTGAAATCTATGGTATTGATAGAAACAGGGCAGTGGTCTGATGTTATTCTTATAAGGGCTTCTTGCCTTACTACCTCAAACTTGCTTACCCAGTCCTCCGTAACTAGGAATCTATCCAATCTTGAACATGCCAATCTATCTCTCATGTTGGACCATGTAAATTTCGCATTAAAGAGATTTAAATCCTTTAGTCCCGTGTCTAGTATTAGTTGGTCAAACTTCCTCGTACTTTTAGTATATTTGTCACCATTCAATCTCTTAAAGATACCTAACAACATTAAAATCACCCCCCATACACCACTTTTCTCCACAAAGCCCATGTAAACCTGCCAATTCTAACCAAAAATCATCCCTATCTCTAGGATGACATGGTCCATATACACCCGAGAACCACCATCCTTCATTACCTCCAACTTCCTCCAACAATACTGATACAGAATAGTTCCCATAGACTACCTCTTTACCCCTAACCACTCTAGAATCCCATAGTACAAGAACACCGCCTGATTTTCCAACTGAAGGTATAAATGTCCACTCTTTAAATCTGCTACCCCAAATACTACCAATTAATTTCATCTCAATTTTTTCCTTTTCGGTTTCTTGCAATGTGACTACATCCGGTTTTTCCTTGCATAGCAAATCCTTTACCAACTTCCTCTTGTTCCTACCTCCTAGTCCTCTCACATTCCAGCTTATTATCTTCATCGGATACTTTCCATTGTCCCTGACTTCAGCTCTTTTGATTTCCTTGTTTCATAGTTAATGTTACTTTGAAGGTCTTTAGTTCTCTAGACCCTTTCCTCAAATTTTTATATGAAATGTTTGAACTATCCCCCATGTGACCAAGACTTTGTAAAGGTACTAGAGTTAAATTCAGTTTACTGAGGATTGATGTTAACTTGTCATCATCTTTGATACTGGGCATCTCCTCGTTTTCAGTTCAATTATCCTTAATAATCAACCAGGCACATATCTGTTTTCCTGTTCCCAAAGAATCAGATTCAACTATTCGTTTATCATTATAATTAGTCGGTTGGTCATTCAGTTCTAGTGTTGGTGCCGATGTAGTTAATTCCTTCTCATCGAAAGAACCTGCAAATTCATTACAGGAGTGCGAAAAATTTTCAGGAATCACCAAATTAGGGCAAGAAGAGTTACAAATACCTAGTGTAGAAAAGTCAGTTGAATTTTGGATTGCAGGAGGTGGATTAGGAAGATTATAAAAGCTCTCTGTTGTTATATGAAAGAGCTGCGCAGAATTTTTTGAATTAATCACAGAACTTGGGTTATTTGGTTCTGTCAAAATTCCTGTTGGCTGGTTCTTTAGTTCTAGCTCCCCTTGCTTTTTGTACAACTGACAAAATTCCTTTTGTTCTTCAAATAAATTCTGAATATCTTCTTGGGCAATTGAATTCCCCCCTTCCTCACTGTCTGTGTCATATGTTTCCTTGTCGCTTTGCTCTTGTTCCTCTGTTTCATCAAAAAAAATTCCATCTGTTTCAGCAAAATCATCATCACCTGCAATCTGTTCCAGTTCGTTTCTTGCTATTGTCAATTGGTCTTGTTCTAAATACTTCATATTTCCTTCATCATCTTCGTCAAGGTGGTCTGGGTCTTCTTCTTGATCTGCTTCACCTTCTATTCCTAAAAAATCAGTAGCCAAAATAGCAGAATTATTATTTTTGTGTTGTTCGTTGCCCTCCAATTCCTGTGGCTGGTCGTCGTTACTGCTGCAGATCGTTCCCGGCATGAGTAATTTCCGATTCTTCGGGAAGCCCGGAATTGTAATCTCAATTGGTTGTGAAGAGCTCAATTGAGGAAGCCCATGTTGATTCGGCCTGATATCGAGCACGTATTTGAACTGTGACTTGCGATTAAGGCCGATCAGTCCAAATATTGCATTTGGCCTAATGTAAATCTGTAATTGGGCTTTAATTGACTCCTTTTTGGAAATATTCTTGGGTCCAGTCCTATTTCTTCTTTTATACACCTTACCCACGAAATTTTTGGCCCAGTTTGTTCCTGAATTTTGGTCTGAACGGGCGTCTTCCTTCCTCCAGAAGCCAGCGAACGGATTAACCAGAGCCAAACTATCTTCGATTCTGGTGAAGATCCTGTTGAGGCTAACCGTCTGCCTCACATGGTTGGTGATATAGCTGGATTTCAAAATTTCCAATACCTCTTCCTCGTTCATCCCATTGCCACAGTCTTTTCCTGTACTGAGAAGCCGCCTTGATTCAAATTGCCCCAATCCTTCACTGACACGTGGTTCTATGGATTCTGAGAAAAATTCAACTTCGTTTTCCCCATACGTCGTGCACCCTGCCACATCATCATCTTCTCCATTTGCTGAGGCCGAAACTGGAAAACCAACTGATACCATTGATGTTTTCTTCTGCATCTCGAAAATCACATTATGGTCTATCTTCCCAAATGTTCCATGGAATCTATACTTTCTGTCATTTAGCTTGAAGAATCTGAGAATTATGCTTGAACCTCCATATGGTAATTTAATTGTTTCTGGGATGAATCCTTGGTTGCTACCTTTGAATCTGAGTCGGGCATGTGTCAAATACTTCAACTGTAGTTTTTCTCGATCAACATCTATTAAACCTCCACAAAAAGATCCTATAACTTTGAACACATGAATATTCCATATGTTCAAAGGAAGACCCTCCACTCCAATCCAGCTGTATCGGCAATCAATTTTGATATTGTCAGTCTGATTCTTCCAGCTCCATGGGGAAAAGGAAACCGTTGTTGCTGCTGGGATTTCCAGATTCTTGATGTTAATCAGTCTTCTTGCTTCTACTTCATTGTGGCACCAGATCAAGGCTCGATCATCATGTAATGGTCTGCAATCATACTTCTTCTTCAACATATTCATCATTCCGTGTTGAATTGCTTCCCATGGTATGTTGCTACTTTGTCTGAACATCAACACACCTTTTATCCAGTTTTTTTTATACTTACTTCCATCATTTCTTGAATTATCCTGTCCCTTCAAGCCTCCTTCTATCTCTATTTGTCCATTTTTTACTACACTAACCCATGACCTTCCTTTCGTTACTGCCTTTTCTATTGGTGCACGTTTTGCAGATTTTTGTCCAACTTTCTCCATCCTATCATTTGTTCCTCTGAGGGGACTATTATGGACTTCACCAAACCATTCCTTAGAGTTGAAATTTTCAGAAATCTACCTCTATCATTCTCTAGAACTGCAAACCATGTCACCATCTCTTTGTTCCTGTATTTTTGTTCCTTGTTCAGTTTATTGTTTGATGTATACAACCATTTTATGGATTCTACTAGCCAAAAGGCTGCATCGACTGGGATACATATTTCAAATGTCCATGCCCTTGTTCTTTCTGAAATTTTGACAAAACCTCCTTCCTTTGATAATGATAGCACAAATACCTTGTGTCTGGTTCTGTAGCTCCAGAATTTATGAGCATCCATGTCACCCTCCTTCCTTTAACCCCAAAATTCCATTGAACTAACAGGATTATCTCCTTCCACAAACAAATCCTCTCTAGATTGTTAAAGGGCTTTAGATGTATAAAACTCCTTAAGTACAATCAATCCTTGAAGAATATGATAATAATGTGTTCTCAGAAGTCAAAAACCAAGCTTCGTTGACTGGTCATGGACTGTGAAGTAGTAGAGGGTTCACCCGTTCCGCAAGGTGTAATCTTCATCAAATCTGACTTGGAACCTTCACTTTTCTAGGAATTTTAGTGATAGAGATCTTGAGGATTTCATCACTCTTAAATCTTCTTGAAACTACTAATCTCGACCCGCTTATTTTTAACAAACAAGTTTGGAAAGGCCACCCCTCAGGTCTTTTCTCATGCAAATCCTTTTTGAATGCCATTCTTCACCCTTTGTGTGAACATAGTTTCCCTCAATCTAGTTTCATATGGAAGGGAGTGGTATCGTCAAAAGTCAAAGTTTTTGCTTGGTTGGCTTCTTTAGGGAAGGTAAACACTTGTGATTTGTTGCAATTGAAAAGGTCTTTCTTGTGCATATCCCCGTTATATTGTATTATGTGTAGGAAGGCGGATGAAAGTATTGACTACATTTTAATTCATGTGAGTTTGCTAGAAAGATTTGGGACAAGATTTTGTGTTTGTTTGGCGAACCAGGCACACTACCACAAAAATGGGCAGATTTGATTCTCATTAAATGGTATTTCAGGTAAAATAGGAAGCTAGAAAAAAGAGTTGTCGAAGCTGATTGTGTTGGCATCAGCTTGGACTATATTAACCGAGAGGAATTGGAGAATTTTTGACAACTTTGAACTATCGATAAAAGATACATAGACATCATTATGTTTTTCACAAGTTTATGGGCAAGAGAAGGGAAGAAGTCGGTCTAGAGAGGTTATTGTTGAGCCTAAGCCCGATAAACTATCTAGATATCATAGTTCCGAGTAGCTATTAGTTTTTCCTTTTTTGTTCTATGGCCATAAGAGGCTGTCACTGTATTTTTTCTGTGGACATCTTATCCACATGCTTGTAATTGCTATAGTTTTCTATCATTAATAAGATCTCAGTTTCTTATTTAAAAAAAGAAAAAGTGAAACACCACCCAATATCTAGCCTTTCCATGATAAGAAAGCCAACTTTTAGCTAGATATTCCTTAATTGTAGTAAATGTCATGCACATGTTCACAAGACGTACTATCGGTCTACAAAATGCAAACTATTGAAAAAAAATTGACACCATACAACCATTTCGAAATCCTTAATTTAGCAAAATTGATGGAATAAAATGAATAAGAATATAAGTAATGGAATTCTATTTAGAAGATAATTCAATTACTATATACTCAACAAATTCAAAAGAAAAACTTCATTCATAAATTACAAATTGGATTTTTCATTCACTAATCTTACTCATGTAAATTACATAATTGAGTCTTCAAAATAAACATCACACCCTCTTCTTGCTAAATTAAATGAGGAACTACACTATGTGTGAACAAAAAGTATTTAGATTGGATCAACATTGAACGATTAGTTTACGAGACATCTTTCGAAGTAGGTGAATTTCCATTCCACGTCAATAAGTACATAAGTATTTAGATTGGATCAACATTTTAGATACTAATCTATAAAGTAAGAAAGAAATTCTAAAAATGGTGCATTGATTCACAAAATAGCAATCAAAACAAAATGTCAGCCAAGACAGTTTGCTACCACAAGATAGCTATCAACGTATCATAAACCTGACAAAGCAATTTGCTATTGACAAGATAACTATCAACATATCATAAACCCGTAAAAAGCATTTTGCTATCTTCAAGAGAACTATCATCAAAAAAATAAAAACAGTTCGATACAAGATAGCTATCAACAGATCATTATCCCAACAAAAACAATTTGCTACCGGCAAGATAGCTATCATCACATAAAACTCATTTAAAATATTTCGCTATCGGCAAGATAGCTATCATCATATAAGCAATAAAAGTTTGGGTAGTTTGCTATCGGCAAGATAGCTATCGTCAAATAAAACTTTGTAAAAACAATTTGCTATCAACAAGATAGCTATCATCCAAATAAAACTCAAGAAAAGCAATTTGCTATCGACGAGATAGCTATCATTTGAAAAGCTATAATAGTTAAGGATAGAAATTTCATACCAAGCGAACATATCTGCGTGTTCATTATTACCGGAGAGATGCAAAATTATTTTTTCAACTCGAGGACTTACGTTTTTCAACCTGCATTCGCAATCACTGTACTCTCAATGTTAAAAAGGCTTCATCGCCTGCAGAATGAAGAATAGCAGTCAAGGAAGAGTCCAACAATCCTTCACGCGCCCATGCACTACATTACTAAAGGGTCTCTTCAAAGGCGTTAGCGTGGCAACAACACTCAGACGATAAGAATCCGATTGGATATGTAGAATCGCCAGGATGAGAAGTTGGTTTCTCCTCTTTCTTCTACAAAACCAGTTTGGTTTTCTTGCACTCATCATTCAAATTTTCTTAAATTTTTCAAGCCATTAGGTTATTATAATTTTTAATTTGATAATCTACATCTATAAAATCCTCTTTTTGAAAAACATTTTTAATCACTAGCTATTTGATGCACAACATTGCTAGTTGCTAATGTATAATGAATCTTCCTAGTAAGTTAGAAGTTACACAAGTTCAACACTTTCTTTAGGCTTCTATGATTTATCATATTCATTATTAAGCCCCAGTTTGGTAGTGATATATATATATATATATATATATATATATATATATATATATATATATATATATATTTTCGAGAGAGAGTGAGATTTGGAAAAAAATTATGAGTCTACATGTAAAACTATTTTTATATTTAAAAATGTGTGATTGGAAATAAGTTTGAAGAAAAAGAGTTTTAGAAAATGGGGCCAAATAGATGCTAAATATACTTGCATATTTCATGTACCATGTCCCACATTGCCCGTGCAGTTGATCAAGATTAGAATGATATTATAACCCGGTACTACAGTTGTGAATAAAAACTATTAACTCATGATGTATCTGAATCGGGAGTGGGCCAAGTTCATTTTCCTAGCCATGGGTAGAGGGAGAACTCCCAGTGACTCTAGGCTTGGTCGTTTAACGCAGGGAAGGACAGAAGCAGAAAATCCTATGCACCCTCTCCGCAAGAAAAACGATCCAAATACTATTTTAGACGAGTAACTTTGCAAAATATTTGGAAAAATACGTAACTTAAGCTAAGCTTTCAGCTTTGAATTTTGATATGCATTTTAGGAATAGACAAGCAGGACCTTAAACTTGAAGAATAGACATTATTAATTGAAACAAAAGCATCAATAATTACAACACAGAAAACAAAAGTACTTGCTGCATAGTTTGAATTAACACGCATTTCACTCCATAAATTCCCATAAACACACTCAGACAAGAACACAAATAGTGTTTTACATAAGTGACTTTGCAAAATAGTTAAGTGCTAAGGCTTTTATTTAAGTAGAGATAAACATGCCCTTATCCCCTTAATCATCAAGAGTGGACATTAATTTAAAACAAAAGCATCAGTAACCTTACAAGCAGAAGCAGTGTGTTGGAATTCTAGCAAACGTTCAGTCAATAAAATGCCCAATAAAACACAGACAAGAACAGAGACAAACAAATCAAAAAACATACGATAAAAACAAGAAGGAACCTTGCGGGCCCAAATTTCATCACTTGAAGCCATGCTTTGCCATCCATGAGAGACCAGACGAGATCGTGCCACGCTGCGTGCGTCGAGTTGGCTCAGTATCATCACCATTATTTCCGAACCAAAAACCATTAATGGATCCTGCAATTCCATTTCTTCTCCACTATTTTTCCTTTTGCGTGCCCTTCCTTCCATGTCAGCACCTCCATCAGGAAAATCATCACTCGGTCTAGAAGCCAAAAGAAAATTTGAAGGCCCATCTTCAATTTCTCCTCTATTCGCCCCTTTCTTGCCATGTTTTTCCAGTTCCTTGCATCTATTCTCAGAAGACATGGAACAAGAGCCAACCCACTAGAAAAGTGTATTTAAAGTGTATCTATCTCCTGATTCTCCTCCTTGTGTGCGTTTTATTAGATAGAGAAAAGCAAGAGAGAGAGAGAAGAAATGGAAAATGGAATAAATTACGAGTTTTTGGATTGAAGTGCACCGCCCCCGCTTGCGCAGATATACACAGAGAAAACTTAGGATCGCAGGAATTGACGCCGTCTTAAGTAATCTGTAGATATTTTATGGGCTGCTTTCATTGTCATCCAATGAGGGCATGCCGTGTGGATGTTGTTTGCATTGACACGCCAGGTTAGCATAGTGTTCGTTCATGGTGTTCAATCAAATGTTTGATATATATATAATGAGTTAAATACTCCAATTAGTTAAATACCCAATTGTCATCGTACTATTGAAAAGTTTTTTCAAATGCCATTGAACTTTTAATTGTATCTGAAATGCCATTGCACTTTAAGATTTGAACTCTCATTACCACCATACCATTTCGAAGATTCTCCAAATGACATTGAACTTTACATGTCATTTGGTATGCCATTGAACTATTAAAAGATTATCCCATTTACCACTTTCTTTAAAATTGTTTCAATTTTTTATTAAATATTTTTTTATTTGTTTCATTATTGTAGATGAATTTATTCATATTTTTTTTGAATCAATAAATAATGTTCTCTTTATTATGAAAATATTAATAATTGTTGAAAATATGTTTGTGTAGATTCTTTCAATGATTTTTTTTTTTTTTAAAGGTTAGAAATGGGTTGTTCATGTTATTCGAGCATTTCTTCTAGAAAAGTAATTTTTCCTATTATTAATATTTTATGAAAATAAAATTATTTAAAATAAAAAATATATTTATATAGGTTCTTTCAATGAGTTTTTTTTTTAATAGAATCGAGTTAAATTAATTGAGTATTTCTTCTAGAAAAGTAATATTTATCTATCCTTAATATTTTATGAAAAGAGAATTATTTACAATGATGTTAGATTTTTAAAATATAAATAATTTCAAAGGAATTATTGCATTATTGAAAATGGATAAGAAAAAATTAGAATTATTTTTTGGAAGTTATTGTAAATGAATTTATTGCATTTCTTCTTTCAGAAAATTAATTTAATTCGAATATAATTCTAAACATCATTGTAAGTTGATTTATTATCGAAAGAAATGCTCAATTAATTAGGATAATACAAATTTCTATAAAAAAATTAATTTAATTCGAATATAATTCTAAACATCATTCGTTTTGTTTCATTATTGCAAAATTGATTTATAATTTTTTTTCTCTTTATTTTTAGAATATTCATGACGGATAAAAATATATTTGTTTAGATTCTTCTAATGAATTTTTTATAGAAATTTGTATTATCCTAATTAATCGAGCATTTTTTTCGACAATAAATCCACTAACAATGATATTTAGAATTATATTCGAATTAAATTAATTTTCTGAAAGAAGAAATGCAATAAATTCATTTACAATAACTTCCAAAAGATCATTCTAATTATTTCTTATCCATTTCCAATAATGCAATAATTCCTTTGAAATTATTTATATTTTAAAAATCTAACATCATTGTAAATAATTCTATTTTCATAAAATATTAAGGATAGATAAATATTATTTTTCTAGAAGAAATACTCAATTAATTTGGACAAATCGATTCTATTAAAAAAAACTCATTGAAAGAACCTATATAAATATATTTTTTATTTTAAATAATTTTATTTTCATAAAATATTAATAATAGGAAAAATTACTTTTCTAGAAGAAATGCTCGAATAACATGAACAACCCATTTCTAACCTTTAAAAAAAAAATCATTGAAAGAATCTACACAAACATATTTTCAACAATTATTAATATTTTCATAATAAAGAGAACATTATTTATTGATTCAAAAAAAAAATATGAATAAATTCATCTACAATAATGAAACAAATAAAAAAATATTTAATAAAAAATTGAAACAATTTTAAAGAAAGTGGTAAATGGGATAACCTTTTAATAGTTCAATGGCATACCAAATGACATGTAAAGTTCAATGGCATTTGGAGAATCTTTGAAATAGTATGGTGGCAATGAAAATTCAAATCTTAAAGTGTAATGGCACTTCAGATTCAATTTAAAGTTCAATGGCATTTGGAAAAACTTTGCAATAGTACGATGGCAATTGGCGCATTTAACTCGATATATAATATACCCACTGACTCTCTCTCTCTCTCTCTCTATATATATATATATATATTTCATTCGTGATCGTCGAACTTTTAGTTCTGTGGCGGAACTAAAGGAGGGTCTTGGATGGTCACTTGACCCCCCAATTCTGAAGTCTATATTTTATTTATTTTTGAATAAATTCAGAAACCCTACCTAAAATATAACACTACACGTTAACGTTCCTGACTTCCTTCCTAATTCATTTTCACAGTTTCACTCCTTCCTTCCCCTCGTCCCTTCTACTGCTGCGCCGCCGAGTGCTCTGCTCTTCCACAGGCCTGCGACTCAGCGATTGCATATATTCCGGTTCTGAGCGCCGGCGCAGCGGCGCTCCTCGACTGTTCAGAGCTCCGGTAGGCAGTAAGCTAGTTCTTCCCTTCCCTTCGGCTCCCTCGTCTTTCTCCGCTAGCTTCCTGCTGTGCTGTGGGAAATATAACATTGACTACAGCTAAGTCACATGTAAATACTGTAAATTTCATTTTCCAACTAATGTTCCTTCCTTCCTAAATCCTATATTCAGTAATCAGTACTAATCAGGTTCTACAATTCTACTAATCCTTCAAAGTCCAATTTCCAAATGAAATGAATCAGGATTCAGAATATCAGATTCCGTTGACCATTGTGTTTTTCAATATTTCTCTCTCCAATTCATTATTTATTATTATTTTACTTTTCAATATTCATTTGTCTAATTGTCTTATGTCGATTATGTTAATGTTATAACTTAAATGTTAATTGATTTAATTTGAATGTTAATTGAGTAAAGAGTTATAGATTGAAATTTGTTAATTGACTGCAATTTTTATTTTATTTAATGGGAATTGAAATTTGAGTTAATTGTTTTTTCTTTTGATTGTTTGAACTTTGAATTAATTGCTTTGCTTGAATGTGTTTATCAGTTATGGAAAAATACTTTAAACGTAAATCCGCGTTTTCTTGTGATGAGCAAAATAATGGAAGGAATGTTCGAGAAAAGGGGGAAGAAAATAATGTTGGAGATGAAAGGGGTAATGGATTTAGTAATGGAATAGATGTTGGAGATGAAACTAATCTTAGAAATGTTTCAATCGAAACTAATGAAAGACTTGAATTTGATGTTGCACAACTTCCTTCGGATCCTGGATTAAGAGTTCCAATACAGAATTATGATATTAATATACAAGATGTGATTCAAGGAACATACGTGCAAAGGGGTCCTTGTCAGCCTCGCAGTCATGAATTTCCACCAACACGATTGGGTAAAAAGGATAGAAGATTTTGTAATTCATGGTTTGATGAACATCCTAGTTGGTTGGAATATAGTATAGCGAAAGATGCAGTATTTTGCTTTTATTGCTATCTTTTCAGTTCAAGTAGTAGTTCATTTGTTAATGGTGGATTCTCAAATTGGAAAAAGAAGGAATACATTAGAAAACATGTTGCAAAATCAAATGGGATTCACAATCAGGCTCGGGTTAAATATGAATTATTTAAGAATCAAGAACAGAGTATTCAATCTTGTCTCTTTAAGCAATCACATCAAAGTCGAATTGAGTATCGAATTCGTTTGAATGCATCTATTGATTGTGTTCGATTTCTTTTAAGATAAGGGTTGGCCTTTCGTGGGCATGACGAAACTGAAGATTCAAGCAATCAAGGGAACTTTCTTGAACTATTGCATTGGTTATGTGATCATAACCCTGAGATTAAGGTTGTTGCTTTGAAGAATGCGCCTGAAAATCTCAAATTAAAATCACCCAAAGTTCAGAAAGAAATTGTAAGTGCTATTGCTTCAGAAATTCTAAATGTGATTATGAAAGATATTGGTGATAACTTGTTTTCTATTCTGGTTGATGAATCCCAAGACATTCCAGTGAAGGAGCAAATGTTAGTTGCCATTCGTTATGTGAAGAATGGATGTGTATTGGAACATTTTATTGGTGTCAATGATTGTCGAGTACCATATCTATCTCACTTAAGACTGCAATTGATCAATTATTTTCCACGCATAGCTTAACTATATCTAATTTGAGAGGTCAAGGATATGATGGAGCTAGTAATATGCGAGGGGAGTATAATGGTCTCAAAGCACTTATTTTGAAAGAGAATCCAAGTGCGTACTACATTTATTGTTTTGCTCATCAACTTCAACTGACTCTTGTAGCTGTGGCACGGAAACATCCAAAGATTGAAACTTTCTTTACTTTAGTACATAAGTTGGTGAATATTGTTGGAGGATCGGCTAAACGGTGTGATCTTATTCGAGAGAAAGAAAGACTTAAAATTCTTGAAGCACTCAGGGTTGGTGAAATAGTAAGCGGTCAGGGTCTCAATCAAGAAACTACTCTTAAGCGTCCTGGTGATACACGTTGGGGCTCTCACTACAGTTGTTTAATTAACTTGATTGTTATGTTCTCAACTACAGTTGATGTTGTTGAAATGATTGCTACTGACACTACAAGTTCCGGAACAAGAGGTGATGCATGTATTTTATTAGAGTCGATGTTAAAGTTTGAATTCGCATTTCATCTACATCTCATGAAAAAAAAATCTTGGAAATTTCAAATGAATTATCTAAAGCATTACAAAGGAAAGATCAAGATATTGTCAATGCCATGAGATTGGTGAGATTATGTAAAATACAGCTCCAAACCATGAGGGATGATGGATGGGATTCTTTTGTTGGAATGGTTTGTGCATTTTGTGAAGCTCACGAGATTAATGTTCCTAATATGGATGATATGTTCATAACTCTAGGTCGTTCAAGGCGTGACAAAGTAACAAATTTGCATCACTTTCGTGTGGAAATATTTTATGCCATTATTGATCTGCAACTTCAGGAGCTGAATGATCGTTTTTCTGAGGCCAATAGTGACTTGCTTCTTTGTGTTGCGTGTCTGTCTCCAGGAAACTCATTTGATGCTTTTGACAAGAAAAAATTTCTTCGACTATGTGAGTATTATCCGATAGATTTTGACGCAACAGATATTCTGGAACTTGATGATCAACTTGATACATATATTCTTGACATGCGTACTGATGGAAGTTTTGGAGAATTACAAGGACTTAATGATCTTGCACAAATGTTGGTTGCAAAAAGTAAAAATGAAGTTTATCCATTAGTCTACAAGCTTGTGATGTTGGCCTTAGTTCTTCCCGTGGCTACTGCTACAGTCGAAAGAACATTTTCTGCAATGACTTATGTCAAAAGTCGTTTGCGCAATCGAATCGGGGATCAGTGGTTGAATGATGGTTTGATTGCATATATTGAGAAGGATGTATTTGACAATATTGAAAATGATGTAATCATGGAACGTTATCAAAATATGAGAACTCGAAGAGAACAATTGTAATAATTTTTTGTTTTTGCAAGTTTGACTATGCCCCCTAATTCTAAATGTCTGCGTCCGCCACTGTTTTAGTTAACTTTGTTCAGAAATAAAATTTTTGCTGTTGGATACAAACGCCAATGATGTCCCATCTGCTATTAAACCTATTTTGGCACGCAAATACAGTAAATTTCTCAGTCAAACTCAAGAAATCTGACTTGCAATTTATCATTTTTTGACATCTATTTTTTGATATTATTTTAAGAATAATGCTAAACACACAAAATGCATAACACATTGGATGACAAACCACTTACATATAGGACGGATCCACAGTGTGCGGACCCCTTCCTTGTGAGGAGTGTGTCATCCAGTGTGTAATCCATTTTGTATGTGTAGCATGATCCTTATTTTAAATATAGGTAAAGTACTTGGGCCCCACAAATTTTAGTGAATTTGTACCCCTCCATCAGACTCCATCAGGTTCCGATATTTGTGCATGAATTATAAACCAATTTTTTTTGTTATCCGAACACTAGCTAAATCTCAAATGTGTCATCTAATACCTAGATAATTATGTCACATAATTATAACAGTTGTAACTTAGAAAATAATTATTTTTAAAAATTATGTTAACTTGTTCAATGATGTTCAGGGTTTAAAATGCGAAATTGGATATTGAGACTTTTTCTAGGAAGCGAGTTGTAAGCCTAAAATATTTTGAGGCATAAGCTTCATCGTAAATCAAAAAAAGATGTCCAAACATTATTAAAATATAAAATAATAAGCTCATAACATATAAATAATCTTTAAAATTCATAACTCAATATAAAGTGTGCAAGCACACGAAAGAAAATTTATAAAGACACTATTATTTTTGTTGGTGAGGGTAGGGGCTATGTCGATCTATGAGAAATAATTTTTTTTCAATATTTTAGCACTCTGAGGCATTATATGCATATCTCACGCTGAGGCGAGCCTTAAGTCGGATTTTAATTGGATTTTTTTAAAGGAGGAAAAAGTACACAAGTACAACACTATAACCAGTGTTCTAAAAAGCGTGAAGCGTAACGAAGCGTGGAACCCGAGAGTCAAGCTTTTGAAGCTTAATCGGAAGTATGTGTTAAAAACCGTTTTCAATTCCTACATATTTTATTTAAATTTTACTCATATTTTAACAAGTAAAAAAAAAAAGGAAAAAAAAAGGGGGAAAAATTTGAGCGCGCTTCAGACGCGCATAAGCGAACTTGTTCGCGCGCTTTTGCGCGCTTACTCGCGCTTTATAGATAAAATTTTTGAAAAACGCTTTTTTCGCGCTTTTCGTCAAAGCGACGCACGTCGCTCCTAGGCGCGTACAGTGCGCGCGTTTTAGAACACTGACTATAACTATCACTTCTTAAAACTAATATTTTTAAGATTTAAAAAAAAAACAGATGTTTAATAATAATAAATAAATAAATATAATATTACATATTAATACAAAAGTAATTATATCCTATATTTTAAATTAAAGCTTATATAATTTTAAATATAAAACTCCAAATAGGACCAGTTTGTTGTGTCCCACCCCACTCCACAAATTTACGGTTCGGTTATACAAAGTCAGAGTTCGGTCACAATTACAAATTTAGTCACAAAATCCACTCCCACCAGACCCCACCTACCTCGCCACACCTCACTCATAAAGTTATAATTCAATTACAATTACAAATTTAGTCGCAAATCAAATTTTGTGATCAATAATTGAATAAACGGGTCACATCCTGTAATCATCACGAGTCACATAAAGTCATAATCGATACAAATTTTGGTCGCACTTAAAAATATAGTCGCAATCAAACATTTTTAGTCGTATATTATTCATTGGTCATAACTTTACTCATTTTTGTCACAATTAATCTATATTTTGGTCATGATTACCTAATAATTGATCGCATTTGTGAATGATAAAATTTTGTAATATATAAATTAATTAAACGGGTCACGTTTCATACTAGTCAATGGTCACACAAAGTCACGGTTGACACATATTGTAGGTTATAATTACAAATTTAGTTGAAAATTTAATATGGATAATTGTGCTGCATATTGTTTTAAAAAAAAAACATTGAAGTGAAAAATACGGCTTACCTATAAAAAAAATGAAAAAATACTGTTTGTGATAAAAATTGAAAAATACCGTTTCAGTTCAAAGTATCATAAACGCTTGATAAAGTTTCAGGTTATGATACTAAAAATCTGAAAGTATCACAAGTATCATATGATGAAAAACGTATTTTTGCAGTTAAAAAATAATAATTTAGGGATGGCAACAGGACAGGGAATACCTGAACCCAACGGGGACCTGCCCCGAACGGGGCAGGGAATCTCCGACAAAGACGGGAATAACAAATTCCATTAAAATTTGAAAAGCCAAAAAAAAAATCCTATATTATCTGTACAAAAATTTCTTGCACCAAAAATTCATTACTTATCAAGTCATAAACTTTAAATTTTTATTTTGAAAAAAGTTACTGATTATTAGTTATTAAGCTTATCGAGTTGTATTTTCTAATCTAATCAAATATAAAATAAAGACACAAACAAAGATGAATATATATTCGATTAATGTTCAAATAATGTGTAAAGATTATTAGATTTAGAAAATGTTAGGATTGTTCCTGCATGTTTCCTTTTATTGTCTGCATACAATTATTTTAAAACTTAAAAAAAAATACAAACAGACAAATGGGGATGTAAACGGGAATTTTCCCATCCTCGCCCCTCCCGTCCCCGTCCCCATCCCCGACCCGCCCCGCCCCACCCCATCCCCAATTAAATAGGGACTGGGGGGATGGGGATGGTAAATCATTAATGGGGTGGGGATGGGAAAAGGCATCCCCGCCCCCATACCCCCCCGTTGCCATTCCTAAAAAATTTGAAGTATTTTTTGATGTGCTAAATCACAAGATGATGTCGCATCCAAGTAAAGAGGAAAAATTCAAAATAAAACAAGAACTAATTATTATCGATATTAATTAACAGTCCCTGACAAGGTGTCAAAAATTTGATGTGCTAAATCGCACGTGTACGATGTCGCATCCAAGTAATAAAGTGGACAAAAGAGTCCAAGTTATCATCCCAAAAAGATTGTAATTAAGTACTGAAATTGTGTTAGTTCTCACCTTATTTGAACGGTAGAATTCGGGATTTTTCAACATAACTAAATTAAAAGGCAAAAGAAAACCGAAGACATTAAAAGGAAACTAATGGAGATACTAAAGATATAGTTGATAATAAGGTGAATCAAATCCCCTACACTCTTCATATATTGTTCAAACTTTGTGATTAGGGATACTCATTAATTTAGTCATATTCAGCACTTTTAGAATCATTTTTATTCTCATTGATTTATAAAAATTCAATTGTCTAGATAAAAGAAGGGTTAGTATATTTATAGTACTTGGTTGAAATTTAATATCAATCCATGTGGATTCGATATCCTATTTTACCATTATATTACAAAACTTGACACCATACACTTGCGGTTATTAAATCATACAACATTTAGAAGCTGTGCAAATGTCTCCTCATTCGTGCATGAGAAATTGTATATATAGAATAGAAGAAAACCTTGGAAAACAAGGAAACAAATAAGGTTAAAATCCGCGCATGGGTTTGGACCGAACAGCTGCGTGGCCGCACAGGCATGAAGGTGGTGGCCACACAGTTAGATGAAAAGCGGTTCTCCAAATTTGGAGATTATCGAGCAGCCACCAGGTGTTGAAGCCATGGCCGTGTAGTTGAAGCTGTTCACAACATTTTCATCTTTTCCTTTGCGTTTAAGTAGGTCCCTGAGCTTTATTTGCACATGGGTTCTTCATCTTCTAATTGTAACATTTTAGTCCCTTAACTTTCAAATCTCTTCAAAACTTTCTTCCAACTTCTCTTCATCTTCAATTGAGCCATCGAACTCTGATTTTTGACACTTTGCACCTCAAGTAAATCTCGCTTGACATGATTATCATCCATTTCTTCTTTTTAGCTCCAACTAGCTTCCAAATGTGCATTATTCCACTTTATTGCTTCATTCTTCCATGTTTGGAAAAATTCCTACAATGTAAACAAATATAAAGCAATTATGTAATAATTATTCGTGAATGATAATAATTTATTCTAATTTGATATATAAATAGGTGTATAAAATGCACTTATCAAATACCCCAAAACTAGAATTATTATTCGTTCTCGAACAACTTAAAATTAAACTAATGAATTAGAAAGAAATTGCAAGTAACAAATGTTTTTGTTGTATCAACATGTTCACCATACGCCTCAACAATCCAAATCAAATCATACTCTGGCAATGAATTTTGAACAACAAAGCAAAAATAGTTCTAATCAAGTCATGCTCAATTTTAAAGTGTGTGTGTGAATAACCAATGTCGAACGACTACTTATGCAAAAAATATACCTAACAATGTGTAGTTTATCATGCAAAATAAAGCTCGAATCCCATGTGGTCAACCTATGAAGTTCTAATAATTTTTCTTACATGCTCATGGAAGATCACAACTTACTTCTTTTCTCTCAAATGCTATGTTTCCCTCTATTGTGGTTCATAAACATTTGAATATTGCATTTTTCCACACAAGATAGTCAGAATTAGAAGTATACATGCACAACAAGTCAGTAAGGCTTATACTATGCAATTTTTTTTATAGACGATTTTTTCTTTTATTGTCCCCTTTTTTATCATCTTTGTGCAATACTTTCCTCATTTGCCTTCTATGTAACTCCTGTAGCGAGTTTTGGGTTGGTGACTGTTCGAGTAAATCTCGCAAATGTACGGGATCGTTGACAAGTAATAATTATGATGAGTTGAGAGTTATCATTCCCATGAGTAATAAAGTCTAGTCTTAATTATCAGTTTATCGTCGATTCAATTAATGGAAACAATTAAAAAGATGATTTTGTTTGATCTATTCTAAAAAATTGAAATAAATAAATAAAAAATAAGAAAATTGTGTTGGGGGAGTGAATATGAATGGGAGCATGTATTGGAATCCAAATCCACTTGGTACCTTCTATCTCAATTCAAAATTTTGTAGTTTAAATCATTCATGCATTACTTGACAATCGATAATTAACATGCAATTAATTTTCTTTTCCAAGACATTAAATTTATCCTAAACATGACCTGAATCTATTCTTAGTCTGAATACGAATGCTTAGAAAGCATTAAATCACACAATTATCCATTAGATTACACATGTTATAGTGTTATTCCTAACATCTAGTATTCATGTGTAAATCATGCAATATTCTAACTTATTGTGACTTTTTCAAGACAACAACAAGAAACAATATATTTAATTGGTGGCTCATTACAGGGATCATCTAGAAAGCTTGAGAGAGAGAGAGAGAGAGAGAGAGAGAGAGAGGTAATTCATTTAGATTTATTTTATTCGAAAAAAAGAAGGAAAAAGAAAAAAAAAGTAGAAAAAAATAGGGAAAAAAAAGAGGGAAAAAAAGAATTGTTGTTAGGGTATTGCATACATTTGACACCTTTCTTCGGAGTCTAGACTCGAGTGATTAAGCATGTAGGAGTATTTCTATACCTGGTGCCCTAAAGTTAACTGATTTGGGAGCCACCGGCCTAAAGCTCGTTATAGGGGTCTTCTAAAGACTTAATGGAGAAAGGTCTAAAGACTTAATGGAAAAAGGTACTGCATAATTTAGAATTTTGATAAGTTCCATAAGGAAATTGAGATGGCTAGTGGATTTGAATTACCTACTGGATACTTGAAGGTTGGGGCACTCAAAATGAAAGAGAATTTTCACAAACCTAGATAGTGGTTGCTATTGGTCAGACTTACCCAAGCTTGAGCGGGAAAGGAGTTGGTGATTTAGAAAACAACCTTAGAAATAAAGCCCAATGTTAGAGAGAAAACAACAAGTTTGGGAGGGGGGATGTGCATCCCACGAGAGGGAAAGCTATAAATTTGATCACTTAGGGTCTGGAGATCACCTATTTAGCACATTAAAAAGATTGGGCTGGCTAACTACACACACTTCGAGCATGGATTGAATTAAAATTTGTATAACATTGTTTGTAAACTGTTCAGGGATTATTAGTAGTTTTAAATACTGAAACATATACTGCAGGTTATTTAACATGTTTGAGTGTTAAATATCTTAGTTAATTTTTTTGTGTTATGTTTGCTTGAAAAATTCAAGGACGAACAAGAGTTTAAGTTTGAGGGTAGCTTATGCTGTAGGATTGCAATACATTCTTCTACTAGTACAAATTTGTCCAAAAAAATTAGACAATATGCATCGCTTTTTAAAATAATCGACCCTATAACAACACGGTGATTGATAAGTGCTTTATTAGCATGTATTTAATTCACTTATTATCTTATTTTGTTATTGGTTTGATCCTATTGAAGCATCGTTTAATGCATTTCACTTATTGTGCTATGTAAGGTCAAAAAGAAGAAAAAGAAAGGAAACATGACCAAAGAAATACAAAAAAATCAAGAAGTGAGGTTCAAGGACATATTCAAAGAGCTCAAAATCAATAATGGCATGTGGGAAGAAGATTAGATGCAAAAATTATGGTCAAAGAAGGTTTGGAATGAAGTTGGAAATCAAAAACCCGCAAGGATTGTGATCATGAATTTTAGTCATAGATTTAAGCTCAATTTTGTCATAGAATAATTTCTAATTTGGGAAGATCTATTTCACAAATAATTGTATATATTTGAGTTTTCTTTCCAACGCAACTTGAATCACCAAAATCGGACTTCGGGAGAGAAAGTATGACCAAAACATCGATCATAGGCGCTTCTCGGCAGAAATACACTTACGGCCGTAAATTACAAATTAGTAGTATGAATTTATTCCTTTATTTCAATTGATTATGTTATTTTCTTTTTCTACAAATTAGAAGCGTGTATTTATTCCTTTATTTCAATTGTTGGATTATTATGTTTTGAATGTTCAATTGAGTTTATTTGATTAATAGTTTAATTTGGCCAATTGGATTATTGATCTTTGGATTCATGAATATGCTATGTTTAGATTCTTGATCCGTAATTGTCATTGAATCTTTACTTTAGTAGCAAATAAATCTCGTGCAGGTTTAGTAATAATTCAACTTGGATTGATTAATTCGAGCATGTGAAATTAATGATCCAATTCAATCTATTCTTCTAGATTTTCATACTAGTCGTGTATTAAATCCTAAGAGCTTGTTTAGGATTGTCCGTGACTAGAATTGGTTCGAAGAGCTTGTTTTGAATCAATACACATAGGGAAGAATTTAGATAATCAGAGCTTGTTGATTATTTATGATTGATAATTGAATATGGATATAAACACGTTACAAGGAAAGATATAACATTAATTGGGGGCACAACCGAACCCGAGAACAAGATTTCTTTTCATATTATTTTTCTAGTCATATTTAATTGTTTATTTTTATGTATATTTCTTATTTAAGCAATTTCAAACAACAAACCCCCTCCATTCCATTCTAATTGATCGAACAACTAAAATTAGTTTCCGTTCCTCGTGGGATCGACCCTTGCTTCCATTGCTATATTCTTAGTAATAGTGAACAAGGAATTTATTTATTATTTTGGTGCATCGTGACACGCATCAAATTTTTTTGGCGCCGTTGCCGGGGAAGGGTTAACCAATTTTGTGTTTAATCAATTAGAATTTTATTTTTTCTGCATTTTTTTATTTTCACTTTATTTCTATAATTTTTCAAAAAAAAAAAAAAAAAAAAAAATCTTGCTTGTCTATTTCTTTGCTTATTTGCGTAAAACTAGATAAACTTATTTTGAATTTTTTGATTTTGACCCAGAAATCGAGAGAATCTTTCAACAGTAAAGAAGAGCTGCACAACCAATGGCAGTAGCTAACAATAATCTGACTCTCAAGCAACTAGCTACCTCGGATGTTGCTCAACAACCGCTATGCATCACTTTTCCGGCAGTGGAAGAAGGTAGAACTTTTGAGCTAAAATCCGGACTGATCTATCTTCTGCCAACTTTCAGAGGACATCCCGGTGAGGACCCATACAGACATCTGAAGGAGTTCCATGTCATTTGTGATAGCATGAGACACACGGGTATTATTGAGGAACAAATAAAAATGAGAGCTTTTCCATTCTCATTAAAGGATGCCGCCACCGACTGGCTTTATTGTCTACCATCAGGAACAGTTACTACTTGGAACGACATGAAAATACTTCCTTGCATCGAGAGCTAGTACAATCAGAAAGGAGATATGTGGGGTACGCCAGAACAACAACGAAACATTGTACGCGTATTGGGAGTGCTTCAAAAAGCTCATCTCGAGCTGCCCCCATCATCAGATCAGTGAGCAACTCTTGGTGCAATATTTTTATGAAGGTCTGGCAGCGATGGATAGAAACATGATAGATGCCGCAAGCGGAGGTGCATTGATGGAAAAGACACCGGAACAAGCACGAGCTTTAATCTCCAATATGGCTGAGAACACTCAGCAGTTCAACTCCAACAAGGATATGCAAGTTCGACGCGTGAATGAGGTAAGTAGTTCCAATATTGAAAGTCAATTGTTTGAACTAACAAATCTCGTTAAACAACTTGCTGTAGGGAAGGAACAACAGGTCAAAGCTTGTGGGATATGTTCAAATTTCGGACATCCAACAGATACTTGTCCGGTGTTGCAAGAGGGAAATGGTGAACAGGTAAGTGCTGCAGAGAGTTTTCCGTTTCAAAGACAACAGTACAATCCGTACTCTAATACCTACAATCCAGGATGGAGGGATCACCCCAACCTAAGCTACGGAATTAACAATCCCCCAGGTTTCATTTCAAACAAACCTTAAGGGCAATTTCAACAACAAGGAATCTTCCAACAACAGGGACAGTATCAGCAAAAACCTCAAGGCTCAGGTATGTCTCTTGAAAACATGGTAAAAACACTAGCAACTAACACATTACAATTTCAACAGGATGCAAAGTCTAGCATTCAAAATTTGGAGAACCAGATGAGCCAAATGGCCACCGCCATCAACAGGTTGGAAGCACAATCCGGAGGTAAACTACCATCTCAGCTTGAGGTGAATCCTAAAAATGTTAGTTTCATCACTCTCCGGAATGGAAAAGAGGTTGAGGGGCCACAAATGAAACCTGTTGCAGCTGAAGAGGAGGAAGTTGAAGAAGAAGAAGTCGGGAAGAACTACAGCACCTCAAAAAGCTCGCAAGTAAAAACAGATTCCACTTTAAATGTTAAATTGACTCCACCTCCTTTTCCTAGCAAGCTAGCAAAGGCGAACAAGGAAAGCAAGGGGAAAAAAATCCTGGTGATGTTCAGGAAAGTGGAAGTCAACATTCCACTGTTGGATACAATCAAGCAAGTACCTCGATATGCAAAATTTTTGAAAGATCTGTGCACCAATAAGAGAAATCTAAAGGAAAATGAGATGGTAAGAATGGGTGAGTCTGTATCTGCACTTCTTCAAAGAAAATTACCTCCCAAGTGCAAGGATCTAGGTATGTTTACCATACCTTGTCAAATAGGCAATAAGAAAATAAATCCTGCTTTAATAGACTTAGGAGCATCTATCAATGTAATGCCTAGGTCCACCTATGCTTCCTTAAAACTTGCCAAACTGATTGAAACTAATGTTATAATTCAACTAGCCGATCGTTCTAATGCTTATCCTGACGGGGTAGTTGAAGACATTCTAGTGCAAGTAGGCAGGTTAGTATTTCCTGCAGATTTTTATGTATTGGACATGAATGATGACCACTCCCCCAACTCTACTCCTATTTTGTTAGACAGACCATTTCTAAAAACATCTAAGACCAAGATAGATGTTAGTAGTGGTTCACTTACCATGGAATTTGATAATGAGATTATTCAGTTTAATATTTATGATTCTGTGAACTACCTTGATGATGATAATCCTGTTCATTTTGTTAATGTTATTGATTCTTCAGTACAGGAAACTTTCAAACTTGGTGGAAATGGTGAAAAGCCAGGTAAAATCTCCTGTATTACATTGCCAACTTCTGATGACATGCTTTTGCCCCATGTCTTGCAGGCCCTAATGAAAAATATGAAAAAGAAGTTGAGCTTTGGAAATCCACCTAATCCCGGTTGAAGGAGGAAACAACAAGTCTAGCCAAAGACAGTAAACAAAGGCGCTACTCGGGAGGCAACCCGAGAGGGGAGTTTCTTTACTCCCTCAAATTGTTATTTTTTTTATTTTTATTTTTGTCATTTTCCTTATTAGTTAATTTCATTCCAAAAAAAAAAAAAAAAAACATGTCCCCTCCTTTGATTCCATTCACATTCCCCTCTTTTGTTTTGTATTGTCACGCTCCACATTGAGGACAATGTGGAATTCAAGTGTGGGGGGATGATTATCTATTATCTTTTGTTATCCCTATTTTATTCATCTTCATTCAAATTTTTTTGTTAGTTAGCTTTAATTTTGCTTAGACCCACATTTCGGTTTAATAGGAAGCAGCCCCACTTATGATTATTTTTGAACCACTAACTTCCTAAATTGCATAATCGGATAAACAATGAGCACATAGAGATGAGTTTTCCAATAATTTTTGAATTAGTTTGAAAATGGGGATAAATTGAAAAATTTCTGCAACCTAATTGAATCAAACCAAAATTGACATGATAAAATACCGCCCCGAGTAACTTCATTCTATCCTTATCCCCTAGATTTTGAGTTCGGAATGAAGACTGAGCAATGACCTATAACTCATAATTGGATGGGAGAAGCACATATAAACCATAATTTGTGAGCTTTTAAGCCTATGAGCTACTTTTACTCTTTATATTAAGCTCTATTTTTTGATGTGTGTCCTGTATGGTTGGTTTGTGCTTAGATGTGCTTTCTTGTGCATACCGTTGTAGCTTCTTGATTCAAGTGCAAAATATAGTAGAGGCATTAGGTTAAACCAAATTTGACCTGCTAAAAGGGCCTACCATGATACATGTACCAATAGAAGCCCTTTTGAGCCTTAGCATTTCCTTGAAATTTTGATGCCAGGTTACAAGCCACGAATACCCTTTCTTTTGCACTGTCTCTGTTTTGAACCCATAGATAAGGGATTCGCAAGCTTTTGTTGATTAAGGATCGTGCTGTGGTCTAAGTCTAAGAAGTTGCAATGAATATCTTGTGTTGAGCGACGGTTGTGTAATGGATTGAATTCAGGGGAATATAATTCTATCTTGTGCCAATTGGTGACTGCTTAATGATTTGAATAAAAGAGAAAAAGTTGCAGTCTGTACTCGAAAAAAAAAATTGAAAGAGAAAAAGTAATGAAAAGGAAGTTTAGTCATGAAAACTAGTAGTTGAGGATGTCAAACACTCAACTTGTGAAAAAAAAAGTAGAGATTCAAGTGTGAACAAAGTTGGGTAGCGGGAAATAATGAAGTTCATATTAAGGGGTGAAAGAAGTAATGTCATTGTGAATTGACTTAGCTTGCAAAATTCCTTCTCGACTCAGCCTAAATATATCCTTTTATCCTACCTGACTTGAAGCCCCGTTACAACCAAATAAAGACCTTTACTTTGCACTTGTGTTATTGTTGGCTCCGATTATGAAATTTGAGCAGTCTGTGGTAATAGATTCTCCATGCAGTGAGTTGAGTGAAAATTCTCACCCTTATACATTTTGTGCGAAGAGAGAAATATCTAGTGAGGGTGTCAACTCCCCTTACATATGCTTATGAGTGGTTTGAATTGCTTGGTCTATATTCTGTGCTTTCAAGTTGACCAAAAACTAACACCCATTTAGTAAATCATTGATAGAGGTTAAGAGAGAACTCACGAGAGGTGGGAGGATACAAGCCACATTGGGAAATGAATTGGGCCGGGGGTATTGATTTTCATTTCTGTTCAGAGGATATTGGATGATGCATCTCTTGCACACACTAACACACTCCGATTATGCAATTGAATTTTCATGCTAAAAAAAGAAGTGGGCTGTAACCTTGACTTTCCGATTGTAGGTCTATCTTTTTGTTTGAATTATGTTTCTTTTCTTTCACATCATTATTCGAGGACGAACAATGGTTTAAGTATGGGGGGATTTGATAAGTGCTTTATTAGCATGTATTTAATTCACTTATTATCTTATTTTGTTATTGGTTTGATCATATTGAAGCATCGTTTAATGCATTTCACTTATTGTGCTATGTAAGGTCAAAAAGAAGAAAAAAGAAAGGAAACATGACCAAAGAAATACAAAAAAATCAAGAAGTCAGGTTCAAGGACATATTCAAAGAGCTCAAAATCAATAATGGCATGTGGGAAGAAGATTAGATGCAAAAATTATGGTCAAAGAAGGTTTGGAATGAAGTTGGAAATCAAAAACCCGCAAGGATTGTGATCATGAATTTTAGTCATAGATTGAAGCTCAATTTTTTCATAGAATACTTTCGAATTTTGGAAGATCTATTTCACAAAGAATTGTAGATATTTGAGTTTTCTTTCCAACGCAACTTGAATCACCACAATCGGACTTCAGGAGAGAAAGTTATGACCAAAACATCGATCACAGGCGCTTTTCAACAGAAATACACTTACGGCCGTAAATTACAAAATTACGGCCGTAAATTACAAAATTACGGCCGTAACTTCCAAATTCCGGAAATTTTCAGAATCCCAATTACGGTCGTAATAAGGAAAGTTACGGCCATAACTTGCTCTCCAAGAAATTTCCTTATTTGATTCAAGGTCTATCTACCATCTTTGGGGTAAAGTTATGACACGATTTTGGGAGTATTAAAGGAGGAAAATCACCACAAAAAGGAGACGGGACATTGAGGAAAATTGAGAGCAAAATATAGAGCATTCTTGAGAGATTTTCAAGCGCAAGAATATCAATAACGATGGAATTCATGAAGCAACTTGAAGAATCTACCACAACCATGCTAGACTAAATTCCATATCTTGTTCGAAGGGGAAGTTGTGTTAACTTGATTATGTTATTTTCTTTTTCTACAAATTAGTAGCGTGAATTTATTCCTTTATTTCAATTGTTGGATTATTATGTTTTGAATGTTCAATTGAGTTTATTTGATTAATAGTTTAATTTGGCCAATTGGATTATTGATCTTTGGATTCATGAATATGCTATATTTAGATTCTTAATCCGTAATTGTCATTGAATCTTTACTTTAGTAGCAAATAAATCTCGTGCAGGTTTAGTAATAATTCAATTTGGATTGATTAATTCGAGCCTGTGAAATTAATGATCCAATTCAATCTATTCTTCTAGATTTTCATACTAGTCGTGTATTAAATCCTAAGAGCTTGTTTAGGATTGTCCGTGGCTAGAATTGGTTTGAAGAGCTTATTTTGAATCAATACACATAGGGAAGAATTTAGATAATCAGAGCTTGTTGATTATTTATGATTGATAATTGAATATGGATATAAACACGTTACAAGGAAAGATATAACATTAATTGGGGGCACAACCGAACCCGAGAACAAGATTTCTTTTCATATTATTTTTCTAGTCATATTTAATTGTTTATTTTTATGTATATTTCTTATTTAAGCAATTTCAAACAACAAACCCCCTCCATTCCATTCTAATTGATCGAACAACTAAAATTAGTTTCCGTTCCTCGTGGGATCGACCCTTGCTTCCATTGCTACATTTTTAGTAATAGTGAACAAGAAATTTATTTATTATTTTGGTGCATCGCGACGCGCATCAGTGATAATTTTGTAATTTTTTGTTTAATTATATGCGTTGCTAAGGAAGAGCCGATGCATAAAGGTCAAACGCATCGGTTCTCACAAAAACCGACATATAAAGGCTATCAAAAGACGTCGGTTTAGAGGTAAACCGACGCCTTTAGTCTGAGTTTTATTTCTCTCCATTCTCCAACCCTCATTTCCAACACACCTCTCTCACAATTCCTCTCTCCCTCGTCTCTCAATCGGCTCCCTCCCCTTCTCCTCGTTAGCCAGCCATCGCCTGTAGCTGCCGCCGCCGCAGCCACGACAACGGTAAGCCCCTCTCCTTCTCCCTCCTCCCCGCACAAAACACACGCACTCACTTACTGACCATTTTTCAAAACCAATCCTTTGGCCATCCAATCGGCGGTCAAAGAACACCATCAGCACTGTGGAGTGGAGGAGTTCGCCCAACCAGATTTTGGGCAGGAACGACGACTGCAACGACGAGTTCTGACCGGAAATATGAAGTGCCAACCGGAACTTCAAACTCAGATTCCGGCCAAACGGAAGCTCCAATCATAAAATGGTGTGCACTGTTGGCTTCGTGACGTTGAAGAGCTGCTCCCCGTGCGTTGGGCATTTTCCAGCAGTGGCTGCAGGTGGCGGCTCCAACGGTGGTTTCCCACTGTTAAATTTGTGAAAGAAGGGGTTGAAGACTGGCAGCGAAAACAATAGGTACTTGATGATTAAATTTGTACAAGTATATTTTGAAGTTCATTAGAGCCTAAATGATTCCAATTCAAACTATCTTTTTGTTTGAGATTTACTTGTTTTTTTGGAATTTTGCTACGATCGAGAAGTGAAGTAACGTGAGTAATTTGCTGTCCACTATATAACTTAAATAACTTTCCCTTTTGTGTTTTGCATTCAAAACAGAAGTCCATGTGTATATAAGGCATAAGCTAATAGTTCATTCTTTTGTGTTGCCAAGTTTTAATGCCGGTTTTTCTTTATTTTTCATCATTCCTGCTTTGTTACTGAACTCTTCTACTGTAATTTGGTGGCTTTTGCAACTGTCCCATGCTGAGAATGAGTACTCTCCTCTCATACCTTTTTCTTACATTGGAATAGTCAGATTACCTTGAAGTGATAAAATTAAACCACTCACTATGAGTGCACTAGTGTCTGCTCAATTGTTTCAGGTCATTAACCTTGATTATGGTCCATTAGCTTGAATTACTGACTTTTCAATTGCTTTGAGATTGCATCCTTATTAGAATGTTTTTATTGTTCTAAATCAATTAGCACTATAATGTTTAAGGAAAAGAGAATGGGGTGTACTAGTTAATATTGTTAGTTGCTGGTCTTTGAAAATATTAACCTATGATGTGTTTTCTATATTGTCGGTTAATATGTGATGGCAAATCTTGCTCCGAAAAGAGTAAGTTCCATCATCCTTTGGGGATTTTTTGGCTAGGTAGGAAAGGGTGGCAGTAGGTGATGGAGTCACAGTTCCATGTAGAGAGACCAGTCATAAATTAGCCCTGCATCTTAGCCTTTTTATTTAGTAGGATAATTGTCCAGAATTCTTGCTTCTTGGGATGGCCCACGTAAATGTACTGATTTTGGAGACAAATTGTGATTGTTATTGTGTTTTTCCATGTAACCACTCAATTAATACCTCTATTACTTGAATTGCAGACTGCATATAATTTCTTTTAACACTATCTCCTTCTGGTATCAATTATGAAGGCACAATTCTTTCTTTGTATTTTCTTTTCTTTTGATTTGATTTATTAAATTTTAAATTTGATTGTAGGAGAATTGGTCAAGAATCCAGATTATATGATTAAGGTTTTCACATGCCTGTAGGTTGCTGTAAAACAATGACATTTGGGGTTCTATTCTGCTGCAATTGGGAAGTTACAGAACCTGTAAATACTTGATCTCTCCAACAATAAATTTAATGGCGGATTTACAAGTTCTCCCGGGGATATGAAGCATTTAAATTACCTGTGATGTACGCCTAAAATTCTCTTTCTCAGTGTGACCTCAAATTTATCATTCTTCTCTTTTTAAGTCACTTATTAAGAGTTGGTGCTCGTTGTGAGTAGGATTTGTAAATTGAATAATATATATTTCACTCTTATGGAAACCGTAGTAAATTGATTTGGCCTTGCTAGAAGTGAAACTTAATTTGGCAGCACAGTTTTTTTTTTTTTTTTTTTGTAATCTCAATTTGTCTTTCATGATTTGAATTTAGTTGAGGTTTCACCCAGTTTAGTGGGAGAGAAGGATTTTTTTTTTCCTTTTTTTTTTATTACTAACCAACAACCGATGTCTAAAGTCAAATTTTACCGATGCCTAAAGTCAAAAATTTTTGACTTTAGACGTCGGTTGTTGATCAACAACTGTAACAACCCGAGTTCTAAATACTCGATTCGTCATGTCATCGTCTCTTCTAACTTTTAAAATAACTATTATAACGGAAAAATAATAAAAAATTTAATGCTTTGCAACATTTAAATAAAATCAAACGGTAAATAAAATTTAATAATTTGGAATTTCTTGGAATAACAATTGAAATTGCTCATTATTTTCTAAATAAGAAACATTAAATAAAGATATAAAATTTGCTAGCTTTCAAAAATTGAACATGAATAAAATAAATTTTTTATTATTTAATTATTACTGTCACCACGTCCATCACGCGCCTCCATATCTGAAATCTGCAAAAGCTGTTAAAAATGGAATGAACATTTTGCAAGAAATACTCAGTAGACTCATCGTCAATAATTAATTTACAGAATAATTGAATACATAATTATGCAACTAATACAGTGATCACATCATCATAATCATAGGCTCTTTAAAAATCATAGGGTGTGAGTAGTCTCGTCTCATCCATTTAAGCATTTAAGTTATGCATAACCACATCATTATCTCATACATTTAAGCATTTAAGTCACGTATAACCACATTTTGATTTTTTATATCATAAGAGATATTCTTGTCTCGTCTCATGCATCAAATCAAATAATTGTGTAAAACACACTTATCACAAGACATTAAATACAACAATACATGCAAAAGATAATGAATAACTTGAAATCAGAGTATAGTTTCCTCAATCATCCCAACACAATATAAATTAGCCCATAATGAAATAACAACATAATTCAATATTTAAATGCATCATTTTAAATATGGAGTAAATTACAAGAATAAATAAAGTGCAAAATGATGAAATCTTCCCTCGAGGATTTTGGCTTCAAAACTTCAAAATTCTTCCACCTTTTTATAGATTTCTCCATATTCAATCAATTTTTCAACCACAAATACAAAAATTAATGATAACATAACTAGAAATTGAGGAGAAAGAAAGAGAAAATAGAGAGAAAATTGGAAAGAAGCCAAGTCAAGTTCAACCATAGCAAATGAGAGGAATTGATGCTTGTATTTTTTTCCCCAAATTTTCCTAAAAAACCCTCAAAATGCCCAAAGATCAGTTAAACCCGCTAGAATTAGTGTATTGGGTCTTACCAGGTCGAACCTGGTCGACCGAAAATGGCCCAATTTTCTTTTCATTTTTAAAGATACACGATCACTCGACTTGATTGCGCTATCGCGTGGTTCTCCAACTGCCTCCAAATGAAGGTTCTGTCCATTTTGACTCACACCCAGCGATTGCGCCTGGTTCAAATCACATGTTTGCATAGTTTACTGTTACAATCCACACATTTTATTTGCAGTCAAGTCCTCTATCTTTTGAAACGATCAACTTGGTCCCCGAATTTTCAATTTTCTTTCAAATAAGTCCTTCCAAAATTGCATTTGAGGTCATTCAACTTTTGGAAATGTGCATCTTAGTCCTTCATAATTTGTATAGTTGGTCCTAAACTTATATAAAGTGATAGTTTGGTCCCTAAACTTCGTATCTTTGAATGTTTTAGCTCTTTTTCCTCCAAAATCTTCAATTAAGCACTCATTTTGCGTTTTCTTGTGATTTTTCCCAAGAAGTTGAGTAGTAAACCTAAATTAACACAAAATATGCACAAATAAGAAAATATTTATCTAAATTACTCCATAAATACTACCTAAAATGTATGAAATGTGCATGTAAAATGCACTCAATATTCTTCGTTTTTGGATCATTCTTTGATAAATGTTTAGAACACTTACACTTAGTTTTGCAGCAATGTGAAGAAACAAGCTTGGTATTCAATTGGAAAAAGTGTAACTTCATGGTTCAAGGAGATATTGTCTTGGGACATCGGATTTCAAAAAAGTACATTGAAGTTGACAAGGCAAAAATCCAATTTATAGAGAAACTACCACCTCCAGCATTAGTAAAAGGTGTTCGAAGTTTTCTTGGTCAATGGAAGATCTTACAGATGCTTCTTCAAATAGTTCTCCAAGATCAGAAAACCACTGTGCAATCTATTGATGATGGATGTTCCATTAGAAGAGTGTTTGGTGGCATTCGACACTCTAGAGGAGAAATTAATTTCAACACCTGTAATCATTACACCTGGGATACCGCTTTTCATTTTAATTAACAAAAATGGGTAAAAGAATTTATTGTATATGTGTGTATACAAGAAAATTTTCAAAATCCCAGAAAACTGTGTACTAGTTTGATTAATTGATATTTTAAGATTTGATTTCAGATTATAATGTTCAATCTTCATGATTTAGACTTTTTAAAAGTTTAGGTTACTTTGATTGAATTTTTAGTGTAGCTTTCGAATTTAAAATTTGTTAATTTCATATTTAAGAAATTGGTTATTTTGGTTAATTTTAAAATTTAATTGAAATATTATTTGAGAAACTCAGATTTTTATAATGATTAAAATTGTAAATTGATATTTTGTAAAGTTTGAGTTAAGTTAAATATGTTAGTTTGAGGTTTTGATCCCGGAGTGGAAGTGGGAACGAATAGGTATGAATTTTGTTGTTGACTTACCTAAGACGAAAAAGGGTTATAATTCTATATGGGTGATCGTTGACCGTCTTACCAAGTCAGCACACTTTCTACCGGTAAAGACTACTTATAATATGGAGAAGTATGCGGATTTATATGTAGCAAAGATTTTCAGACTTCATGGAACTCCCTTATCATTGTGTCTGATTGCGACCCAAAATTTACTTCATCATTTTGGAAGAGTCTACATAAAGCCATGCGTACTCAACTAAAATTCAGCACGGCCTTCCACCCATAAACGGATGGACAGTCAGAGAGAACGATACCCTGGAAGACATGTTGAGAGCTTGTGTTATCGATTTTCCCGGTACTTGAGACGAATTCCTCCCATTGGTTGAGTTCTCCTATAACAATAGCTATCAAGCTTCTATCCATATGGCTCCATATGAGGTACTATATGGGAGGAAGTGTAGATCTCCAGTTCACTGGGATGAGGTAGGAGAAAGGAAATTATTGGGTCTGGAAATAGTACAGCAAACAACTGAAGTTGTTGAAAAGATTCGTCAGCAGATGAAAACTACATAGAGTAGATAGAAGAATCATGCGGACAAAAGAAGGAAACCTTTGGAATTCCCTGCAGGTGATATGATCTTTTTGAAGGTAGCTCCTATGAAAGGAGTTATGAGATCCGGGAAGAAAGGAAAGTTAAGTCTGTGATTTGTTGGCCCTTTTGGGATACTAGAAAGGGTGGGTGACCTAACTTATCGAGTTGCATTGCCACCAGTACTATCGGGAGTATACAACATGTTTTATGTGTCGATGTTGAGGAAGTACATTTCAGACCCCTCTCATATTCTCAGCTATGAATCATTGGGTCTACGTAAGGATCTAACTTATGAAGAATCACCGGTGAAAATCCTAATGAAAGCAGATAAGGAACTTAAGAGGAAGAAAATAATACTAGTTAAAGTTCTTTGGAGGAATCATGTAGTAGAATAGGCTACTTGGGAACGCGAGGACGAAATGCGTGCCAAGTATCCACATCTTTTTTGTAAGTTTAAATTTCGAGGACGAAATTTCTTTTTAGGGGGTAAGGAACTGTAATACCGCTTTTCATTTTACCTACATCTTTAAATTTCACGTAATATTTATGTTAATGTTATTATAAAATCTTAAATTTGATAATTTTAATGTCAATGGTTCGACATTATTTTTTTGCAGTGGAAGGATTTGGACGCCGTCTCGATCAATGTGCCAATCAGAAAGTCATAATTTGTTTACGTGCAATTTTATGTGATTAATTGTTTTATTGCCTAAGCATACTACTTGCTATTTTATTTTGTTAAATTGAAAGTTGAGGGGGAAAGTTTAGTTGCAATTGGATAGAAAATAGAACTTATGGGCTTAATTAGACAGAGGAGGAGACTTGAGGGAGTAATTTGCACATTTCAAAAGATTAAATCTTAATCTTAAACCTAAACCTCAGGCTCGTCTCTCGCCTCACCTCCCTCGCTTTCTCCCTCTCTCCCTTCCTCTCACACACTGCTGCCACCTCCCTCACCTTCGTCGACGCACCACCGGTCACCACCGCCCGCGCCACGGTAACACTCCTCTTCCCTTTTTCCCCCAACACGACACACACACGAATGCACTCACACGTCTCACGCACACAAACACACATAGTCAAACACACACACGTAGATATGGAGTTTAGAATTGCATGTATATATATTACCTATGTGTGAAATTTTCATATTCCTAACTTGTGATAAACCAATTTTCACATTTGGGTAATATGTATATTTGTATGCATCCATATAATGACGTGAATAATTGACAAAAATGGGTAAATGAATTTATTGTATATGTGTGTATACAAGAAAATTTTCAAAATCCCAGAAAACTGTGTACTAGTTTTGGTTAATTGATATTTTAAGATTTGATTTCAGATTATAATGGTCAATTTTCATAATCTAGACTTTTTAAGAATTTAGGTTACTTTGATTGAATTTTTCGTGTAGATTTCGAATTTAAAATTTGTTAATTTCAGATTTAAGAATTTGGTTATTTTGGTTAATTTTAAAATTTAATTGAAATATTATTTGAGAAACTCAGATTTTTATAATGATTAAAATTGTAAATTGATATTTTGTAAAGTTTGAGTTAAGTTAAATATGTTAGTTTGAGGTTTTCGATCTCGATTGGAAGTCTTGTGAATATTAGAAGAATAGGATTTGTGATTTTTACACTAAAAGTATATTTCATTATTGAATGGAAATAATTAGGAGAATTGGTACATTGACGTCACGGGCATCTGAGACTCTTCCTCTTGCAAATCAAGATAATTGTAAATACTAAAGACGTCAGGTAAGTAAACTTTCCCTATTTTCATCAAAGTAGAACGTTTAATGTGGAATTAACGTGCTTAAATGATATCCCTGCAATTCACCTGCTTGTGATGAGTTTCATTGACTTTATGCATGTTTGTATATTTAAGAAATTGTTCAAGCATGCACGTTATCATGTCATTGCATCGTCAAACATGCATTGGCATCGAAATTGGAAGTCAAATGTCTTTAATGAAATAAATGTGTCAAGGTACAATTTTTAGAAAGAATGGGTATACTTCTATGTCATAAAAGATGCGAGTGGGAAATGAGACTCAGGGGACCGGCGTACCCGAATGTAATGAGCCTCCTTGCGGTGGAATAAAGTGAATGGGCCGCATTGTGGTGGAATAAATGTTAACTGTTCGGCGATTTTTACTTGTAAATGTGATCTAGTTCCTAATGAGAATTTTTCACTGTTATCTGATTGACTAGAAGATACATCAAGTGAGCTCACGATGGAAATGAAGTAAAAGTTTTGAAATGTTAAGTGAATGTTTGAAAAGTTTGAAAGTTCTGAAAAGTAAAGTAGATGGGGATACATCTTTCAAGTTTTTAAAGCATTTCATGTCATAAGGATGCATCACTTGCACGAAGTTTGCTTACTGAGCTTTAGCTCACCCCAATCCCTCCCCCATAGTTCAAGTGATGAAAGCTAGATGATACGAGGAGAGCATTTGGTGGAAGACTCAGACAGTACTCGTAGTTTCATTTTTTTAAAAATTTAATTACTGATTTTTATAAGGTTTCATTAATTATTCTTTAATCATTCATTCTTTAAATTGTTTTGGTTGGGATTAGTTTAAATAAGTTATGGCATTTCTAATATTATTTATATTATCACTTATTTCACTTAATTGAAGCTTATTGATATAAAAATTTGTGTTGAGGAGTTTGAGAATGATTTTGGGAATAGTGTGGTGATGCGGGAGTTTGATGTAGAATTGTGGTTGAATGTTGAATGTTGAATATTGAATGAGTTGAGATTTGTATGTGAAAAATGGTTATGATGTCTCTCTATAGGTTGGTTAAGTCCAATTTATAGAGGAGACTTTACCGAAATTTCTGTAGAATTTTATAATAGAAAATGAAAATTTTGAGATTGTACACGATTTGTTTTCCTTATTTAAGTAAAGAAAAGTTAACACGCCTAAGTTTAAATTTTTGAACTTGGGGTGTTACAACATCGGACTGGGATTTACCTTTCGAATTAATGTGTGATGCAAGTGATTATGTAGTACAAGCAGCTCTATGTCAGTGAAGAGGTAAATTATTTTCATTTGATTTACTATGTCAGCAGGACTTCAACTTATGCACAACTCAACTATGCCACTACCAAATTTCGTTCATATTATCTTGGATCAAAGGTAATAGTCTATACAAATCATGCTGCTTTGAAATATTTTTTGATTAAGAAGGATGGAAAGCCAAGGTCGATCAGATGTATATTGCTTCTATAAGAGTTTGACTTAGAAATCAGAGATAAAAAGGGATGTGAAAACATTGTAACAGATCATCTATCCTGACTTGAACAGGAGAAGAAAACAGTTCTAGCAGATATTAATGAGGGTTTCTAGATGAGCAAATATTTGTTATGGAAGATGCACCATGGTATGCCGACATTGTGAATTATTTGGCCAAATCCATCATTCAACCGGAATACACAAGTCATCAAAAGAAGAAATTCTTTTTTTTTTTTTATTATTTAAAATTTTATTTCTTCCCTATTATTTACAAACAGGGTACTGATCATATCATTAGGCGATGTAAAACAGAACATGAAGTCCCTAAAATATTGGAACACTATCATTTTGGAGCTTTCGAGCTGCTGCAGAGATCTTACAATCTGGTTTCTATTGTCCTCTATTTATAGACTTACATAAATATGAATATGTGTGATAGATGCTAACGTACAGGTAACATCTCAAAAAAGATTGAGATGCCTCTCAACAACATTCTTGAAGTGGAAGTTTTTGATGTATGGGGGTAGACTTCATGGGGCCATTCATTCATTTACACTCTAATCAATACATCTTGGTGGCAACTCATTATTTTTCCATTTGGGTTTAGGTTGAAGTGATGGCATTATCGACAAATGATGGCTGGGTGGTTATAGAATTTCTAAAAAGTTTAAATTCACATGGTATGGAACTCTAAAAGCCATGATTAGTGATGGGGGTAAACACTTTTGCAACACACAATTTGAACAACTATTGGAAAAATATGGAGTAAAACATAGGATTTCCACTCCATATCGTCCCAAAATTAATGGGAAAGTGGAAATTTCAAATTGGGAGCTCAAACAAATCTTAGAGGTAACTGTGAGCTCAATAACAAAAGATTGATCTAAAAAACAAGATGCTGCTCTATGGACATATTGTACAACATTTAAAACACCTATATGGATGTCTTCATATTGCCTTATATTTGGTAAAACGTGTCATCTACCAATTGAATTGGAGCACAAAGCTTTTTAGGCTATCAGGAAGCTTAATTTTGATTTGCAAGCAGCAAATGAGAAGAAGCTACTCCAACTTAAAGAGATGGACAAAATTCAACTAGAGGCATATGAGAGCTCAAAACTATACAAGAAATGCACCAAAAAGTGGCATGACAAGCACATTTAAAGAAGGAAATTCGAAGTTAGCAAACAAATGCTGTTGTATAATTCTCACCTCAAACTATTTACCCATCTCTTTTGATTGAACCCCGTAACTACATATTAATTAACTTATATTGATCATTGATTTGTATATTAAGTTCATATTCATGCTTAATTCATTGAAATGAAATCAAGGCACCATTGCGTGCATTCATTGCATCACTGCAGGCACTACACAACTTCACGTCACTCCCTTCCTCCCACCTTTTCCCAACCCAAACGATATCTAATCGTCTTGAATTTTGAACATGTTGTGGAACAAGTAATGTAATTTCATATTCCTAGAGAGAATTTGAGAAAAAACTCATTATTTCATCACATTATCCGGTATTGAAAACCCTTGGTCACAAACGATTTAAATTCAAATGATGTGCTAAATTTCTAGTTTGGGGGTATTTTGTTGTTTTATTTCAATATATATGAGGCATATAATGACATCTAACATTGATTATATTTCATATGTAGGAAAAAATCCATCGAAGAACACTACTAACGAAACACGAAAAGGAAAGAAAAGGTTGGGCCGTCCAAATGGTGTAGAAGAGGAGATGACTTGGGGATGACAATGAGCCCTTAGACATGAGAGACATACAAATATTCTTGGGGCCTAAAGATCAAGACATCTATGACAAAATCTCATGATCAAGAGAACATGGGGTGAAAGGGAGATGATTCGAATCGGCTTTCAAAACACAGAATTCCTCCACCTTATTGAGATAGCAAGATAGCACAAGTTGATAGGTACACCCCATTGGTCATACCCATTGTTGGTAAAATAATTTCTCGCAAATCTCAATCATGCTATCGAGACAGAGAGAGCCAAGCATTGAAATATGACATGGGTCTAGGGAAATTGGATCAGATTTAGCCTAGTGGTGATAGAGAAAGTACTAGAGCTGACATGGAATGGTATTAAGTCGATACTTGATGACATGGACAGAGATCTTATCACCCGCTTTCTTTACAGCAGACCTAATGCAAAGCTAGAGAGACCTAATAGGTTTGACCATGGAGAGTTGACAGATAGCTTGCGAGTGCTTCATATTTTTGTATGCTATAATATCGGTCCCTACTCTCACAGGATAGATTTTAATGAAGAAAGAGCTCATTTACTTCACCATCTTGCTAGAGGATGCAAGATCGGTCTGGGGTATCACATTTTTAATTTCAACATTGGTCTCACTTCCCAGCTTGACATCGTTAGTCGGGTTATGTTCCCTTATCTCATTAGTGCATTGTGTTTGGCCTAGAGGGTACAAATATAAATTATTACCTCATGAGAATCCTGAGCCACTGGAGCCTACTATCAATAGGAAGACCAGAGACAGTGCCGGACCTAGGAGACCCCAAGCTCTACCAGCTAGGCCAGTTAATTCACCAGGGCCAGTGAATCCAGTATTTGAGCCAGCACCGTCAAGGACCGATTGACTTTTAAGTCAGGTGTTGGCAGAGATTTTGATGATTAGTAGAACCTTGGAGACCATGCACCAAACTCAAATAGCCCATCAGAGGTAGATTGATGAATTGGGGGTAAGATATGCGCATGATCATGAGCTCTATCAGACGCATAGAGGAAAAGCAGAGCATGTTGCAGAACTCCTTAACCTACCTCAACACCCAGGTGTTGTGCATCTCATCTAGGATTGGTGCTAGGAAGGACAAGATAGAACGAGCTCTACCAGCAGGACCATTATAGCCTCCGCAACTGATCGACACCCGGGAAGTACCTAACCCTTTTCTATGTATTTTCTTTATATATTTTGATCTATTTTCAATAAATTGAGGGAAATGTATTGTTCAAAGTTTTGGATTTTCGTGTAAGACCCGTCTAGTTTTAATTAAGTTTTATTCATCCATGGTCTGTATAACCATCGTTCATCATGTTTGGGATGTAAAAATTAATCATATATCTATATAGTTCACTTAATGTTTGTTTATGCATTCAATCGAGTTTTTGGGTTTATATAAGAAAAAATAGGATAATTCTTGTTGATTTGGTTGATGCCTATGATGTATTTCAGATTAAAATTTTGCTTTAGGTAGAATAGTGGAAATCATTTATACTTGAGTTTTGTTAAATTACTTATCCATGTCAGACCTTATGAAACTGAGCACATAGCTAATATCAAATCATCACTTATGTAGGAGTATACTTTGCATATTAAGTCACATTTAATTATGTAATGTGACCTAGAATTGACCATATAATCCCTAACTTTAGAGTTTAAGAAATACTGGCCTTTAACTTAGGAGGGTGTATTCAATTGTGACTTTTAAAGACTTTTTTAAGTTGATGACTTTTGTAGATTTCCTGAACTTTCAAGTGACTTTTATGGATTGTTAAGAATTAGTAAAAAATCCTTCGTGAACTTCTGTAGACTTTTCTTGAAGACTTTCAGAGACTTTGATTTGGTAAAAAAAAAAAAAAATACTCATAACAAATCATCAACAAAACAAATTCACTTCATAACACAATTAGGTTGACCATCGGCCATTAGCCTTGTATACACCAACCAATTCATAACCTCAACCACAAATACGTTGCTGGACCAATTATTATTGTGCATGAAACATGGTACTACCCCTCAATTCTCCTTCAAATTTCATTTTTTATTTGATAAAACAAAGTCTAAAGCCCACTCTCAAATTCATCAACATGTATAATTCGTTCCACGTCATACATATGTTTCTGTCCAGGCATTATAAAAAAGTGCGAATTGTATACGTATAATTCGCTCCAAGCAAATGCAAATTGATGGCCAGAATTTTAAATTTCAAACAAAAAATGGACAGAGACCCACACGAGAGAAGCATCATCATTCAAACAAGGTTTTTGATATAAAAAAAACTCTGATTCCCAGAAAACAAACATTCAAAAAAATGTAAATTCTTACCTAAACGATGAACGCTAGGGTGGTGAAGGAAGAGGGGAGTGAACTGGAGGGAGGAAGAGGGGCGTGAACACCAAAAAATAATCCATTTATACTCCACCATGTTAAAGAAGATAGCCATCATACATCGTTGAAAAGTGGCGGGTGCATTGCATAGATCAAAGGGCATCCTCCTATATGCAAAAGTTCCATATGGGAATGTGGAAGTTGTCTTCTCTTGATCCTCTAGGGCTATAGAGATTTGATTATAGCCCAAATACCCATATAGAAAGCAATAGTGAGAGTGATCAGCCAATTGCTCAAGCATTTGATCAATGAATGGAAGGGAAAATGATCATTCCTAGTGGCATTGTTGAGCTTATGGTAGTCAATGCAAACTCTCCACCCTGTCACCATCCTTATTGGAATAAGCTCATTATCTTCATTTTCCACCACCATGACACCTTCTTCCTTTGGCACTACTTGTACGGGGTTTACCCATACACTATCCGATATTGGATAAATAATGCCCGCATCAAGCCACTTTACAACTTTGGTTCTCAAAACTTCTTTCATGTTAGGATTCAACCGACGTTGATGCTTGACCGAAGGCTTGAAATCATCCTCCTTAAGAATTTTATGCATACACAATGAAGGGAAAATACCTCGAATATCCGAGATGGTCCATCCAATGGCCTCTTTATGCTGCCTCAATACCTGAAGCAATTTTTCTTCCTCCATTGCATTCAAAGAGTTAGAAATAATAGGGCTGCACAAAAAACCCGTCAAACTGTAAACCGTTTCGAAATCGTTGGTTCGGTTTCACATGGACCCGCCGGTATTTTCAAACCAAACCAAACCAAACTATTTCAAAATGGTTTAGTCTAGGTTTCAATTTTTAAAAACCGTTTAAACCAAACCAAACCGCTAATTTTTTAATTAAAAAATTAGTTTTTATTCATTTAAATTTAGAGTTTTTTCCCCAAAAAATTCAAATTTATCTAATGAATAAAATTTCTCGTCTAGTTTTTTTTTTTTTTTTAAAAAGTTCTCCTCTAATGTCCAACCACAAAATCTCATTAACCTTTAACTCATACCACCTTTTAACAACATACTCCAAACCTAAAACCCCCCATTAACATATAACCCACCCCATCCTTAAACCACAGACTCCGACTCCAACTCCAAAAGCCCATTTGATTGAGATTCAAAACTAAAACGTTCTTACTTCCTAATTCAATCAGTCATTTTCTGTTTTCATTCGTCTTCCTTGCCTCTTTTCAACTTCCAAGTTGTCCACTAATGTCAATTAGATTCTTAGAACGATATACATAGGTAATACGTGTATTTTCAATTTCTTCCTACATTTTATTTTATTTTGGAGAGTCATGGAAGATTTTTTGATAGATATCAGAATGTTCGAATCAGGGTAAGAATTTGAATATCACGTGTTTAAATTTCTTTGCAAGCAAATATCATTCGATTATTTTATTTTATTTTAAAATTTATTCCTTATCGAATTTCAAAATCTGGACAACAAAGGTAAGACCATCAAGAAGAGTGCCAAGAAAAAATGTAATTACTGTGAAAAATTGTATAAGCATCATACTAAAAATTGCGGGACTAGTACTTTATGGAATCATATCACACATTTATGTAAGAAAAGCATCCGTAGATGGTTTTAGATAAAAAGCAAAAAATAATGACTAGCTATTGTATGTCTAAACTAGTGACTTTTCTAAGAATTTTGATGAAAATGACTTGTCATGTTTGTTTGGAAAGAAATTAGGGAACAAATACAATGCAATTACAAAGTTACAATTGTTTTTTAGCTTCATGTTTTTATTTTGAATTGAAAATAAATACGAATGAATTTAACATCTAACATTATTAATTCTCGTATTAGCTCATACATTAATTTATTTTATCTTTATATTAAAATATACGAGTTAATTTAACATTTAAAATATATTATATTATGTCGATAGGTAAAAATCACGAATTAAAACCAAACCAAACCACAAAAAATGGTTTGATTTGGTTTGAGAAATGTCAAACCGCTTGAAATGATTTGATTTGAAAATGTGTCAAAACCGCCCAAACTGAACTATGTTCACCCCTAAGAAATAATAACCGGGAGGGTAGATGATTATCCCAAATAAGCATATCTCAATTGAGAAGGGAGATGTTTTTGCTCAAGAGTTGGTGCTTTCTCAAAGGATGGTAACGGTGACGAGGAACTATTCTTCAACTCCTCAAAGTAAGGATCATGGTTGTGTTCATTTTGTTCCTAAATAACTCTTGGGTTTCATAAGTGGTTTAGAAAATTTCAAGCCTTGAAACATTTTCATGGAAGCGACCCCACTTCACACTTACATTGGTGATCTTCTATTAAGATTATTCTTCCATAATCCAATTGTTTTACTCAAGCTATAGGAATCATTACAAGTTACATTTAACTTTATATACTCCACATGAAGCACTTTTTATTTTCTATATAAATGGGTAGGAAATTTTTCCTAAGTGAGTAACTGAATCTTCATAATTTAGTTGTCTCATTGAACCAAGATAATAAGGTTGGGTTACCACTACAAAGATTAATGTACAGTGGTCTTTTAATCACATTCCTTTTGATAAGCAATATACTTTATCTCTTGGTAAGCCTTTTATAAGTGGGTCCGCGAGGTTCTCCTTTGATTTCACATAATCAACGAAAATAATGTCATTTGAGATCAACTGTTTAATGGTATTATGTCTACGATGTATATGTCTAGACTTTTCATTATACATATTGTTTTGTGCCCTTCTAATAGCTGAATGACTATCATAATGTATAATTATGGAAGGCACTGACTTGGCCAATATAGAATGTCTTGCAAGAAATTATGAAGCTATTATTCTTCTTCAGCTTTATGTAAAGCTATGAACTTCAATTTCACCGTTGATCGAGCAATACATGTTTATTTGAGGAATTCAGTCACAACTGCACCACCAATAGTAAAGACAACCATTTGTGGACTTAGAATCTCGCATCACAATATCATTCCAACACAGCTTGGTATCTATTATAATGTAATCCAACATTTAAAGTGTACTTTAAGTATCGAAGTACCCTATTCAAAATTGCTTAGATTACTTGTGAACATACTTAATTAATCAACTGCATATGCGATATCTTGACTAGTGCAGTTCAAAATATACATCAATATAATCTGAGAATACCTTAGCTGATATATATGTTCACTTTATTTTTCGTCAAGTGTACACTTATATCTACAAGGGTTTTAATTAGACTTTATCAAACTTATTAAAATTTTTAAGTGCAGGCTAATGAGACTGTGACAAAATAAGTCCATCAGATATCTTAAAAACTTTAATTCCCAAAATGACATTTGCCAAGCCATGTCTTCCATGTCAAAATGTTTTATCAAAATTTTCTTAGTCTTCATGATAACATCTTGATTGCTTCTCATAATTAGCATGTTGTCCACATATAGACAAGCTATTACATGTGCATTTGGTGATTGTTTGATATAGACACATTTATCACTCTCCTCAATTTTAAATTCATTTGACAACATTGTTTTTTTCAAATTTATGGTGTCATTGCTTTGTTGCTTATGTTAACACATACTTTTTTCTCTTTTATCGAAACAAAAAACTCTCCAAGTTGTTCCATATATATTTCTCCTCCAAACTCACCATTCAAGAATGTCATTTGATGGATTTCAAGATTTTGAAAAATAACAATTGTAATTAGGACTCTAATCGATGTGATCCTTGTCATATGTGAGTATGTACAAAAGAATTTAAGACCTTTATTTTGTCTATATCCTTTTGTTATCAATCTGGCTAGTATTTATCGATAAATCCAGCAGCTTTATTATTATTATTATTATTATTATTATTATTATTATTATTATTATTATTATTATTATTATTATTATTATTATTATTATTATTTTTTTTTGAAAATTCACTTGTAGCCTAAAAGCTTGTTTCCTTGTGGAAGATTAATTATCACCAAGTACGATTTTGGATGATAGTCTTTATCTCACTATTGATTACTTCTTTTCAAAATGGAGCTTCTGATGTAAACATAGCTTCATTGAATATCTTAGGATCATTTTCTACAATCTAAGTTAGAAAAATCTAGACAGAATGATGTAGATGTTTTAGCCAGTTTACTGCATATAGGTTCTTTATCATTTAGAGGAGTGCCACTTGTAGTATCATAAGTTTATTTTTTGAACTTGTTTGTTTCTTTTCTTTACATGGAAAGTTTTCTTCAAAAAATGCAGCATTACTAGATTCAATTAAAGTACTTTCATGTAGATCCAGAATATCTGACTTATGAACAAGAAACCGATAGGCATTAATATTATTTGCATATCCAATAAATATGCAATTAGTAGTTTTAGGCCTATCTTCGACTTGTTTAAGCTTTACTACTTCAACCTTAGCCAAACACACCCACATGTTTAAGTGTTTGTAGGTAGGCTTATGACCTTTTAATAACTCATAAGGAGTTTGTCATTTTTCTTTTGGGGTGTCTTATTCAAAATTGCATTTTTCGAGATGATAGCTTCCCCCAAAAAAATCTAAGATAAACAAGAACTTATTAACATAGCGTTCATCATCTTTTTAAGAGATCGATTCTTACATTCTACAACGTCTTTATACTGAGGTGAATAAGGTGTCATTGTTTGATGAATAATTCCAAATTCAAAATAAAATTCTTCAAACGGTGCTTCATATTCTCCGCCTCTATCACTATGAATAATTTTTATTCGTTCGCAAAGTTGATTTTTTACTTCATTTTATAAAGTTTGAAAGCATCCAATGCTTTATCTTTACTTCTTAGCAGATAGATACAGTAGTGTTTCATGCAATCTTCTATAAAATTATGAAGTACTTTTTCTACCTCTAGTTTGTACAAATTTAAAATCGCATATAGTGGCAAATCAATTCTAAAAGTTCTGTGTTCCATTCAACAAAATGGAATGGGGCTTTGGCTAACATAACATCAACACAAATCTCGCATTTGTGTTTAGGAATAAATTCAAGTTCATAAGTTTACACACAGACTTGAAATTTGCACATCCTAATCGATTATGCCACCGACAAGATGACTCAACGATATAAGTATGAGAAAATGTGTTATTGGTCTTATTTGTGTTTGGTACAATAGTAAGGACATTTTTCTTGAACATCCCATCACAGAAGTAATATTTTCCCCACATAAAAATCATTCTTAGTAAGTACAAATTTATCGGACATAAAGACCAACTAAATTCATTTTTGTTAAGTAAAGACATGGATACAAGATTCTTGCGAATGTCAGGCACATGAAGCACATTGTTTAGGACGAGTTCTTTATAGGAAGTCATCTTCAAAGTAACTTTACCTTGTTCTTCAACATTGAACTTATTGAGTTTCTCATGAAAAGTTGTTCTCCATTGACTACTTTGTAATTTGTGAACATTGCTTTGTCGGCACAGATGTGATGATTAACACCCTATCTAACCTCCACTCTCTAGGACTGCCAACATTGTTACATTCAGACACAACATTAGACAAGTTCAATTCTTGTATCTCTTTAGATAGTGTGTCTCCTTCAGCAATATTTGCTTGGAAATTCTTTTTTTTTTTCTTACGACGTTCATTTGCACGATGTCCTGCTTTACCACAATTGTAACAATTACCCTTAAATTTCTTGGCTTTCTTCTTGTTTTCTTTCTTAGGAGCATTGCTAGAATGTTTCCTCTTCTTGTTGCTCTTGGAACTAGATTCCATCATATGTGCCTTTGCTATAAACTATCCTCCAGTTTTCTTTTCAGATGTTCGATTTTCTTCTTTAATCCTTAGCCAGACAATTAATTCTTCCAAGTTCATCTTTTTGTATTTGTACTTGAGATAGTTCTTGAAATCTCTCCATAAAGAAGGAAGTTTTTCTATGATATTAGCAAATTGGAATCACTCGCTGAGGCTCATGTTTTCAGCATGAACGTCATGAAAAAAACTTGCAATTCTTGAATTTGACTTATCACGATTTTTGAATCTACCATCTTGTAGTCAAGGAACTTTCCAACAATAAACTTCTTTATGTCTGCATCCTTTGTCCTATATTTCTTTTCCAAGGACTCCCACAATTCTTTTGCAGATTTTATGGAACTATACACATTGTATAGTGTGTTATCCAATCAATTTAGAATGCGGTTTTTGCATTAGAAGTTGGAATGATTTCATGCATCAAGAAAGTAGGGAGTCCCTATTGTTTGGTCCTTCTTGAACTGTTGGAGCATTTTAATTCAAAATTTTTGCCAAGTTTAATGTTGTTAGGTAAAAAAGCATCTTTTGAGGTCATCTATTGAAGTCCACACCACTGTATTTTTCAGGCTTTTCTCCATATGTAACTTGTTTTGACTGAACTAGAACAGCCACATGTGGAACCATAGTATTTGTTCAACTTTTAGGGGAACAACATTAGTCCTATTTAGAGCTACATTAGTCCCATTGTCATCCATTTCTGCTTACAAAAAGAATTAGAAGATAAACATTTCAATTTATAGTAATGATAAAGGAAATTAATGGTTACGAATGGTACCACTTTATCGAATCTGATGATTATTCCAATATGTACAAAAAATTAATTTAATTAGTGCAACAAATTTCATGTAAATTTGATGATTAACTTTGCTTTAATATTTATTATAAAACAACTAGATTATAGAAAGAAAATCTATAACAAAATTATTTTCAAGTTAGAATATAACATGCACAATAAAAGAACACGTCTTAAGATAATTAGGATTGATAGTTGGTGTGTAGTTATTGTGCAATATATTTGATAAAAAATGAAAAATAAAAAGTAAAATAAAGGACTTATTTGAAATTGGAAACAAGAAAACAAATTTGAAGTGATAAATCGAGCGCAAGAGTTCGACTCTCTTTCATTAAGACATAATTGGCCATCCAAGTGCTAACGGAGTTACGACAAATGCCTCCCAAGATACAACGATCAACTTCCTTCGATAGGATTGCTAAAAACATAAAAGAGCAACTCAACGAACCCAAAGTGCTCTCTTACTTTGACATCTCTTCATCTGCAAATAATTCTCGATGTGAAAACATAGAGCCAGGGGGCTGATCTTTGAATAGGAGGAGTTTTTCAAAGTGATTACGCAATGCATAATAAAGTATGAATGAATAAAACAAGTGTAGAGGGTCAAATTTACAGATGTTGAAGTGTTGTGGCTAGAAAGACACGCCTCAAAAATCAGTTCATGAAAAGTCATGACTGTTCGAAGCCAGACACCGCTCGAATTCTGCTTGACAGGAGCTCGAGCGGTTTCATGCACTGCTCAAGTTCCTATCAAAGGCTGCTTGAGGGAGTATTTCCAAGACGGAACGCTCGATTTATGCTCGAATACCACTCGAGCGATTAACATATACTTGGAATATTCCGAATTAAAATTCGATTAAAATTAAATATTTATTTACTTAATTTATCCAAAAAGAATATACATAAGCTAGTCCCATATCCCACGAACCATGTCGTGCCGTACCGGACAGACAGCGACGTGCCCTTGTTGGCTTAGAACTTAAACCCAATAGATTTTAGGTTTTTTCCCCTTCAAAGACTATTGGTATCCTTGGGGACCAAACCTTAGTCTTCAAGTTGAAGGGTATAAAATAGCTATTTTTTTCGTTCTTTTTCATATGTGAGAGTGAGATAACATCCACATTACTTAAAGTAATTAGATTCAACCTAACCATTTTAGCAATCAATTTCTCATTCATCCAGAAATGGTTTAGGAATCTAAATATACTATGGTCACCTACTCACAGGTAAAGTATGTTTGACTCATCATCCACACGAAACAGATATAAGGACGCAGTGGAATATTTTGGCAAAGTTAATCCAATTCCAACTCATTCCCAACATGTTTAAAGCTCTTCAGAAGCGACTCAAATTTAGCCGAAAGGCAATTGCATCAAAGTGAAAGGAACAAGGACTGTTTGTTACTCGACTTATTCCAGTTTAACTATCAGCAAAAAATTGTCTATAATAGTTAATTCCAGATTTTTATTGACACACTAATGCAATAACAGGTCGTTAATAAGCCAGATTTTTAAGAAGTATTTTATTGTATAATCAAACTTGTCATTAATACATACTAGCATCACCTTATTTATGACAACTGAAATTTTAGCCTACAAATTTGGAAGAAAAATATTATTTTATGTTTTTAGTTGGATGGATTTCTTAATAGTTAAATTTAAGAGTACTATATATCAGAAGTTGGAGAGAATTGAATATCTTAATTTCTTATCTTTCATTTACAGATTTGAGGATATATATACAACAAAGAGGATAACTAGAATTTGTTATAGATCCTATCAGCTAAACAATAATTCAAATTTAAATCCAAGATATTAAGGAGAGGTAAATATTCTGTCATGCCCCCACAAGATGGAGCTCGAGAGAGAATTCCAAGCTTGAATTTGAGTTGTAAAAATCGTTGTTGTGGAAGAGGCTTTGTGAGAGCATTAGCTATTTGATCTTTGGAGGAAATATGAGCAACACGAAGAGCACCATCTTGAACTTGGTCTCTAATAAAGTGAAAATCAATGGCAACATGTTTCATCCTTGAATGAAATGATGGATTTGAACATAATTGATTGGCCCCCAATGTTATCACAATATATAATGGGACAACAAGTAAGCACAATACCAAGATCTGATAGTAGATAGCAAATCCACTTGATTTCAGCAGTAGTATTAGCAACAGAGTGATATTCGGCCTCGGTGGATGATCTAGCAACTGTCTTTTGCTTTTTAGAACTCCATGAAACTGGATTTTTCCGAGATAAACTACATAAACACCTGTAGATGAGAAAGTGTATTTTTCTCCTGCTCAATCAGCATCTGAAAATGCATGCAAACTTAGAGAAGAATCACGATAGATTTGTAATCCATCATTAATGGTTCCAACTAGATAACGAAGAAGTTGTTTTACATAAGACCAATGCTCAGTGCTTGGACAATGCATGTACTGTGACAATTTGTTAACAGCAAAGGAAATTTCTGGCCTTGTAATGAGTAAATATTGAAGACTTCCTAGTATAGTTCGATATTGAGAAGGATCAAATAGAGACGAACCAGAATGTAAAGTAAGGGAGGGACTTGTCGGCATTGGAGTGAGAACAGGTTTCGCTTCATGCATTTGAACTTGTATTAAAAGATCCTGAATGTAGCATTTTTGAGATAGCAGGAAACCATTTTTGTTGTACACCACTTCAACACCTAGAAAGTATGTTAACAAGCCAAGATCCTTAATGGAGAAACGATGAGCAAGATCAGTCACACAATGATCTATCACTGTAGAATCATTACCAGTGATGATTATATCATTGACATAAACAATGAGATATAAAATATGGTTATTATCATTGAAAACAAAGAAAGAAGTATCGATATAGGAATTTTTGAAACCAAATGACAGAAGAAGATTTTTAAGTTCCTGATACCATGCCCGAGGAGCTTGTTTAAGATCGTAGATAGCTTTTCTGAGTTTGCAAACATGAGTTGGGTTTTCTTTATCAATAAAACCTGGTGGCTGAGACATGTAGACATTTTCAGAGACATGACCTTGAAGGAATGCATTGTTTACGTCTAGTTGCCTCAAGGACCAGCCGTAAGTTAAAGCAATAGCAAGAACATGTCGAATGGTGGTTGGTTTAACCACATGGTTGAATGTTTCTATGTAATCTACCCCAGGTTGTTGATGAAAACCTTTTTCAACCAAACGAGCCTTAAACCTATCAATAGAACCATCAGACTTTCATTTAATTTTAAAACTCCACTTACATCCAACTAAGTTTTGACTTGAATCAGGTGGAACCATCTCCCATGTCCCATTCTTAACCAATGCGTCATACTCCTTAGACATAGCTTGACGCCATTTATGATCTTTGAGGGCTTGAGTTACCGTGTTTGGTTCAAGGTGAATGGATTTGGTTAATTGGGTGTGAAAGTTCATTTTCTTTAAAGGTTTGTGGATGTTTTTTTTAGCTCGAGTGGTCATTCTATGGGTAGTTTGTATTGTTGACTGTTGTGTAGTGTTTGGGGGGATAGGTTCAGGTAAAGTAGGTGGAGGTTGTGATTCGTGTGAAACTACTGGTGATGAAACTTCATTGGGCACTTGTTGAGGGACAATCATTGTAGATGATGAGTTGAGTGGTTGTTGTTGAGGTGATGTGCAGACACGAATTGGTGGGGGAATTCAAGTGTTGATAGTTGTAGACTGTGGACGAGGTAATTGTTGGGATAGATTAGCGAAAGGAAATAGAGTTTCAACAAACTTGACATGCCGAGATACATAGATTCTGGAGGTGGAGGTGGAGGGATCAAGACAATAATAGCACTTTGAGTCAGAGAGTATCCTAGAAAGACACATGGTTTTGAACAGGATTCTAGTTTGTTTGATGTATATGGTCGAAGCCATGGGTAACAGAGACAACCAAATATTTTTAGTTTGGAGTAGTTAGGCAATGTCCCAAAAATATTTTCATATGGAGATGAAAGATGAAGGGTGGAGGTTGGCATTCGATTAATTAAGTAAACTGATGTGGCAAATGCATATGACCAATAAGTGAGAGGAATAGATGCATGAGATAGTAATGCTAAACCTGTTTCTACTATGTGAAAGACAATTTTTTTTCTAAATTTTAGGTGTTAATTCATTTAATTAACTGATTAAATATAATTAAATTAATACAAATGTATCAAAAATTTCTCTCTCTCTCTCTCTCTCTCTCTCTCTCTCTCTCTCTCTCTCTCTCTCTCTCTCTCTCTCTCTCTCTCTCTCTCTCTCTCTCTCCCTCTTCTTCGTCGGACACAGGAGCATGCGTCGCCGACGGTGTCACCTCCCATAGGAGTAGGTGGACAACCGAAGGTGATGAAAATAGAGGTGAATGTGGGTGGCAGCAGCAGAAACACTATTCCTGGTGGGCCTCTGCATGTAATATGGGCGTACGTTGCACTGCCTCTCACGTGGCACCTGCCACTCACCGAAATAAAGATCTTAATCGGAGCTCGTAGTTCCAATAGATATGTATATGATTTGAGTTCACAGAAATTGGAAGTACCAACTGCTATTTAGTTCATAAAAAACTGAAATCGGAGGTCTGTGAATCTGATTTGATTTTTGGATTTTGAATTGTGTGGCGTTGGTGAGGTGGTGGTGATTTGTATACAGTGGTGGTGATTTTTGTGTGGTGTGCTTTGTAGTGGTGGTGCGCACAAGTTTTTCGTTCGAAGGTGTGAGATGAGTGGTGGTGATGGTGTGATGCTAGCTATGGTGTTGCTTCTGGTGGTGGCGATGATGGTGTGGTACTAGCATTGGCGTTGTTGTAGGGGCTGTGTGGTGGATTGGTGGGTGTGGGGGTGAGATGAGCTAAGTTCCGAGGGGGTTGCGGGTGGGTGGTATTGGGTGGGTAGTATTTGTGACCAATTATGAGCAATTGTGGCTAACAAGTCGATTTTGGGAGTGTGACCAATTATTAGGTAATTGTGACTAAAATATTGATAAATTGTGACCAAAACAACTGTTACAAAATTTTATTGTCACAAACGTGATCAATTATTAGGTATTTGTGACAAAAATATTGACTAATTGTGACAAAAAATGAGTAAGTTGTGATTAATAAATAATATACGACTAAAAATGTTTGATTCCGACTATATTTGTAACTGTGACCAAAGTTTGTGCTGATTGTGACTTTGCAAGTGGGGTGTGACCGAACTGACTTTATGTGACTGAATGTAATTATGCAGGTAGGATGAGGAGAATTTTGTAATTAAATTTATAATTGTGACCGAACCGTGATTGTGTGTGAGCGAACTGTGATCTCCCCTGATTGAATTGTGACTCTATGTGACCTAATTGTGACTTTGTGAGATCGATCGAACTGTGATATTATGTGATCGAATGGTGACTTTATGTGATCGAACTGTGACCTCGTGTGATTGGACTGTGACCTTGTGTGACTAAACTGTGACCAACTATGACTTGAGGGTGGGGTGGGGTAGGGTGGGTGGGAGGGATGATTTTTGTAGCTAAATTTGTAATTGTGATCGAACTGTGACTTTGTGTGACCTATTGTGATTTTGTGGATGAGATGAGATAGGGTGAGACTAGGGTGAGGTTGTTGTGAAATTTGTAACTAAATTTGTAATTGTGACTAAAATTTGACTGTGATCAATTGTGACTTTGCGGGTGAGGGGTTAGGGTGGGTAGAAATTTGTGATTAAATTCGTAATTGTGACCGAACTGTGACTTCGCGTGACCAACTGTGACTTTTCTGGGTGGGGTGGGTGGTGAAATTTGCTATCAAAATTGTAATTGTGACTGAATTATTACTTTGTATGATTGTGACATTTTGGGTGGGGTGAAGGCGAGTGTGGGTGGGGTGGAATGGAGGTGCGGTGAAATTTACGACTAAGTTTGTAATTTTGACTTTTTGTAACCAACTATGACTTGTGGGGTGGGGTGGGATGAAATTTGTAATTGTGACTTTGCGGGGTAGGGTAGGATAGGGTGGGGTGGGATGGGAAAAATAGAAGAAAAATCATTATTGGGGTGGTGTAGGTGGGTGGGGGTGGGTGGGTGGGTAAGTTGGTGGGAACCGAAATGTGATTTTGTTTGACTAATTATGACTTTAAGGGGTGGGGTGGGGTTTGTGGACTGACGGGGTAGGTGGGTGGGATGGGAAAAATAGAAGAAAAATCATTTTTTTCGGTGGGGTGGGGTGGGTATGGTGCGCCGGGACCGAAAGGTGATATGTGACCAATTGTGACTTGTGAGGTAAGGGTAGGTAGGGTAGGGTGGGGTTGTTGGACCGGCGAGGTGGGTGGGATGGGGTGGGAAAAAATAAAAGAAAAGAATAATCATTTTTGGAGTGGAGTGGAGTTGGGTGTGGGTTGTTGTGGGTGGGGTGGGGTGAGGTTGGGTGGAGTGGGTAGGGTAGGGTAGCGGGGTAGGGGTGTTTGGTGGGGGGCTGTGGTGACGGACACAGATTGTTATTGGAGTTTTTTTTATTTAAATAATATATTTGTTTTAATTTAGTATATAATTAATAATTATTTTGATATTATATAATATTATATTAATTACTAATTAGCACCCGATTTTTAAAAAAAAAAAAAAGTTCAAAGTTTGTTAGTTTTAGAGATGTAACTTTAAATGTAGTTGTTATGTATTCTTCCCCAATTACAATTATATTGAGCTATCTAAATTAATATGTCCAATTAAGTGATCTAAATATTTGGGCTCTAGAAACATCTATTGGTACAGACTTTGCAATGTGTTGATACTCAATAATCTAGTTAGGATTTGATGTAAAACTATTAAAGGACAATAATTGCATAATATTAGTTCTACTCCCACATTAATAACACAAATATGAAATATATCTCTTAACTATTTTGTTTTGAGTTATATCCCATTTTAAATGAAAATGCAATATTTATTATTAATATAAATTAATATTAAATTAATAAATCTAGTATATCATAACTGATGACATACAGTAATCCCTCCTTAAAAAACACGTAACTTATGTTCTGTTTGTTAAAAATTTTTTGTTTAAAAATATGTTTTTTTATGTTTTCGAAGTAAAATATATAGTTATAAAATGGAGAGAAAAAATATGGTTAAAAAGTTGTTTGGGAAATTGTGTAGGAAAAAAAAAAAACTTATTTTAAAACAAGTTTGCCAAACAAAGGCTTACTAAACTTTACCATAAATCCCGGATGCAGTCAATGAATAATCATCTCAAAATTCAAAAACATTATCCACTCTCAGTTTGATAGGAAAACTTCTCAGATCTGAAACAATCGATTAGGCCCTGTTATTATCAATTCGATTTCTTGATAACAGGGCGGAGGAGGCGACGTGGTTTATCTTATGCAACTAGAATCTCCACTGATATCATAGAACAGTTGATTGAGTTCAAACTTGAAGATCGAATCAGCAGTCACTGAATAATCAACTTCGAACCTTTAATTAATAGCTCTTCGAAAAGACTGTAAGTGTTCTCTGTTTTGATTGGAATGTGGAGCACACCATTGCAACTTCAGCGTAACTTTTAAAAGCTTCAATATTAGTTTTATTTTGATTTGGTCAGCAGCCATTTGCACCACCATTCCTATTTTTATTTTGATTTGGTCACCCCTTTCCACAAAAGGAATAGAATTGGTGCTAGACTTCTTTGTATCGGGTTGCATTATATATGTATATATTGATTGAGGTCTAAGAGTTCATTCTGGTTTTGGTTTCGTTAATGCAATTTTCTAAAAGCTGAAGTCACACATTTTTTTTTCCCGACATTGATGCTGATGATGACTATGTTCTAGTATTATCTGGTTCTTCATGCTCCAAACTAAAACCAATGGAACCGCCCATTTGGTGTATAATGAATATCAAAGTTCTGTGCCTGCAACCTCGTTTCTGGGAATGGAATTTCGATGGCTTACATTTTTTACGATGCTTTAGAATTATCAGTGTGTGGGTCTCTCCGTTCGTTTTAATATTGGATATACTGTAGTCTAAAATCTTATTTGAATGATCTGATACTTACACTACATTTGAAGTTCTATTATGTTTAACTTAATGAGATGTCCTGATATTAATTACGAAATATAGTATGAATAACAGCATTGTTGATATCTCATATCTACCTTGGTAACTTGTGCATTTATGGAAAAATGCTACTACTTAAAATTGATACTTTTTAAGTAGAGCCATTTTTAATTTCACGTGTACTGATGATTAATTTCTAGCTCCTTTTCAAGTTGAGCAGCTATGAACCTAATCATTTCTGTTAGCCACGTTACGTGTTAGATTCATCCCACTTACCATCAAAGTGAAGAAACAGAGTTACGGAAACCATTTTCTGCTTTAGTTAACACCCGGGGCAACAAAAAATTTATGAAACTTGGGAATAAACTAGTAAAAATTGACATGTATCCCTCCTGGTATCGTAAAAAGACAGTTGAAATTAAATATAACATATCACCATACAGTACTATATGGGATCTGAAAAGTATTAAACAAAGGCATTTTTGAAGGACAAGGAGATGATCCAACATTGGGTACAGATGAATAATGGAACCAAGTTAAGCAAAGAAAAAATTCAAGGCAAGTACAAAATTTAATAAAACAGTACTATTGTTTTGTTTAAACAGATCCTATCAATTATATTTATTTAAGAATTAAGAAAATGTATAATGAAAGGGGCACAGAGAGGATGTGAAACCTTAACTCTTTGTGAAATGAGTCAGGTTAAAACAATTCGATGCAATTAAAACAAATTCACATCTAACTGAGATTTTGTGCACTGGCTTCTGGTTTGAAACAATTCGAACCTGACAAGTCATAAAATTTTCAAAGTATGAAGAAAGCAGTGATACGTACTCATAATCAAACAAAGGGTGAAACTGTACCTGTTAAACGATCAGTAAGCAGATGAGACACGGATCAAGAAACTCTATTTTTGATGAGGAGGCTGTGAGATAACGATCTTCATCGGGACTCTGACGTGTCTTTGATCTTGGAATTTGTCTTCAACAGGAATATCTTCCAAGTTCCAATCCCAGGATTCAGCATACTAGTGTTGAGAAAATCACGGTTCAGTTACAAAATCTTGGTTAGTTGTAACTGTTAATTAATGTAATTGTGTATGTTCCTTGATTTCCTCCGTTGACATGTTTTGAGAGATTTATCAAAATTTTATATGTTATTGGTATATTATTCATTATATATGTTCTTGGGTTGCATAAAACAAAAGAAAGTATCAGTTGGGGGTTGCAGTTGAAATTCCCCAATAATTGTGGTTATGGTCCCCAAGTCAAATTATACCATGTTCACGTCCTTCTTGTGTCCATCGCCAGAGGAAAACATGTTGAACAATAAGGAATTTGGCCGTAGAAGATCAAACCCACGTTCAATGGATCCAGGTATATTTACCATTTATTATTCTTGGTAATTTGACATGATTGATCTTGGCTATATAGATTTAATTCTGACACATGGTATCAGAACCATGATTATGTTAAATTATCAGATTTTAATAAAATTATATAGTATCAGATTTGGAATCTTTCAAATATATGAGTTCAATGATTTGGAAATTAAGAATACGTGGAATTTCAAATATACTTGCTACAGCTTCTCTGTAATCTGGAAATTTATTATATGATATGAAGCATAAGCATATCCCTTCTTCACCGCCTATATGTGTATTTGAGTATATTTTGAATTGAATTTGGACTTGAGATTCTAGATTGAGAAGTTTGGTTTGAAAATAACGCCATAATCTGTTGTATGTGGATTTGTGTAATTTTGGTGTTGAATATGGATTGGGATATGGGTTCATGTAAAATTGTAGATCTATGTTCAACTTGTAATTTATGGATCCAAAGGTGTGGTTGGCAGCTTTTCCCACCGCCAATGCTACCGACAGACACAGCCACACGCTGCAAGGGATTGAAGTGTCGCAATGCTACGCGTCCTAGCTAGGGGCGGCCTCGAGACTGTGCGAGTGGTGGGACGAACAGGGCACCAAAATTTTTTGGGTACCAAAAATGAAAAATATAGTATGATATATTATTTTTATTATTATTTTTAAACAAATTATTTTATACTGTTTGACCATCTTTTAAACAGTAAAATCTGGGCCTATAGGCTATTGGCCCATTTTCCAAATAGCCCAAATTTAACTCTAGATTTAATTTTAGTCACTCTTTAAAGTTCAAAACGTTCTCACTCAAAAAAAAAAAAATAAATAAAAATAAAAATTGCATCAACGTAAGATGTTAAAGGCAGAATCTTGACATTAGGCTTTGGGGGAATATATAACTCCATAAGCCACGAAATATTCACTCTTTTCTCAGGACTATACATAATTACGAGGACATTCCGGCAAAGTATGAATATTTTAATGAATTTTTCAGTTTTTAATTTTTTTTATGAATTATATAAACGTTGTGAATTTTATTAACTTTTCACTCTTCATCGTCTTGTATTACCCGAAATTCTCATTTCCTTTACGCTCTTAGGTATATTGAATTAGAAATTTTAAAGTCTCAGTTAGTCAACTACAACTTTTTGATGAATATCATTGATGGAAGTCTATAGTTCTATTATAATAAACATAAATTAGGTTATATTTTTCTCTGGGTGATGAAATTAAAAGTACAATTATTAAGAAAATAAAAGAAGCAAAATACTATTATGTGATACTTGATTGTACTCCAGATGCAAGTCACCCAGAACAAATGTTCTTGATATTAAGATGTGTAGATGTTTCTAATAATCCAATTAGAATACATGAATACTTTTTAGAATTTTTAAAAGGGGTTGTTAAAACTGGATAATTCATTAGTGGTTTTGCTTCAAAAAATGCAAGACGAGCAATTTTTAAATATTTTTTGCATTTCAAGGCTTATATATGATAATATTGTTTGAGGCGTTCTCAGTCTTTTTTTTTTTGGTAGGTCAACTCATATGTTTTGTTAAAGATATTAGCAATTTTTATGATGTTTTCTTAAGAAAATGCGAGCTTTTGGGTGCTTTGAAGGTACTATCAGACATAAATTTAGTTTTTTAATTAGTTGTACATTTTCTTTATGACATGAAAAAGTTATTAGAAAAACATTGAAAATGTTATTTTTTGTTACGCAGCAATTTTATGGATAATGAGTTTATATAAATAATTTATTTTTTTCTATACGCATGCTTCATAATTAAAGAACGGGAGCACTCTTTTAATATTCGTACAGGGCACCCAAAAACATGGGGTCGGCCTTGGTCCTAGCTGTCGATCCGGGAGCTTCACACAGTAGGAAGCGATGCTGCAGGTCGAGATTTCCCGGGGCCGCCACTGCCGGCGATGTGGGCGGTGGCTAGGGTCAAACAATGCCCTAGTTGCACTCTTTTGTTTTTTGTGAAGCAGGGGCCTTCACAGGAAATTATGTGAATTCGGGGGATTGAGGTGCAATTTTCTATATTTTGATTTTTGGTTATCAGGTCTCCCAAGTTTATTAGGAAATTGATTTTAATCCCTGGAAATATGGAATTCAAAATTAAGCCCCCTAAAGTTAAATTTTTTTTAAGTTGGGCCTTTAAAGTTAATGGTTATATAATTCAGCCTCCAAAGTTTGAAAATTCTCTGAGCCAGCCCTTTAGGTTTGAAAGTTTTCTAAATTGGCACCTAAAATTTGAAATTCTTCTAACTTGGCCAATAAAAATTTGGTTTAATTTCAATGTAACCCCCAAAGTTAAGGATTTCTTCATAATTGACCTCTAAAGTTCAAATTTATTCGAATTTGATCAATAACATTTTGGATTTTACAACTTCAAGTCCCTAATGTTTTGAAGTTTCAAATTAAGCCCTCAGGTCTCAGATCTATAAAAGCTTGAATTATTAACCCTTAGGCCCTTAAAGTTTCAGGGATCACATTTAGACCCTTAAATTTTCTAGAATTAAATATCAAGCCCTTAAAATTTCAGAAATTAAGAATCTGGCCATTAAAGATTAGGATCTCGATCTTCTTACTTTTAAAATCTTTCAGATCCATTAATTGTCTTGTATTTCGAGATAAATTAATTGAAACGACGTGTTTCCAAAGTAAACTCTATTATGTAGATTTATTTATTTTGAAATATAAAGATGAGCGTGTCTATTATTTATGCGAGCAGTTATCGACCCAAAGGAAGGTTATTTTTTGGCCAAATGATAGACACACATGCGGTAATTAATATACGATGATCATCGGGTTAATCATGTGAACAATGAGTCGGTCCAAAGAAAGGCTTGTTGTTTGACAGATTCAATGGTACTGACCATTTTTACGAACAGTGATCGGCCCAAAGGAAGGTTATTGTTTGACCAAATCAAAGACACACATGTCGTTATAAAATATATGATTATCATGAAGTTAATTATGCGGATAATAAGTCGATCTAAAGAAAGGCTTATTATTTGATAGAGATTGAATACCGATATTTGATTACTGCATGAAAAGTATCTTGGCCAGATGAAATATGAAAATTGTCTTATATTTTGAAATAAATCGATTGAAATGACATGTTTCCAAAGTAATCTCTGTTGTGTAGATTTTTTTAATTTTGAAATATGAAGATGCGTGTGTTTGTTATTTATGGAAACTTTGATCGGCCCAAAAGAAGGTCAATGTCTTATGATCATGTAATGTTCCATTCAAAAAATTATAGTGTCTAGTTTCGCTTTCAAATTAAAGGCATGAAAGGTAGAGCTGTCTTTGGACTTGCTCATGCATCTGACTTTGCTTTCTCTTCATGCACAATACAATCAATTTAAAGTGAGTTATAACACCCAACTTGAGACTTTTCAGGAGTTCACATCTCATTGTGTACAAAAAGAGAAAATCTTAAGCGAGATAGGATTGAAAGTATTCACTTGTCAACAACTCATCAAGATAAGAAAAGGGAAATGGGGAAAGGAAGCTGTAGTTGACATACCACAAAAATGCAAAATAACAGGATAGGAAATTTACTTGTTACTTTTGCAATACGGGGTGGACAATAAATAAGGAATGCCTCAAACTGGGTGTTAAGAAAATCTTGCTTCTCGTTTTGGATTGATTTGAAGTTAATTTAACTTCTGTACCTATACACACTTGGTGAGTGGATTTTGGTACTACCACTCACATAAGTGTGACTATGCATGGTTTCCTGTAAAGCTGACATCCAATTGATGTTAAAAGATTCATTTGTTAGGAAAACGGTAATACAGTTACAGTTGAGGCTATAAGAAATTTTAGATTATTATTAAGGACTGGTCATTATTTGATTTTAGAAGAGACTTATAAAATACCGTCTTTTAGACGAAGTTTGATTTATGTTTCTCATATTGAACAAATTCAGTTATTATTGTTTATTTGGAAAAAATAAAGTTAGTCTTTTCATAATTCAAATCATGTTCGACCGATCATTTATCTTTGAATGATATCCTATATTTATTGGATAAACTAGCCCCGTATAATGATTCTTTGCATATCAGTCAACATGGTACAAAACATAAATTAACTAATAAAGATTCCTTTGCATTGTGGAACATGTGTAAGGATATATCTCTAAACTAAGAATTGAGGTAGGCTTGTGCCCTACGGGGTTCTTTACCCCTTTGACTCAACAGACTCCTGAGTCCATCGTGTCAAGTGCATAAAGGAAAATAGACAAATATTAGAAAATTGGGTGCCAATGATAGTTCTGGAGTCTTAGAACTAATTCATACTAATATTTGTTGACCATTCTCTATGGTTTCTTGAAATGGGCAATAGTATTTTATTATGTTCACGGACGATTATTTGAACTTTGGCTACCTATATTTGATTCACGAGAAGTAACAATATATGGACGTAATAAAGACCTTCAAAACTGAAGTTGAAAATCAACTTGGCAAGAAGATTTAAAGTCATCAAATTTGACCGTGGTGATGAATACTCCGCCAAGCATGATGAATTCATTAAATAACGTCCAGGACCTTTTGCTATATTCCTTGAGGATATTGAGCTTGGAAGGAAAGATAAGTTTAGAGACATTGCCTTTAAAGAGGAATTTGTTTTCTCTTACTGATGTTGCTATTAATAATGATCATACTCCAATTTATGACACTGTTCAAGATGCAAATTCAGATTATTCAAACAATATTAAGTATTTCCCAATTCAGAATGAAGGAATTCTTTATGATGAACAAGCTCAACAACCTCAAGAACAAAATGCCATTGAAAAGATCCATTAGAGAAATGAGAAGTGTGGTTTCAGATGATTATATCATCTTTCTCCAACAACATGAGTTTGACATAAGGTATATGGAAGATGATAAATCAACTTCCATTAAGCCAAACAAATTTCTAATTCTTAAAAGTGGATTGATGCCATAAAATATTAGATAAATCCATGAAAGATAGTGACATTTGGGATCTCTCCAAATTGCTTGAAGGTGTGAACCCGAAAGGTTTCAAATGAATATTTAAGACCAAGAGGGATTCAAAATGCAATGTTGAGATATATAAGGCTCGTGTTGTTGTCAGGATTTTAATCAGAAGGAAAATATCAATTAGGAAGAGACTTTCTACGGTTTTATGGAAAGACTCTTTCAGGATAATGATGGCATTTGTAACTAGATGGATGTAAAGATATTGTTTCTCAATATAGACATTGGAGAAATAATATGTATGGTGCAATCAGAAAATTTTGTGTCATGTAATACAAAGAAAATGGTTTGCAAACTAAATAAATTCATCTATTGTATCAAACAAGCTCCCCATGAACGGTATGACAAATTTTATCAAATTATTATCTCATTTGGATTTGAGATCAATGCAGTTGATGATTATATACCATAAGTTCAGTGGGAGTAAATGTACCATTTCAAGTATAAAAGATATTTGATTAGAAGATACACCTAGTGATAAGGGAGACTAGTTTAGTCTCATTCAGTGCCCTGAGATTGAGTTTAAAGTGATAAATGATTAATATGCATGAGACTTCTTATGCTTTGGCTATAGGAAGTCTTTGTATACACTCAAGTATGTACGCATCAAAATATAGCGTCATAGTGGGAGTATTGGTCAGATATATAAATAATCTTGGGGTAAATCATTTGAAAGAATCCAAAAGGATTGTACAATATTTGCATAGAGCAAAATATTATTTGCTCACCTAAAGAAAATAAGGACATTTGGAGATCATTCCTTATTGTCAAAGAATGAATTCAGAGTATTCAGTTGTCTATAGAGTGTAAGGCCACGAACTCCATACCCAGATCTGCTCACTAAGAGGTTTACAACCCAGGTGGTTTACGAACACACTGCTTATATGGGTGTTGTATAATTTGGCGTAATGTTATTTTAGTGGGAGTTTGTACTTTGGTGCTCTTCAAGTGATAGACACATTCTATTGTTGTTTTCTGCAGAATTAAAGATATGATTTATTTTCAAATCTCTGAATTTGATCTTTCCGTTTGTTGTTTAGCATCAAGGCTGGAAAGATTTAACATGATCTCACTAAAGAATAAAGTTGGACCTGTTGGAAATATGCATGTTTATGATCACATTGTATGTAATTTCCATGCTATACATCCATACTTGATATATGTCATTGAATGTGTTGGTATGGTGACCATTAATGGGTTTAGTAACCAATATAAGTGTAAAGAAATCCACTTTGATCTCATGTTGACACTGGAGATGGACCAGATTGTAACTAAGGGGATGTTTCAAGTCAAGATAGTATTTTGGTGCGCACCTAAGGTTATAAAATATAATTATTTTGGATTACTCATGTAGCCCAAGTGGGAGATTGTTGGGTTTAATCTTTTATGCGGGCTACATAGTTAATTTACAATTATATTGGGCTATCTAAATATAAATTAATAGGGCCAATTAAGTGATCTAAATATTTGAACCCTAAAAACATCTATTGGTATGGGCCTTACAATGTGTAGATACTCAATAGTCTAATTAGGATTGACGGAAAGCTAATTAGCTATTATCAAAGGACAACAATTGTGGTTATGGTCCCCAAGTCAAATTATACCATGTTCGCGTCCTTCTTGTGTCCATCGCGAGAGGAAAACATGTTGAACAATAATGAATTTGATCAAACCCATGTTCAATCAAATTCAATGGATCCAAGCATGTTTACCGTTTATTATTCTTGGTAATTTGACATGATTGATGTGATGCCCCGAGTTCCGTGAAACTCGTAACGCCACTTCTTTCTTTAAAAACTAACTTTTGGAATAAAATTCATTGCGGAAAAATAATTGATTCTCAAAACAATCACATTTATTGATGTTGAGTGCATTTTACATGCATATTTCATATATTTTTAGTAATACTTTTTGAGCAATTTGGACAAATACCTACTTAATTGTGCATATTTTGTGGTTAAATAGGTCTAACAATCAACTTCATGGAGAAAACACAAGAAAGAAGCTAAATGGATGAATACTTGAAGAAATTGAGGAGAAAAGAGTCAAAACCATCAAAGAGTCAAAGTTAGAGGACCAAGGTGCAACCACGCGATCACGTGGTCACACGGAAGTCGCGTTCGCGAAGTCAAGCACAAATCCAACCCGAGACTAAAAAGGGAAACCAAGCGATCGCGAGTCAGTCAACCACGCGATCGCGTGGTCATAAAATGTAGCGAAAATCTGGGCCGACCCGGTGCGACCCGATTCGGCCCAAATGCTGAAACACGCGGATCTACGCGATTTGGGTGTATTTTTGATGGATTTTGGGTATTTTGAAGATATTCTTTTCTCTTCTCAACCCTAGAAACCCTATTTCTCTCTTCCTCTTTGATTTTAGCTCCTTTTTATCTTGTATCTTGATTTTGTATAGTTTAGTTGATGAATATTGATTAAGGGGAGAAATACCAACATTATTGTGGAAGAATAGTGATATTTTGAAGCAAGAATCATTGGTGAAGGGAAGTGTTTTTGCTTAATCTTCATATTTCTCTATTTATTTTACTTCATAGTTGAAATGATGTATTTAATTCTTGAGTTTTATTGTTATTTCACTATGGGCTAAACTATTTTGTATTGGGATGTTGATGAAGCTTGACCTAGCTTAGTTGATTTTAATGCTTGTATTAAGAATTTAAGTTTTTTATTATCTTGTGCATTTATTGTTGTATTTATTGACTAGCATTTATTGTTGCCACATTTATGCTTAGGTTTCATGGAATGTGCAATTATTGATAAATTGTTGTGTATTCTAGATCGATACAATATTTGCTCTAGGTTCTTGTTTAGGATAGAGATATACCTAAAACCCTAGACGACCCATTGAGCTATTTTCACAAAGGTTTAATGCAATTGGTGTGTTTTTAATCGACATAGAGATATAGTAGGTTAATGCCACTAATTAGGGTTGATTTCACTCGAGAGAGGTAATTGGCTAAGCTTGGAAAATCGGGTCTAACATGATTAATGAATTGCATTTCTATTTGCTTGTTGATAATTCAATTAGGTAATGGTCAAGTGGAATCAAGAATCCCAACACTCCTTTATCATCTATTCATCACCATTTTTCTAGTTATTTATTTATAATTGCAACTTTAATTCTAGTACTAAAACTTTCCCAAAACAAACTCTTATTGTGTGTGTTTCTTGTTAAAATTAATTAGACTAGAGTGTAGTTGAAATAGACAATCCTTGTGGGATCGATAAACCGGACTCAATTAGTCCACTATCACTTGTATGCGACTTGTGCACTTGCGGTGTGTTTGTAGCGAACAATTGACTTTAAGTTGTAACGAATATTCAAATAAAATAATAACTTGGTGAAAATTTATAAAATTCTATATTTCAAACAAAATGAAATAATGTAGTTCATAAAACACAATTTTAAAATAATTTCTATTAGTGATTTTTCATTTTTGCTCATCATTCGCCACCGTCTCCGAAATATGCAAAATTTGTTAAAACAATGAGGTGAGCATTTCAAAATGAAATATTTAGTAGACTCATCGTCAATAATTAATTTACAAAATAATTAAACACATAATTATGCAGCTAATACAATGATCACATCATTATAATCATAGGCTATTTAAAAAAAAAATCATAAGGTGTGGGTAGTCTTATCCCATGCATTTAAGCATTTAAATTATGCATAACCACATAAATTTCTCATGAATTAAAGCATTTAAATTATGCATACCCACATTCTGATTTTTACCCCATAAGAGATATTCTTGTCTCATGCATCAAAACATTTAAATCACATAAAGTACACATAATACATGCAATTATAATCTAAAATAATTAGTGGGGGCGAGTCTACTTCAATTCACGAGTTTGAAAAATAGAGAGGGAAGTGTCACGTCAAATCCTTTAAACCTCCAAATGCCTCGTCTAGCCAGTAAGAAACTTAATTTAAAATAGTATCTCAAGATTTTTAAAATTGAAAGATAAAGTTTTGGGGACGACAATTGAGGGATTAAAGTTTAGGGACTAAATTGAAATTTTGAAGAAATCAGGGATTTAAAAATTGTAAGGCTTGGTCTAAAATGGTAATGTGTAAAAATTTGGGACTTTGTGCAAATAATTGAAATTAGGGACTGAATTGACAAAACCCTGAAAGTTTCTGGCCAAAGTAGATTTCAGCAGAAACATTGGGTCATAATAAACTATTTTGAAAGTTTTGGAATTAAATAATGGAATTAAAATGAAAGGGCTAAAATAGAATAATTTAATCTATAGGGATTGAATTAACTACTTTTGAAAGATTAGATTGACTCATGTGGATTAAAAGAAATTTAGGGTTGAAGAACTCATTTTGGAAGTCAAGGGCTGAAATAAAGCATTATTAAAACTTCAGGGACCGATCAGTTAAACACTGCAACTTTGGGGCCGAATTTAAAATATTCAAAAAATTGCAAGGACTGAAATAAATACATTTTAAAAACTTAGGGCTTAAGAGTAATTTTCAAAAAATAAATAAAATGAAAACAATATAACCAATCTCTCTCTTTCTCTCATTCGGTCGAGCACAGAGAGAGGTGGCGACTGGAGGGGCTCCCACCCTCTCCTTCGATTCCGACCACCGGTAGAGACGCCGGCGATAGCTCCACCGTCGCTTGGTGGCGCCGGTGCGTGGGTGGAGGAGGCTGGGTAGATTTTAGGTGCAAAAACCGAAGCTCAGTGACGAACTCGAACCTGCGATTTTCCGACTGCATTTGTGGTCGATGGTGGAGGTAAGGTATTTGGGTATTCTATTATTAGCTCAAATTCAAGGACAAAATATTTCATGTAAAACTTTTTTTTTTTCTAAACCGTATTAATTCCCATTATGCTCCAGAACTCGTTTCTTTTTTTCTCATTATTTCGGATACTAGTTTTCTAATTCTTTCTCATCTTCTAATTCTTTCTCATCTAAAACTCAAAATAATTTATTTCTCAAGTATCCGAAATAAATAAAATAAACATGCTAAACTTCATTACCTTCGGAGTCGGCGGAAGGAATGATGGCAATGGAAAAAAGTCGTTAAACATCATTTATTATTATTATTATTTTTAGAAAAGTTGCATGTCTACAAAAACGTAGACCCGCTCTGATACCAAGCTGTGACGCCCCGAGTTCCGTGAAACCCGGAATGCCACTTCTCCTTTAAATCAAATTTTATTGCGGAAAATAATAGAATTCTAAATGTTATATTTATCATTTGAAAACTGCAGTGGAAACTAAGGTGGCGTTCTGTTTGTATTTTATTTTGTATTTTTATTTTCGAAAATGTTTTGTGTTTCCTATTTTCATTTTTGTTTTCAAATTTGATGAAAACGCGTTTGGTTTGTCATTTCTGAAAAATGTTTTTGAAAATGAAAAGCTGGAAAACACGTTCTGTTTGAAATTTTGCAGAATACTACTTAAACTATTTTTAATTAATTTGTTTGCAGAATACTACTAATTCAAACTCAAATTTCCTTTCACAATACACTGAAAACATGGTTACATGCAACACACTAATGTGAGCATTAAGAGTCTATATTAACACAACTTGGTCAGGTTCGGGATTTGAAAAAGCTCTACTTCTATTAAAATTCAGAAAATGCAAGTTCTTTTAAAACCACCATAGTCCATTTATTAGTGCATTTTTTGAAATATAATAACAAGAATTCTCACTTAATTTTTTTTTGTAATGTTGATATTGAATTCATTAAAACTTTATTTAAACTTAGTTCCAAGTTAGGATAATTCTTAAAAAAAAAAATTATTTAGACTTAGTTCCAAGTTAGGATAATTCTAAAAAAAGTAATAAAAAAATAAAAACTTTATATTAAGCTTAGTTCTAAGTTAAGATAATTATTTAAAAATAAAAAATAAAAAATCCCAAAACGCGTTTTTCGCGTTTGGACATTTTTTGTCGAAATACACACAAAACGCCCAAAACGAGGTTTTGGGCGTTTTGCATTTTTCGTACAATTTTTTTTTTTGTTTTCCAAAATACGTTTTCGAAAATGGTAAAGAGAAAGCGTTTTTAGCGTTTTCAAAAATAAAAACAGAAAACGACCTCAAAACAGTAAAGAGAACAGGGGCTAAATTTTGATAAATTCATTTAAAAGAATTCATAAAACTTTAATTCTCAATTTCTAACAAAATAACGAAAAATTATTAGATTAACAAAACACATAAAGTTTGACTTTTAAAAAAAAAATCAGCGCCATTATTAATTTGCCATCGCTGCCCTTTCATTCTCCACCATCTTCGAAATCTACAAAAGCTGTTAAAAATGGAGTAAGCATTTCGAAAGAAATACTCAGTAGACTCGCCCTCACTAATTATTTTAGATTATAATTGCATGTATTATGTGTACTTTACGTGATTTAAATGCTTTGATGTATGAGACAAGAATATCTCTTTTGAGATAAAAATCATAATGTGATTATGCATAACTTAAATGCATGAGACGAGACTATCCACACCCTATGATTTTTTTAAAGAGCCTATGATTATGATGATGTGATCACTGTATTAGTTGCATAATTATGTATTCAATTATTCTGTAAATTAATTATTAGTGATGAGTCTACTGAGTATTTCTTTCGAAATGCTCACTCCATTTTTAACAGCTTTTGCAGATTTCAGAGATGGTGGCGAATGAAAGGGCAGCGATGACAAATTAATAATGAAGCTAGTTTTTTTTTTTTTTTTTAAAAAAAAGTCAAGCTTTGTGAGTTTTGTTAATCTAATAATTTGTCGTTATTTTGTTAGAAATTGAGAATTAAAGTTTTGTGAATTGTTTTAAATGAATTTATCGAAATTTAGTATTCGTTGCAGTTTTCAAATGATAAATATGACATTTAGAATTCAATAATTTTTCGCAATAAAATTAGATTTAAAGGAGAAGGGGCATTCCGGGTTTCACGGAACTCGGGGCGTCCCAATTGATCTTGGGCTATATAGATTTAATTCTAACATTTTAATGTTTTCAATGTTGGGTATAGAGGTGTCAAGACGAATGTGCCGACCGGACGTGTGAAATTGACCCGAAACAATGGGTTGACCTGTATTCCAAGCGGACGGTTCACGGGTCAAGAAAATGTGAACCGTGGGTTTCACAGGTGACACATTCATCAATCTATAAGGTTGTGTTTGATTGAAAAGATGGAAAATAGATAGTAAAAAAATATTTTCTAGGAATTGATTTGCCTGGAAAATATTTTCCTGAAAAATGTCAATTAGAAGTGTTTGATTGAATTAATATTTCAGGTGAAAAAGTGAGAAATTTTCCTTATTTTTTGTTTGATTGACATTATTTTTTATGACAAATAAATCAAAATTTAGCTATTTTAATCAAAAAAAAAATTATACTATTTTTCACTCATTTGTGCTTGATGACAGTAATGTTTAATTTTTGAAAAAAATAAGTTAATTAACAATAACAAAAAATTGATCAAACGTAACGAAAATGCGTTTTCCATCTAAAGTGTAAAATATTTTCTCACCAAATAAATAAAAAATTATTTTCAAGGCAAATAAGTTATGTATACTTTAATTGATTGTACCTTAAAAAATATTTTTCAAGACAAATTTTATCATCAAACACTACACAAATACACCTTTTCACATTTTGTAGGCAAATTCAAGTGATTAAATGATAAAATACGAGCATTTTCTTAATAAAATAAGTGGATTAACCTTGAGCGCATGTGGAATCATTTTTCTACCAAATGAATTTTTTTATTAATATTGACAAATATAGCGTATTTAGACTTTAGTCCCCGAGTGGTAAAGGCGAGGCTCGGATCCTTCCGTACCGAAGACATCCAGTTTTTAAAAAATTTAAAATGACAAGTCTAATTTTAGATGAAAAATGATTCATTAATATCTTAGGACATCTTTAATGGCCTGTCGGTCCAAGTTTCTTGCCCAACATGACAACCAAAAAAATAATTAAAATATTTCACAAATCGTCACAAGGTATGTCAAAAGGTCCACAGGAGGACCTCGATGGAAACCTTGATTTTGTTTGTGTCTACCTCTCTCATCTTTTCTCTCTCACTTCATGAACCTTGTCTCACATCTCTCCTCTTTACACTCTCCTTCAACTTTGCATTTGCAAAAACCGACGGAACGATTAAAGATGCTCTTACACGAATCATATTATTTTTCAGACTGAATGAATCAAGTTGTTTCCTAAATCTATTTTATCTTATTTTAGACTCACTGTCATTTATTTAAAATGGCTTAATTTCGTGAGGTAATCACTAAATAAAATTTTAAGTTTTGATTTAGCCCTATCAAAAAAAAAAAATGATATATATAAATAAATAAAAAATGGACAATTTTGAGCTGTCATATTGCTTGCTGTGAATACAAGTGAACATATTTTTACATCATCCTAATTTAGATATAAGATAGGAATTAAAGCCTGAGGAAAGTGCAATTGCAGAACCCATTCACCAGAACTTCTTTAGAGACTGGACCATCAAATCTTTACCAGACATCTGGGCGAAGCTCTCCGGTTGCCGGAGGCATCCACCTCCCCGAGTGGTACACATTCTCACCCACTTTCCAACCGGGCACGTCTTTCATGATTTTGGCCTCTTCCTCGAGATACTTCTTCCATTCTTTGACAAATCTAGAGGAAACAGAAGCAAAAAAAATAAATAAATAAAAATAGAATAAGCCTATGTTTGGCTCATGTTTATAACCCGTTTATAAACACTCAAACCACTTTTTATCCACACACATCTATAGCAACCCAAAAGTACTACCCACTTATAAATCATTGTTTTCAATCTATTTATAATTTTAACCGTTTATAAAAAATTCATGAACATTCTCATCGCTAATGGAGACAAAACTAAGAAAAATAATCAAGACGTGTAAGACTCCAAGAAAAATACATCACCTTTCGTCCTCTTCAGCTTGAAGCATTGGCAATATTGCCCTGCGAGCAGCATATTTTTCTTCCTTGAGTGCCCTATACAACGGAAAACTGTCAACAAAATTCCAAATTCTGATGTCAAACAATTAGGTGAAATTACTTATATATAGAAACTCCACGCATCATTTGGGCCTTGGGGATCCTCTATTTTATAAAACAGCAGCAAAACACAAAACAACTTTCAATCAGATGTCATTTAGAAATAATCTTGTGAAGATAAGGAAATGGTACCAAGTACATAGGCATCTGCAGATATCTTGGATGAAATGGGCACAAAGGTACTGGTAGGAGTGTGCTTGTATGTCTTATAAATGTGACTAATAGAACATGTTGATATATTTAGTTATATGTACCATTCTTAAACTAATTGTATCAATATACAACATCTATTAGAGATTAGCGACTATTTATGTAATATCTCTTGTATATCTACTAGTTGAGTAATATGAAAAAACAAGATTCTTTTTCACAAGATTCTTCATGGTATCAGAGCTTAGGAAAAGAAACCCTAACTGCACTTCCTCCAGCCTTCAGTCCTGGCCGTTTTTTCGGTACCACCCGGCGCCAACGACGGCAGCGACCGCCGACCAAAACCCTAGGCGGTGGACATTGTCCAAAGTTTTTCTCCTGCACTGCGTGACTCCGGTTGAAGCTCTCTGCGAAAAAATCAGCTGCGCCCGAGTCCAGAACCCATCTCCTGCTTCCGGCGCTCACATCTCCTGCTTCCGGCGCGACTCAGCTGCGCGCCTCCGGTTGAATCTTCGGCGGAAAATCTCTGCAGTGCCGTTTCTCCATTTTTCAGCTAAGTCTTGACTGGTTCTCTGCTTTCTTTTACCTTCTACAACATATCTAAGTTGAAATCATTTTTCTCCTTGAGATATAGTTTGGTTTCTGAGGTTGGTTCAAAATAAATTACATTTACTGTGTTGTTATTCTGCTGGTGGCTGTGGGATTGACTTTGGCTATTTCGAAAAATGGCTGGAAACAAGATTACGACGTCATTAATTCATGAGACATCGTCTCCAATTCACATTAAGTTAGATGGAAAAAATTATCGTGTTTGGTCGAAACTTTTGGAGATACACATTGTTGGTAGAAGGAAATCAGATCACATTTTTGGTGAAAAAATGCACCGGGTAAAAGTGATTCTGACTATGGTGAGTGGGTGGCGGATGATGCCATTGTGAAGTCTTGGCTAATCAATTCTATGATCGATAGTCTTGTGGCACATTTCGTTCAGTGTGATACTGCTAAAGATGTATGGGATGCGGTTAAGAGAAGCTATCTGGACGTTTCTGATTCGTCACAGATTTATGAGTTAGTGAGAAAATCTTTTCAATTGAGTCAAGGGGGGCGGCCCCTTGTTACGTACTACACTGAAATGAACTCCATTTTCTTGGAGCTTGACTATCGCAGGCCAAACACTATGAAGTGTGCTGTTGATATTGAGGAGTTAAGGAAACGTTGTGCTGAAGATAGAATTTATATGTTTCTTGCGGGACTTGATTATAACCTGGATCAGGTGCGTAGTCGCATTTTGGCTGCAACACCTCTTCCAACCCTAGAGGAAGTGTTCTCTATGGTTCGCCGTGAAGAACAACGTCAGTTTACCATGGGAACTGAAAATCACTCTGAGGCTTCTGCATTAGCCGCTAGAGGATTCAATCCTCGACCACAAGCTCCTAACCAGTCTGTTGATATTTGCTCATTCTGCCATTTCAAAGGGCACACTGTTGACAAGTGCTTTAAGAAACATGGGTACCCGGACTGGCACACACGCAAACAGGGAGAGAGGAAAGATTGGAGATCATCTCAAACTATTCAGGCATCTACTACTTCTACTCAAGCACCTACTGCCTCTCATGTTGCTAGATTGTCTCCTGGGGAAGGTATTTTTGGTTTGACATCCACCTCTGCTGTATCGGACTCTTGGATTATTGATTCTGGAGCAACTGATCATTTTACCTGCAATCTTTCTACTCTTGATTCTTTATCTACCTCACATGTTCAGTCCGTTCAGGTGGCTAATGGCACCCCAGTCCAAATCACTGGGGCTGGAAATGTTCTTTTTTCACCTACTCTATCCCTATCCTCTGTCTTACTTGCACCTACTTTCTCTACAAATCCTTTGTCCATTAGTAAAATTACAAAAAATCTAGATTGTTCTGTAACTTTCTCATCTTCTCATTGTGTCTTTCAGGACAATCGAACGAAGATGACGATTGGCATTGGTAGAGAAAGAGGAGGACTATTTTGGAGGAGACAGGGAAGTTGCAAACAGTAACTGGTGCTGGTCTTCAAGCAGTTGGTAGATCTTCTCTTAGAGACAAGATCCTTTTGTGGCATTGTCGATTAGGACATCCCTCTTTCTCTTATTTAGAACTTTTGTTTCCAAACCTGTTTCAGAATATTCCTAGTTCTATTATGCGATGTGAACAATGTATTTTTGCTAAGAATCATGATGTAACCTTTAAAATCAGTTTTAATAGAAGTCATGTTCCATTTACTTGTGTTCATACTGATGTTTGGGGCCCTTTCTCCACACCTTCAACTTCAGGTCAAAAATATTGTCTCTTTTATTGATGATTGTACCCGAGTATGTTGGATATATTTGTTAAAATCGAAAGGTGACGTCATACATGTAATCCCTCAATTCTCCAAAATGGTTGAGACACAATTTCACACTCAGGTTAAGACCTTTCGTTCTGACAACGGTCGTGAGTTTGTGAACCAAACCCTTGCCACCTTCTTCGCAACTCACGGTATTCTTCACCAGACAACTTGTGCTTACACCCCACAACAAAATGGCATAGCAGAGCGGAAAAATCGACATATCCTTGAGGTAGCTCGAGTTTTATGTTTCACTATGCGGGTTCCAAAACGTTTTTGGGCTGAAGCAGTGACAACTGCTGTTTTCCTTATCAATCGTATGCCTTCTCGCATAATTGATTTTCAAACACCCCTAAGGATGTTGTCAAGGTTTCACTCTATTCCTTCTGCCTTGAATATTTGTCCCAAAGTTTTTGGCTGTGTGTGTTATGTCCATGTGCACTCCCATCTTCGAGACAAGCTCGATCCTCGTGCCTTGAAATGCGTTTTCCTTGGTTACTCTAGCTCCCAGAAGGGCTACAAATGTTTTTACCCCCCTACGGGAAAGTACTATATCTCTATGGATGTTGAATTCTGTGAGTCTGAGTCTTTTTTCTCTGATGATGTGTCGTTGGTTCCTCTTCAGGGGGAGGTTTCTAGTAAAGAAGAGGAACAAATGTGGTTAGAAGAAAAAAAAGTGTGGATTTCTGGTGGAAAGGGGGAGCCTCTGGTGGAAAGTGACAGATCACCAAGGTTGTTTCAAAAATGTTATACCAGGAGGAATTTAGATACCCCTAGCATTCCTGCACTAGTTACTGAAGATAGTCCTCCTCTTGATACTACAGTGCCATCGAATTCTCCTACGATTGAAAATGAGGTACAAACTTCAACTCCTACTCCTCCCAACTTTATTCCTATTTCTAATCCTAACCATGCATCTTTGGACAGTGTTGACACCCTGGCTAAAAGACGTTCCCTTCGGAATCGTAATCCACCTGATAGATTAGGTTTCTCAACATGTTCTTCTAATACCTTGTTTCCTATATCTGATTATGTTTCATACCACCGTTTATCTAAGACTAACTTGGCATTTGCCCTTCAAATATCTTCCGTGTCTATTCCTAACAATTTTCAGGAAGCTGTTGATCAACCTAAGTGGAAATCAGCTATGGTAGAAGAAATGGATGCTCTCCAAAGGAATTCTACTTGGGAGATGATATCCTTACCACCAGGAAAGAGGACTGTAGGGTGCAAATGAGTGTACTCGTTAAAATACAAACCAGATGGGACTGTGGACAGGTATAAGGCTAGACTGGTTGCCAAAGGTTACACACAGACATATGGAATCGATTACCAAGAGACTTTTGCTCCAGTAGCCAAGATGAATACTGTTAGAGTTATAATATCTTTAGCAGTCAATCTTGATTGGCCATTGAGGCAATTCGATGTTAAAAATGCCTTTCTTCACGGTGATCTAACAGAGGAAGTATATATGGACTCACCTAAGGGTTTTACCCCTCCAGGGGGTAAGGTGTGTAAGTTGAAGAAAGCTCTATACGGGCTTAAACAATCACCAAGGGCATGGTTTGGAAGGTTGAGTTGTTCAATGAAGAAGTATGGTTTTAAGCAGACTCTAGCTGACCATACTCTATTTTATAAAAGAGATGGCCATGATGTCACCTTACTTATCGTATATGTGGACGATATGATTGTTACTGGGAGTAACCCCAGTGAAGTTGAAAAACTTCAGGCACATCTGACGAAAGAGTTTGAAATGAAAGACTTGGGTACTCTAAAATATTTTTTAGGGATTGAAGTATCACGATCTAAGCAAGGACTTGTCCTTTCCCAACGTAAGTATGCTCTTGACCTCCTAGCAGAAACTGGTATGTCAGCATGTGCTCCTGTAGACACACCTATTGAGGTGAACCATGGCTTATTTGTCTACCCGGATCAGGTTCCTACAAATAAGGAGAGATATCAGAGATTGGTAGGGAAATTGATCTATCTTACTCACACAAGACCTGATCTATCATATGCGGTAAGTGTTGTGAGCCAATTTATGCACAACCCAAGTGAACAGCACATGAGTGCAATTAATCGTATCTTGGCGTATTTAAAATCTTCTCCTGGAAAGGGCATCTTATACTCAAAAAGGGATCATTTAGACATTGTGAGTTACACAGATTCTGACTTTGCTGAATCGAGATTGGATAGAAAATCCACATCGGGATATGTTTCATTTGTTGGAGGGAATCTCGTCACTTGGAGAAGTAAGAAACAAAACGTGGTTTCACTATCTAGCGCTGAGGCTGAATATCGTGCTTTGCATCATGCAACTACCGAGCTTACGTGGTTGAAAATTCTTCTTACTGAACTTAGTTTTGGTCCAAGTAAGCCTATGTTGCTCTTTTGTGACAACACTGCAGCTATTGAGATAGCGAACAATCCAGTACAACATGATCGAACAAAGCACGTTGAACTTGACAGGAACTACATCAAAGACAACCTCGACTCCAAGAATATAGAAATTCCATATATTAAGAGCGAAAATCAACTAGCTGACATCATGACACATGGAGTGGCTAGTAATTCATTCTATACAGCGATATCCAAGTTGGGCATGTGTGATATCTATGCACCAACTTGAGGGGGAGTGTTGATATATTTAGTTATATGTACCATTCTTAAACTAATTGTATCAATATACAACATCTATTAGAGATTAGGGACTATCTATGTAATATCTCTTGTATATCTACTAGTTGAGTAATATGAAAAAACAAGATTCTTTTTCACAAGATTCTTCAGAACAACCTTATAAATGAAAAGGACAAACTAGTTTTCTTTTGAATCCCAGGTTCATCTTAAGAAATTTCTGACTAAGTGAAAATGGTTGCATAATCATCTATATCCCATAACTCTGCTTTTATGCTTCTCAGGCTCAAAGTTATTCCCAACTGTATCTGAAGAAAACTAGCGAAAGACATTCATAAGGTGTTACATGACTTGATAATTTATTGACATATTAAAGTTTTACTTGGGAAAAAAATAAAATATAAAAATATCATTCTCAACTACATTTCCATTTGATATTCCATATCGTAATAGCTAGTCGTATCCTTTTAAACTTTAATCAACCACAACATTACTTGGGTCAACTACATTGAATAAGACCATTTGTGGAGTTATTACAAAAACACTAGAGCAGCAATTATAAGATGCAGCAATGCATATTTCACGGGCATATATATGACCACCACCTAATTTCATTCCACAGCTTATTTGCAAAAGTCAAGGTTTAGACTTGCTTAAAGTCCAAATTTGAGTTTATTTCCTGTTATACAAGGCAAAATTAACATGTCTAAGTATTTTTCCCAATTTTGTTGAAATTACTTCACAAGGCCTACCCACGAGCAAAAGGGTTTTTCTCTATAACTGGATAAAAATAATGACTGAAGAAAGAAAAGAATTTTTATTGAATCTCCGATAATAATACATGTATGTAAAGATGCCCTTTTATAGGCAATATATACAAGAAAATACAGCTTCTAGTATTATTAGCTGTACAAATCAGCCAGCTAGCCTAGGTTAATTCCTATACATAAGGAAACTAATTAATCAATGCTAGAATAGAATATTACACGGAATAATTGATTTAGTTTCACATCATGGAATGATGCACAATATTTACATATATTGCAACAGACAGTTTCTATACACATTTAAAGGTTTGGAAGGCTTTTTCCCACTTAAAATCTTCAATGTCTATATAGAAGTCTGATAAGATTCCAAGAAAAATTTGAAGATTGCTGTAAGAAAAAGAGAAACAATGAAGTGTGTGATTGAAATTGAAAGAAAATTACAGATAAAGAAAGAAACAAATAGCCATTTGAGAGGGCTAGTACTCTCCAGTCTCCAGTTCCTCACACTAGTCTCATAAATTGCCTCCTGATTCCTCCCATCCCCTTCTATATTTATAACTTTTCTATAAGTACTCTGTTCATATCAGTTGGCATAGTTAAGAGAATTCTGTTGATTCTATTTTGTTGCAAGCTGGCCGTGGAGTCTTCCAAGCTCCTCTAGAATAAGTGTTTCGTATTGGAGGGTTATCAATACCTCTGCCCCCAAAGAATCACCTTGTCCTCAAGGTGATATCTGGGACGGTGATGCTTCATTAACTCATACTCCAGCATTCGACTGCACGTAAAATTATCCTCGTGATGAAGCTTGCTCCTTGCGAGCCTACTCATTGTCAAATTAGTCTGAATACCCTCTTCAATAGGGTTTCCTTCATTATATCAAAGCAGAAAATGTACATACAAGGTAAGTATAATCACTATTTACAGCATATTTACAGCCTAGAGATTTGTTGTCAAGTATGGAAAGTATCCTAACATATTGCAATTCAATTATGGAATAATATAATTTATTCCAAATTATATCCGTAACATCCCCCCTCAAATTGATGTTGGCGGATTAATAAGCATCAATTTGTCAATTAAGAACTGAAGTCGATGTCGAGAAAGAGCTTTAGTGAAAATTCAGTAGAAATGTGAGGAAGAGTGATCACTTGTCAGTTAAAGGCCTCTCATATGGAATGACAATCAACCTCAATATGTTTTGTACGCTCATGGAAAACTGGATTAGCTGCAAACTGAATAGCACTGGTATTGTCAGCATTAAGAGGAGTTACATGAAGCTGAGGGAAACCAAGTTCGCCCAATAATCCACGAAGCCATGTGATCTCAGAGCAGGCGGAAGACATAGCATGGTACTCAGACTCAGTGGAGGACTTGGAGACTCTGTCTTGTTTCTTACTCTTCCAAGAAATGAGTGCATTGCCGAGAAACATGCACCATCCAGTAACAGAACGACGAGTATCTGCACATCCTGCCCAATCAGCATCACTATATCCTACTAACTTTAAGGAAGATTCCCTAGGAAAGAACAATCCACATGAAGATGTCCCTTTCAAATAACGAATAATGCGACGAACAGCTGCAAGATGAAGATGTCTAGGGGTTTGCATAAATTGGTTGACCTGCTGCACCGCAAAAGAAATGTCAGGACGCGTAATCGTCAAATAGTTCAAACTCCCAACAAGTTACCGGTACAATGATGGATCTGAAAGAAGCTCGCCATCCTCACGAAGGAGCTTATGATTGACCTCCAATGGGGTAAGGACAGAGTTACCTGATTGAAGACCAGCCAAGGAAATCGCTTCCTGTGTGTATTTATGTTGATTTAACAATATACCAGACGGAGTATTCTGGACCTCAAGGTCAAGAAAGTACTGCAAAGGACCAAAGTCCTTCATACGAAAAGATGCCTTCAGATGTTGTTGTAACTGCTTGATTAATTCAGTATCGGACCCTGTAATCACAATGTCGTCAACATATACTAGAAGCAACACAATTCCTGCAGACGTCTTGCGAAGAAAAAGAGAGGAATCAAACTGACTCTGAGCAAATTGAAAGTCAAACAAGGTAGAACGAAATTTATCAAACCATGCACGTGGAGCCTGTTTCAGTCCGTACAAGGACCGACGTAAGTGACAAACCTCAGAGGAAGATGAAGTAAACATCCCGGGAGGTGGAGACATATAAATTTCTTCTTTTAATTCTCCATGTAGGAAAGCATTTTTCACATCCATCTGTTGGAGAGACCATCCCTGTGAAGCGGCAATGGCCAAGATAGTCCGGACAGTAGTCATCTTGGCAACAGGAGCAAACGTTTCGTCATAATCAAGGCCATACTCTTAGCGATTCCCAAGAGCCACAAGACGAGCCTTATATCTGTCGAGTGATCCATCATGTTGAAGTTTAACTGAGTATACCCATTTACACCCAATCGATTTGACACCAGAAGGACAAGTAACAATATCCCAAGTGTGATTTTCTTGAAGAGCCTGGATCTCTTCTTGCATGGCTTGCTGCCAACACGCTTGAGAAGCTGCCTCAGCATAAGAGTGAGGAACAGAAATAGTATCGAGAGTGGCAGTGAGTGATGCATTAGGAAAACCATACCTATCATGTACATGTGTAACTCGAGTGGAGCGTCAAGGTAGAGGAGGCGCAGACTCAGGCATCGGTTCAGTGTCTGGAAGGGGCGCTGAAGAAGGTAGGTGACGTCGTTGATACACAATACCTGGTTTGAACCGCTCAATAGAAGAAGATATATTATCAAAATCTGGGAGACGAACAACAAGGGGATCAGGAATAACCTGTAACTGAAAGAAATTTTGATTTTCAAAGAAAATCACATTTCGGGAAATTCGAAATTTATTTGCATGAGCATCATAACACAAAAATCCTTTCTGAGTAGGGCTATATCCCATAAAGGCACATGTGACAAACTGGGCAGCAAGCTTGTGACGATCAACAGGTGGTAGGTGAACAAAACACACACAACCAAAAGTATGAATGGAGTGATACTCAGGAGGCATGCCAAATAAACGAAAATATGGAGAATCATAATTTAGAGTGGCAGTAGGCAAACGATTGATCAAATAGACGACAGTAGATAAAGCCTCAACCCAAAACCTAGATGGTACAGATGACTCAATCAATAAAGTGCGAACAACATCTAAGAGATGACGATTCTTACGTTCAACGACTCCATTTTGTTGAGGGGTATAAGGACAAGAACGCTGAGATATGATCCCCTTTTGTTGAAGGTAGGTCTGGAATAAGTTAGACATGTACTCTCCCCCTGAGTCGGAACGTAAGATTTTGATACGAGTACTAAATTGAGTCTCTACAAGCGCAAGAAAGGTTTGAAAGGCAGAAAATACATCAGATTTAGAACAAAGAAAATATATCCAAGTAAAGCGACTAAAATCATCAATAAATGTCACAAAATAACGATACTGGCCATGAGAAACAACATGACTTATACCCCAAACATCAGTATGTATAATCTCAAAGCAATGAGAAGCACGACTACCATGCACAGGAAAAGGTAAAGTTTTACTTTTACCAAGACGACAAGTAGCACAATCAAGAGAAACAGGAGAAGAAATAAATGAATCTTTATTGCCCAAAAAACCATGTTTTATAAGATGAGTCAAAACAATAGAATTGGGGTGACCCAATTTCTTATGCCAGATTTCAATATTATTGGCAGTAGCCGTACATGCAAGAGAAATAACATTTGGAATATAAAACTGTAAAGGAAATAGACGTCCCACTTTAGGCCCCTTCGCTATCACCGTCCCTGATGCCTGATCCTGCACAAGACAACCACCACGAGAAAAATGAACATCACAATTATGATCCACTAGTTGTCCTACAGAAATCAAATTTGTAGATAACCCAGGGGAGACAAAAATATTTTGTAGTGAAGAACCCAAATTACCAACAGCAGTAATAGGAAGAATACTGCCATCAGCAATCTGAATGTGTTGTGTTCCTGCATACTTACGAACATCATGGAGACCAAACGTACTACCAGTCATATGATTAGAAGCCCCCGAATCAACAATCCAAGAAGTGGTGAGCTTAGCAACCTTACCTTGTAAGCCTAAAGCCGAAAATGCCGAGGCAATCATTTGTTGGACCACAGCAGGTGTGAGAACAGATGAATCAGAGCTTACGGTGGAAGGTGCCGAAGAAGACGAGGACTGGACAACAGCTTGAAAGGCATGAGATTGGCGATTCTGAGGTCGCACTCGACAGTCTTTAATGATGTGACCCTCTTTCTTGGAGTAGTTGCAAACTTTCTTGGGACAGTTACGAGCAATATGACCAAACTCTTTGCAACTGAAACACTGTATTTTGTTCTTACCTTTCCCTTGTGCTACATAGGCTACATTAACAGCTTCAGAAAAGACTTTCTCAGAAGTCATACCCATCTGAGTGGATAACCGTTGTTCTTCGCGCAGTAAATCCCCCAAGCAAATGTCCAGAGAGGGAATCGGATTTCGGTTCAATAACCCGGCTCTAGCATGTTCAAATTCAAGGCGAAGCTTCATCAAGAACTGATCACATTGACTTCCAGCATGAACTGTTTGAAGAGCCTCGAGTGCCGCAGTGGGAACCTTAGAGTAAACAATAGCAGTATACTCGCTCCAAAGATTAACAAACCCAGAGTAAAATTGCTCAATAGTCAAATTACCTTGGCTGAAATTGCTAATTTCCAACTCCAGTTGAAATTTTCTAGCACTATGATCTTGGTGATAAACACGCTGCAGGTAAGCCCACATAGTCTGAGCCGTAGTAAAACACCGAAGATTGGTGACAAGATGTAGATCAATTGTTCCCAATAGCAAGGAGATCACCTTGGCATCTTTGACTTCCCATTGGGCAAGTTCTTTTTCATCAGTAGGAGCTCGAACAGAATTTTCAATATGATTTGATAATTCTTTTCCTTTCAAGAACATCTTAAATTGAAAAGTCCATGTAGGGTAATTTTTACCAGTGAAGCGAACAATGGTATTTTCAATTGACATGATAACAAATTCGAAAAAAAATAATTTTGTGAGTAAGAGTCCCAGACCAATATCCACTACTTCCAAAATGAGTCCACATAAATAAAAAAACAACTGAGGCCCAATAAACACAATACCAGGCTCAAGAAAGCCCAATAATAATCATAATAAACATAAACCCAACCTCACTAAAGTCACAGTGCTCGAGACCCAACCTCACCGAAGTCACAGAAGTCGGAGAAAGCTTCGCTCCTAACACCGGTCGCCACCTAACCCAGAACCGGTCACTTCCGGAGTGCTTTCCGACCACCACAGAGACGGCCGATCACCATCGTCCCCCTCACGACCACTGTAGAAACGAGATTGCACCCCGCACACGGAACCAGTCACCACCGAGCCACTGCAGACAACAAAGAACCCACAAGTATGAACCGGACTCTACCCAGAACCGACACCCACAACCCAGTGAACCAAAAGAAAGGTCGGTTGTTTCCAGGAGCAAGATCAGACTTGCCGAGATAGAGAAGAATTTCTCTTTTCGTTCCACACAAAGGATTTAGACTACCACGATGAATATCAGAGGAGCGGCTCTGATACCATGTCAAATTAGTCTGAATACCCTCTTCAATAGGGTTTCCTTCATTATATCAAAGCAGAAAATGTACATACAAGGTAAGTATAATTTACAGCATATTTACAGCCTAGAGATTTGTTGTCAAGTATGGAAAGTATCCTAACATATTGCAATTCAATTATGGAATAATATAATTTATTCCAAATTATATCCGTAACACTCATGACTAAAGACTGGTCGCCATTTTATATAGAGTCGACCACCATCTATTCCGGGGAACGTGGTAATGATCAAGATTCTGTTCAATAATGATGTCTTTATCATGCTTCCCCTCCAAAATCCCCTGGAGTGTTATAACAGCATCCTTTGTTTTCCTAAGGATATTACCCCCATCGTCAATTTCCAACAGCAAAAGGTCCCTTTTTGATGACGTGAGGCTAATAGCGAGGGAAATTTGCATAGCAGCAGCCTATCTGGATGAGGCCGACCATTTCCTTTGTCCATCGAGTTGTTTTTCTTTTTCTATTTCTAATTTGCTATCACCTTCAAATCTTTCCCGTCCAAGTACTAAGCAGCTATAGTATTCAGCATTTGCGGCCCTTATGCTCTGATTAATCATTAGCAACAGCAGCAATCGCGTCATTGAGGATAATAATTTTCGATCTCAAAGCAATGTTTGAACAAATCTTAGCCCTTGTTTGATACCCATTTTTCAAAAACTTATTTTCGACCACATATGATTATCCCATAAAATAATATTATATGTAACCTAAAAAATATTTCTTACTTTTTTAACACATATTCCGCTAAAAAACACTATTTACTTCTTTAATTACCTACAAGCTGAGAACATCTGATCGGCCTATGCTTCCTTTAGTAAATTTGAAAGCTCATCCGCAAAATACATGACAGAAATAGATACGAATTTGCAGTATAATATGAAAACAAGGTAATTACCAATTACCAATCACACCAGCCTGCTTTATATAGTCAAATGCATTTTAAAAACATATAGATGCATCTGCTCAGATTATCTAACAATTATGTATCAAAATTGAAGATTTGGGATGAATCAAGTTAAAAAAATATTAAAAACAATTTAAAAACTAGCAAAACTTTCAGAGTTTGCGGGGACTTTTGCAAATATTAGTTTCTGTAAAACTTAACAATAGCAGCAGCCAATAATAATAGAATTAATCTACTTGATCCTATTGGTTTACTTAACGGGTTATCGATTTGTGTGTTGGCAAAATTATGATGGTTGATTTTGGTAATAATGTGATGGATAAAGTGATGGATGTGTGCCAAGTGTATTATAGGTAATCCAATCGGTAAATCAATAAGGTAAAGTAGTAGCATAGTTCATAATAATATCTAACAATAAACTGTTTATAAAACATACATTTCCCCAAACCATTTTTTAATCACACACACTTTTTTCAAACCATTTTTTAACCACATATTTTACCTTGAAAACGATAAATTCTTTGTTTATAAATTAAAAAAAAAAAAAAAAAAAATTTACCAAACAAAGGCTCTAGGAGTAGTGTATATGTTCCATAATAATCCTTCTATGTGTGTGTGCACACGCGCGCGCACAATCAATGTACATATAGAATAATAAAGGTCAAATAGCAGAAGACCCAGTTTGAATGATTCAAAACCAAATGCTCCTTTGGACATCTCGAATCTCTCCCAAAAGTTTCAGGAAAGGAAATCACCATTATCACAAACCAACCGGATAAAAACTGAATATTTTCATGTGAATATAGCTTTGCACATGATTTAAAAAATAGTAGACTGTACCGAATGTAACATTTGCAACCAAAAAGAAGCATTGACCATCTCACAACAAAATCAAACCCTTCCATCACTCAATCTTTATACCCAAGTCCCGATAAACAAGTTACACATATTTATACAGATTGAACATGCAATTCTCAATCAGACTTCTTTTCCGGAGACAATTTAACACATATTTGGTTAATTCCAAAAACACCACAGCAGGAAGACGATTCACAGAGAACAAAAGTAAGAAAGAGTTTTGAATCTTCAACTAGAGAAATTGGTATAATACTCTGGTCTGAACTAAAAAAATTGTACGAGACCCATTACTTTTCAAAAACACATTCTCCCAAAAACACAAAATTCTCACAAAACCACCATTACTTCGATACTCTCAAAATTAAACAACATCAAATTTGTTACGTTCTCATAAGTCGGTAAATGAAACAGATATTCTGTAATTCTAACCTAACATCTCATTGAAATTACAAAGTAATTGAATTTTTATTCCTATATTAAACTACTAGTTAAGAATCTTCACACACACACACAGATATATATATATATATATATATATATATATATATACATATATATATATATATATGTGGTGGAGGGGTTACCTGCGGATCTTGTTGCCTTTACCCACTTGGTACATGCCCCAGGAGAAGGCGCCGAAAGCGGCAAAGAAAATGGCCATGGCGCTAGGGCCCTTGCTTGGAATCCGACGGGCGAACCGAACCGGAGCAAACCCACCCGGCGGCGGGCCATCCTGAAGCACTGGCATGTCCTTGATGCTGGCCATCCCTGCCTTCTTCCGTATCACCGCCTCCGTCATTTTCTATAATCAAATGACGTTTTATCTACCGATGAATTCTGTGTTTATTTTGCAAATTAGGGATTGGATTGGAAATAGAAGGGGGAAAATTTATGGGACAATACATATATCAACCAGATTCACAATTCATAAAAATAATAAAAATAACTAGTGATATAACCATGCGTTGCACGAAAGAACAATATAAAATGATTTTACTACAAATATTATTAAAAAATAAAAAAAAAAAATTGAACACATAATTTACTTTGATTAACGATATAAATTATTAACAAATGCTCAAAATAGAAATAAATTACAATTCTCATTAATTTTGAAAAACCTCTTTAAATAATATATTGTTTTTACAATTTGTAATTGCTTATACCCGTGCGATACATAAAAGTTGCTATAGACAAAATATATTTAAATAATTGTTCAAATTTAAATTAAATAATACAATTTTTCAAATATATATTGTATAGAATAAATAAAAAATTTCGTCCAAGTATTTTTAACTAACAAGAATAGAAATAATAATCCTCAAAATATTATAATTTACATAAAATAAAGTAATTGTAACAAAATAAATATATGCGATCAATAAATGTAACAAATTAAACAATATTGAGAATGCACAAAAGTGAAAATCAACCTTAAGATTTGTGGTGCACGAACGTGAAATTTAACTTAAGAGATCCTTCGCATGTTTAATAATTTTTAATTTTTAAATGCGATGCATTTTGTTGAATATAATTAAACGAATATTTAATTATATGTCAATAAAAAAATTAATAATAAAAATATAAATAAAATATAAATAGTGAGTTTTTTTGTCTATATATATGTTAATAAAATTAAGAAATAAAGTTTCACCATTTTTTACGGCATATAATTATTTTTTTAATATTTTAATAAAATTGTAAACCGTTAAATTGTTTTATCATCTTTACGGGAAAACAAACTATGAATTAAATGTTTTAAAGATTCTAGAATTAACGTTCAATAAATGGATTTTTTTTTTTAAAAAAAAAAACTTCTGAACTACAAAATTAGGCTCATACATGATAGAATTTTTTGGTATAATTTGATTTTTTAAGCATTAATTATTAATTTCAAGTATTTTTCTCAAAATATAATTATTAATTTTAATAAATATTGTTACAATAATTGATTCTTTTTCTTCATACTGACAATTCCTTTATTCATATTGTTACATTATTATTTTAATAAAAATTATTGATCAATCAATTATTTAATAGAAATTATATGAACTAATTGTTAAAATCTATAATATATTTTTGCATTTTTTAGTTATTTAGATTTATAATGAAAAATAGAAAAATGACCAGAACCAGTAAATAAATAAAAATAATGTAAAAATGATGAATGAATTGAAGAAATCTTAAGTTCGTAAAATTATCACAATTTAATTGGAATTGCCTTAAAAATTCGTATAGTTTTTATTTAATTTTAATTTGATGAAAAAAAATCAGAACATAAATTAATCATCTATGACTAAAATGAATTTAATTAACTAATTATAGATAATATTATAAGACTTAAATGATATAATTTAAAATGAATTAGATATTAAGGAAAAATAAAAAATAAAACTTTACCTTTAATTTTTTATATAATTTTACGGACAATCTATTTACAATTTGCTTTAACTTGTTAGCTTGTATTAAACTTCTCGCTGTGATATTTAATTTGACACTCGTATTACATATTTTTTTTTATTCAAAGTAATACAATAATTATTAAAAGAATAATAATAAAATAGAATAAATAACATTTTGATGTTATTAATAGTATAGTACGGATGTCAATGCAATTAATGACACATCTAAAATAATAATTGTTAAAATATTTAATATATTATTTTTTATTTCTTCATTTTCGGTGATATATATATATATATATATATATATATATATATATATATATATATATATATATATATAAACGATCACATGTCCACGATGGGCAAATATTAATGTACCCACGGTGGATGTTAATGCGATATATATGATTAATGCTAATTGTACATGGAATTTAACTAGGAAGCTGACATAAAGTGAGATGGCGATCTTGTGCGTTGATTTTTGACTTGCTATGATTGGTAAATTGATAGGATTGTGCCATGCATGCATTATGTTAACCTTTTGATTAAGCTTTTAGTATAAGTAGCATAGCTCGATATATACACACACAAAAAAACCACTATTCCAAATCCACCCCAACCTTGACCCAAGCCCAACAATCGTACATCCAAGTCCGACCGACGTCTCACCAGCACCACCCGAGACTCCGACGAGCCACCACCATCTCCAACGAACAACCACTACCACCACAATCTCCAACGCATCATCACCATCACCATCATAATCATACTCTCTAATGCACCACCACGTCCACAGTCTCTAACGCACCACCACCATCATGCTCACCATCAACTCTGAACACCCACATATAACACCACGAACTATTATATGTGACCTACGAATTATTACACGTGACTTAAGAAAATTGAACATGTGACCTAAGGAACTGAACGTATGTGACCTGAGACCTAAATGTGTTACTTGGAAACTAAACGTGTGACTTAAGGAATTGAATATTTGTGACCTGAGAACTGAACGTGTGACATGAGACCAGTGATAAGTGTGACTTGATACCACATATGTGACCTGATCACAACCACTGCCAGTACCATCCATTATCACCTTCTAGTTTTGTTTCTCTGGCTTTCACCTCTGTCATAGCCTCCGTCTTTTTTTCCATCACCTCTATCTTGTCATTCCCTTTTACTACTGACTTAGGTTTCTGAAGCACCAGATCTCCTCACCCATAATAGCTTATCTCAAATTGCATGAGAAATTGTTTCTATGCTTTTTGTTCTCATTTTTCATTATTTTGGGCAGAAGACGTATCATTTATAAGGGAAATGATATTGAAGAATTTATTGTGATTCGGGGAGTGTAATGGAGGAAGGTGACCAAACGAATTCTTTGAGTATGGGTTTTGGTGGATGGATAAATAAGGAGGAAATTACACACACTCGTGCTTTTGAACTACACAATTCAAAAACCAAATTGAAAAGTTATTTGTACAAAAAACAGGTCTTCTATTCCCACAACACACAACTTATAAATCCTAATAATTTCATCCACCATATCCCTCTCTTCTCTCACACAACCACCATATCCCTCTCTTCTCTCACTCCGACGCCGTCTCCAACAGCCATCACCAGATCTCAGCCATGACTTTCCCTACGCCGGACCTCTGCAGCGATGCCGCGGATTCCATGGAAGCAGTACCCTCGCCGTTGATTAGGTGTTGCTTTGATCTAGCAACAGCAATGAAGGAGCTACTTCCATATCCTCCTTTCTTTTATTTTTTTTTCTTTTTGGTTGACTGGTGGAGATGGTGGTGTGCGGTGGTGGCGGGGTGGTATGAGATGGTGGCATGGTGGTTGGCAGTGGTGCTCAGTGATGGTGAGGTGTGGCTGTAGCGGTGGTGCTACTGGTGAGGTGTGGCAGTGACGTGGTACTGGTCGTAGTGATGTTGGTGGACAATTTGGAGGTGGTGCGGGAGCTGTAGTGGTGGTGCAAGTGATTGAAGATAACGAAAGTGGGTTGCTGTGGTGGTGAGATACTTATGGACTGGATGTGGTGGTAGTAGTTATGGTGCCGTCGGGTGGTGGTGACGGATGTGATGGTGGAGTGGGGGTAGGGTAGTATGATTCTTATGTTTGTGGTGGTGGTTTTGGTGGCAAGTGTGGTGGTGGCGAGTGGTGGCGGGTGTGGTGGTTGGAGGTGAGGTTAGGTGTCGTGGTGGTGGTATTTTCTCTGGTCAGTAATGGTGTTGGCAGCGGTGGTTAATATGGCGGTGTTGGTGGTCGGTGGTGGTGGTGGTGGTGGTGATGTGTGGCCAATATTACGTAATTTGTGACTAGTAAATAGTATGTGACCTAAAAATTTTGAAAATTTGTGACATTTAATTAAATTATTGTGACCTAATAATTTGATAATTGTACTCAAAAATAAGTTGTGACCAATTAATTGTCATGACCTTAATTCGTGACCTATAAAATTTGTAGTTTGTGACCGAGAAATAGAATGTGACCAACTAAATCGATAATTTGTGAACAAAAATGAGTCAACTAAATAATTTTATAAATTGTGACCTATAAGATTTATAATTCGTGACCAAGAAAACTAGTGATTTGTGAAAATTATGACCTAAAAAATTCTTGATTTGTATTCGAGAAAAATTTGTGACCAATAAATAAATTGTGACCAATTGATTCAAGATTTGTGACCAAAAAAATCGTGACCTACGAAATTTGAAATTTGTGACCGAGAAATAAATCGTGACCTAAAAATTGTGACTATGATAATAAACTTATGACCTGATTTGCAACTTGTGACCTAAAAAATTGTGACATGTGATCATAAATAATAAAATATATATAATTAATTATGACCTAATTTTTTAAATAAAACCTTAAGTTTCTTAATTTTGAAAATGTGTACTTAAAAAACCTTAGTTAATGATTTATTCTCCCCAAAAATAAAGATGTCTTGAAGATCCATCGGAGAAACGCTTGCCCAAGTAGAAGAAACCTATGGATACAGATATAAATCCTGAGAATTTGATTAAAATTGCTGACATGAATATATCTCATGCCCCTCCATTGCTCATTTCCTTCACCTCTAAAAGATTCAGATTGTAATTCTATGGATTTTTCGTAGATTTGAAGGGAATGAGGCACTAGTCGTGAGGGGAAGGGAAGGAGGCGGTGCCCGTGCCCATGGTGGTCAGTGGTTGGATTGAAAGAGTCGATATATAGAGATAGAGATAAAAAGTTTTGATCTAATACCCATGAAAGGTACCAGATTATTGCACCCAACTAAGAGAAGGAGGTGAGGTGGGACCCATAACAAGGGATGATGTGTTACAATTTTTTTGGGTGAAGGTGTTGAGAATTTACTTAATCATGCACAGTGGAATATAAAATATTTTTAATTCCCAAACAAGGATCTGCTTTGTGTTTAGATAGAAATCGTGATAAAATAATACCTCTTGATTATTTTGCAGAAGGATATGAGAATCTTGATTCCTTCAATCTACTTGCACACCACAGATGTCCAATTATCCAGCCTCCAAAGGTGATCCACACTAGAGAACAAGAATGAGAGGTTAGGGTTTCTCTCTTCTTGTGCTAGCAAGAGAATAATGAATTAGGGTTAACTTTTCCAAACCTAGTTGTTCATTAATATAAGTCAGAGTGAGTTTAGCCCATAATTTAAACATCGACCCGGTCCAGGTGGTTTAATTAATCCAATTAATTAAACATGGGACATTAGTTAATCAATCCAATTAATTAACTCGAGCCTATTAATAAACAATATAATTAATTAATTCTATAAATGTCGAACACTTGTTAATTAATTAATTTCAATCACATTCTTCTAGTTCTCCCCTTGTGTGTGACCCTTTAGGTTCCCAACCACGATGTCGAACTATGTGAATTATTATTTTGATCTAATCAAAATAAGATTAATTAAAACTCTCTTTTAAATTAATCATTAATTCTCCTAGATTAATTAATTCACATTAGTTGTCCCAAATTGACATCTAACAATGTGTCAGGGCAATGCATGTGATGGGAAATGTTACGTGGTGTGACAAAACCAAACTAGTTCGTTTATCATGAAACTTTAATCCCTTCGTCAATATGATCCGATCAATTATGAGATATGAAAATGTGTCAGTCTCGTTTATTGATCATATTTTTTATTTTGCTTTTAAGTCAATAAACGTCGAAACTATTTTCGACTTTATTAATTCACCTTGACCAAGGATCTCGATATCGACTTAACCAAATAAAATACAGATTATAATCTCTAACTATCTAAGAGTGACAAATCATATATTGATCATTCACAACTTTCATGTGATTCTTGACATACCCGAACGACGTCGTATTAGCGACTCCTTTAAGAGCAACATCCGACATCACCAAAGTATGACTGCCCTCATATAAGGTACTATGATGACCTCAAGTTAAAGGATCAATTCCACTAACGAATGTTAGAGATTAAGCGCTAACACTCAGATAGTTATCCATGTGGAATCTCCGTTGAGGGGTCTCCAATATTTTGTTCTCTTAACAAAACATCTACATGTTCATTTAGATGTCTCTACATCTTAGCTTGTGAGATCAGCTACTCACTTCTAAAGTGGGCGATGACACACGTGTTGATCTATCGGTAATAAAGATATCCGTATCTCGATATTACTTTACGACCAAGGATATTTAAGATTCAATTGTAACTTATATCTCATGATCACAACTCCTTGTGATTAACAAGTTATCAAGATTTGAATCTACGGACTCTGTTGATTTAATTTAGCAAGAATAATAATATTATTATAAATTAATTAAATAACAGATCTGCCATATATTAAATGCGCCAAATATATTAGTAAGTGTTTGGTCAAACGATTGGACTTAGGGCATAACACTTACAAACTACCACTTGCACTAGATCCAATCACTTATGTATTTAATATCATAAGAGTCCACATGACGATCATGTTTATTCTGTGACAACTCTTTGTCAGCGGATCTGCAATGTCTTACATTTGTGGGAAATTATTCTTTCCTTTTGTCATTTCTTTGTATTACTTCTCTAGTGAGATAATACTGCCTTAACACATGTTTGGGTCATTGATGAGATCTTAGTTTCTTCACTTTACGCGAAGGCTCCATTGTTATCACTATAACAATGTTAGAAACTACTCTAAGTTCATTAATGAACTTATTGATCCAGACTTCAACCTTTGCTGCTTCTGAAACAACAATGTATTAGGCTTCCTTTATTGAATCAGCGATTGTTTCTTGTTTGAAACATTTCCAACTAATCGCTCCATTGAGAGTAAACATATTGAGATTCTTCATCTTCCTAGTCTAACTGGAAGTTAGCACTAATGAACTCTTAGTTCACTTTCTTCATTTAAAATCTTAAGATTTTATCTATACATACAAATTGGGATAAGCGAGACATTCTTTTAGATCTATCTCTATTGATCTTTATCTCTAAGATATAAGTATCTTCTCCCACATCTTGTATGAATAAAATCTTTAACAACCATTATTTTATCGACGAATCACAAAGATGTCGTTTTCATTATTAATATGTCATCCACATATAATATTGAGAATACGATATCACTCCCACTTGCCTTTTATAAACACATAGTTCCTATTTATTTTTGATAAAATCAAACATTTTGATTATCTCATCAAAATAAATATTCTAGCTCCTAGAGGCTTGTTTCGATCTAAATATGGATCAGTCAATCTTGTATACATTGTTAGCATTTTGGATTCAAAACCTTTTGGATTGTGTTGCATACACTTCCCATTATATATTCCCTCTCAAGAATGCAGTTTTGTTATCCTTCCACCATATCTTATATTTATGATATGCAACTTTTTACAAGTGAAATCTAAATGGATGGCGATAGGTGAAAAGGTTAGAGTCAACTATTTGGCTTTGTTTGTAACATTTCACTATTAGCCTTGTTTTGCATGTATGGATGTTTCCATCTATCTCGACCTTCTTGTAAACACATTTACAACTTATGGGGTTTATTCCATGAGCTAGGTCGACCAAGGTCCTTCCCTTGTTTACATACATCAAGTCCATCTTAGATTCCATGACCCCTTGCCATCTCCTTGAGTCAACACTTGAATTGACTTTTTGTATAACTTGTAGGTACATTATCCTAGATAAGTAATCGTGAATTCGATCATTCAAGGAATCAAATGATCCTACTAAATTTACGTTGAGTTGTCGTGTCATCAGGAGTCTCTACTTCCTGATCATGAGTTTGTCCCTTAGCTGGTGTGGGATTAATCTCAAGCTCATTTATTTGGTCAACTGATATTTGTGACACTTGAACTACTTCAAGTTCTATTTTGCTCCCACTATCCTCTCCTAGTATGAACTATTTCTCTAGGAAGACAACATCTCTAGAAATGAAGATTTTCTTCTCATTGGGATTATAGAATTGATATCCAATTATTCTTCGTGGATATCTCAAAAATATACATCTATCGTAGTTAGACTCTAGCTAATCCGATTCAGTGCGCTTCACATAAGTGTCATAGCCCTTAAATTTATTATGAAATAAGTTGGGGCTTTCTACCTATCCATAACTCGTATGGAGTTTTGTTGACCAATTTAGATGGGACATGATATAGTGTGTAGCATGTGGTATTTAGTGCATGACCCCAAAATGATTTTCGGGAGGTTTGCATGGCTCATCATTTATTGTACCATATCTAATAATGTACAATTTCTCCTATCAGATACATCGTTCTACTGCGGTGTATAAGTTGGAGATCACTGCTAGAGAATCTTATTCTCCATTAGTTAATCTAAAATTCACCTTTAGATATTCTACACATTGATCAGATCATAGTCATGAATATCTTTACCAAATTATTTCTCTAGTTCTAGCTTGAATTCTTTGAACCTTTCAATGGCTTCATGCTTGAATTTTATCAAGTATACATAACCATATCTAAATGGTTGTTAGTAAATGTGATGAAGTAAGAGAAACTACCTCTAACATTAATTAATATGGGTCCAAATACATCTCTATGTATTAGGTCCGTTAATTGTACATATCTTTCTTCTTTTCAATAAAAGGAGATTCAGTCACCTTGCCTAGCAGGCATGAATTGCATTTGTCAAGTGATTCAAAATCAATTGACCTCAAATCTACATCTCCATGTAATTTGAAAATGCTTTTGTGACATTAATCTGCAATGCCAGAGATATATATAATTTTAGATTAATGCCTTATTTTGCTTTAAATTTTCTATACTCTTAATAGAGAACTCATTATCTAGAATATAAATGTCATTTTTTAATTCACCAGAACTATATTATATCTTTTCAAGATAAAAGGGAACAACGATTGTCCTTAACAGTAAACAATTCATGTCTAAACATTAATGCTTTTAGTAATGGTGAGTATGACATTTCTCTAATTCTAGTACAAAGCTATAAGGAAATGATAAGAAGTTTGTCCCTATAGGTAACGCAGCCACCCTTGCTCATTTCCATCGTATAGGTTAACTTCTTCATTCTAAAGTAGTATGCTATTTTCTAGTCTGCTTTATTCAAATATGAGATCCACGCCTGGCATCTAATACCCAATAGACTAAAGAAATAGCTAAATCTACCTCAACAAAATTACTTGTAATAGAAGTTTCAGAACTTCTTTACTTTTAAGCTTGCGAGGTCAGCCTTGCATTTCTTATTCAAACAATCTTTCATTCCAAATGAAAACAAGGGTCATTGAAATTTGGATTGTCCTTCATTGCTTTGACTATTGTTTATCTTAGCCTTATTGGATACTTCTCAAAGCTTCTTTTAGACTTCCATTTCAGAGGAATCATTGGCCAAGACATGTCCCATTATCAAACTTGGTATTGGGCTCAATAGTCTTAAGCATATTTAGCAACTCAAGAAGTGTGCGTTCGAGCTCATTCATGTTAAGATTCATAATGAACTTTGAATAGCTGTTTGGCAGAGATTGCAGAACCAAGTCACTACTTAGTTCATTGTCCACAACTTAACTCAATCGAGACAGCTTCTCAATATAGCCAATCATCTTCAGTATATCATATCGATTGAAGATTGCTCTGCCATTTTGCACAGTGTAGATGCTTAGAAATATCATATATTTCAACAGGTGATTGGTTATCATACAACTATGAATAATCACTATATTAGCATCTATACTCTTATGTTTGCTTTTGTAACGCAGTTGAAATAGTTGCAAGCATCACGTATGTTGCAATACTATTGTCAGTACCGTGTTAAGCAGCCACATCTTCCGAAATTGAGTTCTCAACTGAAACTTCTGGAAAGGGATGCTCTAGGACCTATCCAATTAATCATGCTTGATAACAGTCCTCAAATTATGGTGCAATTTCGAAAAATTTGGTCGAGTAAGATAATAAGCATCCAATATGCCTCTCAAGATTATATCACTCAATATTCAAAATAATAAATGACAAAAATAAAGAATTAATAAAGATGCGTCAATTAATTTAACATGGTGAATTAAATTAATTATGCTCCCACTGTTTAAAATAAATTTATGGCCCTCTTACACAAATTAATGGAATCCATACTTTGATTCCCAGTGGGATAGGATCCCATTTGTTATATCAAGACCTTGAAGGTACTCAACAAGCCTTAATAAAATATTTGGGTAGATACTCTTATCAATTGTATCTCTATACAACTCCTAGATCATTAAGTCGACAACTGTTTGTCCACACACATCTTATGTGTTAACTTAATACGCCTCTAAAATTTATCACCTTGAGTGTACTCAACAAAAGATAGATTTTAGTTAAGTCAAACTCATCATTCAGAAATATCTAATATTTCTTAGTGTCAAACATATTCCTAATAAACCCGCCTTAAGTGTACTCAACAAGCTAAGGTCAATACGAAACTCTCATTTTCCACTATAACGATGGAAGGTGAATACAATGGACTTAAAATTAAATTGAGGGGAAATCATGCAAAGGTCTCATCAAATTATGTGTATATATATTTTATCATACATCTAGCATGCTAATAAACATACACATAATAAATATAGTGTGGACGATTATGAATTTTATTCTATCTAGTCATCTCGAGCCATAAGGAAGACTAATTGGTCAATTCCTAGGGGGACATAGCATTGATTATACAATGCTCCATCTCCATGGTACCCTCCATCTTGTATCTTCAACTAATCCAGCTGCAACATGTATCCTATACTAGTTGGCACGTAGGCTTAACTGAATTAAGCACGCAGGCTCAAGTAATAAAATATCAACGGGCTCGTAGGCCCATAATAATTATAATAGGCTCGTAGCCCAAATACTACAAGAAATAAAATTAACCATTCAACACATCCATATGGACGAGTCCATAATCATCCACTAATAAACATTCATCAAATAAATGCAACCATATATAATATCAAATATTATATATACATGTATTTCAAGTATCTAGCAAATAAATGTTGTCTAAACATTTTAGCCAAAAGGGATCGAAACAATTAAATAAATAATTAATCAAATTAATCAACTTATTTAATTAGTGGGATTTATTTAATCAAAATCAAAATTTAATTAAATATCGAATTAGAGTCTAACTCTGATTATAAGGTTTATGGGAATATAGAATTACTACTTTGATTTAGGATAAACCTCAAAAATAAAATTCATTTCAACAATTAATTAATCAAATTAATCAATTATTAAAATTTAATTAAAATCAAATTTTAGTTAAATGCATATTGGAGTCCAACTCCAATATCAAGGTTTTCAGGGCAATTGAGTTTTAATTTAATAATTAATTAATCAAATTAATCAATTATCAAAATTTAATTAAATGCATATTGGAGTCCAACTTCAATATGAAGATTTTCAGGGCAGTTGAGTTTTAATTTAATAATCAATTAATCAATTATCAAATTTATTTAATCAAAATCAAATTTTAATTAAAATATTAAATTAGAGTCCAACTCTAATTATTATACACTAGTACAGAAACTTGAAAACGCGTCGGTTGTAGAATGGAATACACGTCGGTTGTAGCGGCGACGCCTATGACGCAGATGCTTAAAATCTTGACTTTGGGCATCGGTTGTAAACCGACGCCTAAAGTCCTAAAGTCAAAAAAAAAAAAAAAAAAAAAACCAACTTTTGGGGTCGGTTCTATATTTAGAACAAACGCCTAAAATTTTATTTTATTTTTATTTTTATTTTTGCAGTAAAAATAATTCCCATTATATGACCTGCAATGACCCAGGCCACTGCAAGTCATGACCTGCAGTCACCTGGACGTGGCTTGCAATGACCCAGACCACTGCAAGTCGTGGCCTGCAGTGACCTGGACGTGGCCTGCAGTGACCCAGACCACTGCATGTCGTGGCCTGCAGAGACCTAGGCCACTGCACGTCGTCGCCTGCAGTCACCTGGACGTGGCCTGCAATGACCCTGGCCATTGCAAGTCGTGGTTTCACGGATCGCAGGTCCAGCTCCTGAGGTTTCTTGCCTCTAGGTAGCTTACCTCTCATTCATTGGCCGGCAAAGCACAACAACTGGCACACACGCACGCTGATGAGTAGGATGTAAGGGAAATACCTGCAATATGATCATATCATTAGAGCACTTCATGGTAAAATAGGCCAACCGCCTAGCTGTTGCCGACTTGCCGAACCGAATGAGGAGATAAGCATTTTCGCTGCGTGACATTCTCCCCCATTCGAATCCGCTTACGTCCTCGTAGCGGGAAGTGAGCTTCGTATCAACACGCACTCCTCAATTGCAGAATTAAACGGCACCATCCCCTCATGGACGAGCATTCACATGGTGGTCCTCCCACACTTGCCCGCTGTAACTCGTACATACCGCCTCCGACACCAACCTTCACCATCTGCCCTCATAAGCAGTAGTTCTTCGGTGGACGGCCTCCAGCCGCAGCGCCTCCAGGACATGTCGAAGCACATACCCATTGCACTCTCGTAGGCCCTGCAAAATGCGCTCCTCAAAACTCCTTCAAAAGCAATCGCGCAACGCTGCCCAGAACACCCATCTTCACCACAGCTTCCTTCTTCGTGTTCCGCATGCTTGCCGACACGATCTTTGGCCCAAAATCTTTTCTCCACAAGAATTCATGTCATTGATCTCCACAAGACCAACAACGCATTCAAGCGGGACCGCTCTGATACCAACTTTCTCGGATCGCAGGTCCAGCTCCCGAGGTTTCTCCCCTCTAGGTAGCTTACCTCTCATTCATTGGCCGGTAAGGCAGAACAACTGGCACACACGCACGCTGATGAGTAGGATGTAAGGAAAATACCTGCAATATGATCATATCATTAGAGCACTTCATGGTAAAATAGGCCAACCGCCTAGCTGTTGCCGACTTGCCGAACCGAATGGGGAGATAAGCATTTTCACTGCGTGACATGTGGCCTCTAGTGATCTGGACATGGCCTACGATGACCCAAGCCACTGCATGTCGTGGACTGCTGTCACCTGGACATGGCCTACATTAACCCAGGCCACTGCAGGTCCTAGCCTATTGTCACCTAGACGTGGCATGCGGTGACCTGAACATGCGCATCACCAAATATATATATAATCGACATATACGTAATAAAATTAAATTAACAACAATTATACTTACAAAATTGTTAATTTAAGATACAAATTAAATACATATGTAAATGCAAGTTTGATTACGCGTCGATTTATACAAACCTATGAACGAAGTATTTTGCCCATAAGTTTTGAAGCTCGATGACTTCCTCCGTTTAATAGTATTCTTTAAATGCTTACAACAATCAAAATGAATTATTAGTTATTTTTTTCATAAAATATAAAGTCATTATTAAAAATTCTCATTTTCAATGACTTATACATTTTCTAACGAAGTAAGTTGAAAGTGTTCTGTGACTATCTCATACATATTTCTCATAACGTAGCAGCCACATTCAGACCCTCCAGGTTGCTGAGGACACTGAAATTTTCACATTGAAAACTAACAATATTAGTAATCAAACTAAATAAAACATAGAAATAATTCAAAGATTTGTAATAAAGTTTAAATATGTGTTATCATACCTTTACGTTTTTCCACGTTGTATTGTCTTTCGTCCTCAAGCCTCCAATTGTCCAATACGTTTTGAAAGCCCTAAAATTTCAATAAATTATATCAACAAGCTACAAAATAATAATAAGACTCAAATTTCCTACAGAAATCTTGGCAAAATCTCCCCTATAAATTGAACTTATCCAACTTGTAGGGAGACCTTGCTATTCAAAACTATCAACTTCTCAACAATCACAACATAAAACAATCAATTTCACCACAAATCCACAATCAATTTCACCACAACTCCACAATTATTTCATGAAAACTTTCCTAACTTACGTGTTCAGTATCGGCTTGATATCTAAGTCACGCTTAGATGCAGTAGCAGAATCCAAGAAGTACACCGTATTCTTCTCAGGAGAAATAACTCGCAACATCCAGTGATTCCTACGTATTATGAACGTGTAAATACAACTTTAAATATCATATCATTCAAATTAGGTAAAAAAGAAATAGAGAATATCAACGGTCTTACTCCTGAAAATATGGTGCTAGAATGAATTTCTTAGTTTTCATTACCTTCATGGTGTTGGCCAAGTAAGTTATAACACCATTTGCATTTGTTCTTACTGAAACCGACGCAATGTGTGTCGGAGACATGAATCCAATCGATTCAATACCACATTCCTGACACAACTCATGCAGGTACCTAAAAAATAATAATACCAATAAATAGAAATAAAATAATGATTTAAATTGAAGTTATAATTTTTGATCAGAAGTCTTACAATGAAAACACTTGTAAGATAGATGTATCCAACCATTGCATCGTAAGCAAGTCGGTGATGTCTTCGACTGTAATGAAAAAACCATCCTCGAACGCACAATTGAACACGACGGCATCTACGGGAACCTGGTAGAAGTCATCACCAACATGCAATTGAAGGACCAGCGTGTGTAACATTTTTCAATTATCACCCAGATGTTGCAACCTCTCATTGTCAACAATCGCAGGTCGCTGGGTAGATGACATTTCGAAACTCTGAGGCGTTTTTCCTTTGTTAGATTTTTTTACCTGTTGTGCTGCCTCTTCCTACAACAAGACAATTTTTATCATCTTAACGTGTTATTCAAATTTAAAAGAAATTAATATTGACAGAAACTTTTATATAACTAAATGTTATTACCTCTTCAAAAATCACCAACTCCTTAGGCCATTGCAAGAAGCTTCCAATAGCTTCCCCCACTGTGGTGTGGTGTTGAGATGATACTGGAATAAAGAATGCTTCTGCACCATCGACAATGTGGTCAATCGACACCTTAGAATGATCAGGCCAAAGAGGTTGATGATGCACCACCGTCTCGGGTCCGACTGGATAAACCATCCCGCTCGCCACTATTTGTTTATCACCATTAAGACTTATGGCGTCACGACAAGGAGTCGGCTTCTATTGTACAACATCATTGAACATATATGTTAGCAACTTCCAGTTGAAATAACATAATTAATGTTAAAAAATTCTAAATAACTTAACATTAAATACCTGAAGTCCATTAAATGGATCTGGATCCACGGAGTGGCAACTGCTGCGAGTTGGTGGTCGGGGCTGTGGAGTTACGTCCACATCGGCCTCAATATTTAAGCCCAGGTGCTGGAGGATAGCATTGTATTTAGTCTGCATACTATGGTACTCCCTCTGCATAGTATCGAATTTACTCTGCATCTCCGACATGGTCTGATGCCTGACCAGCTAAGCAATACTATCCTCCATCTCTGACCTGATCATCTCCTTAATATCGTCTACTGAGACGACCCCACACGAATGTCTAATGTAATCATCAGGCCTTTCGTAAACATTCCTCGTGGTCACATAGACGCCATACCCCCTCACCCTACCATGGTGATCCGCCTTACCAAGGGCTTCACTTAAAATATCACGATGTCTACTTGCCACAAATGTCCCCTGCGTGGCCTGCTCAGCCTTTTCAACCTATTAACAAAAAAAAAAATGAAACGTAAATATAAGTATATATTTAAGTAAATTTGAATTTAAAGTATGAAAAAATAATGATGATATACTTACAATTTTGTCAAACACCCCCCTCATTTTCTCGTTGGGGATGTAATAACTTCCATCTTCTTTCTTCTTGGATCTAGCTCAAATCCAATCTAAACTTCGATCCTCACTTACAATTGACGAGCTAATCATGTCGCATGAAGAACTAGAAGATAGTGGGTCACTAACTAGCCACTATGACTTCAACCTTGTACCAATCACTGATGTTTATGTCAACGTGAATACAGACCAAACACTCGACATAATTTCGGAAGTTCCTCTTGCCTGGTCCGATTGGCCTCTTTTTCTCATCGAACTCGATGACATTCACTTCCCCCGCCTTCTTCATGCACATTGTTGGCCCTCTAGTCCTTTTTGTGCTGGTAGTACGATGATCATCTGAAGATGCTGAAGAATCGGCCATTATATTGAGACCACTGTGCACGTACCTGCACATATAACAAGGCATTAATATATATATATATATATATATATATATATATATATATATATATATATATATATATATATATATATATATATATATATATCAAATTATTGTTATCAAAATCACAAATGAAATTATTAACAACGTATATAGCATATATAAAAAATAAAAGAAAGTTATAAGCAGGAATGTGTAAATGAACTCACACAATTAATAATCAGGAACGACGGTCAATCCATAATCCTTTTTCATGATCCCAACGCATGTAATTTGATTCAATGTTATCTTCCCCTAAAGTTGCACTCCCTAGTATACCGATAGAAAATGGAGGTGTTTCATCAAAGTGATCATAATTTTCTTCATCTACTACATCACAAATCCCAACAATGCGTCTCTTGCCTTGAAGGACGACTCACCACTTAGTATCGGTAGGATCAAGAACATAAAATACCTGTTTGGCTTGTGATGCAAGTATGAATGGTTCGTCTAGATAACCCAGTCGTCCGAAATCCACCATAGTGAATCCTAATTCATCCACCCGAACACCCCGTCGGTTATCAACCCATTTACATTGGAAGAGAGGAAACTTGAACTCCCTGCAATCAAGTTCCCAAATATCTTCAATGATACCATAATAGGACATCGAGGCATCTACTGGTATGGTATCTTTAGCATTTGAAAAATCTCTTGATAGTGCTACTTGTGTCACTCCACTGTTTTGCACCGCACTCTTATCATCTTGACGTTTAGTGTAAAACATATACCCATTAATGTCATATGCTTCATATGACCACAATCGTGCTAGGACCATACGCTAACCACTTAACCGTTTCAACAATGGTATTCGGAGTTTGTGAAGATATAATTAAAAAAAAATATTAGTTTTGAATTAATATTTTTCATGATACAACCTTAAACCAACTATATATTAATATTTGAAATCAAATACGATAATTTATTAGGTTGTAAACTTCATAATTTTATTAGGATGATTATTTTCTATGTAATTATTTATTTAGTATGGTCAATTATGTACTAGTGAAAATCACTTTAAATTATAATTTTCATTTTTTATTTACAAAATCCTACATAAATTTCGGCAGAACCTCCCCTATAAATTAGACTTAGCCAACATGAAGGAAGAATCAATAAAGCCACAATAAACCAAAATGTTCAACCTCGACATATTCAAAACTCAAATACAACTCCAATCAAACTTCAACATCATCAACTACTCCAAGTTTAATCCAAAATCCATTCCCAATTCCTAAAAAGTCAAGCTAAGATTTCATAACTTAATATCTCATAATTTCAATATAACTCCAATAATTGAAATATTACAATGTATCTATCTACTAACTTAAAATCAACAATATAAATTTAACATCCAAATTTATAAATATTAACATTTAATTAACACATTTATACATATTAACATGTAATTAAAAAATTTATATACATATATTAACATGTATATATATATATATATATATATATATATATATATAGACACATATATACACACATGAGGAAGTGGGTCTTACAATGTAGGAGAAAGTGGCGGGTGGTGGCGGCGGCGGGCGGGTGGAGGCACGACGTAGGTGGCGGATGCTCGATGGTGGAGGGTGTAGTGGAGGAAAGAGAGAGAGAGAGAGAGAGAGAGAGAGATAGAGAGAGGCGGAGAGTGATGATATGAAATGTTCGCGGGGAAATATAAATGGAATACGCGTCGGTTCTATCTAAGAACTGACGCCTAAAGTCGGAGGCGTCGGTTCAAGGCGAATAAGGTTTCTCGCGTCGGTTAAAGTCAGACCAGCCGAATTTAGGCATCGGTTCTTAGATAGAACCGACGCATATTCCTAAAAAAAATTTACAAAAATGTCACCGTCCTTTTTTACACGTCCGTTTTTTGAAAAACCGACGTGTATTCCCTTTTTTTGTGCTGTTTTGTACTAGTCATATCAGGGTAAACTGAATTAATATTTAAATTTAGGATAAGACTCCTAAATAAAATAAAATAAAATTCAATTTAGCTCAAAGTTACTAAATTGGTTAAAATCATATTTTAACGACAATTTAAAATCATGAATTTAAATAATAAATTTTAATTGGGTCAAGATTTAAAATCCAGTAAAAATTGAAATTTTGGTCAAACCAATTAAAATCAATTTAGAAAATAATTTAAATTAAACATTTAAAACACCTTTTAAACAAATTGCAATCTAACCCAATTTGTAATTACCAGATAGGCACTTAGTTTCAATCATATTGCAAACAGGTCCAAGAGATAAAATTGCACTTTGAGCCCCTGAGAGTAAATTTCAGAAGTGCCCCTGCAATTTTCAAAATTGCATATTGACCCCTGATATAATATTGCAGCTGGGGGCCTACAACTTTCGAAATTGCACTATGGCCCCCGTCTCCACTTCACCCGAAACCAGAAAACCTTAAACCTAGAGCGGCGCACTTCGGCTCCGCCTAAACGGGGGTTGGCGACGTGCATCGCTGCTATCCCATAGCGGCGACACTGTCGCCTTCATCAAACGCAAGTCACTGTAGCGTTGTAGCAGCGTCTCGCGCTCTCTTTGCTCAGCAGCGCTTGCCGCTGCAAATCACCAGCGACGATAGCACCGCTGCAACACACAGCGGTGCTAGGCGCCGCTACGTGCACGATTGTCACGCGCTGTGTCTCCCTCCTGCGCGGTGGTCGATGGCTGCAATCGCCCGTCGCTGCCGCCTTTCACCACCGTCCATGGTGGTTTCGATCCGATTTTTTTTAAAAAAACAATTTTTCAAAATTGTGAAAATAAAATTTTCAAATTGCTGGAGACATGAAATAAGAACAATTAACAATTAATTGTTTACAAGATTCATGGAACAACTTCTACCAAACACAAAGTAGGCTCTGATACCACTGTTGGGAATTTACTTAATCATGCACAGCGGAATATAAAATATTTTTAATTCCCAAACTACGATCTGCTTTGTGTTTAGATAGAAATCGTGATAAAATAATACCTCTTGATTATTTTGTAGATGGATATGAGAATCTTGATTCCTTCAATCTACTTGCACACCACAACTATCCAATTTTCTAGCCTCCAAAGGTGAACCACACGAGATAACAAGAATGAGAGGCTAGGGTTTCTCTCTTTTTGTGCTAGCAAGAGAATAATGAATTATGGTTAACTTTTTCAAACCCTAATTGTTCATTAATATAAGTCAGAGTGGGCTTAGCCCATAACTTAAACATCGACCCGGTCCATGTGGTTTAATTAATCAAATTAATTAAACATGGGACATTAGTTAATCAATCCAATTAATTAACTCGAGCCTATTAATAAACAATATAATTAATTAATTCTACAAATGTGGAACACTTGTTAATTAATTAATTTCAATCACATTCTTCTAGTTCTCCCCTTGTGTGTATGACCCTTTAGGTTCCCAACCACGATGTCAAACTAAAATAAGATTAATTAAAACTCTATTTTAAATTAATCATTAATTCTCCTAGATTAATTAATTCACATTAGTTGTCCTAGATTGACATCTAGTAATGTGTCAGTGCAATACATGTAATGGGAAATGTCACATGGTGTGACAAAACCAAACTAGTTTGTTTATCATGAAACTTAAATCCCTTCGTCAATATGATCCGATCAATTACGAGATATAGAAATGTGTCAATCTCGTTTATTGATCATATCTTTTATTTTGCTCTTAAGTCAATAAACGTCAAAACATTTTTTCTACTTTATTAATTCACCTTGGCCAAGTATTTCGATATCGACTTAACCAAATAAAACGCAGATCATAATCTCTTACTATCTAAGAGTGACGAATCCTATATTGATCATTCACAACCTTCATGTGATTCTTGACATACCCGAATGACATCGTATTAGCGACTCCTTTCAGAGAAACATCCGACATCACCAAAGTATGACTGCCCTCATATAAGGTACTATGATGACCTCAAGTTAAATGATCAATTCCACTAATGAACGTTAGAGACTAAAAACTGACACTCAGATAGTTATCCATGTGGAATCTCCGTTGCGGGTCTCCAATGTTTTGTTCTCTTAATAAAACATCCACTTGTTCATTTAGATGTCTCTATATCTTTGCTCGTGAGATCAGCTACTCACTTCTAAAATGGGCGATGACACACGTGTTGGTCTATCCGTAATAAAGATATCCGTATCTCGATATTACTTTACCAAGGATATTTAAGATTCAATTGTAACTTATATCTCACGATCACAACTCCTTGTGATTAACAAGTTATCAAGATTTGAATCTACGGACTCTGTTGATTTAATTTAGCAAGAATAATAATATTATTATAAATCAATTGAATAACAGATCTGCCATATATTAAATATACCAAATATATTAGTAAGTGTTTGGTCAAATGATTGGACTTAGTGATGCGATCCGGGGAGGGGAACACGACGAACACGCGGAAATAACGCCGGGAAAGTTCCGAATTCAGGTTGGAACGGACGGTAACACTATGACTCGAGCCATACGACGCAAGAACCAGGGGTATATTAAACCTGAGACCCGTTACGATGTGGAAACAAGAACCATAATGGGGGAACGCCACAAAAGTTGTCCACGCCTTTGATAAGTTCAATTGGTGAACGCCACAAATATCTCAGAATATTTGATAAGTTCGAAGGTGTTCAATCAAGAACAATATTTGGGAGGGAAAACCACTCAACACAATTTTTATTCATCAAAGTCTGTTTTTACAATCAATAGAAAAAACGTATAAATAAACAAAATAAACCTAGCCGCTAATTGGGCTCAAAATAGAGTCCTAATTGACCTAAAATACTAAAATAGGAAAAGGAAATAAAATATACAAAAATGGAATTAAAAATCCACATTATTTGCTTTAAACTGGATTTACGGCCATGACAGCATCACTTACGGCCGTAACTGTACTTCGGCTTAAGGATTACGGCCGTGACCAAAATACTTATGGCCGTAACTTTGAAAACTTGGAATTCTTCATTTTGATCCGTGAGTGACTTATGGCCGTGAGAATATTTGGTTACGCTCGTAAGTTTGCTTCTGCATAATTTTTGATTTTCTCGGTTTCCAACTCGATTCTCGGCTTGTCTCTTGGCTTGCTCACTTGGTTTAGCCTCGAACCTTGTTCACTCTCGCAATGCTTGATCTGTGAAGCTCTTCGAACATGCTGGAAGCTTTGTTTGGCTTGATTTGTAGTTCTTTCCGTCAAGCCCACTACGATTCGTATCATTCCCTCCTTCTTTAGGATGATTTGTCCCGAATCATAGTGTTGTTCATGTTGCGCAACTGCTCCACCTGGATCAAATGGAAAAAAATTTCCTCCATGCCTTATGATCAACCAATAGTACTCCTTCAATGGGTAAACATGAAGGTATTGAAGCACGAGCTTGAATTGCCATGATTGGTGTGATTCAAGCTCCCAAGTTTAAGAAACCTGCAAGAAAGATTGAAATATAACGGGGAGGGAAATGTTAGTTTCATGAGATATAAGGTATGGATCCTCGTACTCATGGTGTATCACCTCCAACTCTTCTTTTCGAAGCACGGGGCTCTTCTCTTCACCTCCTTCCTTTTTTCCAACTTCTTGCTCAAACTCTTCGATTTTTTTCCTCTTAAGCTCAACCACTTCTTCTAACTCCACACTCTCACGCTCAACAACATCTCCTAATTTTTCATGCATTCCATCATCACTACCCAAATACTCCTTCTCCTCATCCAATTTTGGATTTAGCTGAACTACTTCCAACTCATGCTTTTGCTCATGCACCTCCTCATAAATAATTTTATCGACATGATTAGGCACCTCCTCAACACTACACAAATTTTTATTTTCTAATTCATATTTCAAGTCTCCCTCCTTCTTTTCAACATCCATATCCTAAGACTCCAATTTTAAATCCCCTCAAACCTCACTTTCATTCCCCTTTGACAATTTACCTTCAGCTTTCCTTTCACTCTCCCATTGCAACTTGGCTAATTTTTCCCTTGCTCTCTTTGCAATCATCTCCTCCTTTAATTGCTTTAATATCATTCTCACCTCATCAAATTCATCCCTCATTTCCGAAACACCATCTCCTATTTTTGAAGCACCATCTTCCAATACTTTCAGCTCATCCCCAATTTCAACTCTAGGTTTATGATCAATCCTATTCTCCCTCCTAACTCTAGGAACTGTTTGAGGTTTTTCCCTGAATTTAGACATTGTGGAGTTTGATGTGGAATGGAATGGAAAGATTCGATAACAAGGAGCTAAGAAACTCAAGGAAGTGGTCCTTGAATTTGACTCGAAAGGAAAGAATATCAAGAATATTGTAGAAATTCAAGAAAGTGGATATTAAATTTTGGAATACTTCATTTTTTTTTTGAATAATGGATGCATTTTCGGATTAAATAAAATAAATAAATAAATTTAATTAATTTTTTTTAATAAATCCGAAAATTTGACACGAACGCGACAAAACAAACGAGACTTAAGTTGGACAAAAATGAATAAAATAAACACTTTTGAATTTTTGTTGGATTTTTTATATGGATCAAAAACTGAAAAATTTTACTGGCACGAAGAACACGAAGAAAAAGTAAACTCAAGAAAAAAAGACTCAATAACAAGATATTGATGATTTTGTGCAGACTCTATGATAAAAATACAAAATCAAACTGGGATAGAATAAACCTGAATTCAGAGTCCGGCTCCGATACCAAATGATGCGATTCGGGGAGGGGAACACGACGAACACACGGAAATAACGTCGGGAAAGTTCTGAATTCAGGTTGGAACGGACGGTAACACTACGACCCGAGCCTCACGACGCAAGAAACAGGGGTATATTAAACCCGAAACCCGTTACGATGCGGAAACAAGAACCATAATGGGGGAACGCCACAAAGGTTGTCCACGCCTTTGATAAGTTTTGACGATAAATATTTATTTGAGTTGAATAATTATAAATGATAATTACTATATCGATATTGGACTTGTTTGGTAAATCATGATTAATTAGGAGTGTTTGACTTGATCAAAAATTAATTCGAATAAGTCATTTTTAGAGAGGTTAAATATTGTTATCTCCTTGTATTTAGAGATAAGGTTGTTGTAATTCTCCTACTATAGTGAAATCCTCCTATACTTGCTCGTGGACGTAGCCATTATTGGTGAACCACGTAAATACTTGTGTTCCATTTTAACCGCATTTTCTCAATTCCACTATACTTGTTGACCAACGCGATCCACACCTTTCCTAACAAGTGGTATCAGAGCCTAGTTACATCTTTTGAAATTCTTAGTATGCTCTGTGGTTGCAGTTTTGATAGATCTTCCACATCAGAAAAGATTTCTTGAGATTGATTTGCGTAGGGTCGGTGTTTCACTATTCATAGACACTCGGTATTATTACCAAGTCGTGAACAAAAATGGCAGCAAAGTATGAGGTTGAAAAGTTCAACGGGAATAATTTCTCATTGTGGAAAATGGGAATAAAAGCAGTTTTGAGAAAAGATAACTGCTTGTCGACAATTGGAGAAAGGCCAGAAGAGATCACGGACGACGACAAGTGGAACGAGATGGATGGCAACGCTAGTCCTAATCTGCACCTAGCACTAGCTGATGAAGTATTGTTAAGTGTGGCGGAGAAAAAAACAGCAAAAGAGATATGTGATACTCTGACAAAATTGTACGAGGCCAAGTCACTACACAACAAAATCTTCTTGAGAAGAAAACTGTACACCCTTCGGATGATGGAGTCAACCATGGTGACTAACCACATCAACACCCTCAACACTTTATTTTCACAGCTCTCAGTAATGGGGCATAACATAGAGACAGGTGAACGTGCTGAAATTCTACTTCAAAGTCTACCTGATTCGTATGATCAACTCATCATCAACTTAACGAACAACATTGAAGTTCTAGTCTTCGATGATATTGCAGCTGCGGTTCTTGAAGAAGAAAGTCGGCACAAGAACAAAGAAGATAGATCGGGAGGCTCACAGCAAGCCGAAGCTTTAACAATAACGAGAGGAAGATCAATGGAACGTGGCCCCAGTGGGAGTCAAAATCAGAATAGATCAAAATCCAGAAGTAAGAAAAATGTCAAGTGTAATCACTATGGCAAGAAAGGGCACTACAAAAAGGAGTGTTGGGATTTCAAGAAGAAAGAAGAAGCCAAAGGAAAAAGATCTGAGCCATCAAATGCTCAGGGTTGTGTAGCAAGCACCTCAGATGATGGTAAAATTTTATACAGTGAGGCAACAACCGTTACTAAAGGCAGAAGACGATTTTCTGAAGTCTGGCTTATGGACTCAGGAGCAACATGGCATATGACTCCCTGGAGAGAATGGTTCTATCAATATGAACCTATCTCAGGAGGATCTGTGTTCATGGGAGACAATCATGCCTTGGAGATTGCTAGTATTGGTACCACCAAATAAAAAATGTTTGATGGTATGGTTCACACTATCCATGAGGTACGACATGTGAAAGGCCTAAAGAAAAATCTATTATCTTTAGGACAATTAGATAATAGTGGGTGCAAAATTCATGTCCAAAATAGGACTATGAAAATAGTTAAAGGCGCGCTTGTGGTTATGAACGCAGAAAAGATAGCTGCAAATCTGTTCATGCTTAAAGGAGATACTCTACAAGAAGGAGAAGCATATGTTGCATCGGCAAGTTCGGCAGAAGAATTTACGATGATATGGCACCGCAAACTTGGCCACATGTCTGAACGTGGTCTGAAAATTCTCTCTGAACAAGATCTTCTTCCAGGGCTCAAAAGGGTATCATTAATCTTTTGTGAGAATTGTGTCACTAGTAAGCAACACACATTAAAGTTTGGAACTTCTACTACTAGAAGTAAAGCTATCTTGGAGCTAGTTCAAGCTAGTTCATTCTGATGTTTGGCAAGCACCGGTTTTGTCCCTAGGAGGAGCAAAATATTTTGTATCTTTTATTGATGATTACTCCAGGAGATGTTTGGTGTATCCAATCAAGAGGAAGGCCGATGTGTTCGAAGTCTTCAAAATATACAAAGCGCGGGTGGAACTTGAATCTGAAAAGAAGATCAAGTGTTTGAGGACGGACAATGGAGGAGAATATACTGGTGGTGAATTTAATACCTTTTGTCAACAAGAAGGTATCAAAAGACATTTCACGACAGCATATACTCCACAACAAAACGGAGTGGCAGAGCGGATGAACAGAACATTGTTAGAAAGAACGAGAGCAATGTTGAGAACTGCGGGGTTAGCTAAATCATTTTGGGCTGAAGCAGTCAAAACCTCCTGTTATGTGATCAACCGGTCACCATCAACCGCGATTGATCTGAAGACGCCGATGGAGATGTGGACAGGGAAGCCAGCTGATTATTCTCACTTACATGTTTTTGGAAGTCCTGTGTACGTTATGTACAATGCCCAAGAAACATCAAAACTGGATCCAAAATCTAGGAAATGCATTTTCTTATGGTATGCTGATGGAGTTAAGGGGTACCGCCTGTGGGATCCCACTGCCCACAAGGTGATAATCAACAGAGATATGATATTCACGGAAGGAAAGGTACAAGAAAATGATAGCACTTCAAAGGAACCAGAAACTACTATGGTTGAAGTTGAAGTTGAAAATAGAGAAGAACAAGAAGTTCGAGATTCTTCTGAAGCAGCACCAAAGAATGAAGAAGGAGAACAAGTCGAGTTCACAACTCCTGAAGTTAGACGATCAACTCGGGAGAGGAGAGAATCGGCTTGGCACTCTGAGTACGTTATGGAAAGCAATGTTGCATATTGCCTACTGACAGAAGATGGAGAGCCATCAACTTTCCATGAGGCTTTAAATAGCCAAAAAGTTTTGCAGTGGATGGCAGTAATGCAGGAAGAAATTGAAGCTCTTCATAAAAACAAGACATGGGATCTTGTTTCGCTACCACAAGGAAGAAAGGCCATTGGAAATAAATGGGTCTACAAGATCAAATGTGATGAAAATGACCAAGTGGAGCGGTATCGTGTTAGAGTGGTAGTAAAGGGATATGCTCAGAAAGAAGGCATTGACTTCAATGAAATATTTTCTCCAGTTGTTCGACTCCCAACAGTTCGAGTATTATTGGCGATGTGTGCTACATTAGACTTGCACCTGGAGCAGTTAGATGTGAAAACTGCATTTCTTCATGGTGAACTTGAAGAAGAAATTTATATGCTCCAACCAGAAGGTTTTGAAGAAAAAGGAAAAGAGAACTTGGTTTGCAGGTTGAACAAATCTCTATAAGGTCTCAAACAGGCGCCGAGGTGTTGGTATAAGAGATTTGATTCCTTCATAATGAGCCTTGGATACAATAGAGTCAGTGCAGATCCTTGTGCTTATTGCAAGAGATTTGGTGATGTTAATTTCATTATCTTGCTGTTGTATGTAGACGACATGTTGGTAGCAGGCCCCAACAAAGATCATATCAAAGATTTGAAGGCACAGTTGACTAGGGAGTTTGAAATGAAGGACTTGGGAACTACAAACAAGATTCTAGGGATGCAAATTCACCGAGACAGAAATAATAGGAAGATTTGGCTTAGTCAGAAAAACTACTTGAAGAAAATCTTGTGACGCTTCAATATGCAAGAGTGTAAGCCAATTACTACCCCTCTTCCAGTTAATCTCAAGTTATCCTCAAGTATGAGTCCTAATAATGAAGCAGAGAGGATGGAGATATCTCGAGTACCATATGCATCAGCAGTGGGTAGCCTAATGTTTGCTATGATCTGTACAAGACTAGACATTGCACAAGCCGTGGGAGCGGTCAGTCGATATATGGTAAATCCTGGTAGAGAGCATTGGAATACGATGAAGAGGATCCTAAGATACGTCAAGGGTACCTCAAATGTTGCATTATGTTATGGAGGATCGGACTTCACTGTTAGAGGCTATGTTGATTCAGATTATGCAGGTGATCTTGATAAGAGTAAGTCCACCACTAGATATGTGTTTACTCTTGCTGGAGGAGCTGTAAGTTGGGGTTCAAAACTACAGTCTATCGTGGCTACTTCTACGACGGAAGCAGAATATCTGACGGCTACACAAGCTAGCAAAGAGGCAATATGGTTGCAAATGTTAATGGAAGAACTCGGACACAAACAAGAGAAGACTTCTCTATTTTGTGATAGTCAGAGTGCTTTGCACTTAGCAAAGAATCCAGCATTTCATTCAAGAACGAAACATATTAGAGTACAATATCACTTTGTATGAGAGAAGGTGGAAGAAGGAAGTGTGGATATCCAGAAGATTCATACGGAGGACAACCTAGCAGATATGTTCACAAAGCCGATCAACACTGATAAGTTCACATGGAGCCGATCCTCTATCGGCCTAGCAGAAGCATAAGCAGCATGAGAATGGCAAGTGTGGGAAGGATGGCAGGTTGAACAACAGTGACTTTAAGTGGGAGAAATGTAAAAAGTAAAGCCATTTTTGTTGAATTTGGTAAGCCACCATTAATAGCCCACAATTTAGCCTACAATCTTTATATGTTCACACCTATTTTCTTCCATCCATTGTTGATTTTTTGTCCAAACTTTCCCTATAAATAGAGGGCAAAACCTCAATGGAAAATGCACCACAAGTAGAGAGTGAAAATATTAGAGAGAAATAAATTGTTTTCTCCTAAACAATTTCCTACTTTATTTTCTCCTATTACAAGAGATGTTAAATATTGTTATCTCCTTGTATTTAGAGAGAAGGTTGTTGTAATTCTACTTTAGTGAAATCCTCTTATACTTGCCCGTGGACGTAGCTATTATTGGTGAACCACGTAAATACTTGTGTTCCATTTTAACCGCATTTTCTCAATTCCACTATACTTGTTGACCAACGCGATCCACGCTTTTCCTAACATTTGCGTAGATAATTATTAACAAAATCTTTATTTTATTTTTTTATTTTTTTATTAAGATTAGAATAAAATTTTAATTGATACTTGTGAAGACATTGATTTTAAAACCAACAAATTCACTTTTCTCTAGCTAGCTTCCGTGTGATACTAAAATTTCACCAGAGTTGAGATAAATTACAATCTTAAGTCTGCAGTTAAGATTCATCTTCTTTCACCTTTATCCAAACACTTGTGATACACGCCCTTTTCAATTATAATCCTATTATGTCTCTATTTGGATATAATTTTGTATCTATAAACACTGACATGCATAAAGATCAGAAGATACATCATAGAAAATATATACACAACAGAAGAAGGTTAGCAGACGCGATCATCGAGAAGCTTAGAGCGCATCTCCAATGAGAAGATGTCTAACTATAAAAAGTCTGCCACATCATTAGATTAGGCAATGTCTAATTTTTTTATTCTCTAATGTTCCCATGTCATGCTGACATGGCGGAAAAAAATTAGACATTGTCAACACCCATATCTAATTTTAGAAGGCATGTTAGACATGCTGACTTGGCAATCCAATGGGCCTCCATTTTCTCACTTTGTGCAAAATTGATATTGTCTCCCCAAATAATTAACTGCCACACACAAAGCAACTCTAGTGGAGGCCCGCCCATAATTCAAGCAACACTGCACACGTAGGTCCATATGGCAATTTCATTTGAATATTTATGTATTGAATAATTTTATTTTAAACATGTAAATGCCACATAAGCATCATTATTGAGATGTAGACATAATGCATTGGAGGTCATTTTTTTGCTTCAATGTCTATTTATTAGACATTCATAAGAAGTCCAATTAATATTTGCCAAATAGTACCTATTCTTTAGCTTTGACAATGTCTGATTGGAGATGCTCTTAGTTTTGGAACGTGCGTTGAGATTTATTTTTCTTTCAAATCTGTTTGATTTATTAAGGTAAGATACATTACATGCAATTATTTAAATTCTAAATTATTCATGATGTCTATATATTGTTACTTTTAATGCCTTAAGGCTTTCGATTTGTAACGATGTTAAATCCTTCGGGATCGAAGTGGGGATTCTTAAGTAATTTCTTGAGTTAGTTGTTATCGTGATCAGCTACTCTAAATGAGTAAAAATATTTGGTATGAATGTACTATATATTTATATTATGTTGAATTGGAATTTGCAAGTATCTTACTAGGTATTTTTAGTATCACTCTTACTTTACAAATTTTCAAATTAATATGGTTCGTGCTGGACGTGTGAGAGATTGGACGAGTGGTGTCTATATGATGCCAAGTAGAAAGTAACAAAGAATAAAGGCTAGATTTACCGTTTATTTCTTTAAAAGACTTCTCAAGTATGTTGCACATTATTTAGCTATCGGCCTTCGTGCTTTACTTATATTTAGTAATTTGATGTTGCATTATATTATCTAAATGCTATGTTACTCAATTAAAGTGTGGATTGATTTATTTGTTTCTTTAAAATTCAAGGACAAAGCCTTATTTTACCAAAACTCATGTCCATACAATTAGGTTATGTTCTGCTTAGATTTAAAACAAGTGAATAAAAGTTAAATTTTGGTAATACTCCAAGTTTTTAAAAATCTTAAAATTTGGTTCGTTACAAAGTATTTCCATGTGAAGAAACCCAATAAATTGCAACCCATAGTTTGTATTTTAATAGTAAAATATTTGACCATACCGACAGAGAATAGAAACTTAAATAGAGTACATCGACATAATGAAGCAGAGCATTTGAAGTGGGTAATTTTGAATTCTTCTCTGAGCTATATTTGACATGAATTAAAACCAAAGGAAGTTTTGAAAACACACCTAGAAACACGAACAACAACATAATCTCTATCGTATTTCAATTACTAAGCCAATGCTTGGGAAGTGTTTCAAAACTGCTTATAAACATTCAAATCACTTTTTATCCACAAATTTTGAATGAAATACATTTACTACCACTTATTCACAACTCATTTCTATATATTAATAATTTAAACCGTATAAAACACTTACTAGACATGCTCTTGAACTCTTAAACACATACGTTGTAAACTTCTATCTAAATCCCGTAACAATGAGTACTTCCTTTGCAAAGTGTTCGGTAAACCTTCCAAATCTAATTAAAAGAAAAAAAAAAGGTCATCGACTCTTCCATGAACACGAGAATTACACGGTACTATTTATACAGAAAATAACACAAAGATATAAACTATGAAATGTAAAAATGAAATCTTAATTTCCCCAAATTGATCATCTCAAACAATACAACAAAATAAAAATAAAATAAAATAAAAGCAAGAACATTCATGTTTCTAGCCCAATAATTAACTTAATTGACCGGGGCATTAAAACAATAATCAATTCCATAAAAAAAAAAAAATTAAGAATTTAAGTTCAATTATCACATTTTTGATAGTTTAGGGTTCCAACATATTTTTGACTCGAGTAAGTAAGTTCGAGAGGTCTTTCAAATCTGGTGCCCTAAAGCCAACTGACTTGGGAGTCATCGACCTAAAGCTCGTTACAGGGGTCAATTAGAAAGCAAGTACGGAGAGTGGACTTACACATAAGACATTATAATATCTTTAACTTTTCTGTTTAAGCCTTTATGACTCGAGCAAGTACATCTGAGGGGTTCTTTGAACCTGGTACCCTAAAGCCGTCTGGTTTGGGAGTTGCCGATCTGAAAGCCCGCTACAAGGGTTATATAGAAAGCCAGTATGAAAAGTTCTGTACAAAGATGGTAAAAGACAGGGACATTAAAAGAAAAAGTCGTCCATCAAAAATATATATATATATATATATATATATATATATATATATATATATATATATATATATATATATAAATGCATGGTATAAGCTTCGTTGACCGAGCTGTGGTGGTTAAGGTTGTAGAATTGGGGTCTACTTTCTTTTGATCTGTTATGCACGCATATTTCTGATTCTGACTACCTTGTGTGGAAAAAGCAAAGAATATTTTTAGAACCCACATAGATAGAAACCCGGGATATGTGAGAGAAAAACAGAAAGTGGTGATCATCCATGAGCGCTGAAAGGAATTTCATTAGAATTCATAGATTGACTACATGGAATTCGGGCTGGATTATGCATAATAAGCCACACAGTGTTGAGTATATCTTTTGCATGAGTATGCATTTGACATTGGTTATTCACACACACACTTAAAAAATCTGACAGATATAACTAGATATTATTTTGCATTTTTGTTCATGACACTTGCTTAAAGCTTCAATTGGTTTGGACTTTGGAGGCATATGGTAAACATGTTGACAGAACAAAAATATTTGTTTTCTTATTTCTTTGATTTTTGTAGTTTATTTTCCATTGTTCGAGGACGAACAATAATTTTAGTTTTGGGGTATTTGATAAGTGTATTTTATACACTTATTTGTCTGTCTAAATTAGGGGTAATTATTGTCGTTTAGGAATATTTGCTATTTAATTTGTGTTTATTGGTTACTTTTCAGAAAATATCCCAAAAGATGAAGAATGATGAAATCAATGGGAAGAACGCATAATTGGATTGCTAATTGGAGCTAAATTGGACAAGTGAGGAGTTTGTAACGTCAACCGGGAAGGTTCATGGTGCTCAAAATGAACGAATCAGAGGTTGGAGGACCTAATGGAATGAATTAAGAGCTTAAATGGGCAAATCGAGAAGAAGATAAAGTTTGGGGACTAAATTGCAATAATTGAAAGTTGAGGACTGAAGGTGCAATTAAAAGTCAGGGACCAACTTACACAGCCGAGAAAATATGGAAGTCGCGATCGCTGGATACGTGCCACGCCATCGCGAGATGGTGCGAAAATATAACCCGATAGTTTTTGGGTCTTCCACGCGATCGCCGGCCTTACGTCTGTGCGATCGCGCGCTTGTCCGACTGGACCGCAGATCAGATTTTTCTCGTGATTTTTAACAGGCTTTGGGCTTTTTGACTTAGGTTTTCTCCAAAACCTATATATACAACTTCTTTGCGCGAAAATAGGACCTTTGCCTCTCCAAAGAACGAGCGACAATCGAGAAATCAACATCAAATTCTTGGGGAATCAAGCATCGCAAAGGGACGTGAATTGAAGATAATTGAAGAATCAAAACTTGGTGCAAGATTTCCATTCTTTATGTTTTTCTAGGCGATGTCAAGGCTTGAATGTGTGTGGTCGACCAATGTTGAAAATTCAAAATTTTTCCTTAACTTTAGTTTGGGGGTGTGGTACTGAACCTCCATTTCTTCTTATTGGTGTTTATGTATTCTAATGTTAATTATTTCTTATTTGCAGGGAAAACACCAGTCAAAACACGCCAAACCAATTTGAATATTACAAACGAAGGGTCAATTCATCCAATGCAGTGCTACAGGAAGCTTCAAAGAAATACATCCTCTACAATTGGGAAGTTCTCGTTCTCTTATCTTTGTCTCGTTTTGCATTGTTGAACATTTTTGACAAACATTGAGGACAATGTTCATTTCAAGTTTGGGGGTGAAGATTCATTACATTCCTCATTCGTTTTATATTCATTCGATTTTATTGGGACCAAAAAAAAATTTTGAAAACTTTGTTGACATGTTTATTGCCTAGGATATAGTATGAATCAATTTGTGCTTAGGTTTGAAAATTGGACAACATGAAAGCATGAACTTATTTTTGAACTAGTTATGTTTTGCTAGATTCATATTTATTGCGCACATAGCCATTGTTGGATAATTGCTTGTGTAAGGGATTTTGTTTAATACATGTGGGGCAAATTTATGCAATTTGAACTTAGGAATGACTTAAAAATCCCTGAACTTAGATCATAAGATATCCCACCTCTAAATTAGAACCAATCATGCTCAAATGCAAGTTTGGGGGTAAAATTGTTGGAATATGTGTGTATTGATGGGTTGGATGTCTGTGGTTCTTGGTTTTACACTTTAATCATTGTAGTTTGGTCAACTGGTATAAACCATTTCCAGCATAAAAATAGAAAAATGCTGAAGGTCTTATTCCGCTCTTCAAATACCTTTTTGACTCGAGTAAGTAAGTCCGAGGGGTCTTTCAAACCTGGTTCCCTAAAGCCAACTGGCTTGGGATTCATCGACCTAAAGCTCGTTACAGGGGTCAATTAGAAAGCAAGTACGGAGAGTGGACTTACACATAAGACATTATAACATCTTTAACTTTTCTGTTTAAGCCTTTATGACTCGGGCAAGTACATCTGAGGGGTTTTTTGAACCTGGTACCCTAAAGCCGTCTGGTTTGGGAGTTGCCGATCTGAAAGCCCGCTACAGGGGTTATATAGAAAGCCAGTATGAAAAGTTCTGCACAAAGATGGTAAAAGACAGGGACATTAAAAGAAAAAGTCGTCCATCAAATATATATATATATATATATATATATATATATATATATATATATATATATATATATATATATATATATATATATATGCATGTTATAAGCTTCGTTGACCGAGCTGTGGTGGTTAAGGTTGTAGAATTAAGGTCTACTTTCTTTTGATTTGTTATGCACGCATATTTCTGATTCTGACTACCTTGTGTGGAAGAAACAAAGAATATTTTTAGAACCCACATAGATAGAAACCCGGGATATGTGAGAGAAAAACAGAAAGTGGTGATCATCCATGAGCGCTGAAAGGAATTTCATTAGAATTCATAGATTGACCACATGATATTCGGGCTGGATTATGCATAATAAGTCACACAGTGTTGAGTATATCTTTTGCATGAGTATGCATTTGACATTGGCTATTCACACACACACTTAAAAAATCTAGCAGATATAACTGGAAATTATTTTGCATTGTTGTTCATGACACTTGCTTAAAGCTTAAATTGGTTTGGACTTTGGAGGCATATGGTAAACATGTTGACAGAACAAAAATATTTGTTTTCTTATTTCTTTGATTTTTGTAGTTTATTTTCCATTGCTCGAGGACGAACAATAATTTTAGTTTTGGGGTATTTGATAAGTGTATTTTATACACTTATTTGTATGTCTAAATTAGGGGTAATTATTGTCGTTTAGGAATATTTGCTATTTAATTTGTGTTTATTGGTTACTTTTCAGAAAATATCCCAAAAGATGAAGAATGATGAAATCAATGGGAAGAACGCATAATTGGATTGCTAATTGGAGCTAAATTGGACAAGTGAGGAGTTTGTAACGTCAACCAGGAAGGTTCATGGTGCTCAAAATGAACGAATCAGAGGTTGGAGGACCTAATGGAATGAATTAAGAGCTTAAATGGGCAAATCGAGAAGAAGATAAAGTTTGGGGACTAAATTGCAACAATTGAAAGTTGAGGACTGAAGGTGCAATTAAAAGTCAGGGACCAACTTACACAGCCGAGAAAAGATGGAAGTCGCGATCGCTGGATACGTGCCACGCCATCGCGAGATGGTGCGAAAATATAACCCGAGAGTTTTTGGGTCTTCCACGCGATCGCCGGCCTTACGTCTGTGCGATCGCGCGCTTGTCCGACTGGACCGCAGATCAGATTTTTCTCAGGCTTTGGGCTTTTTGACTTAGGTTTTCTCCAAAACCTATATATACAACTTCTTTGCACGAAAATAGGACCTTTGCCTCTCCAAAGAACGAGCGACAATCGAGAAATCAACATCAAATTCTTGGAGAATCAAGCATCGCAAAGGGGCGTGAATTGAAGATAATTGAAGAATCAAAACTTGGTGCAAGATTTCCATTCTTTATATTATTTTTAACGAACGTTAATTTTTATTGTTATTGTTCTTTATTGATGATGTGTAACTAAATTCTATGTTGGGATGAACGATGTAGCCTACTCATATTATTTTGATTCCAAATTCCATTGTTTTAATGTTTTGTTGCATGTATTGATTTATTATTATTCTTAATGCTTGAATTACTTGATCACCAGTTCATGATATATTGAATTATTTCCATAATTCGAGAGGTGAGTTAATAATTTAGAACATGGTAATAAATCCGATAATTGAACGAGAGATAGAGATACACTCTTGTTATTATTGCGGTCGTGTGTGAATTCTTGTATTTATTGCATCTAGATAAGGAATATTCAGACCCGCTGTAGAGATACATGGTTGACTTATGTAGGTAGAATTGATTTAAACTCGAGAGAGGAATTTCAATATAAATTAGTGAGTTCGACCGAGTACATAATTAGGAAATAAAACATGGAATTGGTGTTAATTTAATTGGTTAGGTGAAATCGTGAATCCCAACTATTTTACAATCATTTTTAAAAACAAAACAAATTTAGCAATTTAACTCTTTAATTGATTTTTTTGTTTTAGATTTCAAACATCAAATTATTTTGTTCATTCAAATAAGGTTTAGAACTAACATATTTCGATAATTAATTGCAGTCCTCGTGGGACGATAATTCGGACTCTTAGGTCCACTTTATTACTTCTCACGACCCATATACTTGCGGGGATATCTCGCATCGCGAGATATAAGTGAACAGTGTGATTCTGGATAATTAGCTCAATTCTCTTTTGCTGTATGTCATGTTCAGGATCCTCGATCTTAGAAGTTGATTGGGATATGCTGTAGACAGGGAGGACTATATGTTTTGGACAATCTGGAACAGTCACATGTTGTTGCATCTGGTGTTGATTTGTCATCATTCTCTTTAAACCCATCTTCATCTATTTTTATTTGTGGCGTTCTCGCCTTGGACATGTTTTCGCTAATCGTTTAAAATTTATTGTTTCTAAGGATCATTTGGGAAATTTGCAAACTCTGACATTTTTGACTATAGTGGTTGCAAATTAGCTAAATGTTCTGCTTCACTTTTTAAATAGATGTATTTCTCACTCTGTTGCACCATTTGATCTTATTCACTTTAATGTATGGGGTCCTCCTTTATTGATATTGTTCTCATTATCGTTGGTTTTATCTTATGGAAAGACGTTTTGATTTCCTCTCTATTTATCATTCTTTTAGAGCCCTCATTAAATCTCAACTGGAAATCCAATTGGTGAGAAAAGAGGAGCGTTCTTTGGATTCAATACAAAGAGAGAAGAGCGCCTAGAGTTGCTGAAAGATGTTGGAAGTACAATTGAAAAGAGTCTTCAGTGGTTTATAAAATTGAGGGTCGAAGTCAATTAAGGGTTAGTATGTCAGAACAAATTGTTGCAAGTAAATTCTTTTTTAGTTGATTCGTTACTGACTCATTTGTCCGGAGATTGTTTTCTCTTATATTTTTGTTCAAGAGTTTTTCCTTCGTTTCCAATCTCTAGGTTATTTACTTTTTCGTATATTTAATTATTGTGGATTGATACTAATTGCTTATTTTAATTAAATAATCTAGGATTTTTAAATTGATATTTAGAAGTTGAATTTTGTGCTAAACACCTATTCACTACAGTAGTTTAGTTGGATCAACTTAGATTATTTCATATACAACTAGTTATAATTAGTCACAAGTATTATCACGGACCAGTAATTTTTTTTCTATTCATGATTTACAGTGATGATTATAAACAACTCACGAAAATGCAATCGTAAAAAAGTTAAAACACAAGAAAAGAGTGGAAAACGAATAAAAAAATGGAAGAAGTTGCTATCTTCCCCAACCCACCCATGGTATGGCACTTTTGTGGAGCAGAAATCAATTGTTATATACTCAACAACTTCACCATGAATCATGCAACTACTCCATGTTTATAACTGATCCACAAACCTTATTGGGCTCTGTATATACATAGTATTTGTTGAACTCATCTGAATATAATCCAAGAAAGAATTCATAGCTCATGTTAAGAAAACAGCAGTCAAAGAGTTTCTCATATACTAGCTTTCAAAATGTTGAAGAAATCTTTAGCAAACATTCTTTTTGCGCTCACATTTGCAGTCATGAATGTGGTTACAATCGTGGCAGCAGTTGATCCAGCAGCAGCAGCAGCAGGAGGAGGAGGAGAGCCAGTTCTCGAGTTGTACATGCACGACATATTAGGCGGCAGCACCCCAACTGCTCGGCCAATCACCGGCTTGTTAGGCACCATCTACAGTGGGCAAGTGCCCTTCGCAAGGCCTCTCGGATTTGTACCCCCGAAAAATGGCGTCGCCATTCCAAATGCCAACGGCGCAATTCCGACAGTAAATGCCAACGGCGTTCCATTAGGCACTGGCTTAGCTGGTACGGCTTTTGCCGGTATCCCTAATGGCTCAAACAACAACGGTAATTTTGAATAACTAAAAACTTAAGCAATTAGATGCATGGTGAATGTCGTATCAGACTGTAAGCTAATAGAAATGTGAAAAATTTATTCATTTAAATTTTATCTTCCGCAGGTAACACGCAGTTAGGCCCTGACGGCTTGGGTCTAGGCTTTGGCACGATTACCGTCATTGACGATTTCTTAACGTCTGCTCCCGAGTTGGGATCGCAGCAACTTGGGAAAGCGCAGGGCGTTTATGTTGCAAGCTCTGCTGATGGATCGACGCAGATGATGGCATTCACAGCTGTGATGGAAGGAGGGGAATATGGTGACAGCCTTAACTTCTTTGGAGTGTACAAGATTGGAAGTACCATGTCTCGCTTGTCTGTGACCGGGGGTACTGGAAAATTTAAGAATGCGTGTGGATTTGCAGAGGTGCGATCGCTCATTCCGGCTGGTCAGCATGTCCTTGATGGTGTTGAGGCATTGCTAAGGATCACAATTCATCTTACATACTGAAGAAATTGTGGGTTTGTTTGTATGAGAACTGTGGGTTTGTTTGTATGAGAATTCAAGTGTTGATTTGTAATTTGTGTGTGTCAATGTGGCAAAGAAAAATATTTTATGCATCTTGAAACATGTTTTAGGACGTAATTTGGAAGCATCATATTTATAATCTTGTCTGATTTAATTATGTGTTCGGCGGCCCTTTGTGTTTATAAACAAAGAATGTTTTGTTTACTAGGTTAATCGTGTGTTTAAAAAGTGATTTAAAAAAAAAAATGTAATTAATAGTGATTTGAGAAAATGTTAAAGAAAAAACTATTAACATCAAATTTTAATCAAAAACAAATAGGGCTATACGTAAATTCAAAAGTCTACCGTTGATGCAAAGCCATCGACCCACAAAGATGGCATCACAGTTGAGATTGAGATTAATTCTCAACAGACAAATTAAACTCTCGTAATATTATGACCACTTTCTGTTATATGGACTATTAAGTTTCAAAGCGGGGTTGAATCAGGGCTTCCAAAACAAGCTGCATCAACAAAATTAAGACAAGAAATTGGAGAAGAGAACAGTTTACTCCAAATCATGCAACTAGCCAAGTTCCCGAATTTCCAAGCCATTATTCGACGTGTACCTGATAACGGCTAGAGTTTGTGGTGTCGGAAATAGTAACTCTTAAAAACTTTGTGGTATCCGAAACACTAACTCTTAATTAGGGAGTGTATTTAATTGTGATCGTGACTTTTAAAGACTTTTGAAGATTTTTTTAAGTGAGTGACTTTTATGAATTTGATGAGAATTATAAAAAGTCCTTCCTGAATTTCTGTAAACTTTTCTTAAAGACTTTCAGATACTTTAAAATTTTCATTTGTTAAAAAAATACCCATATAATGTAATATTTTAAATAATTTCTTATACGTCCAAATCATTCACAAGAATGCAATAAAATAAATTATATTTCTCATATCAATAAAAATTGTTTTTAAAAATGTGTTTAAAAAAACCTTCATTTGTACATATATTTCTTTATGGAGTTAATTAAATGATTGACCCTTTGAATTTTATCGCATGATTACTACGTACTTTCTCACTCAACTTTAGATGATTACTTAATGTTCACTAAACTATTCTATAATTTACTCAATACTCATCATAATCAATTTTCTAAAAAATATTTCTACTTGGCCCTGGTTTATGAAAAAATGACGTGACATACAAGTTATTTGAAAAACCTTCTCCTTTCCCCAAACCACTATTTCTCTGCATTTTTTTAGACCCACCATTTTAACTATTATTCACAATCATATTCCTCCAATGAACTCGTATTCCTCCATTAAACTATTGTTGCCTTAATGCCCTCGCCCACGAACAAGCTAGTAACAAAAGAAAAACACTCAAACCATAAAAGATGGGTACTAGAACCAATAACGAATTGGAAATAGAATTGACGACATTACCCAGCAAGTTACTTGCATGACAATCTACAAATGAAAAGGCAATAGACTATGTATATATTTTTCAGTTTTTCTCGAAATTATTAATTGCTAGTTTTTTAATATGTCAGTTTCTGAAAAATTTATGTTTCTTGGATTTTTTTGAGAAATTCAATATATAGGTTCTTGCGTAATGGTCAATTTATACTTTTAGATTCTTGACAATTCTCATTGTAGATGGAAGATTATTTTTGAGATTAGTTCTTTATAATTTCTACTAAAAAATCTCTTAAAGTCTCACAAGTAGTGAAGTCTCCAAAAGTCATTCTCAATTTGAATACTCTAGAATTTATAGATGGGAGATTGTTTTTGAGATTAGTGTAAAGAAAGGATGTTCTATACTTATGACTAAAATATAAGCTCTCTGCCATTGATAACAAGACTTAGCACCAGAACCAAATTGAGTATTGTTTTTTAAGTCCAACTCGTTGCACCATATTATTACGTTGAATATACGTGGTTTCTCGTGGTTTCATGACATAGAAACTTTGGGAAGGTGTTAAATGATGCAAGAAGTAATGAAATAATATCTTATCTTATTCACTGAATTCAGTCCGTGACGCTCGTGCTCGCGCCCGCGCCCGCCGCGCGCGCGCACACACACATACATATATATAATTACAAAACTCTAACAATCTAACTACCAGTCTACTTAATTAACAGAATAAACTAACATAACAAATGCTCCAACTAACAAACTAATCTTCTTCTTCACTTCCAGTTGGCGGCTTTCTTCTCCGATCAAATCTTGACACTCCCTCTCAAGATGCACATAAATATTGCTTATGTTCATCTTCTTAAAAAGTTTATAAAATTAATTTATCCCTAAAGCTTTGGTGAAGACATATGCCAACTGTTCTTTAGTGGAAATGTGATGTAACTCAATTGTTCCTTCCATGACTTTCTCCCTCGCATAATGATGGTCTACTTCTATATGCTTCATTCTTTCATGGAATACAGGGTTCTTAGAAATATGAATAGCAGATAAACTATCACAATATAGATCAATAGGCATTAAAGAATTAATCTTTAAGTCACATATTAAGTAATTAATTCATGTAACCTCAGCAATTGTCCCTGCCATTGCTCTATATTCTGCCTTCGCTGAACTTCTAGAGATTGTAGACTGCTTCTTCGACTTCCAACTGATTAATGAATCACCAATAAAAACGCAGAATCTTGTGATGGATCTTCTGGTTTCTTGACATCCAGCCCAATCACTATCTATATAGGCTTTCAATTTCAATTGTGATTTTGATGATGAAAAAGATTCCTTGACCAGGGGTTGGCTTTATGTATTTTAGAACTCTGTAAGCTGCTTGCAAATGTGTTCTATTTAGTTTATCCATAAACTGAGGTAAGATCCCCATAGAGTAGCTTATGTCTAGTCTAGTTATATTCAAGTGTAGAAGCTTCACAACCAGTTGTCTATAAAATGTATGATCCTCCAAAGGCTCTTCTTCTGAATTAACAAGCCTATGATTCATTTCAATTGGTTTTTTGAATGGTTTGGCACCTAACTGACCGTATTCTTCCATGAATTCTAGTGAAAATTTTCTTTGACACAGAGATATACCAGCAGCTGACCTGGCTATTTATAGACCAAAGAAATATTTCAAAATTTTCAAGTCCTTCATTTTGAAATAAGAGTACAATCTTTCCTTCATCTCATTGATGGTAGATCATCGTGCTCCAGCTATTGTGATATCATCAACATAAAGTAAAAGGGCCAAAAATTTGTTTCCACTTCCTTTGACAAAGAGTGAATAATCAGATTTAGATTGTGTAAACCCTTCTTTCAGTAAGCATTGAGTAAACTTGATGCTCCATTGCCTTGAAGCTTGTTTTAAGCCATAAAGAGATTTCTTTAGTTTGCATACTAACTATCCCCTTTTCTGAAACTGATTAGGATTATCAAATTTACCTCATTTCTCCCCCTGAATCTGATATCCTAAAGGAGTGTCTATATAGACATCTTCAACCAAATCACCATTGAGAAAAACATTGTTAACATCTAGTTGAGATAAAGACCAATTTTGTCTAGCAGCTAAAGCTAAAAATACCCTGACAGTAGTATGTTTTGCAACAAGACTGAAATGTCTCTTGATAATCAAATCCCTCTCTTTGAGTATACCCTTTAGCTACTAACCGAGCTTTATATCTGTCCACCCATCCATTAGCTTTAACCTTGGTCTTGTAAATCCATTTACATCACATTGTGGATTGATTAGGAGGAAGATGAACAATGTCCTAGGTCTGATTCTCAGATAAGGCTTTAAGTTCAAATTGCATTGCCTATCTCCAATGTTCATGTTGAAAAACTTGATGATATGTGTTTGGTTCAGGTGGTTGGGAGGAAATGTTTAAGACAAATTGAGAGTAGTTCAGTACTTTTGATAGAGGATAAGATGTAAATGAGTGTACAGAGTGAGGAAGTGTTGTGTGATAATCCGTGAGATAATTAGGAGATTGTTTCAGTCTTGTGCTTCGTCTGAGATGGTGAAGAGCAGACTCAGTAGCTGTGATAAGGACTCAGCAGGTTGTGATATGGGTTGAGATGAAGATGATTGATCATTATTTGATGGTAGTTCTGGCAAAATGTAGTCTAAGTTAGAATATTAACTAATGGGGATGAGATTTCAGGAGAAATATGAGAGGAATTTGTAAATCGTAATATAGTTTCATAAAACACTTCATCTCTAGATATGAAAATTGATTTTGAACTGAGATCATTTAATTTGTAGCCCTTGAAACCTAAAGGATAACATAGAAATATGCAGGTTTTTATTCTGGAATCAAACTTTCATTTGTGTGGATTGGTAATAACAGCAAAGCAAAGACATCCAAAGAATTTGAGATGATTGTAAGAGGGCTGTTTGTGAAATAAGATCTCATAAGGAGTAATGTCATGTATTATTTTGGAAGGAGTTCTATTAATGAGGAATGTAGCTGTCAAAACAGCATTTTCCCAGAATTTGATACGTAGATGTGAGTGGAAAAGTAGAGCTCTAGTTGTGTTTAGAATATGTTGATGTTTTCTTTCAATCACCCCGTTTTGTTGTGGTGTGTAGGGGCAAGAAATTTGATGAACAACACCAATTGAGGCATAAAAACTGGGCTGCATAAACTCCTTTCCATTATTAGTTCTTATGACTTGAATTTTTCTTTTGAACTGATTTAATACATAATTATAGAATTGAGGTACTAGTTGGGAAACTCAAGATTTGTGTTGCATCAAATATACCCAAGTATATCTAGAAAAATCATCCACAATACTAAGAAAGTAATGATTTCCATACAAATCAGATTGGGAATATGATCCCCATATATCCATGTGTACAATTTCAAATACAGCAGAAGAAATTTGTATATGTAAAGGGAATGATACACATTTCTGTCTAGCTTTAGGACATGTATAACAAGTATCACATGGGGGAAATTTGGACAAGAAAGAAAATTTATTGAGAGAAATGTCCTAATCTATGGTTTGCATTGGTAGTTGCTGCAACCTTCTGTGAATGACTTGCTACATCCTTTTGTGAATGACTTGGGAAAATATCTTGCAGATATTACAATCCATTTGCCGCAACCTTGTGTGAATGACTTGGGGAAATATCTTGAAGATAGAACAATCCATTTGTGACCTTAGCAAGCCCAATCATCGTCCATGATGAAAGAGCCTGAATAAGACAACAATTAGATGAAAAAATTAGATCAAGATCCTTTGAGACTGCCAGTTTACTTACTGAGACTAGAATGAAATTGAATGAGGGAGCCAGCAATACATTGTATAATGTAAGGGCTGAATTGATTACTACACTTCCAATATGAGTGGCGGATACTCTATTTCCATTAGGTAAGAGAACATAGGAATTCAGAAGAGTAGTATATGAGTTGAAGAATTTTAATGAACATGCTATATGATCAGTAGCACCAGTGTCCAGACTCCAGGAATTAATAGAATGTGATGTGGATGCAAGACATGTGGGTGAAGCAAAGGAATGGGATAGTATACCTGCAAGATTAGCATTAGGTTGATTCTTTGTGGTGGGCAGGATAGAAGAATTTGTGTTGGACATTGATGAATTTGGACAAGCAGCATTAGATGAACCATTCAAGAGGACAAGCAGCTTCTGTACTTGTTGTTGAGATAAGCCTAACTGAGACAGACCTGATGACTGATGTGATGACTCTTCAATCACAGAATTAGAGGCAGCATTTTTGCCTTTTGTAAATTTGAAATTAGGTGGAAATCCAATAAGTTTGTAACATTTCTCCTTTTATGCCCATGTTTTCCCCAATAGGAACAAATAACATCCAATCTCCCTTTCTTCAAAGCCATGGCAGAGGATAAATTAACAAAGTTTTGTTGTTGAGTAAGATGTACCCTCTAAGATTCTTCTCCCAGCACAAGATTATACACTTGATCTAGATTAGGAAAAGGTTTCATCATTATGATTTGTGATCTCAATCCTTGATACACTTCATTCAAAACATTTAGAAATTTGAATACGAAATATTTTTTATGTGAATCAACATACTCTTGAAAACATTCTTTATTGCATTTTCCACATTTACAGTGAGGCAGTGGTCTAAAGGCTCTTAACATGTTTGGAAATAGTTTTGTCCAGAAATCCTTGTTTGTTCTGGATGGATATTGCAAATAGGAATGATCTTTTCCAAGTTGCATAATTTGTTGTTGTCAATTCAGGAGTGACTGCAACAGAACTGTGGTTTTCAGAGTGATGAAGATAATATGGCAATTATGATTCTTTAGTGAGGCTGCGAAGTTCTCCTTCCGTGGTTAGTTGGGAATTTTCCATTGATTGAATGAATTAAAGATTGATGAAAAATGAACAAGACTGAAAAATGAAGAAGCCGAATGAGAGAAATCCTATTCTCTTAGCTTTGATACCATGTTAAATGATGCAAGAAGTAATGAAAGAATATCTGATCTTATTCACTAAATTCAGTCTGTGAAGTACACATATATATAATTACAAAAGTTTAACAATCTAACTAATTAACAGAATAAACTAACTTAACAAATGCTCCAACTAACTAACTAATCTTCTTCTTCACTTTTAGATGTCGGCTTTCTTCTCCAATCAAATCTTGACAAAGAGCACCCCATTAAATAATCATCTATGTTCTATTTTAATATATAAAAATTGAGAGGATAACAAGAACAAGGTCAAAATGCTGTAATGTTTCTGATTGACGATGCAAATAAGAACACAAAACCCCTTTCCCATCATGTCCAACTATTTAATTTCACAATATGAAGTCCAAGAAATTCACCTTTGAAACTAGAATTTCCGAAGTGGGTCATAAAACATGAAGAAAGAACAAAATCATATTAGAATTCACTCAAAATCTCTAGACATAAAGTTATACATTTCTTTTATTAATCCTTCTATAGTTTGTCTTAATCACATTCATTTCAATATTCTTGAGTGGTAGAGTAGAAAAGAAAAAAAGACGGTGTTTTTCCTCCAAGTAGTGATGGAAAAAAAATTTGATCCGCTCTATCGAGCCGCCGATCCGAAGATTGGTGGGGTGGATCGACCCCCCGATCCGCCCCGTTTCACTAAAACAAATAATAGTTAATAAAAAATTTAATTTTTTTAATTTTATCTTAAAAGATTTAATTTAAAATATATTTTAAAAAATTAAAAAATAAAATAAAAAAATTCTGGCGGATCAGTCCATGGATCAGTGGACCGATTCTCCTGACCCGAAATTGGCGGATAGTGGGGCGGATCCGGATCAGGGAAAAAATCGGGGGGGGGGGGGGGCGGGGGGCGGATCGGATCCGCACAATTTCCAACACTACCTCTAAGCTTCATTGTTTTCATTGACTCAATTATACGATTGAATCACCCAAACCAGCTATGGTTCCAGGCATAGAATCCCACACTGGTTATAGATGGAATAAATAACCAAATTACATTTTTGAAGGAACATCAGTTGCCATTTCAGACAAGCCTCATGAGCTAAGCTTAGACAACACCTAGCACTTGGCCAACCTGCTTCTCTCGGCCTTAACCATTAACCATGTCCTGATCATTTTCAACTGCGGATATTTAGGAACCACTTTGTTCTATTTTAAGTTTGTATTTTGTATCATTATCTCAATCTTGTATCAAGGTATACATATTGTATATTCAGTTAAGTAGAAAATAAGAAATCTCAATCTCAATTTTCATCTTCATATGGCATCAGAGCCACTGAAACTACCTCCAGTGACACTATGGTCACTCAATCAGTCATTCCCTCATTCAAAATGCCCCTACCCAAACTTTTTTACATCTCACTTCATCTAATTATTTTTCATGGAAGATTATGTTAGGTTTTTTGATACCCAATCAATTCAGACATTGATGTTAAAATGATTGTGGGATAAATGTATCAAGTATCAACATCTAAATGATAAGCCAGACCCGGTAACGACTTAGGTCCATTGGAAGTAACGTGAGTAATTGCTCGTGACCCGCTTGGGGAGGCCCACTAGTGTTGGCCCATTTAGATGGTTGCACGTATAGACTTTGGACTTGGTTGAGTGACCCATTTATTGGTTTTTGTGTCTTGGGCTTGTTGAGTTTCCATTATTAGACCTAGCCCACTTATTATATATAGTTGTCTTGACTCCATTTAGCATTTGGTTTTGAATGTGCAATAGAGTGGGAAAATGGAAGAAGACCTCTTGGGAGTCTTGGAGTTCAACCATTGCTAGCTTGCTTCTTTCATTCCTACCTTTGTAATAATGTTGTTCATCCTTATTAATCCTTGTGTGGATTAGAGTACACTGGAGTAACCAAAGAGTGCTAGATATTAGGTCGAGCTTGGTGTATTTGATGTTCGTTTGAAGGTATAATTGAGCCTGGTTTTGGTGAATCAAAGGACCAAAAATTTCAACATGATATCAAAGATATTTGGGGCAAGAATCTAGGTAGAAATCAATTGAGAAATGAGTATAAATAAGTTTGAAAATAGGCAGAATTCTGGACAGTGAAGAAATGAGATTTTCAGACCTGCATATGCCATATTCGGCAAAACCAGTAGCCAGCTAGAGAAATCAAGACGACTAACATGACTAGCGGCTAGAGAAATCAAGACGACTAACGTTATGGCTTGTCAAAATAAACAACTTAAAACTATTTTTTTGAAACTTTTTGTAAAGTGGCTTAATTTGTCAAGCCATAACTTCCTCCTTGGTTAACCATTTCTTGTGTTGTAAATTGTACGCAAAAGTATGTTGTGAGTACTTCGAAATGGTATCAAGAAGTTGATGTTTTGACCTCGTTTCGTACTTCGAAATTAAACTTGAACATGCCTCTTCAAAATTAGAATTTTGAAACTTCAGTGGCCAGTTGGAAGCATATTAAAGTTGGGTGGGTAATCCGTGAAAGAATACAAAGTTTGGTGGCCACTTGGAGCTTGTTGAAGTTGAGTTGCTAAAACGTGACAAAATATAAGGTTTGGTGGTCAACGGGGTGAGACAATTCAAAGTTCAGTGGCCACTTGAAAGTATATTGAAGTTGAGTGGCTAAATCGTGACATTATATAAAGTTCGGTGGCCAGTGAAACAATTAACTCCTTTGTTAGCCGAATTGATTTGAAAATGGGAATGGGAATGGGTTGGGAATTAAAAAGTGAAATATCATTTTAAATCCTATAGTTCTCCAAATATTCAAGTTAGTCCCCTATTTTATTTTTAACTCCCTCAACTTCCTCAAAGTTTTAGTATTCTTCAAATTAGATTTTAATAAAGTATTTTATGATTTCATCAACTTGGCTAAACTCTCTAATTTTATTATTTAAACCCCAAAAATTTAAAGATTTATCAAATTACCCATTTCATTTACTTCCCAAAAAGTTCAATTAAGTATTCAAAATTTTTAAAGTATTAATTTGGATTTAGTATCCTAAATTATATTAAATTATTCTTGCTAGACGAGGTCACGGTAAAAGTTGAAAATGCGGTAGCATCACATCCAGTTCAATTTCCAAAAAAATTCAAGATTTTGTTGTCCATGTTATTTCTTGATGTGTGATTTTAATTGTGATATAATGCTTCAACGTGTGAAAAGGTTGTCAGGGACGGTAAATAGGTTCGGGATCAAAAGTGGGTCCTTGAGGTTATCCCACAGTGCACAATTTTATTTAGTGCTAATAACATGTTGTCAGGGATCGTAAATAGGTTTGAGTTCAAAAGTGACTTCTTGGGATTGTCCGACAGTACACAAATCAACAGAAAATTTTGTATTAGTATGATATTCATAGTTAGACTTGCATATTTGGATTTAACTTGGATTGATTGATGTTTCTCCACTGAGTGTAATTCATTATGCTTACCTTACTATTTCCACCCTTTCAGGCTAAGGAGTTCGAAGATGCATGACAATGAGGAGGGTGATCTTTGAATAAAATGATAGACTATTTAAATTAATAAATCTTAGAAAACTAGTATTTTAATAGTTGATTTTCATTCGTTAATTTAATTTCAAAATTTAGTATTTCACAAGTTTTGGCCTTTTGCGTATTATTATGTTTGGTAGTGACAATGTGATTTAAGTAAGCTATTTCAATAAATGATGTTTTCGCTTTCTATTTCTAATATATATTATTTTAGCAACAATTTTCTATTTGTCAAATTAATTTCAAATCTTATTATTTTGAAAGTTTGACGATTCGTTCTTTATGTTTGATATTGAAAATTAAATTACTTCAATCAAATATGCTTCCGCATCATATTTCTAGTTGTTATTGTTTTAGGAAAAAAAAAATTATGTATTTTACGTTTATCAAAATTTTTAAACGAAATTTAGACTTTAGTAGCGTTCCAAGTTAACAGAATTTTGGCTTTACATATAGACTCAATTTGCTCGTCCTTTCCACACAAGAGTGTCTCAAAAGCTCATCTTGATTATATCTTCTGGACACGCCAGATGGGATATGTGATCATGTTCCCAACGAGCTCAGGGAGATTTGCAGAATTTTCACAATGCCCATGTCATTCAACACCTTAGTCTAACTTGTTCTATGTTCACCACAATAGCCTCTATTATATCAAAAGCTAAAATATCCTTCATTTAAATTATTACATGACCAAAAATACCCAACACATGGGATCTGATGGTTTGGATCCGGAGTCTGTAAAATTCATCAAATTAACAAAAAATCAATTTTTTACAACATCAACATTATCAATAATAATAATAATAATAATAATAATAATAATAATAATCATCATCATCATCATCATACAGTATGAGAGATGGAGATAAAGTTGGAGATAAACATCGAGGTGGAGATGAGGATTTGATGAAGAAAATTTGGAGAACATTGAAGGATCAGTTTGTGCAAATGAGAGAAATGATTTGTCTCTTCAAATTTTAATGTTCAAAATGAGGGTGAAATGGAAATTTCAACTTTTTTAAAAAAAAAAAATTAAATATATGAAAATATATGAAAATATGTTTCAAATGGTATTTTAAAAATGGGGTTAGGTCACTCGACTGTTTGTCACTAATTCCTCCTTTAGGTAGATATGTCAATCCAGGTAATTCAGGCTCCATCGGCCCATCTATGTATGAGTTCGATAATGGTCCGTTAAATAATGTTCATCCACAGTGAGTTTACGGGCCTAGTCGGCCAGCCTAAATTGTTTTAATGCAAGCTTGCTCATCCTGGTCGAGCCATGTTGGTCATGGTTCAATCCGATTTAATCCCTCTAAATAAAAATATTATTTCAAAATTTAAAAACATGTTTATTTATTTTTTGTTAATTTATTTAATACAAAATAAAAAAAATGATAAATTCACATTTATAACAAGAAATACTTACATGGAATTTATATTTTATTTTACATTTATTTTTTGTAGATTTGTGAATTTAAATGCAATGTAAACAAATAACAAATAAATGCATCACAACTATCAATTATTTACAAAATTATAGTTTAAGTATATCCTAATAGGAATGGTAATGAGGCTGGAAGTCTCCGAACCAGACAGGGCACGACCCAAAAGGGGCGGGGAATGCTATCCCCGACCCGAACACGCCTATTGCCATCCCTATATCCCAACAATGCTGCATGTATGCCACAAATAGAGTGTCATTCTCTCAATTTCAATTTTTTTTATTTTTTTTAATACTTTTTTATGGGTCAGGGTCAATCGCTTGCCCACAATTTGATTTGCTCTACAATATCAATATTTTAACTTATAACTAGTTTTGGTGCGTGCAAATATTGCCAGTATTTTCCTATCAGAGAAGTTTCAAATAATGATTTCTTGTTTGATACTCTCCCTATCCCATAAAGATATACTCATTTTTATTTTTACACAGATTAAGAAAACATAATTATTAAATGTTGGAACTATAAATTTGCTTACATTTTACCTAATATATCACTACATTAAATAATAAGTAGTTCATATGTGTTGATAACAATGCATATTAAATAAAGGTTTTTTAAAAAAACTAAGTTATTAATATAATCCCAATAAGGAAAGTAATCAATAAATTGGGACAAATCAAAAAAGGAAAATGAAAAAAAAAAAAAAAAAAAAAAAAACTAATGAAAGATGAAATACATTGCTAATGGATCATTTTAAATGACTAAAATTTTTTCTACAGTTTATTAATTCGAAAATAATATTGTAACAAAGTATTGTGCAAAAGTTTCACATCAATATTAAGATATTGCTATTACAACTTTATTTGAATCCTCAAAATTAACTTAACGAAAAAAAAAAAAAAATAAGTAACACAAAACGATAAAAATAGGAACATGAGAATGTCTTCATAAAAATGTCCAAGGTAATCTTTGGACATGTGACCGAATAGTGCGTTAAATCCAATTGTTGTCCACATAGTGTTTAATTGGATGAATAGTACATAAATTTAATTGGATGAATAAAGTCTAAATTGATGGGAAATTCGGGAAATTTGTCACATAGTGTTTAATTGGATGAATAGTGCATTCAATTATTGCCCGCATAGTGTTTAATTGGATGAATAGTGCCTAATTGATGGGAAATTCGAACAATTTGCCTGCATAGTGTTTAATATGATGAATAATGCTTAAATTTGATGAATAGTGTTTAATTACAATTGGATGAATAACGTTTAATTGCAATTGGATGAATAACGTTTAATTGCAATTGGATGAATAGTGTCAACTGCCAATTGCACATTCAATTGGATGAATATTGCTTAAATTGATGGGAAATCCGTGTAATTTACACGCATAGTGTTTAATTGATAAATAGTGCATCCAAGTGTTGCCCACATGAATAGTGCTTAAATTTAATTGGATGAATAGTGTTAATTGCAATTGGATGAATAATGTCAATTGAATGACCGAATAATGCATTAAATCCAATTGTTGCCCACATAGTGTTTAATTGGATGAATAGTGTTTAAATTGATGAGAAATTCGGGCAATTTTTCCGCATAGTGTTTGATTGGGTGAATAGTGCCTAAATTGATGGGAAATTCAGGAAATTTGCCTGCATAGTGTTTAATTGGATAAATAGTGCATCCAATTGTTGCCCGCATGGTATTTAATTGGATGAATAATATCTAAATTTAATTGGATGAATAGTGTCAATTGCATGACCGAATAGTGCATTAAATCCAATTGTTGCTCACATATGTTTAATTGGATGAATATGACCTAAATTTAATTGGATGAATAGTTCCTAAATTTATGAGACATTGAGGCAATTTGCTCACATAGTATTTAATTGGATGAGTAATGCCTAAATTGATGGAAAACTTAGACATTTTGCCCGCATAGTATTTAATGGATGAATAGTGCATCTCATTGTTGCCTGCATAGTATTTATTTGGATAAATGATGCATAAATTGGATGAATAGTGTTTAATTGCAATTGAATTGGATGAATAGTGCTAATTTAATTGCAATTCGATTGGATGAATAGTGTTTAATTGTAATTGTAAAATAGTGCCTAAATTGGATAAATAGTGTTTAATTAAAATTGGATTGGATGAATAGTGCCAATTTAATTGGAATTTGATTGGATGAATAGTGCAATTGAAGATTCAATTTTTTATATATAATTAGATATTACATCAAACATGATATACAATTATAAAAAAACTACAAAATTTACATTTTTCAATGAAGCTAATAGTAACTTATACATCCTATGTTTAGTCGTTAATATTAAAATTATGTTTTAATTATTAATTGTCGAAACATTTGTTATCTTTAATATTAAAAATCATATTTTCTGAAATATATATTACATATATTATTATTACTATATTAATAAATTAAGCTTCTGTTCAGCGACTATATTTTTGTTTTCGAGATAAAATATGTGGTGAAAAATAGTTTTGAAAAAATATATGTGATTAAAAAGTGGGTTGAAAAAATGTGTTGCTTATAAATAGTTTATAGGAAAAGTTATTGAACAAATGCTAAAATTGAATAGTTAATGCTCTGATTTCTTTTTAGTTGATAATATTAATAGAATGATTAATATTTTTTAATCGTTCTTGATTTTAATAAATTTTTAAAGATTATAGGGTATAAGATTTTCAATATAATTTTGCGATCTCCAACTTTACTCGGTTGTCGTCTCATTATAATTGCGAGATTTTCAAAATTATTATTTCGACTACTTATTTTGAAAATAAAGTTTTATTGGTTAAATTCAAATATTTTGACTACTTATTTTCAAATTATTGTGATTGATGTATTTGAATGAAAACTGAAATGTGTGTTAAATACTATAGACAAATGTAGAAGTTATGAGAAATATACTAATACCTTTCAACATACATCAATATTCGTACACATAACATTACATTTAACTTGATAATATACCATTACAAAAAAACTAATAAATTTTTATTTTCAATAAGTTAATAATAATCCATAAAAATTATTGAAATCAATTTTCATTTATTATTTAAATATATAAATTGACGTTTACTGTTCAAAGAAGTTTTTAATAATTACATATAACATTACATTTAACATGACATACCATTAAAAAAAACTACTAAATTTTTATCAATAAGTTAATAATAATCCATAAAAATTATTGAAATCAATTTTCATTTATTATTTAAATATATAAATTGACGTATACTATTCAAAGAAGTTTTTAATAATTTGAATTAGTTATATTATTTTTAAAATTCTAATAATTATTGTAATAGAAAAATATTATTTATGTATTTATATATGTGTTGATTATGTATTTCAATATTGGGGATAACAAATTTCGTACATCGCATTAGTGAAATAGTAGTTAGTTAACAATAGTATAAAAGGGATCGCGGAATGACAACATAATAATTATGTGGTGAATTTAATTTGAAAGAGACTACATTTGGGATGACAATGTTGTATTATCCTTTATTAATTTCTTCATAATTTGCAGTTAGGCAGAACCATCAATGCAAAGCCACTGTCCCGCAAAGATTGCATCACAGTTGACGTTCGGATTAATCTCAATGAAGTCTTCAACTGAAAAACTAAATTGCTGGTACAAGTATCTCCAGTCTCGGCTCCATATACCGAATTGCAAACCGGAGTGGAAGCCGTGCTTCCAAAACCAACTGCATCAGCAAATAGAAATACAAGAAAGAAGAGTTAGATATGAAATGTATTGGAAGTTTTTGAAGAAAAGATTTTCTATTGCAACTATCACTTACTGCATATTTCTTTGCTGTTAGCCATTGATAGTGTGAGAACAAGACTAAGCACCAGAACCAAATTGAGTATTGTTGTGTGAGCCTGAGCCATGATATAACATATTTCTCTTTGTTGCCTTGTTATACCTGTACAATAATTATGGCTTCTTGAGATGGTTATCATTTATAGACAGAAACTTTGGAAAGAATACCCCTTTATGCCCATGGATATGGTTGCAAATGCAAAGTCGAGTGCAGGCTGAGGCCGGTTATTAAATTTATAATTTACTACAAATTTGCACTTTCTGTTGTAAATATAGGTTGAGATTTTTATCAGAAACAAGAAATGAAAGGAAAAATGAAGTTTGGTGATAACAAGAAGAGGGACAAATTGCTGGAATGTTGCAAACTGATATACATAAGATTATCAGATAAGGAACTAAGGAAGTCCCAATGCCAACATGCATTATATTATTGAATTCACCCGATCCATATTCCATAAAACGCATTTGGCATTACAATTATGTATCCATTTTGTTTTTTCTGATTTTATCCAACTATGCAGGTTCCTTTTAAAGAACACAAAAATTTGCATTGATAATTCTTGTGGAGACCCCCTTGTAGACAATAAAAATTGCTTATAATATGATAAATCTTAGCCTTGTTTGATGGAAAATAAAATAAAATTTTAAATAGATTTTGATAAGAGTTGATGAAATGTATAGTTGAACAATTGTAGATCTCATATAATAGTGTTTAAATGTGATTCACTCTACAACATTTAGAGATGACAACGGGACTGGTATGGGGTGAGACAGCCCTTACCATCCTCACCCCGTGTCGATATTTTATCTTCTTTTCCCTGCCGCTTTATTGCCCCATTTTTATAGTTTTTTTACTTTTAGGATCTGTTTCATTTGGGAGGTGGAAAAGAAAATGGAAAAAGATTCCATGGAAACACATTTTCCCACCCCCTCCCCTTGGAAATTCAAGTTCCATGTTTTCATAGAAAACAATGTCAAAATTATGGATGACAGAAAAACTCGACGGACCTAAGAGTCACGGGGACTTGATCCTATTAGGAGCGCCACGCCTCGAATAATCTAGTTCATAGGGCAGATTTGACGCAAGTCCTCCTCCACGCTCCCACCTCAATCCCGCCCTACAAACTTGCCAATTAATTTTTTTTAATCTTTTCTTTTTTTCCTATTAAAAAGTAAAAAAAAAAATATTAAAAAAAATAAACAGGGCAGGAGAGTAGTCTCGCCCCATGACCCATCCCTGAGATCCGCAAGGAGCTCGTGGGTCTACCCCACCCCGAAGTCGACCCATTAACATCCTTATCAAAATGGTAGTGGATGGAAAACATATTCTAGGGAAAGCTTTGCAATCAAACACCTAAGGTGGATTTTCTCTTTTGTATTTTCCATGACAATTGAAAAGACCCTTATTTTTTCATATTTTTAGTAGGTAAAAATAATTTTTTATTTTTTCAATTTATAACACAACTTATGTTCTATTTAGAAAAAATGATGATTATTTACTTGTTTGTGTGACAAAATTCTTATATATTGAAAGAACTTTAAACAGACGGGTAATGAAACGGGGACCATGTTCTCCGTATCTACCCACTCTTCCCCATCTCAGCGCAATGATATTTTCCTTTTCTCCTTCCCCACCTATGCTCCCTCATGTAGGTGTCATTTTTAAGATGTTTCCTTGTTGTAAAACATCCCTTATTTCAGTTGGACTCTTTTTGAGCAAGAAGAAATTTACTTGGAAAATAAATCTCTACTGAATTGCAAGGCCCAAGATACAGCCCATTAGCACATATAAAGAATGGGTCGGACCATGGAAAGACTACATCATAACTATCCTCCAAAAGGTTGGTCCAATGCATGACCTTGGACCTTCACGCCATATGCTTTTTCAAATGATGTTGGCCCCAAGTGTGACCTTGGACCTTACACTTATATTGAAAATAATTTCCCAATGAGTAATGACCGAGAAATACACCCATCACAAATTGACCTTCAAATAACACTAGGTACACTCGACATATTTCCCGATTTTTTTGTTTAATAAAATTTATAAATTATTGTCCGGATCATCCTAGTGGACGAACTTAGGTTGGTAGAGAATATAGATGAGCCTAAATAGGTTGATCTTATTGGTTTCTATCTCCCTCAACCTTCAATCCGGGAAGGTAGATTGGATATCAATGAGCAAGGAGAATGAAAGAGGTGAGAAAGGTACACATAGAGTGGTTAGGAGATCAGACGGTCCGAGCTTGAACTCATGCCCTTTAGAAACACTATGAAAGAGCATTCTATAGCCGGGGATATGAGAAGGTTTAGGCTTGTCAGGGAGAATACGGCCAGGGTCCCAATATTAGATGACGTAGCATACGTCTCCAAAAAATGCGAGGTCACTTTCTATCACGATGCTTTAATGGTCAACCGTAGGTTCGTCTTACACCAGTTCTTTATAGATTTCTTATTAATGGTTGGTATTGTCCTAAGCCAACTAGCACCCAATAGTTGGAGGCTATTGGTTTATTTCTTTATTTTATGTAGATGTGTAGACATCGAACCAATGGTCAACCTTTGTAAATGCTTCATCAAACTTAAATACCTCCCCATTTACAATAGTTTTGTATATTTGAGTGGGAATGGTACCTTTAGGGGGCCTTGGTTCCCATCATCCATCAAACTATGTAAGGAAAGTTTTTTATGTTCTGAGTCGGTCTTTTGTCCTAGATGAAAGTTTCCCTACGTTGATAGCTTCAATCTTATGGGTGATTTGAGTGACGAAAATGTGACCAAGCTTATGGTTAATGCAATTAGATTATATGAATTCGGACTTCTGGCCGAGGAGGCCTCTGATGTCATGACCGAAGAAGTTTTGGAAATGGCTGATCTTGACCTTAAACAAGGTAGGGGTTAGCCTTTTAACTTTGCATTTTTCTTTAATCTGCTAATTTTATCTTTAATGGTCTTAACTTTACCCATTTCTTTTTAGGTATGGTCTTTGATTTCGAAGAACCGAAGTTTGCCACCCAAGCCAAAGCCTGGGTTGCCACCTGTAGAAGTGCGGACTAGAGAGTAGTAATCAGGAGAAAGACCACTAAAAGGACTCGTGCCAGTTCTTCATCCCACGGGGAGACCTCCCACGATCCTGTTGACCCCCTCTAGGAGTGAGGTCAGCCAGAGCACCAATACAGATGCAAGAGTCGGTCTTTGATGCCGATTACTTAAGGGAGGACCTTCACCGCCCGACTGCTGGAGGAAGATGAAGAAAGTCCTCCATCCTGACCTCATGGAGAAATATAAGACTAAGGTCAGTCATGGTCAAGTAGGGATGTCAATAATACTCATGGACTCGATACTCGTTTGAGACCCAACATAAATGGGTGGAGATTACCCAACTAAATGGGTTTGCGGTTGGGTATGGGTTGGGTGTGAGTTTTCTATAAAACCCATACCCCACTGTATACTCGTTTTTTGTATTACAAAAAAAAATCAGTCTTTCAAAGGCACAAAAAAAGTCACAATTCACAAACTTATTTCTCTTATTCTCCAAAATATAGCCGAACTCCATCTCATTAAAAAAAATAATAATAATTGCGTTCTCTCTTTCCCAAGTTTTCACTTCTTTCCTTTGAGATCTTCACTTCTTTCAGCCAAGTAGTTGTTAATTTGATTTCTTTAAATATGCTAATTACTTCTCGTTAGTTTGTTACATTTTCCTTCAATTCAATTCAATAAAAAAATTACAAAAAAATTGACAAAATTTTTCTTCGATTCTCTTTAAATATACCTAGTGAGGTAGGTATATGGGTTGGGTAAGGAGGCTAAAAGTTCCTAGTGGATAGGGTATAGGTTTGTTATACACATCCCATACTCGACCCATTTCCATCAGTCAAGTCATTGGCCAGTTGGTACACTCCATGTGGTATGAGGCGATGAGTGCGACATGGCTGAATAAAAGGTCGGACAGTTAGAGGCCGACCTCAAGAAAATTACCCAAGAATGGGACCTAGCTACATGGGAGGTCGCAAAATCGATCAATGAGCTCAAACAAGCTCATGCTTGGTACCCTCGATTGGTACAACCAGGGTCTCTGTCAAGCGTGGGCTTGGTTTCAACTTCATGCCCCCGACCTTGACACTAACCCTTTGGCTAAATTTCTAGAGGGTACTGACGACCTAGACTTGACACCTTCCGGGGCCCCAGATGGTTAGGTCGAGCTGGGGGATGGGGAGGCCAGTGTCCCCAAGCCCCATCCTTAAGACATTTGCCTCCTATTTTATTTTTGTTATTTAGCCCGTGGTATGCCTTGAGGTACCTTTGTAAGAATTTTGATTTTATGAAGACAATCGTTCGATCTTATGTTTGCTTTCTCCTCCCATTTGAAAGAGTTAATCAATAGTTAATTAAGAAGGTAGTGATTGTAGTGATGCATTAAGATCGGCCAAACACCAATCAGTTCGATGCATTCATAAAGATAGATCGTGCTAAACCTTTATATTTTGAAAATATCAATATGAAAAGATTAAGGTCGTGCTAAACCCTTACAATTTTATAATATTAATGTGATAATATTAAGGTTTTCCTAAACCCTTATAATTTGACAATATCAATATTAAGATTAAGGTCGTGCTATGAAACATAAAGGCCTTACGTCTAAGAGACCTTTTAGCCGATCATTTACAATCTTAAAAGCTTGTGAACAAGGGGCACACCTTATACTAACTGCTACTCGATATAAAGGCCTTACGTCTAAGAGACCTTAAGAGTTTTATTAACTCAAGGAGAAGGGTCTTTCCTTTTTCTTCATGATTATTTATAAGTTGGGGTTGAGCTACTAGCTCACAATATAAATTTATTACTCCACACAATTTTTTTTTCTTTCACTTCATGACTAATTCTCAAATGATAGAGGCCTTAAATTTTTTGTTAACCTCATGAATTTTACTAATTTACAAAGAGAGGTTTCGCCTCTTACTTTGCAACATTGTTTGATATGCTTTTGACGTTGGGGAGGCCATCCCGCATAAAGATTTAGCCTAGAGGAGATCATTCTACTTAAGGAATTTAGCCAATATGAAGTCATCCCATTTAAGGGATTTAGCCAAGAGGGGATCATCCCGCTTAAGGGATTTAGTCTAGATGAGGCCATCCTGCTTAAGGGATTTAACCAAGAGGAAGCCATCCTGCTTAATGGATTTAGCCCAACCTCCTTATTGTGATCGTTGCAAGGTCATTATGATTGTGGGGTGTGCATTTAATCATATTAAAGGACTGACGAGCATGCCTCATTAAAACCTTTCCTAGAAAAAATGGACAAGGAAAAAGGTCTGGCAAGGAAAAGAGTACCCATCATGATGGACTCTTATACAAAATAAAGGACAGTCACGCATGCTCAAAAATAGCGTAAACTAAATTGGACTCGCAGGTCCAACAATACTTAAAACTATGATTTATTGGAGAAGGACCCTTTACTTGTAGTATGACTTTAGATTTTCAACATTCTAGCATCCATGATTCTTAAGCTATAATAGCCCTTGGCGAATTTTCGAATCACTCCTAATGGTCCTTCCCAAAAAGGTCCAAGCTTGCCCTATTGATGTCCCAACGACCTCTCCCCGCCACAAGAAAATGTCTCCATATCGAAAGTCCCTCATTTTGATGAGGATGTTGAAATTTTTCTACATGGCCAGTTGGTAAGGGGCTATCTTGAATGAGGCATCTTCCTGTGTTTCTTTTAGGAGGTCTAGACTTTCCCATAGGCCCCTATCTGCTTCGACAGACCTTGATGTTATCATGATGTTGTTAGGGATCGTTACTTCAACTAGCACTGCTACTTTCATATCAAAGGCCAAAATGAAGGGGCTCTCCCCCTTGGATATTTTGAATGTGGTGCAAATTTTCTAGAGGATCACGGGGATATCAGTTTCCTTAAACTTCGTCAAGACGAGTGCTATGATCTTGCAATATGCACTTGCTTGTTGTACATTCTAGACCAATACAATATATGCTCTAGGTTCTTATTAAGGGTTGAGATATATATTAAATCCTAGATGACTCATTGAGTTATTCTCACTTATGTTAGTACAATTGGTTGGAATTTAATCGACATAGAGATATAGTAAATTATTCTAACTAATTACAACTAATTTCACTCGAGAGAGGCTATTAGTTAAAATAGAAAAAGTAGGTCTAACATGTTTAATGAGTGATCTATCAATGTGTATGTTGAGAACTTAGTTAACTGAAGTTCAAGTGGAATCATGAATCCTACTCTCTTTAATCATCACTTCATCATCCATTATCTACTCATTTATTTACCTTGCATTTAATTCAAAGTTTTAATTTGAGCACTTGAACATTTCCAAAATCAAACTCCATTGTGTGTGTTTATTGTGTAAATGGATTAAACTAGAGTGTAATTAAAATAGACAATCCTCGTGGGATCGATAATCAGGACTCAATAGTCCACTATTACTTGTATACAACACATGCCCTTGCTGTGTATTTCTAGCAAACAACATACTATCCCAGATGGCCTCTCTTGATTAGAGCCTCAACCTCTCTTTGAATATGAATGCACTCATAAGTAGTATGGCCTTGACTTCTATGGAAATTATAATATTTGTCACAGTTATCATTAGTGATCTTCTCTTTGACAGACCATGGCCATTGTAGATCTTACCTATCATTGATCCCCACTAGAATCGTGTACGTTCAAGAGGATGGGATCTCATATTCCATAATCATTTACTTTTTGGTCAAGTTGGGTTATTGACTATTGACTCTTTCCATCATAATGTCTTGACCTTTTACTTCGCTACTTTGAAAATTCCGACGAAGATGTTGTAGTGATTGTGCTAGGTGGTAGAGCTTGATTTTTTACAAGGAACAAGGTCTCTTCCATGCCTATGTACTTTTTCTCTCTTTAGGAGGTTGGTCACTATATTTTGGGGGTTTTGATGAGGACATCTTGAATTCTTGGCTTCTTATTGCACAAGTAAGGCTGATACAACTACAATAATGTGTAGGTTTGGGGATTTGTAGTCTCTCATTGTTGAAACGAACCATGAGCTCTCGTAGTGTCTCATTAGAGACATGACGTAACTGCATGAGTGAGGTGAATGTTTCTTTATTAGTTTTCTATTAGCAAAGAAGACCGTAAATTTTTTTATAAGGTCAGCTAATTAGGAGATTAGCCCTTATTGGTATGATAGAGAACCAATCTATGGTCGTGGTGGCCAAGGTTTGAGGAAAGGCCTTGCGCATGATCTGATCCAGCTCGTTCTGCATGTCCATGACATCGGTGTATTTGTTTAGATGGTTTTGAAGTTCAATCATATTTCTTTATTCGTGGGTACTTGAACCTATCAAGAAATGTGAATGAGGTTGTTTTTAGAGTGAAGGGACTTTGCCATGTAAAAGTGGCTAGAGATCTTATGTTATGTTATGTTCCCCAATCCTTCAATGATGTGAGCGGCGTTCCATATTCCTAAGAACCCATAATAACAGGATTGGGTTGTATGTGCCCATCCTGCAATAAGACCTCGGGGTCCCCATCTCTGTACTAAGGAACGAGTTACTGTTGGAAAATCTGGCATAGGTCATTCAGCTATTGTTGGAGTTCATTCAAAGCTTTTTGACTCATAGATTTTCCCTTGGATAGAGCTTGTGGATCTCCAACTTCTGGTATTTCGAAGTGAATGGGGTTATCTTCGTCGAAAGGTGGATTAGTTGGTAGGGTGGATCCTATAGACTTGGTAGGGCAAGTTTTCCGGGTATTGGCAATGATTATTTGTATAGCTTCTCACAGACAATGGCAATTGATCCTACAAAATTACTGACTTTGATGTGGCAAGATCACGAACTGTTGTATTATTGAAGAAATATGATCCAAGCTCCCAAAGAACCTGGAAAATGATTTTGATGGATATCCTCGTCATCCCTTTGGTGTGAGAATTAGTAACAGGAAAGAAATGAAAATTATAGAGTATTAAAGTAAAAAGGCTTGAGAGTTTATTAATGTCGTAAACTAAGTTATGAATAAGGGGTCCATATTTATAGGATCAAAATAAGTCTACGTGTTCTAATAGGAGTAAGTGTCATTTTTTAAGATGTCTCCATGTTTGAAAACATCCCTTATTTGAGGTGGACTCTTTTTGAGCAAGAAGAAGTTTACTTGGAAAATAAATAGCTATTGAATTGTAGGGCCTGAGATATGGCCCATTAGCACATAAGGAGAATAGGTTGGTCCATGGAGAGACCATATCATAACTATCCTCCAAAAGGTCGGTCAAATGCACGACTTAGGACTTTCACGCCATCTGCTTCTTTAAATGAGGTCGGCCTGAAGTGTGATCTTGGGCCTTTGGGAAGGTCAGCCCAAATTATGAACTTAGACCTTACGTGTTTATTGAAAATAATTTCCCAATAAATAATGACCAAGAAATGCATCAATCACATGCTTTTGATTGATCATTGTGATTACCTGCTTTAACAATTGAGGTTTATTGACCTTAGCCCTTGTGAATACATGGAGCAGGTATTATATGTGTTTTAGGTCCAAGACATAGGTAAAGATTTGTGATTCCGATTTTATTTGATTATCTTGATTAGTCAAGTATAAACTAGATGCTTACTTGATTGGGTATCCAGGTGAAGATTTGTTGAAATTTTTATAACCAATAAATTTAAGCGATGATGTTTAACGATTGACTTAAATTTATAGGCCTTGGCCAACGATTGAAACATTTATCAACATCACAATGGAAAGGCTCGACCCGAAAATACAATAGGCATTGGACACAACATTAAAACTAATTGTTGCTCATGACTAGGGATGTCAAACGGGCTAGACAATTAGGGAGTTCATGAGTTCGGCTTGGTTCGGTTCGTTAAAAGTTCGGTTCGGGTTGTGAAAAAAGGGACTTGGGCTTGGACCGGAAAAAAAATTTGGGTATTGGACAGTTCGGGTTCGGCTCGTGAAGTTCGTGGACCAGTTCGTGGACAAGTCCAACGGACAACCAAACAGGCCGAAAATGGGTCGACTCACGAGCCAGCCCATTTCGGCTCGTGATAACGAGTCGAAGCTCGTGAGAGGTTCATTCTCACGAGCCGGCCCGTCCGGCTCGTGAGAACGAGTCGGACCGTTGCCAAATGGTCTTGTGACCATTTGGCATCAAACGGTCACAAGACCATTTGGCCTTAAATTCTTTATTTATTTTCTTTTTTTTAACCTATAAATATACGCATTTTTTCTTGATTTGGATCACTAACCAATCTCGATTCTCCCAAGTCTCAATTGCAATTTGCAAATCTTCTACTTCTAGTTATATTCTAATTTGTAGTGCTATAATATTTCATTTTTATATACAATATTGTATCAAATTCCATATTTCATTTTCATCTCCAATTCCAAATTTCCAAATTCATTATTTCTATCGGCACACTCACAATCTCATGGTAATTCTTCTAACCAATTTGTTGATGAATTTTCTAGTCTCAACGATATTCCAATTCCCAACAATTTGGCGGATTTGAAAAATGAGATCGAAGATATAGATACTAGAACTCCTCTTAATTTATATGGAATTGTTGATGAAGATGTTACTGTTACATATGGATCCGGCTCCGCTAGTACGACGGCAGGTTCCAGCAGAAATCCAAAAAGGACAAAAAAATCGAACTGCTGGAATTTCTTCGATTTGATTCAAACAACAACCAAAGGCGCTGATGGGAATCTAGTATTTAAAGCACAATGTAAAACTTGCGGAGGACTTTTCTCTTGGAAGAAGGGTGGGGGCACAACACACCTCAACCAACAGTGTAAAGCATGTCGAAAATCGGGCTCGGTTGAAGCAAACCAATCAACTCTACAGTTTGGTCAATCGAGTCTAACCAATTGGGACTTCAACCAAGAACTAGCACGTCGAGAAGGGATGGTCATATTCGTATCGAATGGTGAGTTCCCACTTTCAATTGTAGAAAGTTCACAATTCACGGAATTCATTCAAAAGTATCTTCAACCCAAGTACCAACGCGTTTCTAGAAATATTTTACGAGCTGATTGCATTAATAAATATTTCAAGAGAAAACAAAATTTTATAGATGCTTTAAATAAATATTATATTAACTTATCATTTACTTCGGACTTGTGGACTTGCAATAATTATAGAGGTTACGTAGCTGTTACTTGTCATTACATTGATGATACTTGGTTAATGAACAAAAGAATTATGACATTTAAAGTTATTGATTACCCACATAATGCAACAAATTTGATGGAGACTCAATTATGACATTTGATAGTAAAGTTAGTACTTTTACACTAGATAATGCTTCTATTAATAAAGCGGTGATTGATAGATTAGCCAACCACATGAATCCTGAATTTGATGGAGACTCGTTTCATGTTCGTTGTGTGTGTTACATTTTTAATTTAATAGTTCAAGATGGTCTTAAGCATCTAGAAAATCAATTGAAAAAAATTAGGTGTGCTTGTAATTTCATTATAATAGCACCTTCTAGAAAACAAGTTTTTGATGATTGAACATTATCAAGGTTACGAGAATTTAATATGTGAATATTACAACGGTGGCATTCAAGTGGCCCAAGTTTTGATTTGGGAGCTGATGATTGTGAACTTGTTTTTCATGTTAAAATTTTTTTGAAACCCTTTTACGATGCTACAAACGAATTATCTGGTGTTTATTATCCCACTAGTCCTTTAGTGTTGAATCATTTTTATTACATTGCTAATAATTTTAACAAGTACAAAACATTTCCTATTTTTAAGCAAATCATTTCAGCAATGGAGACTAAGTTTAGAAAATATTGGGAAAATGTACTCACTTTATTTCCATTAGCAATGATTATAGATCCTATAATAAATTTAGAGGAAACTAAACACATCATAAATGCAATATCAAAAAAAAATAACTTTTGGGACTCCCTTCACATGTACAGATTCAGAAAAATGTTTATGTCAAATGTAAGAGCTCAATGCCGCAAAGTCAGGAAAAAATGTTAGAAGAGCTACTCCCACCAGTAATGTGATACAAAATGAAGACAACGATTTACTTTCCTACCTAATGACTATGAATGGAACTTCTAGTACACATGCCAGTGGTTCTAGTTCTTCTAGTACATATAATAGATCAGATGAAATTCCAAGCGAGTTAACTATGTGTTTTTCACAGGACCTTCTTAGCATTTAGACGAGGATGAAAGAAATAATTTTGACATTCTTAAGTATTGGTGACTAAACGAGCGTCAATACCCAGTTGTTTTTATGATTGCACGAGATCTACTAGCACCTCATGTATCAACTGTAGCATCGGAAGCTGCTTTTAGTGCAGGTGGAAGAGTGTTATCTGAATATAGGTCAAGACTTAAAGAAGACATACTGGAAGCCTTAATGTGCTTGAAGGATTGGTAGTTTGAGAAGAAAATGTTGCAAAACAGGATAAGTGAAATTCTGGCAGAGTAATTCAGAGAACAATCGTATTGATGAGTAAAATATTTTGTATTATTAATTATTATCCTTAGAATTATACTATAAATAATATATGCATTTTTCTTTTTCTGTATTTTTAATTCTTTTTTTCAAATAAAAAAATTGTACACGTAATATTTTATTCCTATACAATTTTAACTCTGCCTACGAGAAATTAAATGTAGCTGGTCCCAAACCCGAATTAAAGAAGGAGGGTTTATTTAAGTTTTTATTTTTAATTTTTCCAGTTGTAACCAGTTTGAAAAAAAAAATGAGCTGGCTCGTACAAATGAGCCCATGAATCGGACTTGGGCCGGCTTCATGGGAAACGAGCCGGCTCGGCCAATTTGACATCCCTACTCTTGACCTGTTCATTTTTTGGATGGCCTATTTTACTTGTCCTATCCCTTCCATTTGTTTAAGCCCTAGACCTATATTTATGATTCTTATTGTTCGTAGAAATCGTGTGGCAAATTGAGAGAAATTGAGGCAATCGCTTCTTGACATTTTTCTTTTTGCGAGATAAAGTCGTGTCTTCTACTCTCCTTCCTCTTTGTGAGTGTCACTATCTTCTTCCCTTTTTGGTTACGCAATTGGGAAACCTAAGTGAATCTTGTGTGAATTCAACCAAATTTTGTGGTGTTTGATTGTGATTACAGATAACAAGTTCAGGGTTTCTAATAGGTGGGCCAGAATTAAACCCGGGCCTTACTCAAATCAAAGATACTAGTGATCAATTCTACGACAGATACAATTTCCCAACATGTTATGTCACCATGTTAATGAGGGCCATATATGGTGTATATGATGTAGAACTCAATAGAGCCTATGATCTTTCTAGTTACAAGAAGATATAATCGACTAAATCTCTGTTTGATAGTGATTTTAATCTAAGTCAAAGTAAATGATTAATTTAAACCACATATTTTATGGGACCCACAACTTTTCAACTATATATTTCATTAACTTTTATCAAAAATCTTCTAAAAATCTGATTTAATATCTACCAGATAGGGACTAAGTCTTCTTTTGTGGAGGCCCAAATGATAATGCGTAGTTATGATCATATAGTTTGAAGGAGGATTGATAACCTCTAATTTTTTTAGTATGAGTAAATTGGATGGACTAGTGGCGGATCGAGGATTTCCAACTAGATCGAGCTGAACTTCAAAAAGTGTAATGTAACAAAAGTTTTATGTATTACAAAAATAGTAGTTATATTGTAATATTCAACGAAATCGACGGTTTCATAGCATAAAAATTCAACTATAATATATTCTACATCTATTTTCTTAACTAAACATCATTCGATGTGGATCGACAAACAATCTGCAAGAAAATCGTCCTCCATTTTGTTACGAATAGCTGTCTTTACATGTTTCATTACTGAAAATGATCGCTCAACGGTGGCAATAGAAACTGGTAATGTCAAAATAAGATGAATTTTGACCTTTCGCTCTTGGTCAACTCTTTTCTTAACTCAACTAGAGAGGATACCTGAAATTGAGGATCTTGTATCACATCATGCTAAAAATGTATCAACTCATATTGCAAAGCAATGACGTCTTGATCTATGGAATCACTAGGATAGAAAGTCTTTGCAAGTTTGCATATATCATCGTTGTTAAATGATTCAAAAGAATTTTTAGGATCCAAAGCCACACTCAAAGAAAGGAGTTCTAATGATGTGTCATTAAACCTCTTATTTAACTCTATCAGAATGTAATCAATTTGCTTCATTGAAAACATCAAAGTGGTAATGATGCTCAATAGTAATTTGCTCACAAAAGCAAACAATCTTATATAAACAATCCAGGTCCGGCACATCAATGTCATTTCTCGTGTAAAAAGCTTTCACTTCGAAAAGTAGTTTTTCCCAACTGCTTTCTCTCAATTGTTGAAGAATGGTCTTAGTATGTTTGACAAATCTAATTGCACACAAAATGTTAAGAGATTTTGTTTGAATGGCCTGACAAAGAACCTAAGTAATTTGGAAGATCGTATTTATCAAATACAAGATGAACAAGAATACAAAGTTTACCATATTTCTGTAAGTTCCACGAACTTCGAACTTGGACCTTGCATTTGGAGAATGTTCTATAAGGTATTCAAGTACTTTGCAAGTTGCAACATACATTTCTATCAAAGCTCTTTATAGATTTGTAATGAGAGCTCCAATGAGTAGCTCATGATCGCTACAGATTACCCATTTGATTTAACCTACATCAAGACTCACGCTCTCTCGCATTTAACATATTTTGAATTTCAGTTCTATGAGAAGCTTTCAACTTAGTAATACACTTAGGAGAAGAAGTGATAATATTGACAACATTATCCAAATGAGAGAAGAATTCCCAAATAATATTTACGTCCTTAGCCGCAGCAACCAAAGTCAATTATAATCGATGAGCAAGAGAATGGATATAGTATGCTTACGAACAATCTCTAAGAAATAAGGCTTGAAGTTCATTCCATGTACCACGCATGTTGTTAGCACCGTCGTATCCTTAGCCTCTTAACTTTTGAACTTGTAGGTCATGAAGGACAAGAACATCATCTATTTCCTTCTTCAAATTTGATGAAGTTGTGTCACTAACACTTTTGATTTACAAGAAATGTTCTTTTAGATCTCCATCATCATCTACAAACCTCAAAATAATAACCATTTTATTTCGATCAAATACATCCTTCGCTTCATCAACAAGATTACAAAAACATCCAATTGATAGATATTTTCATCTTATCCCATCCTGTAAATTAGTAGGATACTCACATATCTTCTTTCTCTTTCCGGGATCCCTTTCAATAGAATCAGATGATTGTAAAATTGGACTGGGAATTGATTGGTTTTCATTTTGTGGAGTGAAAGTTTAAGGCTTTTACATAGTCGGAATCGAAATTGCTTCACTAGATTGTTGTCTCTCGGCGTGACTTGAAGTGCTATCACTCGGTTGACGATCCTCCTTTTGAAGAATGAGGATATCAATTTTGCTTTCTTTCCAGATTGTTGTTGTTCCATTTTTTCGTTCTAAGTTGCACTAGAGTTAATAAATACTCAATTCAAAGTCTCCAAATCAAATAACATTATAATTTGTAACTCACATCACAATATCACAGTCACATTCAAAAAGTCAAATCTCGAAATCACATTTTCACTAACCTCGCAAATGTCTAATCCAATCTCAATTCTCAAGAGTTAAGTCTCATTCTCAACGCATATCAAGCAACTCGGTAAGGCAGGGCAGCAAATTGTGCAAAATGCAAAATCTAAATGCTAATCTGTGATGTTAAATTGTTAATGTTATTATTTATTAAAGTTAAAGCTTAAAGGGATATTAAACTACACAAATTTAAATTTAATTAAGCTAAATAAACCTGAAAACGAAAATTGATAATCAAAAAACTAATCAAACTGGACTTGGAGAAAAGTTTAAATAAATATATTTACCAAATATTAGTCCTGCTGCCAAGCACTCACCAGCAAGCCGGAGCGGTGGAGCTCGCAGACGTAGAAGCCTAAAGAGAAGTCTACTGTGTGCTACTGCTGCAGAACAGTAGAATCCAACACAGCAGCAAGGTCTGGATGTTTGGACCCGAGTCATCTCAATATGTAGCACGGGAGAAGACGACGGATCAGACAAGCAGCAGCAACTAGGGTTTGCAAGTGGTGTTTTTGAGTTAGGGGAGAGATCGGAGAGAGACAGAAATTGGAGTCTTGGACTAAATTGGAGTCTGAAGAGTAGGGATGTCAAATGGGCTGGACAGTTAGGGAGTTCGTGAGTTCGGCTTGGTTTGGCTCGTTAAAAATTTGGTTCGGCTCGTTAAAAAATGGACTTGGGCTTGGACCGGACAAAAAATTTGGGTATTGGACAATTCGGGTTCGGCTCATGAAATTCGTGGACCAGTTCGTGGACTAGTCTAACGGACAGCCAAATGAGCCCAAAATGGGCCCGCCCATTTCAACTGGTGATAACGAGCCAAAGTTCGTGAGAGGTACGTTCTCACGAGTGGGACAGGCCGGCTCCGAACGAGTCAGACCGTTGCCAAACGGTCACAAGACAGTTTGGCCATAAATTTTTTATTTTTTTTAAGCCTATAAATATACCCAATTTTTTTGATTTGGATCACAAACCAATCTCAATTCTCTCAAGTCTCAACTCTCAAATCCCAATTGCAATTTACAAATCTTCTACTTCTAGTTATATTCTAATTTGTAGTGCTATAATATTTCGTTTTCATATACAATATTGTATCAAATTCCATATTTCATTTTCATCTCCAATTCCAAATTTCCAAATCCATTATTACTAATGGCACACTCACAATCTCATGGTTATTCTTCTAGCCAATTTTTTGATGAATTTTCCAGTCTCAACGATATTCCAATTCCCGATAATTTGGCAGATTTGGAAAATGAGATCGAAGATATAGCTACTAGAACTCCTCTTAATTTAGATGACATTGTTGATAAAGATGTCGCTGTTACATATGGATCAGGCTCTGCTAGCACGACTGCAGGCTCCAGCAGAAATCCAAAAAGGACGAAAAAATCGAACTACTAGAATTTCTTAGATTTGATTCAAACAACGGTCAAAGACGCTGATGGGAATCCAGTATTTAAAGCACAATGTAAAACTTGTGGAGAACTTTTCTCTTGGAAGAAAGGTAGGGGTACAACACACCTCAACCGAAACTGTAAAGCGTGTCGAAAATCGGGCTCAATTGAAGCAAACGAATTAACTCTATAGTTTGGTCAACCGAGTCTAACCAATTGGGTCTTCAACCAAGAACTAGCGCGTTGAGAAGGGATAGTCATGTTCGTATCGAGTGGTGAGTTCCTGCTTTCAATTGTAGAAAACTCACAATTCACGGAATTCATTCAAATGTATCTCCAACCAAGTACAAACTCGTTTCTAGAAATACTTTACGAGCTGATTGCATTAATAAATATTTTGAGAGAATTTTTTTTTTATTTTTATAGATGCTTTAAATAAATATTAGGGTGTGTTTGATTGGTTGAGTGGAAAAAAAAAAGAAATTTTTTTTTTTATCCATGGAAAATATTTTCCCATCAAACCCACGGGAATTTATTTTCCTTGTTTTCAAGGAAAAACTTAACTTTTTTCACTTAGGTGAAAAAATATTTTCCTTTTCTACCCACCTATCAAACACACTCTTATGGTAACTTATCATTTACTTTTGGCTTGTAGACGGCAATAATCATAGAGGTTACGTAATTGTTACTTGTCATTACATTGATGATACTTGGTTAATGAACAAAAGAATTATGACATTTAAAGTTATTGATTGCCCACATAATGTAACAAATATTTTCAATGTACTACTTGAAATTCTTAGAGAATTTAACTGTGATAGTAAAACTCGTAATTTTACACTAGATAATATTTCTTTTAATAAAGCGGTGATTGATAGATTAGCTAACCACATGAATCCTGAATTTGATGAGTCTTGTTTCATGTTCATTGTGTGTGTCACATTTTTAATTTAATAGTTCAAGATGGTCTTAAGCATATAGAAAATCAATTGAAAAAAATTAGGTGTGCTTGCAATTTCATTATTATAGCACCTTCTAGAAAACAAGTTTTTGATGCACATTGTGCAGAAATTGGTATGCCAGTACGATCATTTGTTACAGATGTAGGACATAGATGAAACTCAACTTATTTAATGATTGAACATTGTCAAGGTTACGAGAATTTAATATGTGAATATTACAACGGTGGCATTCAAATGGCCCAAGTTTTGATTTGGGGGCTGATGATTGGGAACTTGTTTTTCACGTTAAAACTTTTTTGAAACCCTTTTACGATACTACAAACGAATTATCTGGTGTTTATTATCCCACTAGTCCTTTAGTGTTGAAGCTTTTTTATTGCATTGCTAATAATTTTAATAAGTACAAAACATTTCCTATTTTTAAGAAAATCATTTATTGGGAGAATGTACTCACTTTATTTCCATTATCAACGATTATGGACCCTAGAATAAATTTAGAGAGAACTAAACACACCATAAATTCAATATCAAAAAAATTAACTTTTGGAACTCCCTTGACATGTACAGATTTAGAAAAATGTTTATATCAAATGTATGAACTTAATGCCGAAAATTTAGGCAAAAATGTTGGAAGAACTGCTCCCACTAGTAATGTGATACAAAATGAAGACAGCGATTTACTTTCCTACCTCATGACTATGAAGGGAACTTCTAGTACACATGCCAGTGGTTCTAGTTCTTCTAGTACATATGATAGTTCAGATGAAATTCCAAGCGAGTTGACTACATATTTTTCACATGACCTTCTTAGCATGTTAGACGAGGACGAGAGAAATAACTTTGACATTCTTAAGTAGTGGAGACTAAACGAGCGTCAATACCCAGTTATTTCTATGATTGCATGAGATCTACTAGCATCTCCGTTATCAACTGTAGCATCGGAGGCTGCTTTTAGTGTAGGTGGAAGAGTGTTATCTGAATATAGGTCAAGACTTAAAGAAGACATACTTGAGGCATTAATGTGCTTGAAGGATTAACAGTTTACGGAGAAAATGTTACAAAACAAGATAAGTGAAATTCTGGCAAAGGAATTCAGAAACAATCGTATTGGTGAGTAAATTATTTTGTATAATTAATTATTATCCTTACAATTATGTTATAAATAATATATGCATTTTTCTTTTTCTGTATTTTTAATTCTTTCTTTAAATAAAAAAATTGTACACGTAACATTTTGTTCGTATACAATTTTAACTTCGCCTACGAGAAATAAAATGTAGTCGGTCCCGAGCCCGGATTAAAGGAGGATGGTTTATTTAAGTTTTTATATTTTCAATTATTCCAGTCGTTGACCGTTTGGGAAAAAAAAAACGAGCCGGTCCACTAGCCGAACTTGTGCCGGCTTCGTGGGAAACGAGCTGGCTCGGCCCGGCTCGTTTCCACACGAGCCGGCCCATTTGCCATCTTGTGGGCTCGGTGGAGCCATGGTCAAACGGGCCAAGCCGGCCCGGTTCATCCCGTTTGATATCCCTACTGAAGAGGAGAGTGGTCGTGTAGAGCTGGGTTAGATTTTGAGATGGGCTGTTGAATTTTTGACCGAGCTCAATCATAATTTTTTTATTATTTTTTTTATTGGATCTCGACTTCAGCAGTACTAAGCTCCCAGTACTGCCCTATAGTAAATCTGCCCATGGGATGGACAAAAACCATTAAACATTTTCTTATTATCTTAACTATATGTTTAATCTCCAGTACCAAGTATATCTTAAAAATATCAATGAAGCTCCATTTTGTTAACATTATTGCACTTTATTTTGTAATGAATAATCTATTTAAAATCATTAATTTTCCATGTAGACCACTAGTTTCTCTCTTATTTTAATGGCATTATTCCAAGTCAAGTCAATATAATTTCATTTTAGTCGAGTGGCATCACATGTTATTATACAATCAGTAAAGCCCGACTATACAAAGAAATAAAATAAAATAATTACACTAATACTAAATTTAATAAACTTAACCCAAATGAAATAATAATAATAATAATAATAATAATAAGGTCCAACATTGCATTAGTGGTTCTCAACTCATGAATAATGAAGTGATCGCAAGAATAATACAAATACAAATACACTTACTTTTCCTTCAATTGCACGTGACTAGCACGTATTTCTTTTGAATGTTTGTTGCTCCCAACTACTAGTGGAAACTTTAACAAACCCACATAACATGCAAATGTGTGTCCCAAACAAAAAGGTTAATTGTACAATAAAAACTGGTCGGTTTATGGTGTACTACCAAGAGAAGCTTCCTTGGGCCATGTTTGGTATGGGGAAAAGTAGGTAAAAGGACAAGGATGAAATTGAAAGCAGTGTTCTAAAATGCGTAATGCGTTGCGATGCGTCGAGGTCGAGAATCAAGAATCACAAGTTTAGGCGTGTCAATGCAATGCGTTTTGTATTTTTAATATTATTTTAATTATTTTAAGACATTAAATATATTTTTATATAAAAAAAATAGATTTTTTACCAAAAAAAAAAAAAAGAACCGCATTAGGCGGCGCCTAGGCGGGATTAGGCGCGCCTAGGCGGTCAAAAAAAATCGTTGACTGCATTTTTTCGCGCATACCACTTATTCGCCGCGTTTTGGTCACGCATCGCGCCTAGGCAGCGCATTTTCGCGCATTTTAGAACACTGATTGAAAGTAGGCGTAGACATTTATTTGTCCTATTTCATTATTGATGGAACCGAAAAAATTAATAGGGGTGTGGAACCCACAATGCAGGGGCCCCACCATTGTTTCTATATCGGCACCTTATAATGCCAGACGTCTGGCAGGAGAAAGAATCCGTTGAAAAAATTTCGATTCGATTTGATTTCATTCAATTTTAAGAATCGAACAGTTTCAGTTTTGATTATTTTTCGATTTTTGTTCAGTTCATATTAGAAAACTTGAATTGATGCAAATGTTTAAATGTGTGCAAAAATTAAAGTTAAATGAAAAAAAAAATATTGCACCTAAAAATAATTTCAAAGCTTTAATTTACTAAAACGTTTTCCTTGATCATAGAGATCTGTAAATACATGATTTCCTATATTTTTATATGTTTATCACAATAAAAAAAAGTTTAACAAGAATTCATCAGATGAATTGTTCAACCTCTTGGTAAAAAACAAAAATTCATTGAACATAAACAAACCAAGACATTGGACATCATTTGGAATGGGATAACAAATATATTTTTATCGATTCTACTTTCGGTTTTGATTTTGAGAACCAATTAGCTTCAATTTTCTTAAATCGATTTCAGTTAAAAAATTGTAAAATCGAACGATTTCAACTTTTTCGATTCGATTCGATTTTGATTTGGTCGGCTAGGTTCCAACTTCTTTTCATCCCTAATTGGAAGTTAGAAAGCGATTTTTTTTTTTTTTTCCTTTTTTGGTTTTTGTGGTCTTTAAATATTTCTTGCCTTGGTTTATTTTCAGCTCCCAATGGCCAATATTAGTCAGCAAAAGCTTAGTTAACGTATTTTCTGCCAGGGAGAGAAAAACGTGAGTCATTTACTCCATATTTTGGTCACATTTTCTATAACACCATGTTTTGTTTAACTCATTTTCAACTATACATTCTTCAAATAAAATAATTTTACACGTAAACAAATTTATTAAAATTGTGATAATTTGTAGTCGTATAATTAAAATGTCCAATAATGACAATTTATCCAACTGGATTTGGATCAGGGGCGGACCCACAGTGGGGCCCGCTGGGGCACGTGCCCAAGTAGAAATCTGACACATAATATATATTTTTTTTTAATAAAAAATAAACCCAAAATCGCATGCTGGGTTCCTCTTTCAAACGTAAACCAACTACAGACGCAAGCGGCAATTGGCAGCAAACCTACAGACAAGACAGAAGTCTGAACTTTGAACCACATCCCTTCTTGGCTTCTTCATGATACCACCGCTGCGCTGCCTGCGCACCATCCACCAAGCAGGCAAGCACCTTCAACGTCACCGTCCACCGGCCAACCAGTCGTCGGAGCAGGAGAACAGAAGAGAAGACTACGGGCTATAGCTTTCACTTTCCAAAAAAATAAGTTGTCTTCTTTCCAAAATCTGTAACCAGCGCCAGACAGCATTCCAGTTCCAGATTCCAGCCATACCGATCATCCCCGCCAGGCGCCAGCCACTGCTCCGGTTCCGGTGGTCCACGTACGGCCAAGAGGGTTGCAGTGCACTGCCTACCTTGCACGGCTCCGCACTACCGCAGCACCGCTTCACCAGGCACGCCGCACCAGTCCAGCGGCGGCACACAGCAGCAGCAAATTGCAGTAGCACTGACTGCGACTGGAGTGGAGTCTGGACAGTGTGGTCTGTGGACACTGGTGTCTCGTGTCGTCCGGTTAGTATCGCACTCTTTCACATGAAACTACTCTTAAGCGTTCTGGTGATACACGTTGGGGCTCTCACTACAATTGTTTAATTAACTTGATTGTCATGTTTGCATCCACAGTTGAAATTGTTGAGATGATTGCTACTGATTCTACAAGTACAAGAACAAGAGGTGAGGCATGTATTTTATTGGAGTTGATGTTCAAATTTGATTTTGCATTTAATCTACATCTTATGAAAAAGATCTTGGGCATTTCAAATGAATTGTCAAAAGCATTACAAAGAAAAGATCAAGATATTGTCAATGCCATAAGATTGGTAAAATTATGTAAAATGCAGCTCCAAACGATGAGAGATGATGGATGGGATTCTTTTTCTGGGATAGTCTGTTCATTCTGTGAAGCTCATGGCATCAATATTCCCATTATGGATAATATGTTCATAGCTGTGGGCCGTTCAAGGCGTGACACAGTGACAAATTTGCATCACTTCCGTGTGAAAATGTTTTATGCCATCATTGATATGCAACTTCAAGAGCTGAATGATCGTTTTTCTGAAGTAAATAGTGACCTACTTCTTTGTGTTGCATGTTTGTCTCCAAATAATTCATTTGTTGCTTTTGAGAAGAACAAATTGCTTCAACTATGTGAGTATTATCCGATAGAATTTAACGCTACAGATATTCTGGAACTTGATGATCAACTTGATACATATATTCTTGACATGCGCACTGATGAAGATTTTGGAGGATTACATGGTCTTGGTGATCTTGCAAAGAAGTTGGTTGAAAAAATAAACATGAAGTGCATCCATTAGTGTACAAGCTTGTGACATTGAGTTTAATTCTTCCCGTGGCTACTGCTACAGTCGAGAGATCATTTTCTGCAATGACGTATGTCAAGAATCGTTTGCGTAATCGCCTTGGAGATCAGTTGTTGAATGATAGTTTAATTGCATATATAGAGAACAATTGTAATAAAATTTCAAGTACTTTTTCGGGGGCAACCTCCGTAAAGACCATCGGCGAAAACACAGATCCATTTGTGCCCCAGTAGTATAAAAAGTCTGCGTCCGCCACTGATTTGGATCCTTTTTTCTTAATATGATGGTTAACGTTACTTGTAATTTTATTTTATGTAAACAAAATGCGGCACAGTCCTTCATTAGTTTCTAACTTTTGAAGGACAATGAAATATTGGTACTACTTAGAAGGAAAATAAAGAGTTATAATGTAAATAAGAATATGACAAAGATCTCGTAGTAGCTCGGTCGTGAGTGAAAGATATATGCTCATATATATAAAATTCCTTCATCAAGAATTAATTAGAAACCAATAGGTATATATTACACAGTATATATACATCAAGGAATATTCTAGAAAAAGTGATCCTATCTATACACGTAGTGAGATGAAGGAAGATTTGTGATGCAAGGAGGAGTGTGCAGAGAAAAAGAATCTATTGTACACAATCTGCAGAAATCTGTTGTATCTAACTGAAGAGATGAAGGTCACGTGAGTTTCACATGCAGCAATTTAAATAAAATGTAAACTTGCTTTTGTATTAGAAACGTAATCCAGCTGGTTCACTTTTGATTGCAATTGATTCCCGCCTTATCCATCTTCATCTTCAGTTCTAATTTTCCCCTTCAAGCTGGATGGCACCTCGGTGACTCCCAACTTGGACTTTAGCATCTCGAATCTGGAGTGACTCTAAGCTCGATCTTCTAACAACATGTTGCTTCTTTGAACACCAAGCAATCAACGTATCTCCGAAATAAATACAATATGCTACAGTAGACCTTCTATCATTAGGGCAAGAAGCCCAGTCAGCATCTGAATACCCATGTAGCACTAGTCTCTCACTGTGTTTGATCCAGAGGCCTTGACTGAGTGTTCCCTTTAGATAATTTGAGAATTCGCTTAAGAGCCTTCTAGTGTTCTGAAGTAGGACTTTGTAAAAACTGATTCAGTTTGTTGATTGAAAATGCTAGATTTGGTCTTGTGAGTGATAGATATTGGAGACCACCAACTGCACTTCTGTACATTTTCACATCATTTAATGGCTCTCCTGCTTCCTTAGATAGTGTCTTTCCTACTGCACTAGGAGTTGGACAAGACTTCAGATTTAGAGCATTGTACTTCTGCAGTACTTCTTTGATATATTTTGTGTGAGTAAGATGCAATCTTGCATTATGTTTGGTGACTTCAATTCCCAGAAAACTATGTAGCTATCCAAGATCCTTTAGGGCAAACTTTTGATGCAATTCTGATATCAACCTTTGTAGGATTTTCTTGCTGTTTCATGTGATGATGATGTCATCCATATAGATTAGGACATAACATCCTTCTCTGTTCTGTAATAAAAAAGGGAGATATCATCTTTTGATTGTGTGAAGTTCCATCTTAGCAGTGTTCCTTTTAGCTTATCAAAGCACACTCTAGGTTCCTGCTTAAGGCCATACAAAGCTTTCTTCAGTTTACAGACATGAGAGGGTTCAGTTTTGCTAATAAAGCCTTCAGGATGCTCTATGAATACTGATTCCTCCAATTTACCATTTAAAAAGGCATTATTTATGTCTATTTGCCTTATGCTCTATTCTTTAGATAATGCTAGTGTCAGGATTATCCTCAGGGTGGATGTTTTAATCACTGGACTAAAGGTTCAAAGTAATCCACCCTAGGTGTCTGGTGAAACCCTTTTTCCACAAGTCTCGCTTTGTGTCTTTGTATTGACCATCTTGAATCCTTTTCTATTTGAACACCCATCTGCTACCCAAAATGTTGTAATTTTCTGAGGGTGGTACTAGTACCCATGTTTCATTATCCATTAGTGCCTTATATTATTCCAACATTGCATTCTTCTAGTTGCTATTTTTTAAGGCTTCAAACACACTTTCTTGTTCACTTTCCTCATCTGTCATTTGAATGGACATAGTCATGGGTTTGAAAATTCCAGATTTAGCTCTAGTCACCATAGGGTGTTCAATTGTACCCTTTTGATTAGCAGCTTATGACTCTCCATTATTTCCACATACTTGATTTCCTTCTGATGTCTCTGCTCACCTTGAATGATCTGTTGGTTCTGAGTAACTTCCACTTGTTCTTTCAATAGGTGATGATGGATCATCAATTAGACCAACAGATGTATCAGTAGGACACAATGTAGTGTTTGGATTTAGGAAAGGAAGTAGATTACAGTGAAGAGTGACTTGTTGTTCAAAGGATTTATTTTTTGTCAGAAGACCATTTTCAAAAGGAAATTCAAGCTCATTAAAAATAACATGTCTGGATATGTACACTCTTCCTTGTGTGTTTAAACACTTGTAGCCTTTATGGGATGTACAATACCCAAGTAAGACATATTTTACAGAATGATAGCTAAATTTATGAGCTTTGTAAGGTCTCAAGCATGGATAGCATGCACAGCCAAAGGTCTTTAGAGATTTGTAGTCAATGGTTTGATTGTACAGTTTGCTAAATGGTGAGTTCATGTCTAAAATTGGTGTAGGTGTTCGGTTTATCAGGTAGGCAGGGGTTTGAAAGGCTTCCCACCAATATTATTTGAGAGGCATTTTAGCTTGTGCTAGGAGAGTGAGTCCTATTTCGGTCATGTGTCTATGTTTTTTCTCTACTCTTCCATTCTGGATTGAAGTATAAGGGCAAGAACGTTTGAATTCTATGCCTGATTGAGAAGTAAATGCTGTGAAGTTCCTATAGTCTCCTCCCCAATTACATTGTAGAGTCTTGATTTTCCTTCCTAGTTTATTTTCAACTAGGCTGCGTTTGATAGCGAGGGTGAAATTTGGTGAAAAAATGAATTTCGGGAAATTGAATTCCTCGGAAAGTTTAATGTTTGTGATTGGTTTAATTTTCTAGGTGGAAAAAATTGAGAATTTTCCAACTTTTGTTGTTTGTTTGACATTATTTTTCATGGAAAATAATGTAAAATTTAGCTATTTTAATTAAAATAATTATTTTTTCCACATTTGTACTTGATAATAATAATGTTAATTTTTGAAGAAAAAAAATCAATTAACAACAATAAAAAGGATCAAACGTGATGAAAATGGTAAAAGATTTTTCATGAAAAATAAAACCTTCTCTCTTTCTTGGAAAACGAATTCCTTCAAATCAAGGAAAATACCTTATTTCTAAACAAGTTGGAAAACGAATTTCATGGGAAATTTAGGCAATCAAACAGTGCAAAAGTTGGAAAATTACCTGGAAAATTCATTTTCCATGGAAGTCTTCGGCAAATCAAACACATCAAATTGAATAAATAATTTTAAGGCTTCAGATTTGTGCTTCATAGGATAGATCCAGACATACCTGCTGAAATCATCAACAAAGGCTATATAGTATTTGTATTGTGAGGTTGATTCTAATGGTGCAGGCCCCCAAACACTGGTGGTGTGTTCAACTAATACAATCCTTGTCTAAGCTTCCCTTCCAGCACCAGGTTCTTTGTGTAATTAACAAAAGCTTTCCCAAGATTAACATTTCCAAATTCGTACTTCGTTGCCTCAATATGTTCTACCTTGCTCTCATATGTCATGAGAGTTGCTTCAGGTTCATCCCAATATATATTTTCTCTATTGTTGATCTATACTACAATAGCAGCGTAGTCTTCATCTAGCCCTGCCAGAACTTGATTGATCAAGTCAGACAGTTGGATCGATTTCCTAGATACCTCCAAATTGTCAGCTATATTCTTCATCTTGCTGAGGTACTGATCAATGCTTAAGTTCCCTTTCCTCATTTTAAAACTATAAAACGTGCCGCTGCGATCTCACTCATTTTTAATTTAAAATCGCGACGTATTCGTCTAGCCGAGTTGAGAAATATCAAGTCCATTCGATTTTAAATAAATTTCGAATTTCTAAATTTTATTATTTTATTTAAGTTATTCTTTTCAAAATCGTTTTAAATTTCAAATTACGTGAAGCTCATTTTATCATATCCATTTTCCTACTCAGTTGATTCACGCGTACGATTTTCCTCGAATTTCGTGTATTGCTTGTCAAGATTTCCATACTACCAACTACATCAATCACATACTTCCACCCACTCCATTATGCATCACCAACTCCCCCAACTCACACCTCAACATTATTAGGCTCCCTCTCTCTGCACAAACGCAACTCTGATCAACGGTAAGAATTTCCTTCATCCTTGGCCAACATTATTCACAACATACTCACACTTTTCCAATCAGTCCTTCACCAGTCAAGCCATCACCACCTCCACAAAACGCGCCGCCACCACCACCACACGCAGGCAACAACCACCATGGCCAACCACCATTATCAAACCACCATCACCGCCTCAACCAACACCACCACAGTCTCCTCTATACCCTAGTTGAATCATCATCATCACCACCACCATGGCCATTGAAAACACCTTGTATCACCAACCGAACCAACCACCAAAATGCACCAAAAATCCACAACCACAGTTTGGACCACCTCCCCCATCGAGCACAACCGCCTCAACCCAGCTCAAATCTCAACCAAATCAAAACCCAAATCAACCCAAAACCAAGAATAAGACTTAACCCAAGCACCTACCTCTACCGTCGAACCATTTTCTAGCCGGACTTTCGCCGGTGAAGCTCCAAAATTTCCCCAGGTTCCGAACTCTAAGCCTCGGTTTAACCCAAAATCCACCTCAACTAGTTTTCTTTTCACCACCCCACACCCACGCCACTCGCCGCCCCTCAATTGCGGCGTTATGCCGGTAGATAGTCGGTTGTGGCACAGGTGTCGCTCGCACGCCCTTCTCTCTCTCTCGCTTCTCTGAAAATGAAATGGGAAGAGAGGAATGGTTTTGTTTTTAATAATTTTGATTTTCGAAAATTGCAACTTAGTCCCCCAAGTTTTTAAAGTTATGTATTCTAGTCCTTATAGTTTTAAACTTATCATTTCAGCCCTTAAGTTTTAAATAATTTTAATCAGTGCTTTAATTTTAAAGAATAAATTATTTAAATCCCTACAATTTAATATCCATTTTGAGCTTCAACCCAAGTTTTTGAAAATTTACATTTTAGTCCCTTAAGTTTAAAGTATTCATTTTAGTCCCCTAACTTTCAAATCATCAATTTCAGTCCCCAAATTGTAATTTATCATTTTTAATCTATAAATTTCAAAGACTAATTTAACTTATTTTTCTAATTGGCTAGACGAGGTGTATGGAGATTTAAAGGATTGAAGTCATTTCCCGCTCGATTTTGCACACGTTGAAATTAAGGTAGACTCGCTCCTATTAATTGATTTAAATTATGATTTCATGTGAATGTGTATGTTATGTGACTTATGTGAAAGTCATTTTTATGAAAAGAGACGAGAATATATTTATTTGGGAATATTTATGTTGTTATACTTGTCATAATTTATAAACTTTTATGCATGAGAAAGAAAGAAGAAAATGTCTTGCAAGATAAATGATAATGTTATGCATAACTTATGTACCTTATGTGCACTAGAAGAAAAAACAACTCATATCATATGATTTTAAAGAGCTTATGATTTTTCAAAGAGAAGCCATGTGCTTTAATGCACGAGAAGAGCAATCCACACCCTAAGATTTCTAAAGAGCCTGCATTTATGTGTTCAATTATAATGTAGATTAATTAATTGGCGATGAGTCTACTGAGTATTTATATGAAATGCTCATGTCTATTTTAACAATATTTGTAGATTTCGGAGAGGGTGGCAAATGATGGATAATTGCGACAATAGTCGTTAAATAATTGAGAATCTTATTTTGATGATCCATATTTCAAAACTTTGATTATTTTTGAGATTTTCAATTATTTGAGAAATTATGATATTGTCGATTGTTTTGTATTATTGATGGATCGATTCGTCATTTTGAATTATTTCATAAACGTTTTCAAGTTTTATCGATCATTACAGTATATTTAATGTTGACAACAATGAATTTCAGTTATTTCTTCTGCTAGAATATTATTTTCACCTTTAGGCCAGAAAATGACGTGGTGAACCGGGTATTTAGAACTCGGGGCGCTACACTTTGGCCCTATTCGTTTTTTTTTTTTTAAAAATTCGAGGGCTCTACCCCTGAACTCCTAGAAGGTTCACCTCCACTTTCGTTGAACAAAATCCTAGATCCACCTCTGAAGAAAACATGCTTAATTAAAGAATAAATAGAGAGAGGGGTCCCCCAACCTTGTATAATATAAATGTATCACTTATGTCCAAAACCTTTTATTTGTAGTAATTGTGTTGCAACCTTTTAAATTCATGCTAGACATATTCTCAACTTGACGGAAAACATATATTTGAACGTTAAATGACCACAAACATGCATATGTCAACTTATCAAAAGAGTAAAATTGTCAAAAACAAAAAGGAAAAAAATAAAATAAAAAATCAAATGATGACTATGCAACTTAGCAAGTGTTTGGTAAATGGTTTATAAATCGATTTATAAATGACGCAATTTCTTAAATCACTTTTTAAACGTACGCATTTTCTCTCTCTAATTTTCATCCACACATTTTACTTCAAAATCATAAATAAACTAATTTATAAACCACTAAAGTATTACCAAGCAATTCCACATGAAATGTTGTAACAGTTGTACCCTTTTAATCAAGTATCATGTGCATATCACTCGGTCATTTAATGTCAAAATAGACATTTTTTTTAATGAAAAGATAAAAGACATGGCTGTCACGATTCTAAAATGATAGCGATTCGTTAAAAATAAATAATAAATAAAATTAGCCAAAATTATGAAATAAATATGAGAGTGGGTACAGATGGGAAATCACGCACAAGCAAACACAATATAACTCCTCGGCTAAACGTAGAAAAAAGGAAATTGAAAAATTCTACCAAAATACACAAAATCCACACCCATATGTTGTATCATTTACTTCAATTATAATTTTCTTTCCATATCAAACTTTTTCTCTCTCCATACCACAAACCAAACTGTAACCTAAAGGAAGCAAAAGTCTTTCTGAGAAATGGAGATTTTGAACTCAACAGAGGGGAGTTTCATGGTGTATGATGACCTTTTGAACTTCACTTTAGAAGAGGAAGAGGAAGAGGAAGAGGAAGAACAGAAAACTGTTTTCAATTTGAAAGGACATTTTTCTTCATCTCAATCCACAAACCCGTCGACAACAATTACTCGAACTGAAACTCAAAACGCTTCGTTTCCTGTAAGTCATGCATTCGTGCTTTTTCGTTAATCTTAAAATGGTATTCTTATTCGAGAACCGGTGTAAAACCACCGAGTTGGAGTGACTCGGGAGAGTTTGGTCGGTTTTATGATTTTGCGGAGGCCAAACTCGGTTTGACTCGGTAGTTTTGTGTCTCGAGCCAGACGAGTTTGACGAGTCGGTTTCCGGGTCGTCTCCGCGTCGAAATGAATTGAGACATTCGAGTCAAAATTGCCAGCCGATATTCCGTGTTATTGTAAATTTCGGTGGATTAAATGACAAAATTGCCCTTGTGAACCCTAAACGTTGGGGAAACTTGTAAAATACACAAGGTATTTTCGCGATCTCATTATTATTTTCGTGGGTATTTTTGGAATTCTATACTTTGGACCCAACTTTACTTTTGTTGTAGCATTGGTTGTCACGATTTATAATTTGAGCTGTAAAAATAAATACTAAGGTCCTTTTCAAACATCGTAGTTAGTGGACAAAATATTGCCTTTTCCTTTATTGCAAAGACAATTTTATCCCTGCTAAATAAATTATTCTCTCAATTCCCTACGTAACATCCCACATGGTGCCCATTATTCAAGAATTATATTCTATCCATTATTGAAATTTTGGATGCCATAATAATGTTTTCTTTATGGACATAATTTGAAATTCATTCAACTATGTTGACTTCCGTGAACTTGGCATCTGGTTAGTCAATTTTGCTACACTCACAATACAATTAGTTTACGTGACACAATCTTATTTTTTCATATATCAAATCATCTTTTAAATTAACAACACTTCCACATCAATTAATTGTTACCTTCATTGTCAAATTAATTGTACAAGTATATTAATTCTCTGGTTAGTCAGATGTTCATAAACAACCATGTGACATTTTTCATTGATCTTTTTTTTTTAATGGAGAAGTTAACAATTTGTTACGGTCAAATATTTTTTCAAACCATTTTTTTTTACTTTCAACAAAATGGTGCAATAAAATATTATCACGTAATTATTTATAAATAGTAAGAGAGCTTGTGGGAAATAAAATATTTCAATGTAAAGAAAACTTTTTCTTCCAAAATCATCTCATTTGTGCTTCAAGTTTTCTAGTCTAAATATTGCAATAAACACTTTATCCCAAAAATATATTATTTGAAGAGACATTTTCCAGGGAAATGTTTTGCAATCAAACACAGTCTTAATATTTTCGGTATGGACAAGTCGAGTAATTTTAAAATAAATAGTTGTTAAGTTGAACCAATTTCAGGAAATTGTGGAGGAAGAATTGGAATGGTTATCCAACAAGGACGCGTTTCCATCCGTTGAAACATGCTTTGGCATTTTATCGGACAATCCGGAACTTATGTTGAACCGCCAGAGCCCTGTATCGGTTCTTGAGAGCAGCAGTAGCAGCAGCAATAGCAATACAAATGGCAGCAGTGTCACGAGCTGGTGTGGCAGCTTTAAATTCCCGGCTAACTACCCAGGTCGTGCCCGTAGCAAGAGACGAAGAAAAAGAGCTGGCTTCAGCGATTTTCCCAGCCAGCAACTTTTGTGGTCGAACGAAGTTAAGGTTGTTAAGGTCGAGAATAAAAAGCAAGAATCTTTTTCATTGCAACCATCACTGGTGATGATGAAGAATGGAGCTGGCATGGGGAGGAGATGCTTGCATTGCCAATCGGACAAGACACCACAGTGGCGAGCGGGTCCTATGGGGCCGAAGACACTTTGCAATGCTTGCGGTGTGCGATACAAGTCCGGTCGACTCCTGCCCGAATATCGACCAGCCAGTAGTCCAACATTCTCGAGCACCTTGCACTCGAACTCCCATAGGAAGGTTGTTGAGATGAGAAAACAGAAGAAGATAGGACCAGACGGAATTGTGGTGAACGAGGCTTGTGGATATACGGTAGGATAGTGGTGAGTAGTGAGCTTCGGTGTTCTAGTCCTTTTCTTTTTAGTTTTAGTTAAATTTTTTTAGCTTAGTTATATTAAGTTTTAGGCTTGTTATATTGGATTAGATGTTAGTGAATCACATTTGTGTTCTTTTTTTTAATTTTCCTTTTTTAATCAAAATCACCATTAGGGAATTTTGAACTTTACGTGTTTGATTATGCATCTGATTATACATTTCATACGAGAAATTTACCCTTTTTTATATCATAGTTTTCCTGCATTTTCCTAGATTGAAGATGAATTTCGGACGTCAGATACTTTTGATTCTTGGACAAGGTCGGGATTTTTGGAGAATGTGGTCATTGAAAATTGAAGAACCCTGTATGGATAGTAATTTCATTTGCAGCTAGCATATCGTAGTTGCGGAAATTATATGGTGCACATTTACCCACCTGTCAACCCCAAAATATCACCCCACCCCCTTGTAAGTGGTGGGCCTGCACCTATTCCCAACCAACAGCTCCCAAACGGAAATACCCGTCATGGGTAAGAGAGATTTCATACAAACCAAAATTCACCCTCCACTTGACGGTTTGGTAAATGATATGATGTTTACAATGAACACCATATTATTTTTGAACGTTGGTGATAAACTTTGTGAAAGTAGCTTAGAGCAGGGAAAAAGTAGAAGAAAATTCAACGTTGCAATGGAAAGGGAAATGAATAGCAAGGTGTCCATACTTTTTCATGGCAATGAGTTGGATTTTTAGCCTTTACACATGGTCTTAGATCATTTTTTCCCGTTATGGTGGGTTATGGACTCATTGGAAAATGAACCATGCTACATGACACTTTTTTGTGCATTCTCTCACATGAGGGTGATATCCGATTATAGGGAGATTAAAATAAAGCATTTCATGTGAAAGAGTGTACAAAAAAATGTATACAAAAAGTGTACAAGAAGTTTAATTCTTGAAACATTGATATCTTAATCATAAAGTATTGGAAATGTTGGTGACTTAAAAGTGTATAAAAGTTATGAAATTTGTTCTTAAATTTAAGCTTGATCAACCTAAAATCTAAAATAGCACCAAACGAGAGTTAAAAACTAAACCATCCGTTCTGATATACTTCTTCCGTATCACAAAGATGTGCTCATTTCTATTTTCACACAGATTAAGAAAATATAATTAATATATATTAAAAGTATAAATTTACTTACTTTTTACCTAAAATATACCTCGGTATTGAATAATGTGTAGTTTATATTTGTTGATAACAATGCATATTAAATAGGGGTATATTAAAAAATTAAAACAATATATTCTTAATAAGGAAATTGTTCTATAATTTGGGACAAATAAAAAATGAAAACGAGTCTATTTTTGTGGGACAGAGGGAATAAGAAACTATCCCTAATACATGAACACATTTAAGAGTCTCAATGTATCAAATAGCTAGAGTAGTAGAGCTGGCCTATGACAAGACAAGTTGTATTAAACTGGAGCTCATTCGTAAATAGAGATGGCAAAAAATTCGACCTGAAGAGTACGCGCCACGAATGGAGCGAGAAAAACCTCGCCCCTCGAGTCGACGGGGCGGATTCGGGGCGGGTTCCCTCGACCAAGGCATGTTTGGTCACCTCAATCCAAACCCGCCCCGAATAAAAAAAATTAAAAAATACCGAAAAAAAATTAAAAACAATAAAAATAAATAAAAAAATGGGGCGTCGGGGTGGACTCGCCCCGAAATTCGCATGACGGGTAGCAGGTTTGGAAAAAATAATTACCGTCGGGGCGGGTAACGGGTACCCTACCCGAACGCACCACATTGCTATCTCTACTCGTAAGTTGGCTCACGAAGTCCAACAACTTTTCTTTCTTAGCCCCACGGAATTGTGGTGGAAGAAGCCGTGTCATCCATGTAACGCGCTCTCACGAGCCAGTATGTGGAGTAGGTGAACCGTTGAGTCCCATTTTCATGAAACATGGTCTAAAAGATACTATGATCTTCCTAGTATCCATGCATGCTCCAATGTCCAATCTCACGTGTGATGCTAATTCATTGAAATATACATGCCACAAAAATGGAGGAATCGAGATAGTCAATGATGCCATTGCCATGTAATCTAATCTCGTATTACCCAAATTCGGTGTTAATCGACTTTTATCGAGCTACACTCAGAATACAAGCTCGATTTTAAATGAAGAGTAGGCCATCCTATTGTTCAATAATGCTATCTCTGTAGCTTACTCTAATATGTTGTTCTTTTTAAAGCAAATAAAACCATTTTGCTATTTTGTTTTATTGTGATTTTTTAATTTATTTATTTTTCAGATAACGGGCAATGAGTTTTTGTGGCTCTTCGATTTCCTGGATTTATAATGTACACAACACCCCCCCCCCACCCCCCAAGCCGGCCTTGAGATTTTGATTACCCTGTACGAAAATTTGAAATGATGACTAATAAAAAAAATTTGTACCCTATATTCAATTTTTTCTTTAAGTGTCATATAATTTAAAAAATAAATAAAAATAAATTGGTGCTCCTATAACGTTAAGGTCATGTGCGGTCGCACTTCTCGCACACCCTCAGGGCAGCTCCCCCCCCCCCCTTCCTTCCGGCTTCTCATGAAAATTTAATGCCACGAGCATCTTCAAGTTCTGTTTTTTATTCTTGCCTATTTCAATATACGAGTGGTGCACGATCATCATGTTCTCAAATCTCAATTAAAAATTTCAAGGTTCACGAACACGTGTTACTTATTTAAAGTTAGTATGGTGTACCTTAATTTGGTATGCATAACATATTAACAAAGGCAATTATCGTACATTTTTTAAATTTTATCCAGGCTCATGCCAATTTTAATTGATTTAGGTTAGGAATATGGATTTTAGTGAGGGTTGTAAGCATAAACTATCAAACTAGGAACTGAATCTAAATTACATTTTTCAAACCAATTTGATGTCAGATGAACCCGTCAATGAAGCGGGTTAAGAGCTATATCACGACGTTCTAAAATCATTTCATTTAGGTTTCAAATTTTTAACGACTGTGTGAGACCTAATTGGACCGTATAGAAAATAAAAATAAAGAACCTTGACCTCCTTTTTCCCCAAAAACTAGACTAGTCTATTACTGTAACCTCCAAAATAAATAATAATTATTGAAATTTTAATACAAAAACAGGTAATTTGCTCAATTGGCCTTTACTAAATATCAATAATTATCTTAATTTTATAACCACGTTACCAATCAATTAATACACCAAAGCCTTCATGCCACAAACAATATGGTTGTTTGAAATTATTTAAATCTATTTCATATTTGCAGTTACTAAAATCAGTAAGATCTTGCTGGTATCATGAAGTTGTTTTTGTGGCTTTAAATTTTGTTTGATATAGTTGTACCGAGACGTTGTATTAGTTTTCTTTTGTATGGACCTATAAAAGTGAATGAAATACTTTTTTGTGGGATTTTTTCTGCTGGCATTTTAATTTTTATATACACACACACCTACAGATATTTAATTTTATAGCTGATAAAGTAAAAACTATATTTTATAGTTTATGAACTAGTTATGCTAATGTTGGATAAAATTGGTGCATAATTATATTCTTTTAACGGAAAAAATACGTGCATATGAGGAAGATTAAATAATGACTTGTACTTGCAAAATATCAAATAAATTTTGACTTGCCGAAATCAAGATACGCACATATAATTTCGACTTACTAACATGGAGAAATTGGAAGGAGATAAAATGAAGCGACGTATGCAAATGCAAATATCCTTAAGACGGATTTCGTCCCCTGTAATAATGCTAACATGATCAAATGAGATTTCATCTCCCAAGATACAACGCATCTTCCAAAATTAATATAGCACGATATTAATTTTTTCAGACGAATCGACGCTTAACTATACTCTTCAAGAACGGAATAGATATCGAGTAATAGATATCAAATATGAAACTTATCTTGACAGAATTTGGAGAAAGAAGAATTAGAAATCAATTATATGGAATTGATTTGGAGTAAGAAATAAGAAAAATGAGTTCTCTATTTATAGATTTTCAAATGTCTCTTCAAATGGTTGTATCTTTTGACAAAGCTGATTTAAACTATTAGATCATATCTTTTCATTTTTAATGATTTAGATTGTACCTATTCATAAGGTGATGACTTTTCATATTTCAAATCTATATATTTGAAAAGTTGTGACCAACCATTACACAAATTGAAGACTTTTCTAATTCATTACTATAAATAATTGACCTATTATTCCAACAATCCCCCACATGAATGGAAGAAGTAGACTCAGAAAAAGGAAGATGAAGAATGATACAATTTGAAAGATAACGCATCAAGATATGTAGTTTCGCTTTGAACCTTCCATAGTAAGAATCTATCGAACTCATTTGGCTAATCATTGAACGCAACGTTTTGAACTGTCGCCATTATTGTGAGCCCAGACAATAGACCAAACACATCATCTCTCATATCAAACTTGGTTCTCTATTGTGTTCATTATTTCGGTTGTGAACAACTTGGGTTCTGCGAGTACTTTTAGAGAATTCACCTAAGTAAAATTCTCAAAGAACCGGCCACGTTTGCACTAACATAGGTGATATTCTATAAAGAGTATCCGACAAAACTCCGCTTGTACTAATTACAAGATATAGTTATCACTAAAAACAAAGCTTATCCTTAACATTCTTTGTAGTCAGCTCTTTTGCATCATAGAAATGGGAAGGAGTTTAAACTCCGAAGTGCTTCTCATCGAGTCAATCATAATTAGTTTTCCTACTGAACCTAGTCTGTGGAATCTCTAGTCGCCAGGTTAGGTTTCCATTAAGCCGACCCATTAGTTTAGGCTTTACACCCATTTCCCTCGATGAACAATCTATTGTCAAAATAACCCATTTATAAACGGATCCGATAGGTTATCCTTCGATAAAACAATCATTATTGTTTAATTGAGAGCAATCTTTCAATGATATATATCGAGGCTTACCACTATAAATGACACTTTGTACTACGTGATTTGTAGCTAGCAATCTCAATCAAATGATATAACAGACACAAATGCCACTAATTTCAAAATCCTTCGAAAAAGTTTGAAGCCATAATGCTTTGTTTTAACTTTATTGAAAGCACTAATTTCGTTCAATTCTTAAGTTGTATTAATGATTTCCACAAAATAACTACACCATCAATAGTAAAATATATTTACTACTAGATTTTTAATCCTTGCATTGGAAGTCCAATTTTCAACATCATGCGTATATTAATTTTAACAAGGCATTCATTGCAGTGTAATTTATCATTGCAAATATTTTCGAATATCATAGTATTCTAATTCGAAGAAAACAACGACATTCCCCCCAACAAATCTTGGGTTGCATTAGAACTTTAATTTAGAATATTTTTTCAAACAAAATTCATACCCCCACAATTCTGGGTAAAGCTTATTTAGTAATAAAATATTCATATAACTATATTAAAGTTCGATCATATGTTTATTTGCTGGATAAAAAATATTATTTCACTTCTAGTCAACATATAAATGACTAGAAATATCAATGAAAGCTCACGTACTTTCATAATTAGGTCTTCTAATATTAACCACTTTTGGTTTACCGTCCATTGCAATTTCTATAGTATTATTTTGTATAAAAGAGCTTTCAACCTTTTCATCTTTCCACAAATGTAATTTAAGAATGTAACTTGTAGAACTTGTCATCCCCATAAAGACTTGGATAGATCCAAGGTTTATGTTGAGAATGAGTTGTTCGACCCCCACGATACCTAGGTCAAACTAATTTTAATATTCATCAACACTATTCACATTCTTCATTTTATAGAGGCAAATCTCATAATGAATAAATACACTTGTTGTGCAATTATATGTAACTTGATAATATAATATAATATAATCTTCTAATTTACACAAGTACCATCTCACAATTTTATCAAATTAAGTGAGGTTTTCCATGAAATAGACCATTGTCCTTTTCAAATTATCATTTAAGATAAATGATAATTATACCAACAAATAGTAACATAATCTTCAACAACATAAGCGAGACTACATAATTAGGATACAACAAAATTGTATTAATGTACATAACATAAGCAATAAAACTTATATACTTTCTTATTTTAGACTTCCATAAACTTAACACAATCCCAAACTTGGGATTTCACAAGCCTCTCTGCCTATCAAAATAGAATATAAATCTACACAATACTAAAATATGTCTTAAGATTGTTGGATAAAATTGGTGCATAATTACATTCTTTTAACGAAAAAAATACGTGCGTGCAAGGAAGATTAAATAAAGACTTACACTTGCAAAATATCGAATAAATTTTGACTTACCGAAATCAAGATACGCACATATAATTTCAACTTACTAACATGGAGAAATTAGAAGAAGATAAAATGAAACGACGTATGCAAATGAAAATCTCTTAAGACGGATTTCGCCCCCTGCAATGATGCTAACAGGATCAAATATGCTTCCATCTCCCAAGAAGCAACGTTTATTCCAAAATTAATACAGCACGGTATTAATTTTGCCCAGCGAACCAATGCTTAACTATACTCTTCAAGAACGGAATAGACATCGAGTAATAGATATCAAATATGAAACTCAAAATAATTTTGACAGAATTTGGAGAAAGAAAAATTAGAAATCAATTATATGGAATTGATTTGGAGCAGGAAATATGGAAAATGAAGTCCCTATATATAGATTTTCAAGTGTCTCTTCAAATGGTTGCATCTGTTGACAAAACTAATTTAAACCGTTAGATCATACATTTTCATTTTTAATGAACAAGATTTTACCTATTCATAAGGTGATAACTTTTCAAATTTCAAATCTTTATATTTGAAAAGTTGTGACCAGCCATTACACCAATTAGAGACTTTTCCAATTCATATTATAAATAATTGACCTATTATTCCAACAGCTAATGTGTTCCGGAAGAAAAAATATATAATCAAACCATGGTTATGATTAGCACCAAAACGTTGTTGTGTTTAACGGTTTGAGAAAATCTCAAACTCTTATAAATAATTTTGGTACATATTATATCTATTTTTTCAAACTGTCTAAAATTGTATAATTTAAAAAATAAAATAAAATATCGGTAAATTGGACAGCTTAGAATATGTAATACTTCTACATGAATATGTAGGATACATGTAAATGGTCTTCTAAAGAAGAATCATAGTTAATTATAAATCCTGTCATAATTTAGGGTCCAAGACTTATATTCCTACATATGCTAATGCTGGAGGGCACATGATTCTCTGGGACTGATTGGATAGGGTTTAAGCTCTATGGTAATAATATATTCAAATTTATCTATTTTTTAAGTGATAGTGACTTTGTACAGTTTATCTATACCTTACATGGTTTACAATTTTTTATGAGCCTTGGACTATAGATTAATCTTTCTTATATGATTTATTTTTTTAAGAAAAACTATAATAATAAAATATAAGTTTGAATTTGACTCTATGCAATGCCCTTTTTGCTAAACATTCTGTATAGTAACTATGGGTTTTTATATCAAATAAATTCAGACGGTGATGTTAAAATGATTGTAATTTGTAAGATAAAAGTTTCGATATCTAAATAATAGGCTCGGCTCGATAATGAATTGGGACCATTAGAAGCAACTTAATTGATAGTTGCTTGTGACCCACTTGGGGAGGCTTGGACCATTTGATTAGTTGTGTGTCTTGAATATTGGTTGAGTAGTTGGCCCATTTAGGATGTTGTTGTGTATTTGGGCTTTTGGGTAGCAAGTGACCCATTTAATGTTGACCTAGTCCAATCTAAATGATAAATATATCTTAGGAAAAGTACATAACTATACAACTAAAACTTTCACTATTTAAACATAACAAACTTAAGATTTTTTTTTTACAAATCAGGTATTAATTAGTTAATTAATTAATATAATATTACAATAATTATCATTTATATATTAAATTAAAACTTATATAATATTAAATAATAAAATCAAAACAATACATAATTCACAACCACTCCACTCCAACTCAACCCCCGCACTCACCCCATCAACCTCCACCCCACTGCACCCCACCCCACCCCACCACACCATGGAAACTACCCAGGACCCCCACCCCACCCCACCCCTCCCGCACCCACCCACCCCAACCCAAAAAAATGATTTTTTTCCTTCTACTTTTCCACACTCACCCCCACACCCGACACCATCTTACTCACCCCTCAACCCAATCCTCCCCAACCCAACCCCACCAACCCACCCACCCACCCACCACACCCCACCACACCACACCACACCACACCACAAGAATGATTTTACTTCTATTTTTTTCCCATCTCACCCACCCATCCACTCATCCCATCCCACCCAACCCCAAAAATAAGTTTTTTTTTTTTAGATGTTTTCCCACCCCACTTCACCCAAAATGATTTTTTTCTACTACTTTGTCACAACTCGCCCAGACCCTACCCTACCCCTCCACCCACCACCACCCCACCCCACCCCATCCCACCCCACCCCAATTTAATTTTTTTTCTTCTAATTTTCCACTTCCCCACCAATTTCGCCCCAGATCCTACCCCACCCCACCTTATCCGAAATGAATTTTTTCTACTACTTTTTCACAGCTCGCCCAGACCCTACCCCACCACCCATCCCCAACCCCACCCCACCCAAAATTAATTTTTTTTTCTTCTAATTTTTCACACCCCCACCCACCATGCCCAGACCCTACCTCACCACCCACCCATCACACCCCACCCAAATATGATTTTTCTTCTATATTTCCCCACCCCACCTAAAAATAATTTTTCTTCTATTTTTTTACACTTCACCTCAACCGCCCCATCTCATCCCATCACATCCCACCGCACCCCACCCTACCCACATCCAAAAATGATTTTTCTTCTACTTTTTCACACTTTCCACCAACCGCCCCACCCCATCCCACCTCACCTCACCCCGCCACCCACCATACCCCATCCAAAACTGATTTTTATTCTATTTTTTTCACACTTCACCCCAACCACCCCATCTCAACCCCACCCTACCCTAACCTAACCTACTCCACCCCACCCACCCAAAAAATAATTTTTTCTTCTACTTTTTTCAACCCCCAACCCGACCTCGACCCAGCCCTACCCACCCCAACTCCAAAAAATGATCACCCCACCCACCTAAAAAATTGATTTTTTTCTTCTACTTTTCCAACCCCAACCCCGACCACACCTCACCACAAAAAATGATTTCTTCTACTTTTTCTAACCCCACCCGACCTCTACCACACTCGCCCCACCCCCAAAGTCACAGTCAGTCACGAAAGGTGATACGAGATCACTGTTAAGTCACACAAGGTCACACATAGTCACAATTACAAATTTAATTGTAAAACTCCACCTCTCCAAAGTCATAGTTGGTCACACAAGGTCAAAGTTCGATCACACAAAGTCGCAATTAGGTCAAACGAGGTCACAGGAGGTCATAGTTAGGTCAAATGAAGTCATGGTTAGATTACACGAGGTCACATGTCAATCACATGAAGTCACAGTTCGTTCTTACAAGGTCACAGTTCGATCACACATAGTCATATTTGACACAATTGTAGGTCATATCACGTCCTCGTCCAATGGTCACACCAAGTCACAGTTGGTCACAATCTATATAATTGGTCACAATCATCCATAATTGATCACATATTATTTATTTATTGGTGATAATTACCTAATAATTGGTCATAGTCATCAATAATTGATCACAATTTATTTATTTATTGATTGATCACAACAAATTTGTTTTCTTGATCACATTCCGCACTTATCATGAGTCGCAAAAACTCACAATTAGTCAATATTTTGATCACATTTACCAATAATTGATCAAAATTATCATATAATGGGTACATATTATTTATTTATTGGTCATAATTTACTTGTTTCCTCAATCAAAATTAGTTAATATTTTTGTCACAATTACCTAATATTCGATCACATTCCGTATTCTTAGTTTTCTTAGTCACATCCCCCATTTCTCACAAGTCACATTAGTAAATATTTTGGTCACATTTACCTAATAATTGGTCACATCCAGTACTTGATCACACAAAGTCACGATCTGAACACACAAGGTCACAGTTCGATCACATAAAGTCTCAGTTCAGTCACACAAGGTCACAATTCAATCACACGATGTCATAGTTCAGTCACGTGTTACCAAACTGCGACCTTGTGTGATCGAACAATGACTTCGTGTGGCCGACTATGACTTTATGTGATCGAATTGTAACTTTGTGTGACCGAATTTTGCAACTAAACCAATTGTGATCTAACGGTGACCTCGTGTGACCTAACTGCGACTTTGTGTGACTAACTGTGACTTTAGGAATGAGTCAGTAGGTGGGTGGGTTTTTCAACTAAATTTGTAATTGTGACATTGTGTGACCTGTTGTGACTTTGCATGTGGGGTGAGGTGGGATGGGGTGGGGTGATCGAATTATTAGGTAAGTGTAACCAAAATGTCGACTAAATGTGACTTTGTGTGACTTGTGACGAGTAGGGAATGTGACCAATTATTAGGTAATTGTGACAAAAAAAAATATTAACTAATCGTGAAAAAAATGAGTAAGTTGTGATCAATAAATAAATAATATGTGACCAGCTATAAATGATTGTGACCAACTATATTAGAGGTTGTGACCATCTATAACTTTGTGTGACCATTGGACGAGTAAAAGTAGAAGAAAAAACTATTTTTGGGCGGGATCGGTTTGTTGGGTGGGTGGCCGGGGAGGGAAGGGGTGTGAAAAATTAGAAGAAGAAAAATCATTTTTTGGTAGGGGTCGTTGGTGGGTGACGGGTGTAGGGTCGAGAGGGGTGTGGAAAAGAAAAAAAATCATTTTTGGGTGTGATCAATTGGTTTGGTGGGTGGTGGGGTAGGGTAGGGTCGGGAACGAGGTGAGTGGGGGTGTAGAAAATTAAAAAAAAAAATCATTTTTGGGGGGTGGGTAAGAATGGGATGGGTGGGTGGGGTGGGTGCAAGGGTAGGGTTTGTGTGGGGTGTGAAAAAGTGGAAGAAAAAAATCATTTTTGGGTGGGTTGGTGGGATGGGGTCGAATTGGTTGGGTGAGTAGCAGGTAGGGTCGAGGGGCGAGGTGGGGGTGGAAAATTGAAGAAAAAAATCATTTTTGGGTGTTGTGGGTGGTGGGGGTAGGATCTAGATGGGTGGGTGGCGGGGTAGGGTGGGAAAACAACAGAGATAAAAAAAACTCATTTTCTGGTGGGGTGGGGTGGGCAGGGTGGTGCTGGTGGGGGTTGGTGGGGCGTGTAAAAGTAGAAGGAAAAAAAATCATATTTGGGGTTGGGTAGGGTGGTGTCGGGATGGGTGATGGTAGGTGGAAAAGTAGAAGGAAAAAAATCTTTTTTGCGATGGGGTGGGGTTGGGTGGGGAAGGGTGGGGGCGAGGTGGGCGGGAGAGGTGTTGTCGTGGCCTGTGGCTGGGATAAAATCAATTTGTCACTTTGCGATGAGGTGGGGTAGGGTCGAGTGCGGTTGGGTTGGGGTGGGATGGAGAAGTGTTGGAAAACATCGAGAGAATAAAAATAAACTTATTTTTGGGGTGGAGTAGGATATGGGTGATGAGGTGGGGTGGGTGGGAAGGGTGGGTAGGTGGGTCGGGGATGTGGCTAGATTGAAATCAATTTATCACTTTGCGATGAGGTGGGGTAGGGTCGAGTGGGGTTAGGTTGAGTTGGGATGGGATGGAGAAGTGTAGGAAAACATCGAGAGAAAATAAAAAAAAAAAGACTTATTTTTGGGGTGGGGGTAGGATATGGGTGGGTGAGAGGGTGGGGTAGGGGGATGTGGCTAGGGTAAGATCAATTTGTCATTTTGCGATGATGTGGGGTAAGGTCGAGTGGGGTTGGGGAGGGGAATGATAGGAAAATATCGAAAGGAAAAAAAAATTAAAATTATTTTTGGTGTAGGGTGGGTCCGGTGGGGTGGGGTGGTGGGCGGGGGTGAGGGAGGTTGTGACGTCAAAATTTGAGTTTTTGATTTAATATTATATTAGTTTTAATATAATATATAATAGATAATTATGTTTGTCTTATATATAATATTATATTTATTTTTAATTATTAAACACTTAATTAAATGAATTAGCACCTGAAATTAAAAAAAAAAAAAAAAATTCCCTCACAAGATTTTTGAATTGCATCTTTGAAATACAAGTCTCTATGTAATTTTCCCATATATCTTACCTATTTTCTTTACTTGGCCTTGAGGTTTTGAATCTCAATAGAGGGAAATGGGGAGAGTCCGTTCTTGGTTAATGGTTGAGGTTCTTCACTTTTTCCGTTGCTTGTTTCTAACATCCTCCTCTCTTTATGAGATTTTTTTTTTCTCCTTAATCTATGTGTGGATTAGAGTGTTATGGAGCAACCAAAGAGTGTTGGCATTAAGCTGAGCTAAGTGTGTTTAATGTGTAAACTGAGCCTGAATCGGTGTCAAAAGTTCCAACAATTTTAACATGGAATCACAGCTTGGTTGGGCGTTATTTGGGGCTTGAAGTCAGTGAAAAAAAAAGCCAAAACAGCTTGAAAAAAGGGTAGAAAACTAAGGTAGTGAAGTTGTCTCGAAATTCAAAAAGTGGTTTTTTAGTCAAATTATTGATTGGATGGAAAATTCGAGAACATTGGTGGACTTAGTAGGTTGAGGAAAATTCTCGAACAAAATTTGAGCAAATCCCAACACCATTAGCGATTGTTTTGACCGGAAAAGTAAAGTTACAACCGGACTGAAAAAGGGGTTTTCGGCCAAACCAGAAGTCACATGGAGAAATCGTGACCACTACCGAACTCAATAGCTCGATGCGGTCAATCTGGTTAGAATATTTTTTTGGACAGTGGTGAATCGTAGCTAGCGGTGAAGCATGGGCACCATGGCGAGGATGTAGACGGCGTGTGAGGCACTTTCTGGTGACGATGTCTTTAGGGAGTTTGTTTTCGACTTCGTGGTGGACCTATTGGTGCTTTCGAATTTCAGTTTCGGGTTTTATGCTGAAAGTATGCTCTGGTCAATTGGTTGGAACCTTTTAATTTGTCGCACTAATAGACCATTGTGTGAGGTGGTCATTAGGATTGAGAGTTTCCATTGCTTGGTAATCATTGCTTGTTGTTAGACCTAAGAATTATTTGTTTAACTTGTGCCACATATTCATTGTAAATTTGATATATTAATTTCTATAAGGATTTAATATATTGCTTTAGATATTCTATTGCCATTTAGAAATACTTGTGGCCTTAGGAAGTATGATTGACTGTATTCTGTAAGATGTGTTCCTATACTTGTTGTCGTCGTGTTTGATGCATGTTGTGTTTGTGCATTTTTTGGGTAAGATGACAACACTTGAAATTTTTTTATGACATGATGATTTGGTTTTTTTAGAGCGCGGGATGACAATATTTCAGGTCTAAGTTAGTGCGAGAGTTAAATTTCTATAAATGTGGTATATTTGGACTTTCTTATTCGAGTTTGTCCTAATTGGGAGAGTGGAAGGTGTTAGGTGATATGAGGTGAACAGTGCCACTGTATTTAGGTAAGATTCGATCAAGGCATATTAGGGATAAGTGCTTGATGTTACTGCATGTGCATTTGTATGAAATCCTTTCTGCATGTTTGATTACTTAATTTGTGCCTTGTCTTGTGTAGCCTTTTTAGTTTTTTTTATATGTGTTACTTTACATGAATTTTTGTGTGATCAATTTTATCGAGTGCAATGCATATGTATGCATAGTGGATGGGTGTACATTAGCAGTAACTACATCTTTTAGTAATGTGTGAAATAGACGCTTGGTAATGTGTGAAATAGATGCTTGAGGGTGCATTGGTGAGATGTACTGAGGGTGAATGTGACATTTGAATCTCGATTTGAGATGTAACTAAATGTTTGTCAAATCCTCTATCTGAAAATTGTGGCAGGGTGAAGTGTAAGAGTGACACTAGACCACTTCTATTAGATGGAGACCCATTATCCGCTTAGGTTAAGAGAAGTGAGGTATTAATAGAGGAGCATCCATGGACTTAGGATCTATTGTTATTTACAAGTTAGATACGTGTTGGATCAATCTAGTGAGCATAGGTGGCAGAATGTGTCATATTTGTTCTCGAGGCGCGAGCTACACAGAATGAGATATGATAATTGTGTGAGAGCTTTTCATGAGGTCATTTATGCATTGTGTTATATATATGTTGATCATTGTGTTTGATTAACTTAGAGTTAGTCTTATATTCTTTTGTAAGCATGTTTTGAATTTTTTTTTTATCATATATATCTGTCATCGCTGTGTTATATGTTCTTAATTTATTACTGTGATTATGTATTTTCTACTTGGGTATTTTTTAACCTTAGCTCTAGTGAGTAAATGGAGTAGGTATGGTTTGCGTTTTGGGCGCGAGACACGAAGCAACATCTGTGATTTTGATTTTTATTGTTACCTTGATTGGATAAGTATAAACATTGTATTGTTTGCTTGTAGGTTAATTGAGTATTAATGTGAAGATTTGTTGGATTTTTTATACCCAATAAATCCGGACGATGCTATTGATGATGTTAAAATGATTGCGAGATAAATGTTTCGACACCTAAATGACGCGTTCAACTCGATAATGACTCAGATCCATTGGAAGCAACTTAATTGGTAGTTGCTTGTAGCCCACTTGGGGATGGCCACTAGTGTTGGCCTATTTGGTTGGTTGGTTGTGTGTCTTGAATCTTGGTTAGGTAGTTGGCCTATTTAAGTGGTGGTTTTTATTTGGGCTTTTGGGTAGTAAGTGAACCATTTAATGTTGACCTAGCCCAAACTAAATGATATATATCTTACCTATTGTCTTTATGTGGCCTAGTGGTTTTGAATCTCAATAGAGGGGGAAAATGGGGAGGCCGTTCTTAGTCAAGAGTTGAGGTTCTTCACTTCTTACATTACTTATTTCTAAAAAACTCCCCCCTTTGTGATATAGTTATTCTTCCCCCTTCATCCTTGTCTGGATTAGAGTATTGTGGAGCAACAAAAGAGTGTAGAGATTGAGTCGAGCTATGCGTGTTTGGTATTCGTTTGATGTGTAAACTGAGCCAAGATTGGTGTCAAGAGGTCCAACAATTTCAACTGTAACTCCTTCCGATCATGTACATCTATTTTTTAATACACATTATTAGTATTTTCAGACAAAGTCAAGCCATCTTCTTGTAGGGTTTTCCATGCAACGGGTTGTAGTTAGCCTTAACGACCTTTCGTTCAAATACCTCTTGCGAAGTTGAGAGTTTTGACTCTAGAATCCAATTAGTTAATTTTTCAGCGTGCATTTTTAATAAATATTTTCACATTTTACTAAGGTTTAAATGTGAAAGACAAGCGTACGACACTTTCGTAGCTTCCAAATATCAAAATTTATAGGGTATTTGTTAAATCGTTTGTAAATAGTACGTGACAAAATTTTGTAAGTCTATTTTTAAAAGTAAAAAAAGGTGGGTGTGAATTTTTGACCAACCAAAATTGTTAACTTTTAAAAAACAATTGTCTAATGAAATATTGTCACATGACCTTTTATAAACAAATGTTGGAAAACAATATTTTGTTCGGAATTAAACTCAAATTCCCTCTCTACTTAACCTAGAGGAACTTTTGATGTTTAAGAAATTATTAAGCAAACAAGAAAATAAAGATCAATACCAAAATTTAAGGACTGGCAAAATTTTTTCACTATAATATAAATTGTTTCAATCATATAGAATTTCACTCACTAAACTCCAAGTATTGTAGAAAAAATATTCAAGCTTTACAAAACAAGAAAATCAAAGATGCTAAACTATAATTTTTCCTCAAAAAATTGTCCAGTCAACATGCTCTAAAATAATGAATCACATTATCTATTTATCGGAACAACTACTACATAGAAGAGTCCAATTTCAATTCAACCAAGGGAAAAAATATTTCCTAATTCTAAAAGAAATGGTAAGATTTATTCCAAAAGAAATTAATCTTTATTTTAATTCCTTTTTTTAATTGAGATTCTCTAAATTTCAAAACAATTATAATTGAAATCCTTTTAAAAAACATAGAACAGGAAATCAATTAGAATTAGAACTTATTTGGAGTAATTATCTCAACAATCTCCTCATTGCCGAAAATGAGTCAAAACTTCTATCATCTTTTTTTCCACAATATTTGAAAAATAAGCCTTTGACACGCAATGACTGTCCTAATTCTCAAACAAGAGGATTAACATACTCCACCATACGAGTATAAACACTCATAATTATCAACAAACTCCAAGCTTTTCACCAGCTCATTTGAAAAAAAATTGCTGAAAATTATAGTGCAACTCCCATTATTTGATTTTTCATAGGAGCTCATCAGTCGTTGACATCAATTCAACTACTCACCTTGCATCCAAGTCATGCCAATGACTGTGTGCGAATACATGCACCTGCCAATAAGAACACATCCTCTATCATAGCAACTGACGTAATGTCATAAGGATGTCACCATTTTACTCGGAGTATATCATCACCGCCCTCCATCACAAGAGTCACATTGTCCGCCTTAGCTGAGTTTGATCCACCTTTTAGACAACTCCTTCTCACGTGATTGAAGGATACAGTTCCAACACGTTACATTCTTTTTCATGAAGCTACCTCTCTTCCACTTTTCAGTAGCAAGCAAATTATTTACAGATGAACTACTTCCACCTAATCTCCTTTCTTCAGAGATCAGCTTACTTGTAACTTATGTAAAACTCATTGTTTCCTTCCTGTACATCAAAATATGCTCGATGTGCTCAAACATGGATGGAAGACCAAATGAGCCTTATGATTTATCCTCATCATCATTCTTAACTCTAATAGATTCCAATTTAGAAACAATCACTTTGAGAACACTGAGATGATCTGAAATTTTCGTTCCTTCATTCATTCTTAAATAATGAAATTGTTTCTTCAAATACAACGGATTTGAAGGGCTCTTCGTCTGATAAAGCTCTTCCAATTTTTCCTAAAGTTCCTTAATAGCAAATATTCCATGAATATTATCAAGAACATTCTTGACCAAAAAAAGTCGTATCGTAGAGCAACCTTTAAATCCAAATATTCTCAATCTTCATCACTTGTTTTGGATTCAATTTTTCCCCTTCATCAAAACTTGCAGTTTGTTTTCCCTTCAAAACTTTGTACAATCTCGCCTGAATCAATACATCCTTGACTTGTCCTTGCAGAAGCTAACACTGATTCTCCCATCAAATTTCACCATGTCATACTTTTCGGATATATATTATTTTGCTCCAATTCTTCGAACCACCAGACGCTCTGATATCACTTGTTGGAAATTAAATGCAGATTCCCTCTCTACTTAACCCAATAGGAACTTTTGATATTTAAGAAATAATTGAGCAAACAAAAAAGTAAAGAACAACACCAAAATTACAAACCATTAAAGCTTTTTCACTATATAATTAATTGTTACAATCATATAGAATTTCACTCACCAAACCCCCCAAGTATTGGAGGAAAAATATTCAAACTTTACCACATCTACTAATTTTTACTTCTTTGTACAATACACAAAGAAAACAAGAAAATTTAAGATGCTAGACTACAATTTTTCTTAATTAAAAAAACTCTCTAGTCAACATGCTCTAAAATAATAAATAACGTCATCTATTTATAGGGGCAACTACTATATAGAAGAATCCAATTCAAATTCGTAAAGAAACTATTTCCTAATTCTAAAAGCAAACTATAAGATTTATTCCAAAAGAACTTAATCTTTATTTTAATTCTTTCTGCAACAGAAATCCTCCAATCGTCAAAAAAATTCTAATTGAAATCATTTTCAAAAACATAAAACAAAAAATCAATTAAAATTAGAACTTGTTTGATGCAATTACCCAACATATTTACAATTCAATCCAATGTCTTGTAATTTGCAGGAGTCCAATGCTTCCATTATTAATTTACAATATAGAAGCTGTCAAGCAATGAATTAATAATTATAAATAAAGTATTTAAAAGACTGGATTCAAGAACTTAAAAGAAAGAACTAAAAGAACTCAAGTCTTGTAAAAGAAAAATATTTTTCGCCTAGTGAATGGTCTAGTTTCTCACTATTAATCTGTTTAATTTTTCATGCATGAACAACGAATTCTCAAATTTCTCTCATTCTCATTGTTCTTAGATTCTTTATGTGAATTGCGGAAAAATAAAAAGTTATTATCTACATCTGTTAGCGAGTTACGATTTCTGTTTCAACTTCCAATGGTGTTCCGTAATTTTTTCTTCCATATATAAGAGTTGCATGCATGTTACTTACTCTACAATCTTATAATCAAACTTTCTTCCTTTACAGGTAAGGTGGCCTATTTTTCTTGGAATTGACTAAGCAATCCTTTATAAAGCGCTTTTTAGACATGATATTGAGTTCAAAGCACTATATACAAAGCTGACTCCAAACAGATTAATATAGAATGTTATAAAAAATTGCAAACAAGGCTCCTGATGTAAGGATGCACCCAGAGACCGAGCTAGAGAGAGCGGGGGGTGGCGATCGCCAACCAACATTTTCCACTGGTCCACTACTCCTAGTCAATTTGTAGTGCATTTTTAGGTTTCACCCCCGCAATTTTTTTTTTTAATTTGTTTTCAACTGACAAATATTGGTCCAATAACTTAAAGTCTAAAGCTCAATAATACAAAAGCCTTAAACTTAACTACAAACACTAGACAACTTATTATTAAATTTTCAATTCATTCCAATGAACTCATTCAGCAAAACTCTAATTTTAAAAATTTGACAATACTTCCCGATGTGTACCAACTGTTGGCATTGACAAGAAAATCAATGTGTTATAATCTTGTTGATAAATTAATTTGTCTTGTCTTAACTCTTTCAATTTCAATAACTAAAGTACATGCATTTTAAGCTATAAGTGTCATTAAAACGATATTGCAAAATACAATGGAAGAAGATTCTTTTGTTAAATACCATGCTTGTGTGTAATGAAAAGAAGATTGCTGAGATTTTTTCAGTAGATTTCCATACTGACGAGTTTGAAGAGATGGGATATGGAGAGACCAATTTCAAATGTCCAAGCCATCTCTACCATTTGTTATATTGATAGACAACTTGTTTTTTTGTCTTTCTGATATTCATCTAATGTTAATGTTTATTTTCAATTTGTATAGCATCAGATACATAGATGAGATTTTATTTCGTTTATTTATTTATTTATTTTTTTATATCGACAAATTGATTTTTGTCATTTTGGTCAATTAATCTAATTTGCCTATTTTAGTACTCAAAATCGTCGTTTTCAAATCCTTTTGATTAAAAAAAAATCGGGGGAGGGAGGGGGCCTCCCTTCCACCTCCCGTATTTTCGTCCCTACAAGATTGAAATTTCAGCTCTGTCCCTGGATACACCTAGCTTTTGGGTATCCAACATTTATTCTTGATAGTTGAGTTTGATAAATGTATTTTATACAATTATTTAGATGCTAAAATTAGGATATTATTTTTTCGTTTTAGAATAAATTCTACCGATTTCGTAATTATTTGTTTTTATTTTAGAAAATATCCTTAAGTCAAGAGATTGCACAACTTAAGGCGAATAAATATCAATTGGATGACAACGTGAGCTAAATTGTACAAAGTGTGAGTTAAGTGAGATCAATCGAGAATCGAATTCGAGCTAGAGAGGAGGAATTTAGAAGTTCAATGGCTTAATTGAAGAAATTCAGGACTTAAATGGCTAAATTGACTAAATCAGAAGACAATGGCTGGCGTGCAATTAAAGGAGAAGGATTGAATTGAAAGAATGTTACGAAAGCAGAACCTTAATTCCACCTTCACACAATCGTGTGGCTCTTCAATCTAGGGCGAGATTTTTTCATTCAAATTCGATTTTGATATTTCTTTCATAATTCAACTAGACTTGTGATTTTATCTTAGAACTTTGACTGCATACAAGGTGTTCGACGTTATGCTCGAATCAAATTTTCGTTCACCTTTTCCAAATTTTTTTGAGTAATCCTCTTCATGAAATGTTAGCCATCATTTAAATATAACAAGTTCATGAATTTTATGGATTATTTGCATAGAACAGCAGGTTGACATCATTGCACCATTGTATGCATTCATTGCACCACTACAAGCACAGAAAACAGATTCACGTCACTCTCTCCGTCCAGCCTTTTCCCAACCTAAACAGCCTCCAATGGAGTTGAATCTTGAACATGTTGTAGACCAGGTCACACACTTTCATATGCAAAGAGATGTATTGGGAAAATTTCAATTTTTCGTTGCGATGTTCAGGGCTGAAAACCATGGTCACACATTCTAAATTCCATTATTGTGCTAAATTCCTAGTTTGGGGGTGTTCTATTATTTTATTCCAATATCTATAAGGTGTGCATGTTATCTCATAATGATTTCTATTCTTACGTATAGGGGACATGCCACCTAAAGATATCCCAAACCAAGCAGGAAAAAGTTAGAATCTTGATGAACTTTTAATTTTTGAATTTGGTGTTTTAATATTTGTTTAATTTAAAGCAATTTACAGGTTTGAACAATTAATTTCAATTTTCATGTTTCTACAATTATCTGATCAATGATTATATGAATGTTGTGATGTGTTTTTATGTTCGAAAGATTAGAAATATTTTGGATTTGTTTTAATTGCCATAAAATCCGAAAAAGGATAGAAATATACCTCTATACTTTATATAATATTTAATTGTTCATGAATGGTTAATATTTTCCTATTTGTTCATATTCGTCATAGAAATATAGGCGAATCACATTTGGGGTGGGTTTTAATTCACAAGAGAGAGTTTTAAACACACGAACATTGATTTTCAAACCCAATGAATTTTCGTTAGACATTTGAATCAAGATATAAATGATGAAAATGAAAGTGGATTCTCGATTTTAGTATATTTCTCTCATTGATTCTATACTTAAAAATCGTTTATTTTTAATTGAATTTTATTTATTTGTTAGTTTAGTTTTAATTCAAAACGTCAAATTGATTTTTCTAATTTCATTTAAGGTTAGTGATCTAGAACATATTTTAACTCAATCCTCGTGAAAAAGTTACACGAACTCATTGTTCTCTTTAATTAGACATGGCATGTATTACCATATAACATGGTGTTTTATCATCGATGACGCTATATAGCATTACTCTTTTTAGTTTTTAATAACACTTGAATCTCTATTTAATAGTCGTGGATAAACACATGATCGTTAAAAAGTCGATTTAAGGAATATATATATATATATTATACGTTGAAAAAGAAAAATAAACAAATGAAAAGAAAAATGTTAAAAAAATAAAACTCTTTTCCCTCACTGTTTTTCTCTCCCTATCACAAAACTAGCCATCATTTTTTTTTTCCCTTCCATATTTTCTTCACTTTTTAAAAATATTAAATATTGATCATTTTACACAAGAAAGAGCGAGTAAAGTAGGAGTCACATGACTTTTAACATGGACGGAAATGGTCACTTATAATAGCTAAGGTGCTACGAATTTGTAAAATTGTAAATATTTTCCTCATCAATTATCATGGATCTATGTATCCTTCAAATGTCCCATTTTTCATCTTCTTCCTTTCTTTTGTTTGGATATTAATATTTTTGCATCTTCATTATAATAATGTTCTTTCGTATGCTTACTATCATTAGTAGCACTGTAACGTTTATTTTTACTTTTACAGTAATAAATATGTTATTCTTCATTCTACTAGACTTTTGTTGTTGGTTATTCTTTCGTATGCTTACTATCATTAGTAGCACTGTAACGTTTATTTTTACTTTTACAGTAATAAATATGTTATTCTTCATTCTACTAGACTTTTGTTTTTGGTTATGTGGCAACAAACTAAGAAAATAACAAGCACTCAACCTCCATTGAAGCACATCATGCGATTTGCATCATTTACAAATTCTCAAGACAGAGGCTATAGCGGCTCTTAAAGTTGGAGTTCAACCTTTAGGAAAACTAGGCTTGGGCAAAAGAATTTGGACCAACTGTTCGGTTCGGTTCTTTCAAAACTTTAAAGGTTCTGATTCTAAAAATCAAGAACATTCGGTCTGATTTCGATTCAGTTCTTGGTTTGGAACAGAACCAGATAATACAAAACACGATTTTTTTTAAATATAAATTTAAAAAAATAAAATAAAATCATCAATTCTTAATCTTAATGCATGTTATCCGACCTAATAATCATTATTAATTACTCAAAAACTATTGACTCATTCAACATTACAATTACCATTTTAAAAAAAAATTACAATAATTATAAGAAAAACAAGTAATAAACAAAAAATCATAGATCAAAAATCATTTTCTTTCACTGGTTTTATCGTTCAGCTTTAAGCATTTAGCTGTCAATTCTTCAAGAATCAACAAACAATAAATATTTACTCTTCATCTTACAATCAGTTGTTATCTTATTTTCAAAGATTTGTTGGACTTGTGAGATTGTTCCTTGAAAAGGTGGAAAACTATGGGCAGAAATTGATTTTTTTTTTATAATGAGCACATACATGTGGTGTGGATGAGAAGATACGTTACTGTCTGGAAGTGAGTGAAATTTTGATGTCAATGCAGGACAAATATGACTGTTGTATTCGCGTATTGATAAAAGTCGATGACCTAACCATCTTACAACTCTTACCAGCCAAAATCTATCATCACTTCAATGCTTAAGTTTGAAATTTTTAGTTTAGGAAATGAGAACCAGAACCGAAAGAACCGAACAGTTAGGGGGCCGTTCTCTTTGTGTTTCGATTTTGAATTTTGAGTTTTGGATTTTGTTTTGAATTTTGGATTTTGGTTGTTTGTTTTGGAATTGCTGAAAATATTTTCTCTTTATAATTTTGGAAAATTGTTTTCAAAAATAGAAAACTAAAAAATGCGTTTACTTTGTAATTTTCTGATATATTTATTTTGTGATATTTTATATGTAAAAAATGGCTGATTTGTTGAATTACATTAATTTTAATGTCAATAAATCAGTTAGTTCTCTATGTCAATAAATTCATAATTAATATTGTTTCAGCTAAACAAAAATCCAACCCCATATCAACAAAATCTTAACATGGATCTATATATAATGACAAATAATATAAGAGCTTCAAGTGAAGGAAGTATCTCACTTTAAAATATATATATATTAACATGGATCTATATATAATGTCAAAATAACATAAGAACTTCAAGTGAAGAAAGTGTTTCTCATTTACCAAAAAAATAAATAAAAATAACCTTAACATGGATCTATATATAATGGCAAAATAATATAAGAGTTTCACGTGAAAAAAGTGTCTCACATTTAAAAAAAAGTAATAATAATAATCTTAACATGGATCGATATATAATGGCAAAATAACATAAGAACTTCAAGTGAAGGAAGTGTCTCACATTTATTTAAAAAAAAAAAAAGGTCTAAATACAAAATATCCAAAACGCAATAAACTCGTTTTGAGTTTCCTTTGTATTTGTATTTTTTTTTTTTTTTTTTGGAAAACAAATTTCTGAAAATGGGTAAAGTAAACACATTTTCGATATTTTCGAAAATCGAAAAACTCAAAACGGGCTGAAAATAGTAAAGAGAACAGGGCCTTAGATTCCAGTTTGGTTCTTCTCTTCCAACAAAAGAACCATCGATTCTTGATTCGATTCGATTCCCTGAAAATCAGAACCATATGGAACCACGCCCACGCCTAAGGAAAACAACAGGACGCAACCTAAGGTCTACGTTTCACATCACTTTCCTACTCAATCTAATCGATATCATCAAATAATCGACGTCAAATAGTGGAAGTGAATTTGAAGGTCTAACCTCCATTTCTTAGAGATATACAACTATATGTTGTAGCCTATATCTATATTCGAGGCGATGAGGCCTTTGCACCACAATGCATCATTCACAGCTTCGCCTCATCCAAGAAATCCTTCATATTTCAGATCAAAAAAAAAAAACAAACAAACAAAAAGAAATCCTTCATATGATTGATTATTCTCTGCAGTAGATTCCTCTCAATTGAGTTGTCAGTCTACTTTTCAGACATAAGACCTAGTTCATGAATTTCTCTGGTTGTACCGCAGGGGCTTACCCCTGCAGTACCGACCAGAGACAAACAGAGGTGGTGGGGTCCCCAAAGAGGGGTCCCACTTCCTTGTTTTGTGAGTGGTCGGTACAGCAAGTGGTAGCCCCTGCTGTACGAACAGCTCGGTTGCCTAGCTCATATGGTGGTCACTTTAAAAATCATAAACTTATCACGTGTTCGGTAAACATAAATTTTTAGTTTATAAATTACAAAATTTTCAAACCACTTTTTAACCATGTACATTTTCTCTTTTCAATTTTTAATCACTACTTTTTATCTCAAAATCATAAATAAACCAGTTTATAAACTAAACAGTATTACCAAACGAAGGTTAATCTAGGACTATAGAGGTGACGTTCATACGGCTGACAAATCCGCCTTCATGATGAGATCACACATCTTTCATACGAAAATTACCACCTCTCCTTCTCTACTGTAAGAGCTCGCATTTAATATCATCCCACACCAAAATGTACATGCATAGTTTATTGAGCGTCGAAGTGCTTTGGTTGCCACCCTCACCATTAGAGAAGGCCATGCACGGCTAACGATTAGTCGAAGTGTGCAAAAACTTGATACTAGAATCAGTGGCGGATTCATTCGAGAAGTCCAGTTAGAGTGTTGACCGTTGACCGACAAACGTCAACAATTGCAGTAGTGAGATTGTGAATATTTTTTAATGAAATAATATTTAAAAATGAATAACTAGATATAGAAATGAAATAAAAAGTTGTAATGAAATATATGAACATATAATCCAATACAAATCAAAGTAGATGAAAAAGAAATCTACTAACTCATGTGGTCTACTAGAAGCAGTTGCAGGACTACTAGAACTAGAACCACTAGGTTGAGATTTTCGTTTAGGTTGAAAAAAACGTTCCATAATCTGTAAATCGGTGATAACAAATCAAATCAAATATTCACCAAATCTTAAGTCACGAGCTATAAATCAATAATCACAATTCACAAATCAAATCATATTATCATCCCAATAATCTCAATTTACAAATCTAACCACATTGCAAAAATTTAAATGTAACATTTATGCATAATTCCCAAGTTAATTATAACAAATCAAAGTTTAGCCTCATTAACTGATAATTGAAATGAGAATCACAAATGGATCAAAACTTGGGATATGAAAATGGACAACAATGGGCAGTTGAGCTGAGTAAAGTAATCTAACCAAAAAATTGAGAAATCAAACATTAATATTTACTGATTAAAAAACTTACACATTGTTAACTTATTTTAAGTTATATTAATTGGCATTTTCTATTTTCCTATATTTTTGTAATTTGATAAATTTAGTTTATTACTAAATATTTTTATTTAGTAATTTATTAAGTTTAATTAAATTACTTAAACATTTCTTGGACGTAATATTGTGATAATATTTGTTACTTATCTTCAATGATAACGACAAGAAATATTGTGATAATATTTTGAAGATAATATTGGTTGCTTATCTGATATGATAAGTATTGTGATAATGGTAGAAGTCTATCACTTATCGTTTGTGATCAAAATTGTGATAATATTTTACTTGGCTTGAAATCATATCTTTATCACTTATAAGTATTTTGATTATATTTTAAGTCTTGTTAAATATTCTGATTGGACGAAAATCCTTGATCACAATCTCGAAAATTTGTTGGTAATATTCTTGATAATATTTTGTGTTTATTCTCGATTGTCAAGGTATCCAAAATATGGTAAGCATCTTCTTGATATGGTCAAGAATATTTCATTCTTATTTTTGCATATGGTAAGATTTGTTGGACGAGAATTTATCTAGGGAAAATTCTTGATAGGGCCGAAAATATGAAGTCCATGTTTATGTTAATCACGTGATTGATTAACTTATGGTAAGATTTTACATGATTTATCTATATCTTGGTTATGGTAAGATTTAGTAAGAATATTTATCTTACCTTTTTACTAATTATCTCTACCATATTTTACAGGTAGTAGAGATCTTGTGCAATAAGGAAACTTGGGAATCAAGAAACCTAATTGCACTATAAAGAGAGGAAAAACGGGACGTTTTTCAAGAGACGTGAAAAATACAAAAAATCGTGTGGAGCTTAACATAATTCACGTCCACTTCATTAAGAAATCTTGAAGCCTATTTTCGTGTGTGCACCAATACAAAAGGCTTCAATTGAGTTGTGATATCAACACTCCGGGAGGAGGATTCAATCACTGAGAGAAGGAAAATATTTCAGCGTGAAGATCAAACGGGAGGTTTGGATTGTGTTCGAACAGGAGTTCGAGGTTGCTGAAAAGGTGTTGTAGATTCAAAGAAAATTACTGAAGAGTGGTGGGACGCCATCTCGCATTACATGCCATAGAAGGATCAGGGAGTGATCTATTTCTTGGATGTTTGATAAAGTCTATGTGTAGATTTATCCTGTAGTTTAGACTGATCTGTATAAACTCTTTCCTTATATAGTGATTTATTTTTGTTCGCAGGATGCGAACCGTGGGTTTTCCCTGTTAGGGATTTTCCCACGTTAAGCTCAAATTATTATGTTCTTGATCATTTATAATTCCGCACAAATTATTCTGATTGTTTACGTTTTATCATCCAGACGAATCTCCCTTAGCAGGATTCATCTGGTACTGCGCTAAATAACGATTAATGATTTACTGTTAACTGGTTACTGTCCAGACTTGTCTGTGAGAATCTGTTTATAAAATTTAGACAACCTCAAATTTTCACACATAAACATTACAAATTTGAAAATTACAAGAAAATAAATAAATAAATAATCAAAACAAAAGCCGATACAATGACATAGTGACTTAGACTGAAAACTAAGCTGTCAGACCACTACCAGTGAGCAGCGAGCTTACCTTCGGGCTTCAGAGTTCGGACTGAGCGACCGGCAGCCGACGGCGATGGCATCACGGCGGGCGGCAGCGATGGTGTCACAGCAGGCAGCAACAAGCGTCGTACTCGAAGGCAGAAGAGGCTGACCAGTCACCAGTGTGGACTCCTCTGTGGTGGATCCGACCGAGGAAGAAGAAAGGCTTAGGTAGGTTAGGGATTCAATTTTTTAGATTTTGCTAGCCAAATATGGATTGAGGAACGTTTTTGAATCTGGTTTGGTCCTTTGGGCTTGGGCTTGGGCTTGGGTACAAATTTGGGCCAAAAAAAATTTCAGAGCAGCAGCAGCACAGCGCCAACGATGCCGAGACGAATCACCGGCGGCGAGGTAGCGTGGCCGCTCTACCTCGCCTAAAGGTGGATCCGCTTCTTACTTGAATGTGAGTGGAACCAAGTTCTATTGACCACAATGTCCAATTGAAAATTGAGGTCAACAAAATATATTATCAAATGTATTGTAAGACAATGTATTCACTATAATTACTTTAAATTTAAATTTGATAGCTGCACATACCTTAATTGCGCTTAGGGCAATCAAGTTTTAATCATTGTAACACTTATATCTTTAATTATTTTGTCGAATTCTTATCTTCATCCTTCCCTTAATTAGCAAATCACTCCATTGATGATTTTTTTTTTATATCAAAATATTCTATTAAAATGCTTTGAAATGATGGACAAATATTTTGTCTCAGTTTTGTATTCATTATTTAAAAAAAAATATATATATATCTTAATCTTAATCTTAATATATATAAATCTTATCTTATTATCTTATCTTATCTTATTAATATATTAAAGGAACTTAGTTGCATCATTTTTCCCGCCTAAATATCCTGCTTTGAAAGAAAAAAGCGTGTAGAGGAGAAAATTTTTGGCTGGTCAGTAACCCATTTGGAGGCCCCACTGCAGTTAGTATTATGCATTTCAATTCATCAATTTCAAAACGCCTCAGCATTTTACGCCTCCATGCTCCACCATCAAAGCCCAATCGCCAAAATCCGTTCGCTCCGACAGTGGCATCGAACGTTAAAAACGCGTCAGGGCTGAGATCCGACTTGAAGCGAGGAACTGATGACGGCGTCCTCTGATTTGCCCCAATCAACCGGTAAGAACAGCGTATCAATTCAAATATTCTCTTTCATATTAATCGAATCTTTGACTAACCCTAAAACTCAAAAGCTTTTTTACAACAAAAGAAAGGAAAACCCAGAAGTTATATAATTTAGAGGTTGGATTTTTCAGGGATGCAGCTTGAAGAAAAATTTTGAAGAACACAATTTGGGTTAGTTTCCATTTGTTTATGATTTTTTATGTTTTAAATCTATGATTTTTATGTTTTAAATGAAGTTTTCGAATAAGGGAGCTGAAGCTTCAGACTTCCAAGATTTGAGTTCAGCAATTTCTACTGCTTTCCTCGAAGAGGAGTATAGCAGCTAATATAGAAAAGCTAGTCACTGTTTCAGATTAGGACTTGCTTGGAAAGGGAAAGGACATTGTGACCTAGAAATAGGGTAAGTCTTTGATATCATATTCAGTTGAAAAAAGAATTAAGCACTAGCCAGTAGAGAACATTGATTTAGTTAATAGAAGAATTCTTCTAAAATTTTCTTAAGACCGTTGTTGGTGTATACACAGAGAATAAGCATCAGTGCATTTCCTCTATGCGTTGGAAATTTGATGAGGATTTGAATTTGAATTTAAAATTTGATGATAGGATTTAGGATAACTATGTATCAAGAAGTTTGATTTTTCTTTAGATTATAAATTGTATTGAACTTGCTTTGGGTAGTATAGAATTAGTGAACATGCTTAGTATTCTTGGATTTATTAGATCTCTTGCTTTATAATCGATCATACTTGAATTTTTTGTTGCAAAATCAGTGGATATCTGGAAAACATTGTTTATGATATTCGGCGAACCAATTTGTTTATCAAACACAGTAATCACCAATCAAGAATCAATTATTGGAATTCTTTTGTGCAATACTTATTAAGGGGTTTTTATTTTAATTTTTTTGTAAGAGACTTCACAAATCTCAATCAATGAGGTCAGGAATACCAATGGGGTTTGTTATTTTGGACATTTTTGGACATTTATTATGTATAATGTTATAGTTTATTTTGTCCTCTCTTAACTTTTATTGATAATGTTGGATTCACATTGATTGAAATTGAAATTATATTTATGTGAGGAAGGAACAATAGCATTATAGCTGGACATGCAAAAAGCAGCCGGTAATATATCCTCTTTGGTTCTTTCATTATTATTTGTGGTTGTGCACCTCTGCTAATTTTACTTTATTTTATATGCCCCATGATATGGAAAAGAATGATTTGTAATTGATTCCCTATAAGCTAGCCATGGTTGCTTTAGACTATATGCTCAATCTAATATATGTCTAAATATGGTCTGCTTGTGTTACGCATTGAAGGGTCCCCATGTGTTTTTGGGGAGGATGAGAAGTTGCAAAAGGGTATGATTTAGTGAAAGAGTTGAGGGCAGGCATGGGAATGGGATAAAGGCAAACGTCACCACCATGTATTAATGGTAATCACTTTCCATTCACTCATTTTCATAATTTCTTCTACACCGCTGCAATCAACTTTTCTGCGGGTTGATCGACCTACCAAAAGATTTGCTTCCACACCCGCTATCGATTGGAATGAATATATATTTAATAGTTTTTTCATGCAAGAATTGAAAAGAATGACGTTTGAATTTTATTTTTAACCAAATGTAGGTTCCAGATACTCTGAATCAGAAGTGCCATTGATTAGTTTAAGTGATGCATTGATTTTATTGTGCAGAGGTAACCAAAAATGCCATTATTTCAAAAATATCAAGTTTAGAGATGTTCCTTCATCTTATCCTTTAATTTTGTTACCTTGCAGGTGAATCAGAAGATGATGAAATCAACACTTATTAAAGATCTCTATGGTGAAATTGAAAGGCTTAAAGCAGGTATAATCCTTTAGATAGTGTGTTGAATTCATAGGCAATTAATTCTGGTCAGTAACATTACAATTCTGGTCTCATTATGTTACTTTTCAGAGGTCTATGCTACAAGGGAGAAAAACGGAGTCTACATACCTAAAGAGAGAGACTATCAAGAGGAAAGTGAGAGGAAGGTACTGATGATTGGATGTTGTGCACTTTTTTATCAATACCAACTTAGTTCTTTGGAATCTTTTCAAACTCTTGGATGTGCTGAGCAAAGCCTTTAGATAGGATAAATACTTTGATAGGAAATAAGTTATCTTATAAGCCTGAGATTTGAGCCTATTGTATACTCTTTCTTTTCACAGCCATCTTTCTCATAGAAGTTTCAAGATTCCCAAATGGCTTGAGTACTTCTTTTTCTTTTTTTTTCCATATTGTGGTGTTCAAGCACTTTAGGGCTGTTCACAGTTACCCCTAAGCCTACTAAAAACTAATAAGTGAAATATTCCAATAATTTTGAAGACTTTCTTGCTTATGAATGAGAGAACAAATATAAGTGTGACTATTAAGAAAATACTGCAAGGTTTCTTTCCTTACACATGTTTGAGAAAAATGAGAGTAACTTATATTCTACAGTTTTTCCCCACTTTTCAACATATTGAACGAGCTTTAAAATTTTGTTTAAAGTGTGACTTAGGAGAAAATTAAGTGATTTTGAAGACTTTTGATACGCTCCACAAGTGCACGAGTCGCACAAGTAATAAAGTGGATTTTAAGTCCGAATATCGATCCCACAGAGATTGTTTTAAATTGTATTTTAGACTACAATTCCTTAACCGGAACAAGAAATTTTGTTTGAGTTTGAAAATTTTGTGTTTTGAAAATTAAAATTCAGATTAAACTAAAAATAAGAGAATTTGATTTATTAAAACTTATAAAAGTAAACGCATTAGAATTATAAATCCATTTTAACCAAATCATCCATGCATTTAACCAAATCATTTAAAGACAACTTATGGGGTTTTGAATATCCATGTTCCTAAAATGTTTTAAGTCCTCTTTCGAGCGATACATAAAAACCTATATCTAAATGCCAACTGACTATATTTCTATGACAATTAACCAATTAGAAAAGCATTAAAGGTCAATGAACACTATATAGGATAACATAAAGCATAGGGGTATAATTCTATCCCATATCGGACTTTGTGGTAATTAAATAGCTTCTAATGAAATCCTACTCTTCCGAACGTAGAAAACATGAAGACAATCACACAAAAGTTGGCCAAACAATTGCATGGTAATAAAGGCACTTATTTAATTGCATCAAACCCATAAACTGTATATATTAAATAATTGGTAAAAACATGGAATCAAATAGTTAAAATTTCATCACAATTCTAACACAAGATTTCAAGCCTAAAAACATGATAAAAGATAAATTACAACTATGATAATTGGAGTTCATCACCCTTTTCACCATGTTGTAGAAGAATCTTCAATCATGCGCCAGTTGGTTCCTTGAAAGTTCGACAGCCCTTCGGGATCACCTTTGACAAGTTTGGAACCCCCCATCTCGTGCCTTATGCTCTGTATTTATAGATTTCCACGAAATCTAGGTTAATTGAGGAGAAGAACTGCTGAATTCTGCGCAAAAAGCCCAGCTGCAGCCCAATCAGGACTACAGTGCGACCGCACGGTAGGAATTTTTGCGATCGCAGCCTCAAAAAGCCAACCTTCAGTCGTCATTTTTTCAACCCGTGTGACCGCACGCTTACCGGCAGCAACAATTTTCTTCTTTAAATTTCAGCAATTTGATCTTCATCCTTTTATTGCACAGCTTTTAGTATTTTGATCATATCTTTCTATTCCCTTATCCGATTGAGTTGATTCAAAGTTATTTAGAAAGATAACTTAAAGGGCTATACTTATTCCCGAAATATGAGTTTCCCAATTCGAACGTTTACTACCTCGAAACTAGCTCTTAAAGTCCGAATAAAAATTTGCCAGAAATCTTGTTTGATTGGAATGAATTTATGGTAATATTCTTACCATATTTCATTCCTTTTTGACTTCTAATTGCATTCAATTGATTCCTAAAAGTCCTCAAGTATCTTATCTTGATCCGAATCAACTATTGAATATTTGCAATTTGGTCCTTCTTCATTTGATTTGTATACTTTAGTCCTTGAACTTCTAATTTGCTTGTTTTTGCTCCAATTCCATTGTTTTCTTGATTTTGGGATTATTTCTGAAATATAAACAAATAACACAAAATAAATAGCAAATATTCTAAAACAAACATATAAAATCATACTTTTAGGATAGAAGTAAGTGTATAAAATACACTTATCAATACCCCCAAACTAGAACTATTGTTCGTCATCGAACAAAAATAAAACTAAACTATAAAAATAAAAATGCAAATAACAAATGTTTTTGTTTTTGTCAACTTATTTACCATGCACTTCAACAATCCAAATTGACGATTCACTTTAGAGAAAGAAATATGAACAACTTAAAATCATTTCATTCATCCGATGCTCAACTTCATTATGAGTGTGTGAATAGCCAGAGTCAAATGCAAACTTATGCAAAAATAAACTTGATAATGTGTGATTTTTTATGTAAGAGTAAGCCCGAATCCCATGTGGTCAACAATGATTTTCTTTTGATTTTCCTTACCCTCTCATGGATGAGTACAACATTACTGCTTTTCTCTCATATCCCGAGGTCTTTCCTATTGATGTGGTTTCTAAACATGTATAAATTGCATTTTTCCATATAAGGCAGTTAGGATTAGACAAGTATGCACGATAGACCAAGAATAATTAACAAAGTGTTAGGAACTTCAATCAACAAAGCTTATACCATTTTATTCCATTTTTCTTTCGTATGGACGACTTTTTCTTTTAATGTCCTTATCTTTTACCATCTTTGTGCAATACTTTTCATACTTGCTTTCTATATGACCCCTGTAGCGAGTTTTAAGTCGGCAGCTCCCAACTCAGTTGAGCTTAGGGTACCAGGTTCAGAGAACCCCTCAGACTTAATTACCCGAGTCATAAAGGGTTAATAGAAAAAGTTAAAGATGTTTTAACGTCTTATGTGTCAGTCCACTCTCCGTACTTACTTTCTAGTTGACCCCTATAGCGAGCTTTAGGCCGGCTGCTCTCAACTCAGTTGAGTTTAGGGTACCAGGTTCAGAGAACCCCTCAGACTTACTTACTCGAGTCAAAAATGCATTTGAAGAGTAGAATAAGACCTTCAACATTTTTCTGTTTTTATGCTGGTTATTATGGTTTATACTTGTTGATCAAAACCCCTTACACTAAAGAGGCAAAATTAAAACTTCAAGTCTTAAATCCATCAATGCATCTCTCTACACAAGTTTTTATTCGAAAGTGGCTATGTGCTCAAATTTGATGAAAGTCTTACATGAATGAATGTTAAGAAAAATTTAGTTCGCATTTTGCCCAATTTTCTAACTAAAGCACAAAACTCAATTCAAATCATATCATAAGCAGTACATAAATCAACAAAAATTTTCAAAATTTTCCACTTTTTATGAGTTTTCCCATTTTTTCAAATTTTTCAAAAATTTTTTTTAAACCCCAAAATCGAATGAATTTGTACATGAATGAGCCCACCCCCAAACTAGAACTATGCATTGTCCTCAATGTATTCAAAGCAAATAATTAAATAAAAGCACAAAATAACAAAGATGGTGTTATGTACTTCCCAGGTTTGGAGATGTGGTGTTCTCAATTTGAAGCTTTGATCTTCATGTAGCTTGGATGATTCGACCCCTTTCTTACTTTTCCAAGTTTGGCTCCAAGTGTCCCACGATGATATTTTTCTTGCAAACAAGAGTTATTTATCATTAGAAGCATGAATATCATATAGGATCTAAAACAAATCAACACAACACACCCAAACTAGGACTTAGAAAAATTTTGAAAATTTTGAAATATGGTCGATCACTGACTTTCAGCCCTTGACATCGCCTCGAAAAAGTGAAAATTTCCCGAGATATGTCCCGAGCATATGAAAGTACATAACTTGGTCTACAACATATAAAAAATTCAGCAAGTTTGAAGTTCATTTGGGTCATTAAAGATGTGACAAAGTAGGTGCAGTAAAGCTGAAAACAGGTGCAGTGGTGCCTGCAATGGCCTTGCAATGTGGTGCCATGTAGTGCAATGATGTTTAAGTGGAACTTCATGCTTTAAATCGGTGTAAACATGGATTGAACGATGCACAAATGATGTATAATATGTAATGAAGGTGATCATCCAAAAAGAATTTCAAAAACTCGAACATTCATTGTGACATTAATTCAAAGACCTTGCAGGCACATGAAGAAATCAATGGAGAACATAGAGTTGGAGACTTGAATTTACCCAAAAAAATCTACCTACAAATCACAATTCAATATCTCCAATCCTAGCCTAAACCCATCATCAACTATCCACAATTTCACAATTTACAAAAAGAATGAGGAACAAAAGATTATGCATGATTTTGTGAAATTGTGTAGAAATCCATACCTCTTGAATGTTTTTGATGCAATCCAAGACATGAAATAGAGTTAAAATGATGTGCAAGTAATGAGGACTAATTGGGGACTCAATGTGGGATGATTTGGGGGAGGTAAAACGAGTTTGAAAGTGGTTAAAATGAGAGAATTCAACATATAAATGAATCTGCCGAAATTGTGGTATTGAACCTTGCGATCGCACGGTTTAATCACCGTGAGACCTCACGGTATAAAAGACAGTGTCCTGAAAGTTTTTCATTTTTCGATTTTGGACTCCGTTTTCGACCCCTAAACACATCCAAATGTATGCAACCGACTTCTAAACTATATGCACATGTCCTAAGCTAGTTGATCAAGTGGAAGATTGTGATGATTAACAATAAAACAAATAGAAAGCAAGTAGATCCTAAAAATGCTAAAACATGCAAAATAGGTGCAATGAAATTTTCAATGCCACTATCATGTCAAAATTTGAATTCTAAACATGCTAATGATCCTATAATGCAATGTAAAACATCAAAACAAATAATAATGCAATGAAAACTAAAGATGCTAAAATAATCACCCTGGAATACTAGAAATACTTAGAACACATCATAACTAAATGCATGCATTCTAAACATCCTAATGCTACTAAATGAAATGTCTAGCAACTAAAAAACTAATAAGCAAATAAATAACTCAAAAGCAAATAAGCAAAATAACTAAAGAAAAGGGTTTGAAAAATCGGGTTGCCTCCCAACAAGCACTTCAATTATAGTTTAGAGCTAGACTTTTTGGCAAACATTTCTCAAGGTGGTTTTAGATTGGATGGTGTAGCCTCATCATCTGCCCTTACCTTGTATTCATACCTCTCCCAGTACGCCAATTCCAACTCGACATCTATCCTGGAACAATTTTCTAGTTCTGGTTCATGGACATCAAATTGCATCATTGTGAAAGTCACCTCTTGATTTTCAGCCCGCAGCACTACATCTCCTTTTTCTACATCAATTAATGCTCGTGCAGTGACTAGGAATGGCCGACCAATTATCAAAGGCAAATTCTCATCTTCCTCCATATCTAAAATGTTAAAGTCCGCTGGGAATATGAATTTGTGAACTTTCACCAATACATCCTCCACAACTCCATATGGGTGACAGATTGATTGATCAGCCAGTTGCAATCTGATATTGCTTTCCTTTGGTTCACCCAGTCCCAATTTCTTGTATAAAGACAGGGGCATCAGATTTATACTTGCACCTAGGTCACATAAGACCTTGTTGAATTTTAAATCACCTATAATGCAAGGTATTGAAAAGCTCCCTGGGTCTTTGAGCTTAGGTGACAGCTTGTTTTGCAGGATTGCGCTGTATTCTTCGTTCAAAGTGACCTCCTCAAGTTCTTGAAGCTTTTTCTTGCTAGACATAATCTTTTTTAGCAGCTTGGCGTAACTTGGGATCTGTGTGATGGTTTCCAAGAAGGGAATATTTATGTACAGTTTTCTAAGCATATTCACAAACTTGTTAAACAACGTATCCTCCCTTGTTTTCTTCAGCCTTTCAGCCATCTTCTCAACATCATCCACAACTTTTTTAGGAACTCCAGCTGGCTTTTTAGCATGAATCTCAGGAAGTTGCACACCACTACGCGTCGTGATAGCATTTATCTCATGTTGCACTACATTTATAGCCATTAGTTGTTCCTTTGGGTTTACCTCAGTATTTGCAGGTAATGTACCCAGAGCTCTAGCTATGATCAACTGTGCTATCTGTCCCACTTGAGTCTCCAGATTTTTTATTGAAGCCTGTTGATTTTGAATTGTGGTTTCAGTTTTTCTCATAAACTGATCTGTTCTAGACATGAACTGTTCTGTCCTTTCCACAAACTTCCCAAGCATTTCTTCCAATGCATGCTTTCTCTCTTCAGTGTTGAAATTAGGCGCAATGTGTCCATTAGAGTGATCTTTCTAAGAAAATTTAGGATGATTGCGCCATCCTGGATTTTAGGTATTCGAGTATGGATTATTCTAGCGTTGACCTCCTTGTACATAGTAAACTTGCTCCAATGGACAAGCCAGAATAGGGAAATATGTAGTGGCGTGGTTTGCACCACTCTTCACAAGTCATTTTAGCACTTTTTGATGAATGACTCACCAGTGCTATACCCTCCACTTTCGCAGCCAAGGAGTCAATCTTTGCTGATATGGCAGTGTAAGCATCCACTTCATAGACTCCCGGTATCTTCTTTGGAACAACCATGTTTGATCCCCACATGTCATTTGTATTTGCTATCCTCTCGAAGAGCTCCAATGCCTGCCCGATGCTCTTTGTGCCTAACGCACCATTTAATGAGGAATCAACCATGTTTTTAAAATGTGGATGTAGTCCTTCATATAAGCACTTCACTTGATCGCCTCGTTTGATCCCATGGTTTGGACACTTCCTCAGCATGCCTTTAAATCTGTTCCACGCATCATCAAAGGATTCAGCATCTTGTTGCTGAAACATGGTGATGTCATATCTCAGTTTGGCAACCTTAGCTGGAGGCATGAATTTGGTGCAAAACTTTTGGACCAAGTCGTTCCAAGTGGTTATACTCGCAGCTGGGCGAGAATCCAACCACTCAACAGCCCTATCTCTGAGGGTATAAGGAAATAACCTGAGTCTGATAGCATCTTCAGGCACACCCTGATATGTAAAGTGTTGACATGAATCTAAAAATTTAGAGACATGTGTGTGCGGGTTTTCATCAGGTCTCCCATGAAATTGATGTCCATTTTGGAACATGTTGATGACATTGGTCTTCAACTGGAATTTTCCTGCCCAAATGGTCGATAAACTATGCTGTATTGATTTTGAACTACTTGAGGTGTCATGAAATCACCGACCAGCATGTCATCTTCATTAGTTGGCTCAGCAACTGGCAATCTCAAATTGTTGTTTGCCATTTGATTTTCTTTTTGGTTTTTAGATTTATCTAATTCCCTAAGTTCTCTTAACCTACGGTGTAATGTACATTCTATTTCCGGGTCAGCTTTGAAGAGATTCCCTTTTTTCGAACGTAGCACACACAACTAAAAGAAAGGAAACTAGTGACTAACTAAAAAAAAGAAATTAAAATCCTAAAAATTAAAAAATAAAATTAAAGCAAGTAAAAAGTCCGAATTAGTGAAAGTAATCTAAAAATAAATTTAAAGAACAATCCCCGAGAACGGCACCAAAAACTTGATACGCTCCGCAAGTGCATGGGTCGCGCAAGTAATAAAGTGGATTTTAAGTCCGAATATCGATCCCACAGAGATTGTTTTAAATTATATTTTAGACTACAATTCCTTAACCGGAACAAGGAATTTTGTTTGAGTTTGAAAATTTTGTTTTTTTTTGAAAATTGAAATTAAGATTAAACTAAAAATAAGAGAATTTGATTTGTTAAAACTTATAAAAGCAAATGCATTAGAATTATGAATCAATTTTAACCAAATCATCCATGTATTTAACCAAATCATTTAAAGACAACTTATAGGGTTTTGAATATCCATGTTCCTAAAATGTTTCAAGTCCTCTTTCGAGCGATGCATAAAAACCTATCTCTAAATGCCAACTGACTATATTTCTATGACAATTAACCAATTAAAAAAGCATTAAAGGTCAATGAACACTATATAGGATACACAAAGCATAGAGGTATATTTCTATCCCCTATCGGACTTTGTGGCAATTAAATAGCTTCTAATGAAATCCTACTCTTTCGAACGTAGAAAATCATGAAGACAATCACACAAAAGCTGGCCAAACAATTGCATGATAATAAAGGCACTTATTTAATTGCATCAAACCCATAAATTGTATATATTAAATAATTGGTAAAAACATGGAATCAAATAGTTAAAACTTCATCACAATTCTAACACAAGATTTCTAGCCTAAAAACATAATAAAAGATAAATTACAACTATGATAATTGGAGTTCATCACCATTTTCACCATGTTGTAGAAGAATCTTCAATCATACGCCAGTTGGTTCCTTGAAAGTTTGACAGCCCTTCGGGATCACCTTTGACAAGTTTGGAACCCTCCATCTCATGCCTTATTCCCTGTATTTATAGATTTCCATGAAGTCTAGGTTAATTTAGGAGAAGAACTGCTGAATTCTGCGCAAAAAGCCCAGCTGCGGCCCAGTCGGGACTACCGTGCGACCGCATGGTAGGAATTTTTGCAGTCGCAGCCTCGAAAAGCCAACCTTCAGTCGCCATTTTTTCAACCTGTGCGACCGCACGCTTTTTCAACCGTGCAGCCGCACGGTTATACCGGTAGCAACAATTTTCTTCTTTAAATTTCAGCAATTTGGTTATCATCCTTTTATTGCACAGCTTTTAGTATTTTGATCATATCTTTCTATTCCCTTATCCGATTGAGCTGATTCAAAGTTCTTTATAAAGATAACTTAAAGGACTATAATTATTCCTGAAATATGAGTTTCCCAATTCGAACGTTTACTACCCCGAAACTAGCTCTTAAAGTCCGAATAAAAATCTGCCAGAAATCTTGTTTGATTGGAATGAATTTATGGTAATATTCTTACCATATTTTATTCCTTTTTGAATTCTAATTGCATCCAATTGATTCCTAAAAGTCCTCAAGTATCTTATCTTGATCCGAATAAACTATTAAATATTTGCAATTTGGTCCTTCTTCATTTGATTTGTATACTTTAGTCCTTGAACTTCTAATTTGCTTGTTTTTGCTCCAATTCCATTGTTTTCTCGACTTTGGGATTATTTCTGAAATATAAACAAATAACACAAAATAAATAGCAAATATTCTAAAACAAACATATAAAATCATACTTTTAGGATAGAAATAAGTGTATAAAATACACTTATCAACTTTCTTTCTTATGAGATAACAAATATAAGTGTGACTATTAAGAAAATACTGCAAGATTTCTTTCCTTACACATGTTTGAGAAAAATGAGGGTATCTTATTTGATACATTTTTCCCCCACTTTTCACTTTTATAGGTGGATGCAAGAGTCAATTTTGATGGTTAAAGTAGTTCTGGAGTAGGTTTGCCATAGCAAATAGACCAGTCCTTTGAGTGAGAGAGAAGTGAAATATATTATTTTTGAGTGTAAATGAATCAGGGAGGATGGAAAATGGTGCATCTAGAATAGAAAATACGTCTAAGTTGATCAAGAATCAGAGTTTATCAAGAATATGTTTTTCTACTTTTCCAATTTTTGTTTGGTTTTTATTTAGCGTAATTCTGTTAATAAGTGTTTAATTTGTATCAAGGTTGATTTGTTAACCTTAACAATGTAATGGAAGAATATTTGCACACTTTCCCAAATTTAGTTGATTTTACGCAATTTTTTAGAGCGTATATATGCTTATATTTTGATGTTGAGTAGTGTCAAGATTGATTTCTCTGAACATTAACGTTGCACCTGTGGAATTATGGCGCAAAGTGTGGCTTTTCTTTGTTTACTTTAGTTTCGCTAAATCTTTAAATTAGCTATGCTATTCAAATTATTTACCTATTTAGTGTTTAAGCATAACATTGGGCCTTGGAAATTCAACTAGAAATGTTAAATCAATAAGCTTGGGTAACTAAAATTTGATCTTGATATGTAAGGAATTAGGAGCTTCTCATTTAATAGATCCATTGTTTTTTATTTATTAATCAGGTGATTTAGTTGATTTTATGTGATTTTTTAGAGTGAATATTCTTATATTTTGATGTTCAATAATGTCAAGAATGATTTTAATATTGTTAAATATTTTCCTTCAATTCCCGTAGTTAATGTTTGCTTTCATTTGCAGCTTTTGTGTTGATCCAAGTATTAGTATAGTGGTGTAACAAATTTTTGCTGAAACATTTTCTGCTTTTCTCTGAGTTATGCTTAATCTTTTATCGTCTTCTTGGTTTATTATTTTAGTTTGAATAGTATGATTTCTTACTCTCAATTATTGTGTAGAAATTATGAAATTTTCATTATTTGTTTTGATTAGAGTCATCTTGAATTATGCAGGGATATCATACACGAACCAGTTGTGAATTTCTTCTTAAATTATTGATTTGCAACTGATGACTTTGGGAGTGGTGTCTTGGATATGATGTCACCTGTTTTAGGTTTATTTTTCTACCTTTGTGAGATTATTGGCACTTTCTCCATCCATGTTTGTTCTTCTGGTACATATATATAATATATTTGAAATGTGTTTTGGAAGTTTCAACTTTAATTTGATTGAGATTAGTGTAGTTTGCCTAATATTATTTATCATCCTTAATATAATAAATTATATTTTTCTGAAATATATTATATTTTTATTAACTATTTTTAATATTACTAAATGTTAAAATGCTGAACCTAAAATTCTGTTGGCTGAGTTGCTTGCTTTAGCAGCTAAACTAACCTAATTTTGAATTATGTGGGGGACGATGATGATAGTGATTCATATTAGGATTTGTTTATAATTGTTTTGATAGAATTTTATCTGTAGCTACCATGGAGAAAATAGGATTAGGATCTATTTGATCTCCAGTGTCCTACTTACTGTTGAACCCCAAGTATGAGGTCATTTATTGCTCTATCAGTAAATTGCTATTTTTTTCTTGCAGGAGCCTGGACGTGTTGAAGCTGATTTTGGTCGATTTGTTGCTAAAACGGTAGTGAGGAATATTTACATCATGATCTCCAGAATGTTCGATGCCTTCTTCTCTGTTCTCACTATTATTTTTTTTTTTTCCTTTTCTCCAATTTTATGTTGTCTTTCTGATTGTAAGCAATTATCTACTAATTCCCATCATGCATAAAATGCATGTACTATTCATTAAGATCTTATTAAATGATTTTTGCACTAATGGCTTTTTATCTTTTTCATCCCCTTAGCCACTTCACTTTTGAGACCTGGATATTTATAGTATATTTGTCATTTTTATCCTCAGTAAAAGAGATGGACTCCCACAATTCATAGTAAATAACTTATGAAACTAATTTACCCATTTTGTCGTGACCTTATTTCTAAGAAACAAAACTATTTATTTTTCATCTTTAGTAGACATAATGCGGCTGAGATATCTACTCATTTTCTTTGCTGAGTTGAAAATAGAACTTCTCTTGAAAAAATGATATTTTAAATGATGGGATCAAACAAGGAACTTATTTTCACCACATCCTTTTTATGGTAAAAATCTCTTTGTATGGCAAGATTTAAGTTGAGAATGGAAAAGAGAGAAGAAAGAAGTGTCTGTTTCTTATATTTTTGGTTGACATGAGTCAAATGAGTTCCTATTTTACATTGTATGAGAAGAAAAGAAAACAAATGAGCAAAGCTATAACGTTCGCAATTGGATTGTCAACCTACCAAATTTGAATATTGATTATCAATTCTCAATTTAATTTCTTTAAGTTCATAACTCTATTATGCCAATTTGTTCATTAACATTTCTCATTACAAAGAAACATAACAATAATGTCATCCATGCATCGTATGGTTAAGAACTGGAAAGTAAGCTCATGTTTTTTATTTGATATAATTATATAATAATCAGCTTTCTTTTCATAATTTTTCATCAAAATCATTATCACGAATGGAAATCTCATGCATCGCACGGGTGAAAACCTAGTTAATTTATTAAAGAAGGATATATGTCCCAATTTTTCCCTCCCAAAAGTCCCCATCTGAGACCCACAGCTGAGTAGAAAAGGGAGGGAAAAAAATTAATTGCTACCGCAGGTTACTGACTTACGCCTTCCAAGAATTAGAGGTGTCAATCCGGGTGGTTCGGGCCGGGTCGACCCGTCAATAAAAAGCCCGGTAACGGCCCGCTTAAAAAAAACCCGCCCACTGCGGGTTACGGGCCGGTTACGGGTCAGCCCGCAAATTTTGATTTACAACCCAGGCCCGCCTGCTGGCCCATGCGGGTCGAGCCCATGCGGGTCGCGGTTTGTTCTGATTTGGTCCGTATGAATAAAAACATAGATTTTTTCATATTTATAGCAAATTTTTTGTCAAGTTTCTAAATACAAAATGATTAAAATAATAAATTCATATTTATACCATAAAATAAACTACATAGAATTTAAAATTATAGTTTATGTTATATGAATTACTTCTAAATTTTCAAATTTAAATAAAATATAAACAAATAACAATTAAATGATAAATATATTGCTAATTACTATTGTTAAAAAACATTATTTTTTTAGCTATTAGGGAGAAAAAAATAAGATTTTACTTTAAAAGTTGTATTAGAATTTCTAGAAGAATAGAGATTTTCAATGTTACCATATTTAATAAAAACAGTTTTTTTTTTTTTTTTTTTTTTTTTTTTTTTTTTTTTTTTTTTTTTTTTACGGGCCAGTGGGTTAACCGCGGCCCGCGAAGGTTTGACCCGCAAAACCCTCGGTTCACAACTTCTTGACCCGTGAACCGCCCGCACAGGTCATGGGTCGGCCCGCGGTCCCGGGTCAATCCTGACCGGTTTTCACGGGTCTGGTCGGCCCGTCCGTCTTGACACCTCTACCAAGAATTCAGTCTTCCCTCTGTACGAAAACTTTATGTTCAAATTCAAATTGTGATTTTTATGCATTCCAAGAATCTGGAGCAGTCTTTTGCTTGAAGAAACCCTAGATGCACCGCTCTTCCCTCTCTGACGCTAACCTCTCTGTCTCCAAAGATTGACGGACGCTTTGATTCATTCGTTGTATAGACTACGATGAAAGCCAAGCTCGAACTGTAATCTTGGGTGTCTGTTCAAAAGTCCCTCTCTAAAATCTCTCTCACCAAAAAATAAAAAAGGGCTTTTCAGGGGCTCGTACACCCGGGAGCTCGAAGCGACGATGGTGGTAGGATTTTATAGGGCTTCTGCTGCTGAAGATGAGGCTTCTCATTTCCCCAACGACAATGACATTCGTGATGGTATTTACACAAACTTATTCTTAATGCACTCTGTATTTTTTAAATTTTTTTTATTTTTTTTATTTGGATAAATGAATTGAATGATTTGGTGTGGTTTTTAAGGTGAAGGAAACAAGAGGGATTTTTTAAAATTGGAACTCAAACCTGATCTTGCCAATCGGCCACTGTGGGCTTGTGCTGATGGACGGATTTTCCTTGAAACTTCCTGCCCGCTCAAGCCTATGACATTGCCATTGCTAAACCTATTTGCAGGTATTGTTTTTAGTGTTGCATGTTTGAGCCCTTGCATACATACTATGACACAAAAATTTGGAGTTGATGACTCATGCAGTATTATTCTACTGAAATTAATAATGACTCAATAATTGTTATACTTTGGAAGAGAGGTGCAACTATTGAGCTACTGCACTTGTACTAGCTGGTTTATTGAATTCGGGTTTATTTGGAATAGGATTTTGATTTATGCATTTTCTGTTTTACCGGCCCGAGTCAATGCATGAGTACAATTTGACGCCACACTTTCTATATGCCGTTGTATCTGTGGGACTTGAAACGAAAACAATAATATTTGTTTTGAATAAATTGTTAAAGACGTAGCTTCCTAAAGATATGATTGATTTCATAAGTAGTTCTACTGCTAATTACGGCGAAGTGAAACTTGTGCTGAAGAAGAATCGATAATTAATAGAATCCCCATTTCCCAAGGCAAATAGATTGGCCCTGTTCATATTTTTGGATTGATATATTAGAGAGAAAATTAGGAGTCTTTTTTTACTTTATCAATTAATGTTTACAGGTGTTAAAAAGGCTGCTCCATGAAGAAGTCATAGCATGGGCAAGAGCTGAAGAAGAATTGATAATTAATAGAATCCCCATTTCCCAAGGCAAATAGATTGACCCTGTTTATATTTTTGGATTGATATATTAGAGAGAAAATCAGGATTCTTTTTTTACTTTATCAATTAATGTTTACAGGTGTTAAAAAGGCTGCTCCATGAAGAAGTCATAGCATGGGAAAGAATATCATTTAAGGTACATGCGTAGAGGAATTACCTAAAATGGGTAGAGGAATTCACAGTTTAGTAGTGAGGTTTGGGATTGGATTCTAATTTCTGAATATCACTATTCTTACTGTGTAATTTCAGAATGAGTTGATCTCATGGAATTCATTTTAATGATGTAATTTTGATTAAATGCTTGGGTTTCATTTTGATTAAATAGAAGATTTAATTCAAATGCTGTAAAATTTTTGAATGCTGAAGAAGTGAAAATCTATGGGGATGGAAAATATGCATCAATTTCTATTTTCTTATTCATTGTTTAAAATTGTCCTAGAGTCAGTAGTTATCTCATTATTTGTGGAAATTAGTGAAATGTGAACTAATGTCTTATGTTTCGGTGTAGAGGAAAGTTGCAGTCTTGATCGATTTTATGGGTGTAGAGAAAAATTTAGAAACTTTGGATAACATCTGTAAGTGTTTCTATTAGTAACCATCTATACATGTAGTGGCACAGATTCAAATATCCGTCTTCTGCTCATTGGCATTCTGGTGTTTTATGAATTTTCCTGAATGTAATCTTGTGTATACACCCCCTTCTCGCTTATTAAGGTTATCAAAGAGCTCGCCAATTAAAGTCACCATGGGCCCAAAGGTATATTCAGTTATTCATCTACAGCTTAGTGCTCTGGTGATCAATTTTATGTAGCCTTTAAATGAACTTATGTAATATCGTACTGGTGTTTGAAGAATAAAAGAGACATTTATATATAATTTTGATAGATTTATTCACAATATTACATTGTGAAAAAAGTTTATATTAATGATTTTCATGTTCGTTTGTTATCAGTTAGTAGCATCCCAGTTTTGGGGTTTTGAAATTTTAATGAGATTTTCAGTTGAGATTCTTCTTTTTCTTTTTAATAATGAAAATACTGAAAAAAAAATATTTACTTTAATAAATTTGAAGAGTAGTTTTGTCTTTAATTTGGTACTGTCTGATTTAATTCTCTTTGTTTTTGTTAAATTATTTGTTTGTAAAATAAAAGGAAAATCTTATTGTCGAAGATTTATACATTTTGTGAAAGACATTGATGATTTATTTTTTGTTTTATTTTAATTCCAGATAACAAGAGGAAAAGCTATTGATGTACATATTTTTTTTCCAGGTTCCCACATGAGAAACGAACCTAAAAAAACAAGCAAGATAGTTAGGACAAGGAATTTTTTTATTGAAGAATCTGTTAACACAAACTCAATGTCCAGATTTGAGGAAACAGATTCATTTGTACAAGCTAGAAAAAGCAGGTATCCAAAATGAACCAGAACTTAAAGAATAAATAAGCTAAAAGAGTACATGATACAATCAACTAAACCCAGTCATAAATCACTTGCACAATAACCTCTGTGTGCTTTACACTCCACTTTGTTAATCATGGTCAGTTGCTTAATATTACTTGCAAATAACTCAATTTTCTTTGTTGGATGTGCGGTTATAACATCGTGATAGCTAGGTCACACAAGCATTTGGCACAATTCAAAGGATAGATGTAGCTATATATGAACACATGTGTAACTATTTGGTATTGATGATTGTTTTAAAATCTTATACAGATAACTGATCTTGCTGGAATGCCTAACGAGACATTTTTTTCTTGCATATTGTTTCTTTTTATCTATCTCCCTATTGACTATTGTTCATTGATGCGTGTCGCAATGCACCAAAATAATAAATAAATATCTTGCTTGCAAATTATCAGATTTGATTATAATAGCGGAAGTAAGAGTCGATCCCACGAGGAACGGGAACTAAAATAGTGCTATATCAATTGGAATAGATGGGGGTTTTTCGAGTTCAAATATTGTAACGAACGTGAAAATAAAATAAAAACGTAAATTGGATAGAATAAAAATCAATTATTGACAAACCCTAGTTCTCAGGTTCAGTTGTATTTCATCACAATGTTATCACTTTCCAAGCAACGCGGGTTCAATTTCTTCGTTGATTTAACACCCGTAAATAGTTAATAAGCTCTAACTATTCCTATTCTCCCTTAATTGCATTTAATTAGAATAAGCTCTCTAATCAAACATTAGCCATTGAATAACCTAAAATAAGCTCTTTAGATTTAAGACAACGACTATATAATGGTTGAGAAGAATTAAGGTGAATTAGGTTATCAATCACACAAACTCGTAACGATTAACCTAAGTTGGAATTCTCTATGGAAATTATCAAATTTCCACTTGCTACTAGGGTTTGAACAAAAAGACAAGTACAGATCCAATCATTCAAAATAGCAAATCTCAATACAACAATTTAATTGATAAGGCCTTAATCAAATAAAGAACTGCATTGATTGAATTCAAATCGCATAAAAGAATCCAACAAATCAAAATAAAGAAATTAGACTACGTTACTAGTGTTCACTGATATCTCGCATTGCGAGATATCCCCGCAAGTGCACGGGTCGTGAGAAGTAATAAAGTGGACCTAGGAGTCCGTATTATCGAAATATTTTAGTCCTACACTTTATTTGAACGAACAAATGAATTTGAGGTTTTAAACTAAAACTAAAGAATTAAACTAAAGAAATTAAAATGGGAGAATTGTTTTGTTTTCAAATACGATTGTAAAGTAGTTGGGATTTACGATTTCACCTAACCAATTAAATTAACTCCAATTCCAGTTTTATTTCCTAAATATGCATTCGGTCGAATTCACTAATTTAAATTGAAATTCCTCTCTCGAGTTTAAATCAACTCTACCTAAATAAGTCAACCATGTATCTCTACAGCGGGTCTGAATATTCCTTATCTAGATGCATTACATTCTAGAATTCACACACGACCGCAATAATTACAAGAGTATATCTCTATCTCTCGTTCAATTACCGGATTTATTACCTAGATCTATGTTATTAACTCACCTCTCGGATTATGGAAATAACACATAAAATCATGAATAAGTGGCCAGTTCATTCACGCATTAAACGCAATAATAAATCAACACATGCATTAAAGCGTTAAAATAAGGAATATGGAATTAAAATAATTAACGAGGCTACATCGTTCATCCCAACATCAAATTTAGCTACACATCATATTTAAATAACAAAAACAAAATATAATGACGTTCATTGAAAATAACAACGAAGAATGGAAAGATTGCACCAATTATCAATTCTTCAGGTATCTTCAATTCACGCCCCTCTGCGATACTTGAATCTCCAAGAATTTGAATTAAAATCTCTGTTGTGGCTCGTTCTATGGAGAGGCAAAGGTCCAGATCTCGTGCCTCTTATGTAGTATATATAGGTTTTGGAGAAAACCTAGGTAAAAAAAGAGAGAATTCTGTTGAAAATCGCGAGAAAAAGCCCACAGTCGGCCCATCCTGATAAGGACGCGATCGCGTGGGTAAAACCCTAGCGATCGCTTGGAATACATTAAAACTCTTGGGTTACAATTTTGTGTCTTCTAGCGATCGAGTGGTATGTATCCAGTGATCGCGACTTCCATCTTTTTTCGGCTGTGTAAGTTGGTCCCTGACTTTTAATTGCACCTTCAATCCTCAACTTTCAATTGTTACAATTTAGTCCCCAAACTTTATCTTCTTCTCGATTTGCCCATTTAAGCTCTTAATTCATTCAATTAGGTCCTCCAGCCTCTGATTCGTTCATTTTGGCACATTGCATCTTTTCGGTTGACGTCACAAACTTATCAATTGCTCGTTTTAGCTCTAATCAACATCCAATTATGCATTTTTTCTCATCAATTACTTCATTCTTCATCTTTTGGGATATTTTCTGCAAAGTAAACAAATAAACACAAATTAAATAGCATAAATTCTAAAACGATAATAATTTATTCTAATTTAGACGTACAAATAAGTGTATAAAATACACTTATCAAATACCCCCAAACTAGAATTATTGTTCGTCCTCGAACAAAGGAAAATAAACTACAAAAATCAAAGAAATAAAAGAGAATTTTTTTTTTTTTGTCAACATGTTTACCATATGCCTCCATAGTCCAAACCAATTTAAGCTTTAAGCAAGCGTCATGAACAACAATGCAAAATAATTTCTAGTTATATCCTGCCAGAGTCTCAAGCGTGTGTGTGAATAGCCAGTGTCAAAAGCATACTTATGCAAAAGATGTGCTCAACATTGTGTGGCTCATTATGCATAATCAAGCCCGAATCCCATGTGGTCAATCTATGATTTCTAATGAAATTCTTTTCAACGCTCATAGATGATCACCACTTTCTGCTTTTTCTCTCGCATCCCAGGTTTTTATCTATGTGGGTTCTAAAAATATTCTTTACTTTTTCCACACAAGGTAGTCAGAATCAGAAATAAGTGTGCACAACAAATCAAAAGAAAGCAGTCCCCAATTCTACAACCTCAACCACCACAGCTCAGTCAACAAAGCTTATACCATGCAATATTTTTTTTATTTTTATTTTTTTATTGGACGACTTTTTCTTTTAATGTCCCTGTCTTTTACCATCTTTGTGCAGAACTTTTCATACTGACTTTCTATATGACCTCTATAGCGGGCTTTTAGATCGGCAACTTCCAAACCAGTTGGCTTTAGGGTACCAGGTTCAAAGAACCCCTCAGACGTACTTGCCCGAGTCATAAAGGCTTAAACAGAAAAGTTAAAGATGTTATAATGTCTTATGTGTAAGTCCACTCTCCGTACTTGCTTTCTAATTGACCCATGTAGCGATCTTTAGGTCGATGACTCCCAAGCCAGTTGGCTTTAGGGCACCAGGTTTGAAGGACCCCTCGGACTTACTTACTCGAGTCAAAAAGGCATTTGAAGAGTAGAATAAGGCCTTCATCATTTTTCTGTTTTTATGCTGGAAATGGTTTATACCAGTTGACCAAACTGCAATGACTAAAGTGCAAAACCAAGAACTACAGTCCTCCAACCCATCAATACACACAAATTCCAACCATTTTACCCCCAAACTTTCCTTTTAGCATGATTGGTTCTAATTTAGGGGTGGGATGTCTAACGATCTAAGTTCAGGGATTTTTGAGTCATTCCTAAGTTCAAATTGCATAAATTTGCCCCACATGTATTAAACAAAATCCCTTACACAAGCATTATCCAACACTGGCTATGTGCGCAATAAATATGAATCTAGCAAAACATAACTAGTTCAAAAATAAGTTCATCTTTCATATTGTCCAATTTTCAAACTTAAGCACAAATTGATTCATACTATATCCTAGGCAATAAACATGTCAACAAAGTTTTTTTTTTTTTTTGTTCCCTAAAGAATCGAATGGATATAAAATGAATGCAATGAATTTTCACCCCCAAACTTGAAATGAACATTGTCCTCAATGTTTGTCAAAAGGATTCAATAATGTAAAACAAGACAAAGAAAAGAGAACGAGAACTTCCCAAGTGTAGAGGATGTATTTCCTTGAAGCTCCCTGTTGCACTGCATTGGATGAATCGACCCTTTGTTTGTATTGTTGAAATTTGGTTGGGGTTTTTTGATTGGTGTTTTCCTAGCAAATAAGGGATAAGTAACATTAGAAGTTATAAACACCAATAAGAAATAATGGAAGTTCAGGACCACACCCCCAATCTTAAGTTAAAGCACAATTTTTGAATTTTCAAAATTGGTCGACCCCACACATTCAAGCCTTTACATCGCCTAGAAAAATATAAATTTTCCTGAGCCATCTTTTGATACGTTAAAGTTCACAGCATGATCGAAAATATATTAAAAATTCTGCTCATTTGAAGATCAGTAGGGTCATGAAACAATGTCGAAAAGTAGGTGACGTAAGACAGTTTCTGGGTGCAATGGCCTGCAGTGGCCTTGCAATGGGGCTGCCTTGATGCAATGTTGGTTTTCATGATTTTCATGCAATGTAGTGAACTAATTCATGAACTAAACACACATACTCAACGATAACCATGTCATGAAGATAAATGCTCGGAAGAATCTCTCAAATTTTAACAAACATCTCATTGTAGTATTTTATTAAACACTTAAAGTACATTACAAAAATTAAAAGATATGCATAGGTTTGGAGGCATGAATGAACCAAAAAATTTTGTCCATTAAACCAAAAATCACATTCTCCAACATTTAACCTAAACCCATTCTTCACCATTCATAATTCCAATTATTCAAAATCCAAAAGAAAATTTCATAAATTTGAGTAAAGTATGTTTCAAGTGAAGAATTACATACCTTTGATTGATTTGGATCCGGGAAATAGCAATGATATTGATGCAACTAGGTGTTGATGACATGCACACAAAATGTAAGATCAAATATGAGGTGATTAGGGGAGAGAAAACGAGTTTATAATGTTTGAAATTGAAAACATGAGGAACAACACTTAAACTGCCGATTTTGGTCCCAGTACAGCCACGCGATCGCCTGGCTGGAGTGCCAGTGATCGCGTGGTTCAAGGTTTAAGAATCTGTTGATTTTTAAATGCAAACTCGCAATCTCCATAGCCTATTGGCACGCGATCGCGTAGTTCCCGGCTGTAATGAAATTTTTTCCTATTTTTGATTTCTAAAATCATTTTTATCCCCCTAATCACTTCATGATCGATGCAATGATTTTCAAAACCTTATCGTCATGATTCAAACTAGTGTGTGTGTGTGTGTGTGAGAGTTTGGAATGACGATAAAAACCTAGCCTAATATAAACATGCAAAATTAGAAACGTACCTAAATATGCAATAATAGACTATTATGCAAAAGTGTTCTTAACATGAAACATGCAAAACACTCAAATACAGTTCCTATCATGCATTAATATAAAATTTTAACGGTAAAATAAATAATGAAAGCGTAATAAATAAAATGGAATAAAGGTTGGGTTGCCTCCCAACAAGCGCTCCGTTTTAAGTCTAAAGCCCGACTTTTTACCTGGTTGTTCAAGGAACTTTAAATAGAGCTTTTGATGACCTTCTTTGTTTGTGAAGGTCAAATTTGTTCCAAAGTGCATTTAAGCTCAAAAATTGTACCTTGCCCATGTCATAAGTGTTAACATCTCCACTCGATTCAACCTTCAAAACGCAGACTTCAATTATTTCTTCATCACCAATGATGAATCAATTCTTGCCCAATCATTGAATTTGGAGGATTGCATTGCAACTTTGACACCCTTAAGTGTCTTCTTTTCTGTGATCAACTCCTCTTTCTTCAATTGTTCTTCCTCTTTGATTGAAATTTCCTCGAGCTCGATGCCCTGATTCTGCATTGTTGACAATTGGACAAGGATATCTTCATGGCAGCTATTTTCTTCTGGTTGATCCACTCTTTCAAGTTTTTCTTCAACTGTTTCAACTAATTTATCTGGCTCTTCTGATCTCTGCACCTGAATTTCTGGTAATGGCAATGGCTGACTCTCTGACATGCTTACTGTCGACTGCTCTATCAACTTCTTAATTTCAGCTTGTTGTTTTTGCAATTCCTGGTTTATCAAATCTTCATTGTCAAAATCTTCAGTTTCAGCTTGAACTGCATTTATTGGTGGACACTCCTCTGGTGGTCTTTCTGTTCTGCTAACGGCCAACTGCTCCATCTGATCTTTCATTTCATTCAATTCAGCCCGTTGATTTTTGAGTAGCTGTTGTAGAAAATCTTTGTTGGATATAAATTCTTTGACCTGTTGTTTCCCAACTTGTTGATAGTGAAAATCTGTCTGTAGTTCTTGCAATTTTTCTTGTTGATCTTCTAGCAACTGTAATAATAAATCTCAGTTGCGATCACTTTGCTGTTGTTGTTGCTGTTGGAAAAATTGCAGGCTATGGAGACTCTGATTATTTGACCCCGAGAAATTTGGCTGCTCGTTCCAGCAAGGATTATAAGCTTGAAAATATGAACTCCTCTGCTGCATGTGACTATTTCTCCAATAATTATCCTGATCAATCTCTGGCTGAGCCTGAAGTGCGAAAGGACAATCTTGGATGGCATGATTTTCACAGCAGAAGTCACAAATCTGATAAGTTTGAACTGCAACTTGATCATGGAGCAATTGATAAAGGTTCGCTGCCATCTTGCTGTGTTGCCTCCAACTATCTCAATATTCATTCAATACCTGAGAAGGAGACAATTCACAACTTTTTAAAAAACTCAAAAAATAATAATAACAAAAAATTAAAAAAAAATACAAATACAAATTCAAACTAAAGCAAGAACTAATTGATATAGATATTAATATAAAAACAGTCCCAGGCAACGGCGCCAAAAACTTGTTCACTGATGCGAGATATCCCCGCAAGTGCACGGGTCGTGAGAAGTAATAAAGTAGACCTAAGAGTCCGGATTATCGTCCCACGAGGACTGCTATTAATTATCGAAATATTTTAGTTCTACACTTTATTTGAACGAACAAATGAATTTGAGGTTTTAAACTAAAACTAAAGAATTAAACTAAAGAAATTAAAATCGGAGAATTGTTTTGTTTTCAAATACGATTGTAAAGTAGTTGGGATTTACGATCTCACCTAACCAATTAAATTAACTCCAATTCCAGTTTTATTTCCTAAATATGCATTCGGTCGAATTCACTAATTTAAATTGAAATTCCTCTCTCAAGTTTAAATCAACTCTACCTAAATAAGTCAACCATGTATCTCTACAGCGGGTCTGAATATTCCTTATCTAGATACATTACATTCTAGAATTCACACACGACCGCAATAATTACAAGAGTATATCTCTATCTCTCGTTCAATTACCGGATTTATTACCAAGATCTATGTTATTAACTCACCTCTCGGATTATGGAAATAACACATAAAATCATGAATAAGTGGTCAGTTCATTCACGCATTAAACGCAATAATAAATCAACACATGCATTAAAGCGTTAAAATAAGGAATATGGAATTAAAATAATTAACTAGGCTACATCGTTCATCCCAACATCAAATTTAGCTACACATCATATTTAAATAAAAAAAAAACAAAATATAATGACGTTCATTGAAAATAACAACGAAGAATGGAAAGATTGCACCAATTATCAATTCTTCAGGTATCTTCAATTCACGCCCCTCTGCGATGCTTGAATCTCCAAGAATTTGAATTAAAATCTCTGTTGTGGCTCGTTCTATGGAGAGGCAAAGGTCCAGATCTCGTGCCTCTTATGTAGTATATATAGGTTTTGGAGAAAACCTAGGTCAAAAAGAGAGAATTCTGTTGAAAATCGCGAGAAAAAGCCCACAGTCGGCCCAGCCTGATAAGGACGCGATCGCGTGGTATGTATCCAGCGATCGCGACTTCCATCTTTTTTCGGCTGTGTAAGTTGGTCCCTGAATTTTAATTGCACATTCAATCCTCAACTTTCAATTGTTGCAATTTAGTCCCCAAACTTTATCTTCTTCTTGATTTTCCCATTTAAGCTATTAATTCATTCAATTAGGTCCTCCAACCTCTGATTCGTTCATTTTGGCACATTGCATCTTTCCGGTTGACGTCACAAACTTATCAATTGCTCGTTTTAGCTCTAATCAACATCCAATTATGCATTTTTCTCATCAATTACTTCATTCTTCATCTTTTGGGATATTTTCTGCAAAGTAAACAAATAAACACAAATTAAATAGCATAAAATCTAAAACGATAATAATTTATTATAATTTAGACGTAAAAATAAGTGTATAAAATACACTTATCAACTAGTTTGGAAAAGTGATAAACAAAAGAATTAAAATACAACGTCCCCCTTGAACTAAGTAGAGAACTTAGCCGCTTAAAGTCATGAAAAATTCCGGAATTTTCTTTTCTTGATTCACCTTCTCGAGTCGCTTAATTTTTCTTCCAATCTCCAAGCAAGCCGCTCCCTCTTTCACAATATTTTTCACACTTTTTTCTGTCATGAGAACCCCTTTTTATAGCCTTAATTTCGTGCCATAACTTTGGGCTCAAGAAATCTCAAAATTATGGAAAGAATTAAAATATGGAAATTGTTGACTGGAGAGTTACGACCGTAACATTTCCTTTACGACCGTAATTGAGTTTCTGCATATTTCTCAAAAATTGAAGTTACGACCGTGACTTCTGATTTACGGCCGTGACTATGTTTCTGCAATTTTTTTCTTTTAGAAGGTTACGGCCGTAACTCACATTCTGTTGATTTCTCATAATTTGTTTAACACTTTTACGGCCGTGACTTTGTTTCCTTACGGCCGTAACTGTATTTGCACCTAAGTCCCCAAACTTCAGTTTTGAGTGCATTTTGGTCCTTTTTTTTCTTCTTTTCTCTTCTTTTATGATCCTATACAATATAAAACATAAAATGCATTAATAATACTTAGATAGAATCACATTATGGTATATTCAAGGGTATAAGTGCATAAAATAAATGTAAATATCACACTTATCATTCATCTTATTTCTTAAAACTTGATTTGTCTTTTTACAGCGAGAGGTCCAAGATGGGAGAAGTCCAATGTTGTTGCTCTACTATGCAGGTATATTTGAGGATTTGTGAAAGGTTATATGGTTTTATTTATTGGTAATTGGTATTTTTCAAACTTCCACAAGTTTAAAGCCAACCTAAACCTTTGTCAACTTTTATGAGATGGCAGATTGAGATGGCTAATTCAATTTTGATGAGTAAACATGATGATATATGCAGTAAATCAAATCTTGTGCTTAGGGATAAGGCAAGTTTTTGTCTAGAATTCGGTAATGTAGTTTTAAATTATAATTTTTTCTTCTTACTAATTTTTATTGATACGAGAAGCTGATGATATTAGGAAGAGCTTAGAGATGGAAGAGTAGAGTTATGAAATTAAAAAGAGAAGTTCTCAGGGATATTGACGCTAACACTTTGTGGGTTAATGGCAGGTTGCATTTAAAGAAGCTGGGTTGTTATACAATCAAATGATCTACCTCTTTGGATGTACAAAGTGTAAGTGGCATTTATCGGGGTTACAATTTTAGTACATTTTGTTAAATGTATTATCTGGTTTTACAAACCATATGTATAATATTTAAGTCAAGTATAAACTGGCGCTTCGAATTATCCGCATACATTAATGGCTTTTCTTATTCCCTTCTAAATTTGTTTTAACGTTTAACCTGTTATATTGATGTGTCATTTGACAGCAATGAAGGAGCTCTTACTAAATACAACTTCGGAGCAAGCTTTACAGATGCAGATCTTATTGCTTCATTGACTCCGTGAGTGGTTTTAATATATTGCTGGAGAAATTTTCTATATTTCTTTGTAGCTTTTGTGGGTCTTCCATGTTCTAGGAGCCTTTTTGGCTTGAATTTGAGCTATAACAAGCAGACAGGGCCAATACCTACTGCCATTGGCCAGCTTTTGGTTCTTCAAAAGCTGGATTTTAGCGCTAATTCACTCACTGGAAGCACTGTAGACAGCATTCAGCAGCTGAATTCTTTAAGTTTCTTGGCATTAAGCAACAATAAATTAGGCACTTTCTTTTTCCATGAAATCTTTCCAAGGTTCCCATAAAGCAGCCTCACAAACAAGGAGTCCGGTGGAATGCTGATGCTTGGGTGTGTGTGTCTGATAGATACATCTTTGAATTCAATGGAAGCCTTGGTTATGATGTAAGTTCATATCTGTAGCGACTCAGAATTTTACGCAATTTTATAATTATTTTAATATTTAGAAAATTGTGTCACTACTATTTCACTCATTGTTTTGAAATTAACGCCGCGACGGATTCGTCTAGCCAAGTCAAGAAATATCGAATTTGTTCGATTTTAAATTAAAATTCGAATTTCTAAAATTATGTTATTTTAATTATTTATTCAAAGTATTATTTTCAAAATCATTTTGAATTCCAAATTTATTAAAATATCTCAATTTTCCTTATTCAAATTATTTCAAGTCCAAATACGTAATTCAATTTTTATCTCAATATTTATTTATTTTCAAATTTATTTTCAGTCCAAAATATATCAGTTTTAAATACATTTTCAAATCGAAGTTAGTCAAATTTTTAGTTAAATTAATCCTATTTAACTAAACCAAAATTTTCCCACATGTTTTCTTCTTTACACCAAAACATCATCATTTTGTATAAAGAATATTACACCATTTTCTATTTCATATTACACCAAATTCTACACTATCTTATTCTACAATACCAAATCAATGCATATATTCCTCTTATTCTTCACTAACCTATTCCATAATAGCTAATCAAATTCTTTATACCAATTTTCATCAAGAACTCGACCAACCTCACAAATTTTCTTTTCTTTCCACAAAGTTATATCATTATGTTTTGAGACATAATGATTCTATCACACCATTTTTACAACCTAATTCTTCACTATCTTTTATTCTATCTCATATGATTCTCCACTAACTCATAACCATTCATTTCAAATACACTACCTAATGCCAATTATAATGACAAGCGTTTTTCCATCTCCTCTGTTTAAGCTCCATCCACAACCATTATCTTTATCATCATCACCAATTAACCCCACAACCCTCTTTAGCCAAAAGCTACACCTCCACTTCATTTCAATACACATGGCACAACTCACACTTCCATGTACCTAGATTCCACAATACAATATATATAAACATCATCATCTCAGCACCTGCACAGCCGAAAGCCATTCCCTACCGCCCAAGTTGAACTCTACACCACACTACACCAACCAGCATCATCAGTACAGCCTCAACTCTATAACCAGCTGAATCCTATTATCATCACCCTGATTACTCACAACGTTTCACCAACCCAATCCATTTCAGCTGCCATTTCCAATTCAATACCAAATCTAATACATACAGCAAACCAAGTTCACTGCAATACCACAAATCACAACTCTGTAGCACCTCAACCATAGCCAAGATCCAGAATCAACTCCCCTGCAACTCCATCAACCCAATTCAATCCATTACCTTGCTGCCAAAAAACTAATCATCTACTTTAGCCAAAATCATCAAAACATCCTCACTGCCAACTTCAACCTCAAGCACCCCAATCATCGAGCCATCACTGTCAAACCAAGTCTCTGACCTGCAATATACAAACCACCTAAGCCGAAAATCACTATCAAACCACCACCACCGTATATCATTTTCACCACCGTCGGATTTCACCAAGCCTCCACTGCTCGCACTACTTTACCTAACCATCAACCTGCAGTAACAAGATTTCAGGATTCACCACCACTGCGAAATCCATTTTTATCATCACCGCAGAATTTAGTTAGAACCAACATCAAACACCACCCTTTTTCCCAAATCGCCTACTGCCCAAAGGCCTCGGTTTCGCACATCAAACCACCCAAATCGCACAAGCGTGAACCTAATCTTCAACCCAATCCCTTGCCGCACCTTACACCGGTGTTTCGTCGGCGAATTGGCGATGCAGAGCAACTCCTTTTTCTCCCCTAGTCTCGCGTCTCTCTCTTTGGCTCTCTGATCTGAAGATTAGGGAAAGAGAAGGGAAAGCTGAGATATATATTTAATTTTCAGAAATTGCAGCTTGGTCCCTGAAGCTTTAAAGGTTTTCAAATCAGTCCCCAACTTTTAAAGTTATCCATTTCAGTCCCAAAGTTTTAAATGATTGTAATCAGCCCTTTCATTTTAAAAATCTGATCAATTCAGTCCCTGCTGATTTACTTTATTTGATTTTAAGCTCAAGTTTCAAAGTATCTATTTTAGTCCCTGAACTTTCAAAAGTATTCATTTTAGTCCCTCAACTTTCAAAACATCAATTTTAGTCCTCAAATTATAATTTATCATTTTGAACTATATATTCGATAGACCAAAGTGACTTATTGGCTAAGACGAAGCGTACGGAGAATTTAAAGAAATTGAAGTCATTCCCGCTCAACTTTGCACTCGTCGGATTTGAGGTAGACTCGCACTTATTAATTGATTTAAATTATGATTTCATATGAATGTCATGTGACTTGTGAAAGTCAATTTTTAAGAAAAGCAAGTATGTTTTTATGAAAGGTAAATATACCTTATGTTTTTATGAAAAGTAAGTATGTTTTTATGAAAAGAAAATATACTTTATGTTTTTACGAAAAGTAAGTATACCCTATGCTTCACGAAAATGTTTTTTTGGATCATTGCTATGAAATCAATCTACCAAGATTGTTATGGGTCCCATATGATAAGTTATGATATGTTAAGGGGACCGGAGTTTTAGTAGCGCTACACATAAGAATTATTGCCACGAAGTTCGGTAACATTCTTGTGTCTCCTATGTTTATGAGGATTTGCCACGAAGTTCGGTAAAATTCCTATGTTTCCATATGTTTATGAGGATTTGCCACCTAAGTTCGGTAAAATTCATGTCGCATATGTTTATGAGGATTTCGATCCTATCTTATGTTATGATGCAATTGATCCCTATGAATTTCAAAAATTATGCTTGGTATACTTACTACATAAGAATTCTTGCCACCGAAGTTCGGTAAAATTCTTATGTTTATGAGGATTTCGATCTTATCCTGTGTTATGATGGAAATGATCCCTATGCTTTCAAAAGAAATTATGCTTGGCATAATTAAAATGTTTTTATAAGTATATGGTTTTCAAAGAGCTGTTTTCAAAGAGCTATTTTCAAAGAGCCTATGATTTGCAAAATATGTCCCGTGCTGTAATGCACAATATGAGTTTTATCAAGAGCCGTTTTATAAAGAAGCTCTATCAATGCCCGTTTTATAAAGAGCCGGGATTTATGTGTTTAATCATCTTATAAATTAAATTAATTTGCGATGAGTCTACTGAGTATTTCCCCCATGAAATACTCACCCTACTTTTTAACAGTTTTGCAGATTTCGGAGACGGTGGCGAGCGATGAATGATGGTGGCAATAATCGTTAAACGGTTGAAAGTTTGACGTTAATGATTTCCGTATTTTTCCAAACAATCGAATAATTTAGAGAAGTTCATTTATTTGAGAAATTATGACATTGTTAATTTCTTTACAAAATTAATGGTTCGATTTACTATTTCAAATGGTTTCATAAATGTTTCAATTTTATCGGCCATTACAGTTTATTTAATGTTGCCAAAAATGAATTTCAATTATTTCTTCCGCAAAAATATTATTCGAAAAATTTAGACAGAAAATGACGTAGTGAATCGGGTATACGGAACTCGGGGCGCTACAAGTTGGTATCAGAGCCAGTCTGCGTTTCTGTAGACTGGAAAAATTTTCAAAAAGAATTTTCAAGAAATATTTTCCATTATAAAATATTATTGATGAAGATTGCCACTGCCATCATTCGTTCCACCAACTCCGAGGTAAAGAAGTTTATGATGTTTAAAGTTATTTCAGTATTTCGAATACTCATTTTACTGATTTATGAGAAAGAATGAAGAGTATTTCGGATACTTATGATTTATGAGAAATAAGAATGTATTTCTTCGAAAATAATGATGTTGTTATGCTTTGTCATAACTTATATGCTTTAATGTATGATTATGAGAAATTTTTTTAAGAAAGAAAACGAGTGTTGAGCATAATGGGAATAATATGATTTAAGAATGATTTTTAAATAATTTTTGTCCTCGAGTTAGAAATGATGAACCCTAGATGGACTTTGCATAATTGATTTTAGACATGGCACTAAGTATGAGAAGTCAACAGAAAGGATTTGATTATATTTTCAGATTATTTATCGTTTAGATTTAAACGAGAAATAGAAAGCCAGTTATGAAGTTGTGATAAGATGTTAAGATTATAAGTGATATGATTTTATTGAGACTTTTATGAGAAGCATTATGAGTTAGAGATTTAAAGATTTGGTTCTTAGTTTTTGGTATTTAAGTAATGGATATTATGTTGAGTAAATGAATTATGTCTCTATGTTGAAGAGAAATTTATTATGAAGTTTGGCTTTGTGAATAAATTTTGGGAATATGATTTGTGATATATATTTATAAGTATGAGTAATCTTTTGAGCCAATTAAGGTATTGAAGGAAGTGATATTGTGATATTGAAAAATATGATTTGAAATTGTTATGTTAAGGAATTATGAATTGAATTATGGGATATTTTTGATGATATTGAAGTGTTGGAATCGTTTTCAATATTTTTAGATCGTTGTGATTAAATGTGGAGTTATTTATTACTGTGAGTTATGAAGTATGCTTATGGTTTGGATAAGTCCAAATTTCAAAGGAAACTCTGCCTAGAATTTTATCGTTTGGAAATAAGAGCATAGTATGGTATGCAATCACTAAGAGAATTGAGTTTAGAATTGCGTTCATAAGTAAGATTGAGTAAATGATAAGTTATATTTTGAAAGACGAGTGAAGACAAGTATAATGGCATATTTGGGAAGAATCTTAATTATTCTTGGGAATGGATTTATCATTTGTAAGGAATGATCACTTGTATTGGAGAGTATTATAAGGATATGAATTTTGAGGAAAATAGGGATAAGATTTTACAGTGATGACTTATTTTGGAATGGAGTTCAGAAGAGGGACCATGGTAGAATCCAAGATTTTTTTTTTAGTCTAAGAAATTGATATATTATATTAGTGATCAGATTGACGTATAAGGTACGTGATAGATATGACGACTAGACGGTTAAGGGATGTTATGGTTATCCAGGGAAGAATCGTGTGAATATTGAGTTCGATGATCTTATTTTGATGGTTTATTGCATTATGGTGAAATATTATCTACGATTGAGAATTGTCATTTTTAGTCATAATATATGGGTTTATTTAAAGATTTAGTGATTCAGTTTCGATTAATTATTATTGGTTGTACTTTTGAAGTGAGTAAATATTTTGGCTACAATAATGGAAAATCTGAGATGATCAGTTGTGTGATTTTAAATTATGGGATTGTATCTTTGGGTTAAGCAAATTTGATGAGGAATCCTATATGATTTACAGAAGTCTTATTTAATGGTGATAAGATTAATCAGAGTATTGTTCATAAAGTGTGATATGAATTGAAGTTTGGAAGATATTTGTTTACTGAATTTTGGGTTACAAATATTGGAAATATAAGTTGATGATACTATGTTGATATGTTTGGGTATATTACGTAGAGAGAATATTCAGGTAATTCTTTGATTATTTTTTTGGAATATTCGATGATAAGAAGAAAGGAAAAAAATTATTATGATATGAGATGTCAGTAAAGATTTGTTGAAATTTTAGAGATATATACGAATATCTGAGGTCACATGATACGATGATAAGTGACATGTTACATGAATACTACAAGATATGATGAAATTTTTACATACGATTGGGAATTGTTTTGATTATTTTGGGAATATTCGATGATAAGAAGTTTAGAGGTGACAAATTATTATGGTTTGATATGTCAGTAAAGATTTATGGAAACTTGAAGAGATTTTTTTTTATGGAATTACAGAAATTAGTAAAGAGACATGATGTTGTTTGGGATTATGTGATATAATGATGATGGACGTAAGGTTAGTTGAATATAAAGGTACAATAGAAAATTGTAAGGAATGATATGATGATGATAATTGAAGGTGATAATGTATTGAGATTATGAAATAAGTTGATCATCTATGAATAAGTTATGTTGTTTTTGGTTCATAATAATGGAATTCAAAGAATAGTGAACTTTCAGTCACTTACGATTCAGAAGAATTTTTGAGTAGACACATATGTCTATAGAAAAAGTTCATGTTCTTAAGAAAACAAAGTGCATTTAGTCAAAGTCCAGTGGGTTATATATAGTAGCAATGATGCTACATAAGAGAAAGAAGAAGATATTCTGATTAAGTATTCAGAAATCATAAGATCAAATAAGTTTAATTTCGAGGACGAAATTATTTTAAGGAGGTAAGATTGTAGCGACTCAGAATTTTACGCAATTTTATAATTATTTTAATATTTAGAAAATTGTGTCGCTACTATTTCACTCATTTTTTTGAAATTAACGCCGCGACGGATTCGTCTAGCCAAGTCAAGAAATATCGAATTTGTTCGATTTTAAATTAAAATTCGAATTTCTAAAATTATGTTATTTTAATTATTTATTCAAAGTATTATTTTCAAAATCATTTTGAATTCCAAATTTATTAAAATATCTCAATTTTCCTTATTCAAATTATTTCAAGTCCAAATACGTAATTCAATTTTTATCTCAATATTTATTTATTTTCAAATTTATTTTCAGTCCAAAATATATCAGTTTTAAATACATTTTCAAATCGAAGTTAGTCAAATTTTTAGTTAAATTAATCCTATTTAACTAAACCAAAATTTTCCCACATGTTTTCTTCTTTACACCAAAACATCATCATTTTGTATAAAGAATATTACACCATTTTCTATTTCATATTACACCAAATTCTACACTATCTTATTCTACAATACCAAATCAATGCATATATTCCTCTTATTCTTCACTAACCTATTCCATAATAGCTAATCAAATTCTTTATACCTGTAGCGCCCCGAGTTCCGTATACCCGATTCACTACGTCATTTTCTGTCTAAATTTTTTTCGAATAATATTTTTGCGGAAGAAATAATTGAAATTCATTTTTTGCAACATTAAATAAACTGTAATGGCCGCTAAAATTGAAAACATTTATGAACCCATTTGAAATAGTAAATCGAACCATTAATATTGTAAAGAAATTGCCAATATCATAATTTCTCAAATAAATGAACTTCTCCAAATTATTCGATTGTTTGAAAAATACGGAAATCATTAACGTCAAACTTTCAACCGTTCAACGATTATTGCCACCATCATTCATCGCTCGCCACCGTCTCCGCAATCTGCAAAACTGTTAAAAAGTAGGGTGAGTATTTCATGGGGGAAATACTCAGTAGACTCATCGCAAATTAATTTAATTTATAAGATGATTAAACACATAAATCCCGGCTCTTTATAAAACGGGCATTGATAGAGCTTCTTTATAAAACTGCTCTTGATAAAACTCATATTGTGCATTACAGCACGGGACATATTTTGCAAATCATAGGCTCTTTGAAAACAGCTCTTTGAAAACCATATACTTATAAAAACATTTTAATTATGCCAAGCATAATTTCTTTTGAAAGCATAACATAAGATAGGATTGAAATCCTCATAAACATAAATAGACACAAGAACTTTACCGAACTTAGGTGGCAAGAATTCTTATGCAGTAAAATCATAATAACAGTAAGTTTTCATCATAACATAGGAAAATATCGAAATCCTCATAAACATAAGAATTTTACCGAACTTAGGTGGCAAGAATTCTTATGTAGTAAGTATACCAAGCATAATTTTCTGAAATTCATAGGGATCAATTGCATCATAACATAAGATAGGATCGAAATCCTCATAAACATATGCGACAGGAATTTTACCGAACTTAGGTGGCAAATCCTCATAAACATATGGAAACATAGGAATTTTACCGAACTTCGTGGCAAATCCTCATAAACATAGGAGACACAAGAATGTTACCGAACTTAGGTGGCAAGAATTCTTATGTGTAGCGCTACTAAAACTCCGGTCCCCTTAACATATCATAACTTATCATATGGGACCCAAAACAATCTTGGTAGATTGATTTCATAGCAATGATCCAAAAAAACATTTTCGTGAAGCATAGGGTATACTTACTTTTCTCGTAAAAACATAAAGTATATTTTCTTTTCATAAAAACATACTTACTTTTCATAACAACATAAGGTATATTTACCTTTCATAACAACATACTTGCTTTTCTTAAAAATTGACTTTCACAAGTCACATGACATTCATATGAAATCATAATTTAAATCAATTAATAAGTGCGAGTCTACCTCAAATCCGACGAGTGCAAAGTTGAGCGGGAATGACTTCAATTTCTTTGAATTCTCCGTACGCTTCGTCTTAGCCAATAAGTCACTTTAGTCTATCGAATATATAGTTCAAAATGATAAATTATAATTTGAGGACTAAAATTGATGTTTTGAAAGTTGAGGGACTAAAATGAATACTTTTGAAAGTTGAAGGACTAAAATGATTACTTTGAAAGTTGAGTCGGAAACTCAAAACAATAGGGTTGAAATAATATATTTTAAAACAATAGGACTGATTAAAACTCATTTAAAACTTAAGGGTTGAAATTGATAAGTTTAAAAGCTGAAAGGACTGATTTGAAAACCTTTGAAACTAAAAGGGACTGAATTGGATTGTTTTAAAATCATAGGGGTTGATTTGAAACATTTCAAAACTTGGGGGCTTAAAGTGCAAATTCTGAAAATTAATATTAATATCCTTAGATTTCATCTCTCTCTCTCATTCAGCACTCTCTCTCTCATTCTCGCGATTTCATCAGTGAAATCAGGCGAGTGACACTTCCGGTGATTCGCCGGAGAAGTAGCCGGCGCAGGTTGCGGAAAGTGGTGACCAAAGCAAGGGTTCTGATTTTAGGGCTTGGGTGCGAGAAACAAGGGCGAAATCGAAACAAAATCGAAGCTGGAGTTCGCGATTTAGGTCGTGATTTTCCGGCGAAGAGGTGGCCTGAGGTGAGGTAAGTAACTGAGTTCACTTATTTCTTGTTTTTGGGTTTGATTGTTGGAGATTTGGAGTTGGGAAATGGACTAGGCAGTGGAGGCGATGGAATTGTGCGGTGGTGTTGTGATGAAGCTGGGTGGCCGCCGTGATGAAAATGATTGATTTCCTGTGGTTTGTGTATTCGGCTATGGGTTGCAGGTCGTGACTGTGGAGGTTGGTGACTGGTGGTGGCTTGGCAGCTTCTATGTTGATGGTAATTGTGTAGAAAATGGTTGCAGTGATGGAATTCCTGTGGTGGTGGTGGTGATGAAGATGATGATGTGAATTTGAATTGTAGACAGTGGAGGTTTGATTCAAATGGCTGCTTGATAGTGGTAGCTAGATGGTTTAGATGCAAGATACGAATATGGTGGTGATGATGAAGATGATGATGTGAATTTAGACAGTGGAGGTTTGATTCAAATGGCTGCTTGATAGTGGTAGCTAGATGGTTTAGATGCAAGATACGAATATGGTGGTGATGATGGCAGATTGCTGGTTGGTTTGATGGTAGTTGGAGTGTTTAAACGCAGTAGCTGTGGTGATTTGATATGGCAACGGTTTTGGAGGTATGACTGGATTAGAACGGAGTTGAGGAAATTGGGCAGTGATGAATTTTCGGTGGTGATCTGATTGGCAGATTGATTTAAATGTGGTGTATTCGATTGAGGCAGTCTGTTGGTTTGAGGAAATCTGAAAATGGTGAATTGGCCATGGCTGTGGTGGATTGATTTGGGTTCTGCAACTGATCTGGGGTGCAGGCTTCATTGGGTAGTGAGGATGGAAGGTAATCTGTGGTGGCTACATTGGTGGTTGCAGCATAGGTGATTGGTTTGATTTGTAAAGGATGGAATCCAACCTGAAGTTTGTTAATTATGCCGTGAGTGAAGCTGGGAGGATGATCTTAAATTGATGAAATGAAAGGGAAAAGAAAGAGGAAAGTAATGGACTAGTGGAGACATAATAATTTGGGGAGGGGGAATAATTCATTGAGTGGGTTTGGTGTAAAGAAAAGAAAAGGATGAGCAAAACATGGGTGTTGTAATGATTTATGAATTAAGAATGTGGATGGTGAGGAGAGTGATGAAAAGGAAAATGAAATGTATTTGTGGTGTAAAATATGGGATGATTGAGGTGGAAAGAAGAATAAAGAAGGAAGAAAAAAAATGTGAGGGACGTGAATTGTGATGGGGAAGAATATATGTATTGATTTGGTACTATAGAATATCATAGTGTAGAATTAGGTGTAATATGAAATGGAAAATTGTGTAAAATTATTTGTACAAAATGATGATGTTTTTTTTTTTTTTTTTTTTTGTGTAAAAAATTGTTATCTTGGTGTAAAGAAGAAGACATGTGGGCAAAATTTGGATTTTAAAAAGATTTTGAAAATAATACTTTGAATAAATAATTAAAATAATATAATTTTAGAAATTCGGATTTTAATTTAAAATCGAACAAATTCGATATTTCTTGACTTGGCTAGACGAATCCGTCGCGGCGTTAACTTCAAAATAATGGGTGAAATAGTAGCGACACAATTTTCTAAATATTAAAATAATTATAAAATTGCGTAAAAATTCTGGGTCGCTATAATCTTACCCCCTTAAAATAATTTCGTCCTCGAAATTAAACTTACTTGATCTTATGATTTCTGAATACTTAATCAGAATCTCTTCTTCTTCTTATGTAGCATCATCGCTACCATATTTAACCCAACCATATTTAACCCACTGGACTTTGACTAAATGCATCACTTTGTTTTCTCAAGAACATGGACTTTTCTATAGACATATGTGTTTACTCAAAATTCTTCTGAATCGTAAGTGACTGAAAGTTCACTATTCTTTGAATTCCATTATTATGAACCAAAAACAACATAACTTATTCATAGATGATCAACTTATTTCATAATCTCAATACATTATCACCTTCAATTATCATCATCATATCATTCCTTACAATTTCTATTGTACCTTTATATTCAGCTAACCTTACGTTCATCATCATTATCTCACATAATCCCAAACAACATCATGTCTCTTTACTAATTTCTGTAATTCCATAAAAAAAAAATCTCTTCAAGTTTCCATAGATCTTTACTGATATATCAAACCATAATAATTTGTATCTCTAAATTTCTTATCATCGAATATTCCAAAAATAATCAAAACAATTCCCAATCGTATGTAAAAATTTCATCATATCTTGTAGTATTCGTGTAACATGTCACTTATCATCGTATCATGTGACCTCAGATATTCGTATATATCTCTAAAATTTCCACAAATCTTTACTGACATATCATATCATAATAATTTTTCCTTTCTTCTTATCATCGAATATTTCAAAAAAATAATCAAAGAATTACCTGAATATTCTCTTTACGTATTATACCCAAACATATCAACATAATATCATCAACTTATCTTTCCAATATTTGTAACCCAAAATTCAGTAAACAAATATCTTCCAAATAACTAAGATTCTTTACTTAAATGTCACCACATTTCCTGCAAAGTATTTCTTTCACTTATACATACTTATGAATTCTGATTCAATACGGTCCTTATTTCTCTTTCACGTATTCCCGTATCATCTCACTATACCTTGATTATTATACCAAAAATATCAGTACCAAAATCCAATAAAATATTCCATATCTCCAATCTTATCATCAAATTTTCTTTTGTCGAGAAAAATAACAGCGCATAACTCTTGTTCCCACTTTTCATTTTTCTATACTTTAAATCATACATCAAGTACTCGGTATCAAATACTCATTCTAGCTGAGAGCTAAGATACTAACTTAAAACAGCATCACAAGGATCAGATATGTTATTCTCAAACTTAAGAAACTTCACTAATTTCCCAAATCTGAAATTCAAAATTAAAATTTTCTATTCTCCCAAACTTCAATTCATATCACACTTTATGAACAATACTCTGATTAATCTTATCACCATTAAATAAGACTTCTGTAAATCATATAGGATTCCTCATCATATTTGCTTAACCCAAAGATACAATCCCATAATTTAAAATCACACAACTGATCATCTCAGATTTTCCATTATTGTAGCCAAAATATTTACTCACTTCAAAAGTACAACCAATAATAATTAATCGAAACTGTATCACTAAATCTTTAAATAAACCCATATATTATGACTAAAAATGAAAATTCTCAATCGTAGATAATATTTCACCATAATGCAATAAATCATCAAAATAAGATCATCGAACTCAATATTCACACGATTCTTCCCTGGATAACCATCACATTCCTTAACCGTCTAGTCGTCATATCTATCACGTACCTTATACGTCAATCTGATCACTAATATTATATATCAATTCCTCAGACTAAAAAAATTTTGGATTCTACCGTGATCCCTCTTCTGAACTCCATTCCAAAATAAGTCATCACTGTAAAATCTTATCCCTATTTTCCTCAAAATTCATATCCTTATAATACTCTCCAATACAAGTGATCATTCCTTACAAGTGATAAATCCATTCCCAAGAATAATTAAGATTCTTCCCAATAATGCCATTATACTTGTCTTCCCTCGTCTTTCAAAATATAACTTATCATTTACTCAATCTTGCTTATGAACTTGCAATTCTAAACTCAATTCTCTTAGTGATTGCATACCATATTATGCTCTTATTTCCAAACGATAAAATTCTGGACAGAGTCTCCCTTGTAATTTGGACTTATCCCAAACCATAAGCATACTTCATAACTCACAATAATAAATAACTCCACATTTGATCACAACGATCTAAAAATATTGAAAATGATTCCAACACTTCAATATCATCAAAATATCCCATAATTCAATTCATAATTCCTCAACATAACAATTTCAAATTATAATTTTTTTTCAATATCACAATATCACTTCCTTCGATACCTTAATGGCTCAAAAGATAACTCATACTTATAAATATATGCCATAAATCATATTCCCAAAATATTCACAAGGCCAAACTTCATAATAAATTTCTCTTCAAAATAGAGGAAATAATTCACTTACTCAACATAATATCCATTACTTAATTCTCAATAAAATCATATTATTCCCATTATGCTCAACACTCGTTTTCTTTCTTAAAAAAAAATTTCTCATAATCATACATTAAAGCATATAAGTTATGACAAAGCATAACAATATCATTATTTTTGAAAGATACATTCTTATTTCTCATAAATCATAAGTATCCGAAATACTCTTCATTCTTTCTCATAAATCAATAAAATGAGTATTCGAAATACTGAAATAACTTTAAACATCATAAACTTCTTTACCTCGGAGTTGGTGGAACGAATGATGGCAGTGGCAATCTTCATCAATAAAATTTTATAATGGAAAATATTTCTTGAAAATTCTTTTTGAAAATTTTTCCAGTCTACAGAAACGCAGACTAGCTCTGATACCAACTTGTAGCGCCCCGAGTTCCGTATACCCGATTCACTACGTCATTTTCTGTCTAAATTTTTTCGAATAATATTTTTGCGGAAGAAATAATTGAAATTCATTTTTTGCAACATTAAATAAACTGTAATGGCCGCTAAAATTGAAAACATTTATGAACCCATTTGAAATAGTAAATCGAACCATTAATATTGTAAAGAAATTGCCAATATCATAATTTCTCAAATAAATGAACTTCTCTAAATTATTCGATTGTTTGAAAAATACGGAAATCATTAACGTCAAACTTTCAACCGTTCAACGATTATTGCCACCATCATTCATCGCTCGCCACCGTCTCCGCAATCTGCAAAACTGTTAAAAAGTAGGGTGAGTATTTCATGGGGGAAATACTCAGTAGACTCATCTTATAAATTAAATTAATTTGCGATGAGTCTACTGAGTATTTCCCCCATGAAATACTCACCCTACTTTTTAACAGTTTTGCAGATTGCGGAGACGGTGGCGAGCGATGAATGATGGTGGCAATAATCGTTGAACGGTTGAAAGTTTGACGTTAATGATTTCCGTATTTTTCAAACAATCGAATAATTTAGAGAAGTTCATTTATTTGAGAAATTATGATATTGGCAATTTCTTTACAATATTAATGGTTCGATTTACTATTTCAAATGGGTTCATAAATGTTTTCAATTTTAGCGGCCATTACAGTTTATTTAATGTTGCAAAAAATGAATTTCAATTATTTCTTCCGCAAAAATATTATTCGAAAAAATTTAGACAGAAAATGACGTAGTGAATCGGGTATACGGAACTCGGGGCGCTACAATACCAATTTTCATCAAGAACTCGACCAACCTCACAAATTTTCTTTTCTTTCCACAAAGTTATATCATTATGTTTTGAGACATAATGATTCTATCACACCATTTTTACAACCTAATTCTTCACTATCTTTTATTCTATCTCATATGATTCTCCACTAACTCATAACCATTCATTTCAAATACACTACCTAATGCCAATTATAATGACAAGCGTTTTTCCATCTCCTCTGTTTAAGCTCCATCCACAACCATTATCTTTATCATCATCACCAATTAACCCCACAACCCTCTTTAGCCAAAAGCTACACCTCCACTTCATTTCAATACACATGGCACAACTCACACTTCCATGTACCTAGATTCCACAATACAATATATATAAACATCATCATCTCAGCACCTGCACAGCCGAAAGCCATTCCCTACCGCCCAAGTTGAACTCTACACCACACTACACCAACCAGCATCATCAGTACAGCCTCAACTCTATAACCAGCTGAATCCTATTATCATCACCCTGATTACTCACAACGTTTCACCAACCCAATCCATTTCAGCTGCCATTTCCAATTCAATACCAAATCTAATACATACAGCAAACCAAGTTCACTGCAATACCACAAATCACAACTCTGTAGCACCTCAACCATAGCCAAGATCCAGAATCAACTCCCCTGCAACTCCATCAACCCAATTCAATCCATTACCTTGCTGCCAAAAAACTAATCATCTACTTTAGCCAAAATCATCAAAACATCCTCACTGCCAACTTCAACCTCAAGCACCCCAATCATCGAGCCATCACTGTCAAACCAAGTCTCTGACCTGCAATATACAAACCACCTAAGCCGAAAATCACTATCAAACCACCACCACCGTATATCATTTTCACCACCGTCGGATTTCACCAAGCCTCCACTACTCGCACTACTTTACCTAACCATCAACCTGCAGTAACAAGATTTCAGGATTCACCACCTCTGCGAAATCCATTTTTATCATCACCGCAGAATTTAGTTAGAACCAACATCAAACACCACCCTTTTTCCCAAATCGCCTATTGCCAAAAGGCCTCGGTTTCGCACATCAAACCACCCAAATCGCACAAGCGTGAACCTAATCTTCAACCCCATCCCTTGCCGCACCTTACACCGGTGTTTCGCCGGCGAATTGGCGGTGCAGAGCAACTCCTTTTTCTCCCCTAGTCTCGCGTCTCTCTCTTTGGCTCTCTGATCTGAAGATTAGGGAAATAGAAGGGAAAGTTGAGATATATATTTAATTTTCAAAAATTGCAGCTTGGTCCCTGAAGCTTTAAAGGTTTTCAAATCAGTCCCCAACTTTTAAAGTTATCCATTTCAGTCCCAAAGTTTTAAATGATTGTAATCAGCCCTTTCATTTTAAAAATCTGATCAATTCAGTCCCTGCTGATTTACTTTATTTGATTTTAAGCTCAAGTTTCAAAGTATCTATTTTAGTCCCTGAACTTTCAAAAGTATTCATTTTAGTCCATCAACTTTCAAAACATCAATTTTAGTCCTCAAATTATAATTTATCATTTTGAACTATATATTCGATAGACTAAAGTGACTTATTGGTTAAGACGAAGCGTACGGAGAATTTAAAGAAATTGAAGTCATTCCCGCTCAACTTTGCACTCGTCGGATTTGAGGTAGACTCGCACTTATTAATTGATTTAAATTATGATTTCATATGAATGTCATGTGACTTGTGAAAGTCAATTTTTAAGAAAAGCAAGTATGTTTTTATGAAAGGTAAATATACCTTATGTTTTTATGAAAAGTAAGTATGTTTTTATGAAAAGAAAATATACTTTATGTTTTTACGAAAAGTAAGTATACCCTATGCTTCACGAAAATATTTTTTTGGATCATTGCTATGAAATCAATCTACCAAGATTGTTATGGGTCCCATATGATAAGTTATGATATGTTAAGGGGACCGGAGTTTTAGTAGCGCTACACATAAGAATTATTGCCACGAAGTTCGGTAACATTCTTGTATCTCCTATGTTTATGAGGATTTGCCACGAAGTTCGGTAAAATTCCTATGTTTCCATATGTTTATGAGGATTTGCCACCTAAGTTCGGTAAAATTCATGTCGCATATGTTTATGAGGATTTCGATCCTATCTTATGTTATGATGCAATTGATCCCTATGAATTTCAAAAATTATGCTTGGTATACTTACTACATAAGAATTCTTGCCACCGAAGTTCGGTAAAATTCTTATGTTTATGAGGATTTCGATCTTATCCTGTGTTATGATGGAAATGATCCCTATGCTTTCAAAAGAAATTATGCTTGGCATAATTAAAATGTTTTTATAAGTATATGGTTTTCAAAGAGCTGTTTTCAAAGAGCTATTTTCAAAGAGCCTATGATTTGCAAAATATGTCCCGTGCTGTAATGCACAATATGAGTTTTATCAAGAGCCGTTTTATAAAGAAGCTCTATCAATGCCCGTTTTATAAAGAGCCGGGATTTATGTGTTTAATCATCTTATAAATTAAATTAATTTGCGATGAGTCTACTGAGTATTTTCCCCATGAAATACTCACCCTACTTTTTAACAGTTTTGCAGATTTCGGAGACGGTGGGGAGCGATGAATGATGGTGGCAATAATCGTTAAACGGTTGAAAGTTTGACGTTAATGATTTCCGTATTTTTCCAAACAATCGAATAATTTAGAGAAGTTCATTTATTTGAGAAATTATGACATTGTTAATTTCTTTACAAAATTAATGGTTCGATTTACTATTTCAAATGGTTTCATAAATGTTTCAATTTTATCGGCCATTACAGTTTATTTAATGTTGCCAAAAATGAATTTCAATTATTTCTTCCGCAAAAATATTATTCGAAAAATTTAGACAGAAAATGACGTAGTGAATCGGGTATACGGAACTCGGGGCGCTACAATATCACTCCTACAACTACAGAAACAAGGTTTACTCTTACCCTACTCATCAATTTTTGCACAATTTGGTGGAAAAAATTAAACATTATGGGTTAAAATTTACAATTGTATTATTATACAGATGTAAGTTCTGAGTCATGCAATGCATCTAGATCTATATCATGTCGGGAGAAGTTTCCAAGAGACTGACTAAATGAGAGGTATTATTTTTCTTTCATCAAGTTGCTCATAGAGTGTCATCTGATTTTCGTAGTTAACTTACGATTTGGTGAAGGTTCCTTGAAATGTGGTTTGTCCTTGAAATGAGGTCTGTGTGAGCTAGCAGGAAAATATCTGTGTCTAAATTTTTTTGCTAGAAAAGATCTAAAGCACGTTTGCTTGAAGGTGAAAGACTTGACTATCCTTTAAGGAGTGAAACAATGGTTTGCTGGGAAAGATCAAAGAACTGAAGGTAAGAGTTCAATCTTATCAGTGTGTAAATATTTAACATAATTGAGATCAATGCATAAATGTTTATATCTTTGAACTTATTTGTTAGCTCATATTATATTTGTTTTTTTAGCGACATTCAACTTTGTCAAGAAGCAAGTTTGTCATTTTATTTTAGTATTTTTATGATTTTATAAAGTTGTGTATATAATTTGTTTTGTTCTTTATGTGTGCATTTTTTCGGCGACAATTTGAAGTTGCTATAAATGAAGAAAATAAAGGAGACAACATATGGGATAAATCCACAAGGCAACCAGGTTTGTTCTCTATATGGCATGTTTGGCATGTTCGGTTTCCATAAATGGAATTTTCAAGCAACTCAGGTATGTTCTTTGCACGATTCATTGCTAGATCTAGGTATGTTTATCTGGAAAATACAAAATTATTCTGGGAAATTGTAAATTTGAAATAACTCACCATCTTGCACTAATAATTCCATTCCAGGTAAAGGCTAAAACACTAACACTTTCGGTGGTTTCGACAGATGTAGGAAAGCCAACAGTGAGATTAGAGAAAGCTTCGATTCTCAAACTTTGCAAATAATTTGATGCTTCAATTGAACTCTTTGTTTATTATTCAGCACTGGCTTCTATTCAAATGGACGTTGATGTGATGAAGCCATCATTAGGAGGGTCGGTGCTTCATAACTGCTAGCTAGGAGCTCAGCGTCGCAAAATTCAGTGAATGCACCAGCGCTTCAAATTTATGTCGTCATGATTTTATTGTAGCAAGGAGTTCAGGAAGACTTTTAAGAAGCAAAATCCTAATGTCAAGGGCGTCTCAGTTGTGTGTTCTCTATAGCTTTTTTATGTGCCTTATTTATGATTAGTGATTCATATTGATTTGTATGTAGATTTTGTCTTCCATATCAAAGATTGGTTGTTTGATTTTTGATTTTTGTATAGTGAGCTATAATATTGTAGATAGGACCTTAAGGGAGGGCTCTTGGTGCCTAGGAATTTGTATTATTTTATTACTCACATGTATTTAGGTGATGTCAAATTCTTGGGCTTGTGCAATCAAATTTTTATGGCATGAAGGTGTAAAAATTTCTTTACTTGTGCAAATGTGATCATTTTGTTTTTTATTATTCAAGTTACTTTTCATATAAAAAAAATGACTTCTTGCGATTTCAATTTCTGATACACATTCTTGAGATTCTGTAATGCAAAACTTTTATGGGCTAGGTTAGCCTGGCGTGCTATAATTATGATAGTTTTTTTTTTTTTCCATTTACTTTCTTTTGGGATTCCGAATAGCCACTCTTTTATTTATTTATTTTATTTTGAATTTTACGATCTTGTTTATGCAGTTGTAACGAAAATTTTAATTGAGTATGACCTGAGTAGTTGCAATGACTATTTGATGGATTGCACTGGGAACATACCATTTCCATGAGCCTTTTGATCTATGACTCTATTTGAGCCCACCTTTTGGGAAGTAGATTTAGCAATAGTGAAATTTGTTTATTTTCATTTTCCATTACTAATAGGCCATGGATGAATCCATTAATTTCATAAACAACTATCAAGTCTACAATTATGAAGCAAATTGAGATAATTAATCTGATAAGAATAAATTTGGAAGATTGTTGATTATACACTATTTATGTTATAGTCCTATAATTGTTATGGTTAGTTATTGTAATATAACATTTTTTTTTATATCTAATACCGTGCATCGTACGGGTGGTAAAACTAGTATCTATTATGACAAGATAGTTGGCTTCATTTTCCCGCCTCAACTGGTGTATTTTTCCTCATTTTTTTTTTGTCAACTAATATGCTAGCACAATATATCATTAATTGGACCATAACTATGCCAGCAAGATTATGAATTTTTTCATAAATGAAATTTGATTGCCAACAAGATTCTTCAAAAAAAAAAAAAAAAATGCCAGCAAGATTATGAATTTTTCCATAACTTTATGAATTTTTCCATTAATATGAATTTTTGCTATGCAAATTGTATCATTTCATATGTTTCATCAGTTTTGTAATTATTTATACTTATACCAAAGCATTTTCAAATCGAATTTTTTCAATTTTTCCATAACTTTATGTTATTTTTTTAATTATTTTTTTAATTTCTTTTTTACTTTTGAACTCTAGTATGATTTCTTTACTTATTGTTAAATGAGATTTGATAAGAATATGGACCATAATTATGCCAGCAAGATTATGAATTTTTCTATAACTATATGAATTTTTCCATAAATGAGATTTGATAAGAATATGGACCATAATAATTCCAGCAAGTTTATGAATTTTTCCATAAATATGAATTTTTGTCATTCAAATTGTATCATTCCATATGTTTCATCTATTTTGTAATTGTTTATGTTTATACTTATACCAAAGGATTCCCAAATCGATTTTTTTGATTTTTCCATAACTTTATGTTATTTTTATTTTTATTTTTATTTTTTAATTTCTTTGGGGCTTTTGAGCTCCAGTATGATTTCTTTACATACTTTAATTATTGTTAAATGAGATTTGATAAGAATATGGACAATAATTATGCCAGCAAGATTATGAATTTTTGCATAAATGAGATTTGATAAGAATATGGACCATAATAATGCCAGCAAGATTATGAATTTTTCCAAAACTTTATGAATTTTTCTATAAATATGAATTTTTGTCATTCAAATTGTATCATTTCATATGTTTCATCTGTTTTACAATTGTTTATGTTTATACTTATACCAAAGCATTCCCAAATCGAATTTTTTCTATTTTCCATAGATTTATGTTATTTTTTTAATTTATTTGTGGCTTTTGAACTACAGTATGATTTATTTACATACTTTACTTATTGTTAAATGAGATTTGATAAGAATATGGACCATAATTATGCTTGCAAGATCAAGAATTTTTCCATAAATGAGATTTGATAAGAATATGGACCATAATAATACCAGCAAGATTATGAATTTTTCCATAACTTTATGAATTTTTCCATAAATATGAATTTTCGTCATTCAAATTGTATCATTTCATCTGTTTCGTAATTGTTTATATTTATACTTATACCAAAAGCATTCCCAAATCGATTTTTTTTTCAATTTTTCCATAATTAACTTTATGTTATTATTATTTTTTTATTTTTTTATTTCTTTGTAGCTTTTGAACTCCAGTATATTTTCTTTACATACTTTACTTATTGTAAAATGAGATTTGATAAGAATAAAGATCATAATTATGCCAGCAAGATTATGAATATACGTTTTTCAATTTTTGCATTACTGTTTGTTCTTTTTATTATTATTATTATTATTATTATTATTATTTTTGAGCAGCTATTTGTTTCTTTATGTAGAGATTACTCAAGTTTATTGTGTTCTCTTATTTTTTATGAGTAATGTTTATTCGATTCTATCTAAATTAATTAACAAAGGTTTGATAAAAACAAAATATAATTTTGCTAATTAAATTTCGGAATTATGTCTATTCATTTTATGATATATAAAGTACAATAAATCAATTATGGCTATTCATTTTACCGTATTAAACAAGTTGTCCATTTATATTCTCCATGCATTGAGTAATGCCATGTTTCAAAGAGTTTTCCAATTATGATTTAAAATTTTTTTCCTTCTTCTCATTAAATTAAAGTTGCTAAAAATGATGTTTTATTTTCATTGTTAATCACTGCATTCCATCTTCAACCCATTGTTTCTTCCTTTGCATCCGGTGTATTTGTGCACTTCAAATATACTGGCATTTTATTAGTGAAGTGATCAGTTCTACTTGTGAAGAAATCAATAATTTAGAGAACTGGAATATATGCAAGGCAATATCATTCGACAAAAGAAGAGGCGTCTTCAGTTCAATCCAGACGAAAATCATGCTGGATTAGGTAATATTTTCTCTCATCTTTTTCAATAGATCTAAATTTTTTGGTATGAAAGTTTGAAATAATCTGTACCATTCATCTCCATTAAGCCACAAAACATCAAAGAGAACTTCACCACTCTGATTATTTGTATTCATTTCATTGTGTAAATTACATATCTTCTGCTTCGGGATTTTAAAAAAGTATAGGTTAGTTTACTGACTTTATTCCTAAAACTCAGTTTACCCTAATATATTTTGATGTTGTGCAGAAAGTGATGGCAACGAAAGGAATGAAGTCTCCAAAAATTATTTCACTCCTACCAGAAAATGTTCGAGGAGCCCATTCCGTGATATTACGGATGGTAAGGTAACTCTTTACAAAAAATTATATTATGTGATCTATTTTTTTATATCTTCCCTCTTTATAGTTTAAATAATTAGTGTCACTTCGTTCGAAATAAAATGCAGAAGTAGATAAATCCAACTTCATTAGACCCATTCGGTCAGTTCCCCATGGAAAGTCCCATACGAGGTGTTCGAATGGTAAGAAATTTAACTGTTTTTGTTATATATTTCACACATTTTCATTAATGATTGAATATATTAAATTATTTATTTATTTATTAATAATTACAATTTTTTTCCATGCGACGCACGGGTGCAAATACTAATATATGATGAAAAACAAGTTATTTTGTTAATGAATAAAATTTCACATCGAATAAAAATGAAAACCTAGACAAACTTATAAGGATTTTGGCTACTCTTTTTAACAAGATTGATTTTTTAAGATGGACCCCTAAATCTTTACATGGCATCAGAGCCCATTAAGCTCCAACGAGATATTTGATCCGATTAAAATTCAAAAATAAACACAGAAATTTCAAGATTTGTCTGCTCAAACGAGTCACCATCTTAAGGGGCATGTTAAAGGATAAAATCTCACATCGAATAAAGATGAAAACATATGTCAATTTATAAGGATTTGAACTACTCTTAACAAGGTTAACCTTTTAAGATGGAACCTCAAGTCTTTACATATTTTACATTCTCCTACGGAAATATGGATGAAAATCATTATCATAGACGGGATGTGAAATAATTTCCTAAAGGAGATTGAGAGTGTATGATTTTGCTGCTTCTCAAAAGCAGTTGTTAGATGTTAAGTATGTTACAATTTTTTTAGAATCAGTTTTGCAAAGATTAGTCAAACATTTAAAGTTCGAAGTATGCCTCTAAAATCAATTCCCTAATGTGTGAGAACTTCGAATTCTCAATGCAAAAGTAGATTCCTTGTTTAATTGCATATAGAGAAGGAAAAATGTTATTAAAAAAATATATATATATTAAGGTTGAGCTCATCAAACTTTGACGTGTATGATTATTACTCCTCAATTTTCACAAGTGAGATAGCAGATCCTTAACCTGTTTAGACATGTGCAAGCTTGTTACAGGCATAGAGAACTGTACGTATAGTGAAAATCACTGTAGAAATATAGCTACAGTGAATGGACTCTACGTACAGTCCCTGTACGTGTATCTTTTTCATGTGAGTATGGGTTTACATACAGTATCCTGCGTGTGTAGCTTTTTTCATGCCAAAATACTCAATATTAATTTTAAAGTCGTATATGATTTTCACACGAGTTAAAGCTAGATGGTAAAATCACTAAACTACTTATCATTTTTTTTCCAATCCAACAAAATTTACGATGGATTTTAATTGTGTACATTCACAATTTTCGTCATTGAGCTCTAAATTCACGTATATTTAGGTTAAGAACCCAAAACTTGAAATCCAAAGGATGAAAATTCATAACTATTATGTTAAATATTAGAAAACTCAACCCTAGTTTTCTGTTCTATTATATTTTTATAAGAAATAAATAAATCACTTAGTGGAAACAATCAAACACAACAGCTCTAAATCACTCGAGCAATTTGATCGAATTATTGTTATTATATTGAGAGGAGGACCACCTAATCTTAGGTTCTTAAAGTTATAAAAAATTTAATTCCACAACGCGTATATTGGATAAGTTCTAGGCCTCAATACATGGCATCATAATTTCATTTAATTAGGCACCCGTTGACCGTGTTGTCAACCTTTACCAACCCTATTCCATTGAATAATTACTTATTTTATTGCAAGTTTTATATGAAAATCATATATTTTTATTTTTATTTTCATTTTCAAGTTTTAGGGCCATTTAGTTTGTGTTTTAGTTTTCAATTTTTTTATTTTGAATTCAATTTCAGTTTCATAGTTTGAGGATTTATTTTAATATTGCTAAAAACGTGTTTGGTATTTCATTTTGAAAATTTATTCCTCAAAACAAGAAAATATATATGTTTGGTTTGAATTTTCTCAAAAATTATTTTACGACATTTTATTATTAATGAAATTTGATTATTCAATAAAATAGAATAATTTATTTTAATATATTATCAAGTAATATGCACATTTTAAAGTTTGTGAATCTTACAACATTTTATCTTGTTGTGAAAGTAAAACAAAAATAAATAATAATCTAAGTTCAAAATATAGGAAATAAAAATAAAATTTAATGAAGTGAATTGAGAATATTTTTATTTGTGTTCATGTAAATATCTATTCTAGAATTTTTATGTAAATAATCCTTGAAAGCTTGAACTATTTTTATTTGTCTTATAACCTTTTATAATTTATTTTTTTACTTCTATTTTTAGTTTTTAAAAATTTTATTTGTTAGAATTTTAGATTTAGATTTTTCTATTTTCTTATTTTTACTTGAATAAAACTTTATTCAAACTCTAGAGTTTCATGATTTAGTGTCTTCAAAACTCACTGAAACACTCAAAACATTAAAAAAGAAAAAAATGTGCTTAAAGTTTTATATTGTAATTTTAACATTTTTTTTGAAAATACATTTTAAGAAATATCACACCAAACACGTTTTCAGTATTTCAAAATTGCAATCGACCTTAAATAATAATAATAATAATAATAATAATAATAATAATAAATAAATAAATAGAGGCAGCCAGTCTTTCAGTAAAAGTTAAAAGTAGGCACACATTTTCACTTGATTCAATGAAACTCCATTTGCTTCTTTAGTTCATAACAATTATTTATTATTATTTTTTTAAGTTTTAGTTCATATAAGCAAACATCATTCAACTCGTCCACTGTCATGAAATTCTCACTCCATCAATTTCACACTAGTACATTTTCTTATAAAAAATTATAATAAACTTGATACTTATATGCTATATGGATTATCGAGAGATCACTATACGTCGTATTATGATGATAGTTATAATACATGAACGACCAGTCTTGTGCAATCAACTGGTGACCTGGATTGAGAGAACGACACGAGTGATGATGAAGTTATCAATTAACGACTATTACACTATAAAAAGTGGTCTTCCCCTTCGGGAGTGGTTATTACCCCTTGATCTCCAGTCATTATCCCTTGATTATAGGCAATTCTCATCTCATAATGGAGGGTTGTTGAAAAGAATAATGTTATGTGTACACTTTTATTTGTACACTCCACTCACATGGGGGTGAGACCCATTCATAGGGGGATTAAAATAATCAACCCCATGTGAGTGGCTGTACAATAAGTATACAATAAAAAGTCTACACATAGATTTATTCTGTTGAAAAAGACCTATAATTACATAAGTTCTCGAAGAGGCTGGGGATGAATTTTACATAATTACGTTTTTACTATTCTTACATGCACATACATTCCCTATCATCACTATTTTTATTGATTATCACACCCAAGTAACAAAGGGGGACAAAGCCCCTCTATTATTAGATATCAAAAGATGGAGAAGATAGCTAAAAGTGTGGCATTTGATCATCAATTCGATTGAAAAATTACTCAACATCATTTTGCGCTGTCTGTAGGAACGATATTTCTTTTTGTTCCTAATATCGCAAATATCCTTGAAATCATGTCTCATAGAAATACACGTAGTGGAAGGAATCAAGAACATGTGGAATCGGTGGAACACGGAGCAGACGCTTCTTATGTAACTCGAGAACAATTTAAAAATATATAAACACGGGTGCAATTCTTAGTAGATCATATCCAGAGAGGACATCAAAATGCACCAGAAGTGCAGAATCCTTCGAATATACCCCCAGCAGATAATGATATCAAAATGCACAAATGTGTTCATACTCTACAAATGTCACAATCATCACAATGTGCAAGCACTCAAATTAATGATATCATGTTGGAGGCAAGATTGGAGGCCCTAGACCGAAAGTTGGATGAAGCTTTACAGAAGAAGAAAACGTTGCCCTGTGTTAATAACTGAAGATCCGTTCGTTCCTGAAATGATGGATGTGCCCCTTCCCGATTCGTTCAAATCTCCATGAATTGAAAAGTGTGATGGAACCACTGATCTAATCGATCATCTACGTGCATTCCAAGATTTAACGCGTTTACACGGAATTCCAGATGCAATTGCTTTCCGTGCTTTCCTGCCAACATTGAGGAAAAGCACAAGGGATTTGTACGAAACCTTACCATCAAAATCGATCATATCATTTTTAGACTTTGCTACCAAATTTGCTGCTTAGTTTGCAAGTAGCTCTCGACAGAAAAAGAGTACAATTGGATTGATGCAAGTTATTCAGAAAAAGGAAGAGCCCTTGAGAGATTATGTCACTCATTTTAATAAAGGAGCACTTAGGGTAAATAATTTGCAAATTTTGTCCGTCATTACAGCTTTGATTAGCTGCTTGAGAAATCAAGGTTCAAAACCTCTTTATAAAAAAGGGCCCAGGAAATGACAATAGAGCTTCTCTAAATAAGTGAAAAGCATATTGATTGCAAAGAAAATTTGAATGTGACGAGAAGTTTATCATATATGGGAAACTTATAAGTGGAATAGCGAAAAGGAAAAGAAACAAAGGGAGACCAGCCCAAAGAAAAAACGACATTACCGTTTCAGAACAACTGTGAGTACAAATGATTACCCTCCTTTCAATACTACACGATCGAATTTGCTAATGGAGATCAAAACTTGGAAGGACATACATTGGTCACGACATGTCCATCATCACATCTACCTTCCATAAATATCACGGTCACAACACTGAACGCTGTAAAGTCCTGAAAGACGACATTAAGAAGTTAATTCAACGTGGATCATTGAGTAAGTATGTACAAGCACAATCAGATAAAGAAAAACATCTCGCTCCAACTGGAGAAGATCAAACTAGTGTCGGAATAATTAATGTAATATTAGGAGGATCCTTGTGGGAGGCGATTCTAAAAACGCACGCAAGGGATATGCTTGTTCAGTTGATATCAATGCAATATCTTCACGATCTCTTTATCTCAGTGATACAAGTCTTGGACAAGACGACAAGGATGGTGTAGAATATCCACATGATGATGCACTAGTAATCGTAGGAGATATAGAAAATTATGATGTGAAAATAGTCCTCATCGATAACGAGAGTGTTTCTAATGTGACGACTTATGAGGTTTTCAAAGCTCTCTCTAAACATACAAAAGGAAGATATGCGACTTGGTGACTACGCAACTACATGGATTTGGATGAGCTATCGTGAGGGTGGAAGGGCCGATCTGTCTAACCGTATGTTTGGAATGGTACACCACTACCATTGTGGTAAAAGTTGAATTTTTAGTCGTCGAGTGAAGATGGCCTACAACACCATTTATGGTCGGCCTTTTTTTTTTTTTTTTGTTTCTCAGCTTGAAAATCCAAGCCTAAGATACAATTTATTAATAGCAATGAAATCAATTATAAAGGAAGGGGCATAAATTTATGGTTGACCCATGATACATGCTGTAGAAGGGATATATAACATCGATTTACTATTAGAAAATTGAATCCCCAACTACCAAGGGAATTGGAGAAATCAAAGGAAACCAACTTTACTCGCGCATATGTTACTTGGAGAGTATGGAGATAAGCAATCATGGTGATTGAAAAATCTAAACCATCCAAAGTACTTCGTTTTGAGTAAACAGACCAGATAAGGGATAGGGAGGTTGAACCAGGAAAAATAATTTGAATCAGCAGTACAATGACAGAGGAGGAAGTCGAGCAAATCATTGCACTGGTTCATGAAAAGAAGGCTTCCTTCGTTTGGGCCGAAGATGAGATTGAAGGAATATCAAGAGAAATTTCGTAGCATTATTTGAATGTACTCCGAGAGTCTAAACCTGTAAAATAGAAGAAACGACACTTTGGAGTTGAGCATCAGCAGCTCATACATGAGGAGGTGACTAAGTTATTGAAAGCTAAATTTATCAAGGAGATCGAATATCCTTGTTGGCTGGCGAATGTAGTGCTAGTGAAAAAGGCAAACGAAAAATGAAGAATTTGTATTGATTACACCGATTTTAACCGAGCATGTCCAAAAGATTGTTATCCTATGCCTTAAATAGATGCCTTGGTGGATGTGACAACGGGAATGGAAAAAATGAGCTTCTTGGATGCATTTTCAGGATGTCACCAAATACGAATGGTAGAGAACGAATAAGAGATAACATCTTTCATCACGGATGTGGGAATTTTTTGTTACACCTCAATGTCATTTGGTCTAAAAGATGCAAGAGTAACATATCAGCGTATGGTCAACAATGTCTTCGAGAAGGAAATTTGGAATGTAATTGAGGCTATTAGATGATATGGCAGTTCACAATGTCAAGAATGAAAACCATCTCAACAATCTACGACACATCTTTGATATGACCATCGATCGTAAACTATGATTCAATCCAGAATAATTTGTATTCTAAGCAAGTGGGGGAACATTTTTAGGATTTATGGTGTCATAGAGAGTAAATAATGCTAATCCTGAAAAAATCAAAGCAATATTCGAGATGGAAAAACCCAGAGTATTTTAATATGTCAACAATTAACCCCCCCCCCCCCCAATATGACTGAATTAATATGCAATCATTAACTTTTCCTTATTCAAAGTGTCTTGCACTTTAACAGTTGCAAAATCCCAAAAAATGTGAAACTTCTGATATTCTTTCAGGCCTTTTAGCTCCAATGTGTGCCTTGTTCCTGTGATCTCTCTTCAAGATCTTACCCTTCAATTTTCGTTACTCCATAAATGCACAATTGCTTATATTCTGACTCTTTATCTTCCGGCCTTCCATAAACAGGGGTGAGCTCCCATTTTGCCTTTATCTTTAATCGTCTTCATTCTTAACTGAAAGTTTTGGGTTATCCCAAATAGTTCGACCTTATGTGCGGAATATAATACAATTAAAAAGAAACACATCACTTTATTAATTATTCTAGATGGTTAATCAAATAAGTTCAATTATCTTATGTTGAATTACCACATTTGCAATAATTAAAAGAAATAAACAATCAACAAAATAATATGATGACGGAGAAACTTAGCGTTGGAAAAACTCAAGAACCAAGCCAGTTACCTCCACTATAAGCAATTCTTGTTAGAGTTAGATTTATCCAGCTTCCCCTACTAGACAATGCAAATATACTCTTGCTAGCCCAAGATACAGCTACCTCCAACAACTTCTAAATCTTGATGCTTCTTCCAAGTGGATTCCCCAAGAACTCCCCGTTCTTGTTAACTTCTGGTACTTGTAGTCTAACATTCTTCAACTTCCAGCAACTCTGAAGTTTCACAATCGAAGTTGTAATCCTTAGGTTAAAGGATGTGTGTGTTTTATATTAGGAACAAGTGATGTTTTCCTAAATTGGTTGTTCGGATCTCAAGAAATAAAGGATTAAATCTTTGTATGAAAAGGTTCCTGGATCTCCAAAGAATGAATAGAAAGATGTTATAATGTTTAGGCTCAATAAACAACCATAACAAATTAGTGCTAGAGCTTGGGTATAAATAGGAAAAGGTTTGGAAGTGTTTGGACCGAACAAAACTGTTGAAAAACACGTATTAGGGCACAAAACAGGTTCCGACCACTCGAGCACACATCGGGGGGAATTCGAGCACTCAGAAACTGGAAAAGACTTTCAAGTGCAATTCGAGCTTAATTCGAGGGGCTTAAGTATTTTGGTAATAACTTTCTCTCTTGATGTTCGATTATGGTGATTCAAAATGTGTTGGAAAGCTATCTTAATGTTCTACATTTCTTCCAGAAATAGCCATTTCCAAATTTGGATGTTTGCTATGTGAAAATCGAGTCTCAGCCTCTGATTGAAAATCTGGATCATTGTCCTTACGGGATTTGGATTCGTCTTTAACTTCTAATTGCATCACAAGTCTTCTCGATCATTTCTTTGTTCTTCTTGACCCCAAATACTCAACTAAATCAACTACCAAATTTTAACCCTAATTGGAACTTTATAAATGAGTTATTTTGTTCACGGGATTGACAATTACATCAAAAACCTAACATTAACTATGAAATATGATTGTTCCCCAAAACCTAGAAGAGAGAATATTTCCCATTTCATCAGAGAGAAACTATTTTGACTTTATTAATTCTATCATTTGGCCTGATACTTTCGTTGGTATGGGAGATATGTAATATTTTTTATCAATGAAAATCTTCTCAGCACCCCTTCCATTTATTTTCCCCAATGTGGATTCTTATAGTGAGGTTGTTGCTTGGTGAGAGTATTTCTCAGTCTGATACAGACTATTTTGACTTTTATGGAATCTCGACTCTTTCTGGCGTAACTATGTGGCACTTCTTGCACTGATGCTTTTAGGAAGGCGACAAAGACCAGTCTATTTTTTCAAATACTTTCCGTTGATAGCTCTTACATGTTTTGTTTCGTCTAAATCTTCCAAATGTATGATCCAATAGGTAGCACAATTTTTATCTTGGGGAAGAATTTCCTTCCAAACCAACTCACCCAAAGTGAAGGAATTTGCTACCATCCTTGTGTTATAAGACCTATCCATTTTTCGCTTATGAACTTGTAACCTATCTAGGACATCCGTTTTAACTCATCCAACTCCAATAAGTTTTGAACCATGACTTTTGCATATTGTTTATTACCTAGATTGTATTTTAAATCTACTATAATTGATTGTATATTGATCTCCATGGGAAATATATCTTCATGTCTATATACGAGTTGAAATTGAGTTACTTTTGTTCTTGTCCGTGGCCATGTTCTGTAAGCCCACGGACCTTTGATTATGCATTCATGCCAATTTCTAACATTTTCTTCGGCCATCTTCCTTATAATACTTTTGATAATTTTGTTGGATGATTTAGCTTGACCATTTGATTGAGCACAATAAAGTATGGAACTTACTAACTCTAGGATTGCTTGACTTGATTTGCATTCAAAGAAGTATCATGATCAACCATCAAGTCTGAGGTATGCTCAATCGGTAATTAATGTGATCTTGAACGAATGTTATGGAACTTCCTTGAGGGATTTCTTTTACAGTAATGACTTCATCCCATTTAGTAAGAAATTTTGTGGTTACGATGATAAATGTGTGTTGTTTGGAAGAGGGAGGATAGATTTTTCCTATCAAGTCAATCGCCCATCCTCTGAATGGCCACAGTTTAATGATAGGAGTCATTTCACTTTCTGGCATTCTTTGAATTGGTCCATTTCTTTGACATGTTAAACAACCTTTAGCATATTGGAAACATAATCGCCCATTTTTGGGCAAAAGTATCGACTCCTAATGATTAACCATCTCATCTTTTGACCTGCTTGGTGAGCTCCACATATTCATTTGTGCACTTCTAGGGATGTCAGGGCGCTGACCCAAGCTACAAGCTGAAGTTCAAGACTCTAGGCACGCTTTTTTTGGGTTGAACCGAGCTAAAGCTTTTCTTTAAAAAAAAAATCAGCTCGAGCCGTGAGTCGAGCTAAGCTAGAGCTTTTTTTGAGTCTAGCTCGAGCCGGCGACCATTTTGTCATCCTCATCTGCACGCTTCTTATATAACTCTTCGTCTATAAATATGAAGTTTAGGGCTTGTAACTTCATTTTTCTGTCGCCCTTTCCTTTGGCCTTCTCTAAGGACTTTTTTATTTCTTCTCTCCAATATGTCACTTCAACATGTTCTATATAGTTGAGATCGCTTGCTCTTCGTTGTATTGCAGGCATCATTCTTCCATATTTACATACGGAGTCTACATTTAATACTTTCGAATAACTTGGGGGCCATCTAGGCCAATTCATTTGCCAAGTCATTGTAGATCCTGTTTACATATTGAAGCTCTACTTGGTCAAATTCTTCTAATAACTCTTGGGCGATCTCGTATAAACTTATTATAGAACCACTTTGGCGTTTAAACGTGTCATCTAATCGATGAATCACTAATTGAGTAATTCTGAGCCTAAAATAAGAGCTTTGTACTTAGCTTGTTATTGGTGCATAGATCGTCTAAGGTTAAAAAAAAAAAAAAAAATTGACAGCTTATCCCAAGCAGACACACCGACAATTGCACCTTTGGCTGTCTTAGAATCATCAAAGTATTACGTCCAAGGGTTCACTTCATACAAATCAATTTCTAACTCAAATTCTCTTGGAATGCCAACACATGGATGGTTGAGCAAGAAATCTGCCAACGCTTGATTTTTTATGGCTATTTTTGGCTTTGTTGTATTTCAAATTTTGATAAACCTAAAGTCCACAATCGAATCCTTTAATGCAATACAGGGCAAGAAAAACATGTACTTGATTAAATTTATCTTTGAAATCAAATACATAGTTACAGGGCGAAGTTTGACCTTTAATTTTGTAAATATAAAATAAAGAACTAAGCAAGACTTTTCAACAAGTGAACAATTGTGTCCATGTTCATTTAATTGCTTACTAAGATAGTATATTGCCCTTTATTTTTCCAAATTGATCTCCTTGGGTGACTATTCTAGCTATTGAATCATCATAGACTTACCCCAAAGTCTGTAGGGGTCCCTTTCTCTAAGCAATCCACATTGTTGATTTCACTTCGTAGATTATGCTATAGTCAAAAAACAACCATCTTATCCTTCAATAATACAAGTGCTTCATCACCTTCCATCTTTTCTTTGAACTCGTTTTCATAAACCATTAATTTTGGTAAAAGAATGTTGTGTTTGACCTTACATTACACTTCTTTGAGGCACGGTACTTTAAACTTTCCTACGCCAATTGTCCCACTAGATGTGTCAAATTATTTCGCGCGGGTGTTTTACTCATGCTAACAATTAAAATTGATCAGATGAAAGTTTAAGGGACAACCCTCTTGAGACAGTCTCAAAAAGGGGTCTTTACACTGAAGAAAGTTTGATTCACAAGATGCCTCCGAGGGGCACAAACATACAAATTAAACTATGATTTTTCTAAAATCTAAGATAAGAAGATTACATCTTTGTTTTGAAAGTTTAGATTTGTTCTTCCTTCTAAGCGTCTAACTTTCTACGATATATTCAAGTTGGTGGAAACTACCTACTACTTTGAACTTCTGATTTGCCACCTTAGCTTTGTAACTTGCTTGATAGTCGATGTTCACCAATCTACTCAACCGTTATCCATTCCTTTGCGTCAAATAAGTTCTCATGATCTTCCTTGGTTGTTCACGTCATGGTAACTGCTTATAGATAACTCTAATAGACTATACGTTTGTGGAAACTGTTCCTTCGTTCTCCCATGTAAGCTCAATTGACCAAATTCTTCCACATCGCCCGATTATTTGTAATGAGCTATCATGTTTTGGACTTTCATGTTGGGCCTTTGAATTGAGTATTTTATGTGTCAACAACTCCCAAATCAGTCTGATCTAACTGTCAACAAATCTAAACTTCGACGATAATGGACAATCTAATGTTCAAGTTAGATGACAATGTAGGAGAGACACAATGAATAGAAATGCGAATGTCGAATTATAGTCAGAATTTCCAAGGCTGCAAATTTAAATTTCACATTTTCTTGAATGACACGAAATGTGAGTATTTATATATGAAAGAAGACCATTGAATGTTTGACATTGGGCCTCATTCTAAAATGTCACATCTCAAACTTATGTCAAATGTGTTAAATCATAGTTATCATAGACGTCTGGTCACCCTTAACTGAACACATACTTAAAAATTATCTGATCAAATGGAGCTGCTATATGTTAAGTACCACATCAATCAATTAGTGTACAATGAAGTGTACTATGTGACTTGGTCAATGCGGGGATGGTGTTAGAGGCCTATCATAGAAGATTACAATCACCTTGAGATCCTACTTCAGTAGAAAGGTGACGTCTCGTCTTAGATAATAGAATTCTAAAGAAGATGTTCAAGGGCATGGCCTAATCATCTCAATGGACATATGTAGAAGAGGTGAGGTTCCTTTATTTTTTGCTTAGTTGTTTGTCAAATGGCATGCCTCGTAATTTGAAGCATATCCCCTCTCAAGTATAAGCATGAATATTTATATAAGGCGTGAGTATAATGATCATTTCGTTGGATGTGCGGGACGAGGCATGCAGATATTTTTTAAATTCAGTTAGTTGTATGGCTGCTGTATAGGCGACGAAGTGATGATATCTTCATAGCCTGATCATCTTAAATGATGAGATATTGAGCTGATAAGCCATTTGATGATACTCATTTTGATGTTCCACTAGGTGAGTGTGTATAGTCTGTTGACCTCCAATTTTTTTTTTTTCAATCCAACTATCAACAAATCTCAGCTCCTATCATGTCTACATTTATGTTACTAACATATTTGAGTGTTGACGTAATCATAGCATGGACGAATTCGATAAATGCGAGCATTTCGATGCTCAAGTTAATTAGACGGTGATGAATATTTGAGTATGGGAGAGACACAAAGAAAGAAATGTAGGTGCCAAATTATAGAGACAATTACCAAGTTTGTAATACTAAATTTCATATATTTTTAATAACACTAAATATGAGTATTTATAGATGGAAGAAGATCATTCTATGTTTGACTCATGATTTCATCCCAACAACTCACTTATCAAGTTGAATTATGACAATTGTGATAATTCATAAATATCATAGGCACGTGACCTCCCTAACCTGAACATAAGCTGAAAGTTAACTGATGGAACTTTGTTGCTACAGAACTGTCACATCAATCAATTAAGTATACAATGTAGTGTACTATGTGACTTAACTAAGGCAAGGCTGGTGGGAGGTGTTATTTTAGAAGATGACAATCGCCTCATTATCAGACTTAAATAGAAAGGTAACACTTTCCTTAGATAATAACATTCTTGAGGTGTCCAAGGGCATGACCTAATCGCTTCGATATGAACATGTGAAATATGCGATGAAGAACTGAAGTGCTGATCTTGAATGATCTATTGCTTTACTTTTTGTCTAGGTGACTGTTTCGTGACTTGGTTCAAAGGCTAGATGTGACAACTTATTTCGAATGCCAAGGCATAACAATGATCTCTTAAAGTTCATTTTCTAAAGTGATTTCATATTTTCATTTACTTCAAATTTCCTTAAGCATGTAATAAAGTCCATTTCATTTGCATCGAAATTGGATGATTGTCATATTAGTACACAATGACTATTAACAGTGTATACGAAGTATATTAAATCAAAATTAGCAAATGATTAGATCGAATTTGAAATATTTTAGCAAGTGTTTAGTAAACTATTTTATAAAAAAGTTTTTCTTCACATTTTTCTTTCAAATCACTTTTTAACCATGCACATTTTTCAAAATAACTTTTCAATCACATATTTTAGCTAAAAACTCATAATTGTTATAAACTATAGAGAGAAAGAGATGAGAATAGAGAAGTCAATAGATTTTTGCGTATCTTATTGAGTACTAAAGCCTCTATTTATAGGGTCCAAAATGAGAGTTACAATAAGTGTAAAATAAATAATTCTAGACTAGACAAGACATGTCTAAGCTATGTATTCTGGTAACAAATAATCATCAATTATTTTATCCTGCATTTTACAAAAACTTCTCATTTATGATTATTTGCACAATAACAACCTTGTCAAAAACCTTGTATGAATCAAACTAAGGAAAAAAGAGTAAAACCAATTGTTCGATTTTGGAGTATAAAGAAATTGTTGACTCATTGAAACCATGTCAGAAAAATCTAATGGAACAATACTTAGACAAAGGAAAAAGAGTACAGATACTTCTCTCATAGGAACATTACATGAATATTGATTTTGTATAACAACATCTCTATTAATCTTAGTAATCTCGAATCGTTTCACCGAATATATCATTTATGATGAACTTCATTTAAATTTCTATAGCTCGCATTGTTATTTCTTCTAAATAAATTCAATTTCACTTTTGAACTTTGATGAAATATATCATATTTTAGATCATAATTGAACATGCTACACCAAGTCACGTTTTATAATCATTTTTACTAATGCACATCACAATCCTTTCTTGAGTGATTCTATTCTAGACATATTAAATCTTTCAATGATTATACTTGTATATTTCAAATTGATTGGACAATATTAAATCATTTAAATACATATTTTTTCTCACAACTAATCATTTCGCTTGGAATCACAACGTACCGTGATCAACTAGTATATCAAAGAATACTCCTAAAACATCAAGTTGAGAATTAGCAATTTTGATCTCACTCATTGGTATATCAAAAGGGTCAAAATAGTGATTAGATTATAATTTTTTCCACTACTATCATGCCAGTACTTTAAAAAAAATTGTGTGCAACAAGTCATGCTTAACAACTATATAACATTTTTTTCATTTACACAAATACCTACAAGATTTACACTTTTATGTGATTGGACTACAAGTCCTATAACAATAATCTCTAAATTGTGATTTTCATATTTGGGAAATGTTTTATGGATTCATCATCACGCACAGAATAGAGCTCTATATTATTTGTTGTCGACTTTTATTTCTCGATTTTATATCATCTTAATATATTTATCGATCTCTTTATATTTTCTATTATCAGGTACTTGGCATTGATGCCTTTTACTCTCTACGAGTACTTAGCCTCCTTAAGATTATCATAGTTATTTAGAGATATCGGTTTTGGAATCGATTATCATTGCGCTTGAGGAGTGTTATAAATTTATGATACCATCACGCTTCAGGTGTGTGATAAATTCATCGATTTTATCAACTACTTAATTTCTCTCCCCCCCCCCACCCCACCCTCTTCCTATACTAAGAAAACTTATATTATATAAATCAGCAAACATTGTTGTAATATCTCATCTTTCAGAGATAATTATAATTAGTGATTCAAACTCAATTACTTATTCTCAACATTCGCTTATTTTCATCCCAATACGCCATGGTGAAAAATATACCGTACTTCTCAAATTTTTAGATGAAAATCATATGACTTCATAAGTCATTTGCGGGGCTATCATATTTATGTACAAAATATTGCGACATGTGAAAAAAAATTGTACTCAAATTGTTCTCATCGAATATTATAGCAAATAACTGGATGCATTTAATTTCATTAAACCATTATCAATACTAATGTACTATTATTATCTCAATTAATAAATAAAATCATTTAATGATTTTGAGATATGAATTCACTGGAAAAATCACTTTGCTCATTATAATATAACTTGAGCATATAATATCTTATACCACATGTAGAAGTTTTCAATCGCACATGTAACAATTCAGTGTATCAAATTTTAAAAATTTTAATAGGGTATACATGGAGGGTGAGTAGTTTTCAATCGCACACTATTCTTCCAAAATATTGAAAATTATAATCCATGCTCTTCGTGAGTAGTTAATATTTTTTTGGAATATTAATTATAGTGTTGTGCTTCTTGGTAGCAATAATAATTAAGAACGCATCTTATTTGAAATTAATAATTTTCTTCTAAAATTATCAAACAAAATACTTTTATTATATGCAAGTACAACTATTATAAAGTATTACCTTTAACAAATAACGTGCCTGGAGATATGAGAAAAATTCGATTAAATATGCATCTAAATACTAACTTATGGTTTAAATATTACACAAAGCCATGTGCAAAATAAATTTAAGAGAGAACTCATTAGATGGAGCATTAATAATTAGGTTCAAAACCTTTTTTGAGAAGATATTCAAGAGAAGATATATACATATGTTTCGTATAAAAAAAAAACCTCATTAGGAGCGATAAGTTAATATACTTCTTTAATATTAATGAATATTTCATTTTTTTTGGAATTATATATATATTCTTCAAGAGTTACAATATTCTTCTGGAATATTGATATTAACATTTCATTCTACCTTTAGAGATAAACAATGCAATATTCTTCTGGAACATTGATCGAATATAACATTGCTCTTTTTCTGGAGTAATGACACAATACTTAAGAATTATAATAAATTTAAATAACTTTTAAGTATCTAAAAAATATAAAGAGTTTTGTTCTAAAAAATTCACGATCTTCCAACTAATTCAAATTTGCTACTGTTCGCATTGAGACTTTTAACAAATGAACAATTGAATTTTGATATTAATCATTGGATATGAAGAACAACGAATTTTGAACGTCGTGGCCAAATTTCATGACGATCAGACCGCGAGTTATTGAGATATCAATGTTTGGTCATAAGCGCTACGATTGTCCAGATCCTACGATTTTGTTTGCACTGTTGATTTGTATAAATTCATACTTTTATTTAGGAAGAAAAAATATAATATTATTTAGAACTTCAAGACGTATAATTTTTATACTTTTTAAGGAGTATTAATTCAATATTTCTCTATTTATAGTCATGTTTCACAAGAACATCGACATAAATTCATCTAGAATATGAATGTTCAAATATTATATATTTTAATGTATTACAATATTATTTTCGAATATTGTTATGTGTGAATTTGTGCTTCTTCTGAGGTAACAAAATAATCCAAATATAATATCGATTTCAAACAATGCTACAATGTTCTTTTGAGATATTGATATATATTATTTCATTTTCAAGAATTATAATACAATATTCTTCTGATTATTGATTTAGAACGTTTCATTTTCAAGAATTATGATACAATATTCCCTGAAATAATGATTTAGATTGTTTCTTTTTAAGAAATTATAATACAATATTCTTTTGGAATATTAATTTAGATTAATTTATTTTCAATATTATTCTAACATATTGATTATAACGCTATGCTACTTCATTAACAGAAATTATTATTTATAAACATTAACTCTTTTGTAGTATATTTTCTAGCACATTTTTGTTTCTTCAGGAGCAATAAGTCAAAACATATTTTGGAATATTGAGAATCTAATATCATACTCTTTAGGAGCATGTATTATAACAAACGTAAGTATATTCACACACTTTTTTATATCTACACCACAGTTTAATTGTAAGAAAGATTTTTCGGTGTTTGTTTACTTGAACTTTTATTTCCTCGACTTTTTTTAATTGCATTATTATTCATAATATTCAATTAGTTAACATATTTTGTTTCTAATTACGATTTCTATTCAAATATTCTGCTAATTTGCATTGTGTAAATATTTTGTTTAATTTTAGTATTAGTTATTTATTTTGATTATTTAAAAGTATGAGAGATAAATAAGTATTCTTTGCCCTCGTAACAAATATTTTGAACTAAAATCGTCTCTAAAGACATGATGTGAACATTAATAAAGAGTTGATGATAAACAATTAAAAAAAAAAAACTTGGCGGGTAAATGTAAAAATAAGGAAAAATTAGGAATCTTCATTACAATTAAAATATGATGTGGTTAACAAAAAGTGTGGTGTTAATATATTTACCCTTATAACAAATGTTAATATTTACATATTGTACTTCAAGAACAAAAACATGACACGCTATCAATTTAAAGTTTATACAACAATAAAAAATTATTAATGAAGTTAAAGACAAAAATAGTATTCTTAATACTCACTATGTCCCAAGAAGATAGACTTCTATTCCTTATTTGTTTGTCCTAAATTATAATTTTACTTTCTCATTTCCTAATATGTCCTTATTTAATATGCTTTGTTATTAATGAAAAAATATTGAATAAAGATGCATTAGGAAAGTTTAGTGTAAAATTTATTTTGTCAATCACATTAATTGATATTTCATAATCTATGTGAAAATAGGAGGAAGTCTAACTTCACAAGACTGATGGAGTAATGAATTAAGGTAGTTATTACGCTACATTATGTAAAAGTAAATTTATATTTCATATTTTCCAAATTTCATCCTTACAATATATGTTCAACAAGAAGGACAAACAAGAAAAAGGAGAAATCAATGCATACTCCAAATTGGAGAAAACATAAAAAGTATAAAAGGAAACTATAGGATATGCCTTCTAAATATTAACTAAATATCACAATTAATTAGTTAGCCACTAGACACGCCTTGTTCGGCGGTCAATGATGAATTATAATGTGTTTTATTTGTCTTTCTAGGTAGAATATGTAGTTAAAAAGTGGAGATAGAAAATATGTGTGATTAAAAAGTAATTTGAGAAATTGTGCAATTTTAAAAATTTTATTATTACCTTCTAACTAGTTCAATTTAATTTTGAGAGAATCGCAATGATAACATGTTATAAACTAGAGAAAAAAATAAAAAAAGAAAAGAAAATAGAGATTTTAATAGATTTGTGTGTATCTTATTAAGTATTAAGAACATCTTTAATGGATTCTTTAGATTTAAAAAGTATATTCTACATAATAGAGAGCATGCTTAAGTTTAAAAGCAAAATTTTTTACAAGCTTCAACAAACTATTTATTTTTGACTCTTTATTTTATTTTTTCATAAAAATAATTAGTCTATTTTTTTTAGTTAATATTTTTTTTTAAGTGAATGACCAATGATATCAAATGTGTAATAAAGTTAATCTAGGAATATTGAAAATTGAAACTTTTTGGCTCTTCAAATTTGGAGAGTCGAACTTACTCTCTAAATTAAAATGTTAAATTAGAAAATCTATTGGAGTAGCATTTAAGTATTGACTTTCTAAAATAAAGAGTATATTAAGTTTGAAGAGTTTATCATAAATGTTTTAAGATCCTCTATTTATAGGGTTCAAAATGAGAATTGCAATTAGAGTAGAATAAATTATTTTAGACTATATAAGATATGTCTCAATTATGTATTCTTATAATAACAAATAATCATCAATAGTTATCTTAGAACATCTCTAATGGTTTATGGATATTTTGATCTATGTGATACTTAAGTAAATAATTATTCCATCCATATTGATAAAATAGATAGGGGGTTTAAAGCTTATCTCCAATAGTCATTGTTTATATTTTTTTGTGTATACACGTGTCTTCAATATTTTGTCTAGGAAGTTATCTATATCTGGACATAGTACTAGATAATGTCCCAACCACGTCAGCGTCACATAGGCATTCAAACTAACCATTTGAGATTAAATCTTCATATCATTATTTGTTTTTCCTATGTGACAATGTATTTTTCCCAATTAATAGACCATTAGAGCATATCCAATGGGACAATGTTTACTATGTATATGTGGTAAAGATATTGACATTAACATTAAAAAACTTCTCCTATGAAACAATGTTCATTGTGCATACATGACAAATTATTATTAGCTTCCAAGAAAAATAAAAGAGAGAGAAATGTTTTAATTTGATAAAAATTATTAAATCAATGCTAAATATTGTCTAGCACACCAAGACATTGTGCTAGACAATATCTAGCATTAATTATGCAATGAAAGTAATTCTCGCTTTTTGTCAAAAAAAAATAAAATAATAACTAGACATTATATCTACTATCTAGACAGTGTGGCCTTGAAGATTAGATTCCACAACAAAATTTCATTTTTTATAAACAAAAATCAAGAGGAATTATATGTTCCCCACAGTGGGGAATATAATCCATTCCCACAAACAATTTGATTGGTTGGTGGGATGGTCCCCACTGTCCACCAACCAATAGGAGGGCTTGTGGGAATGGATTATATTCCCCACTGTGGGGAACATATCATTTCCACAAAAATCAATAGTGGGTATGACCCAAACCCAAAAGAAAAATCTGCATTGGGGAGTGCAAGCACTTAGCGGCGGTGGGCCGCCGTCTATTCACACGCACAAAACATGAAAAGTCCAGTCACAACATGACATAACATATACTTCCACCAAATTCATCATATTATTTTCTACGAACCATTTAAAGCTTTACACAATAAAAATGAGGAGTACAAATTGTAAACTATAATCTCTATTTGTTAAAAATTTTGTATATATATATATATATATAAAATATGTTATTAAAAAGTAAAAACAAAATATGCGTGATTAAAATTAATTTGAAGACTTGTGTTGTTAAAAACATGTTTTAAACACTTTTACCAAACAGAGGCTTAAGCTTCAACAAATTATTTATAAACAACTTATGAATAATATATTTCCTTAAATCATTTTTCTAGCACGCACATTTTTTCAAAGTACTTTTTAATTATATATTTTACCTCGAAAACATAATATTTTCTATTCATAAAGAAAAAAATTTACCAGACACAGAGGTTTAGTATTTGAGAGTAATAATAAAAATTATATTACAAACAATAAAAAAAAATGTGTGAGGAATAAATATATAGTGTGTATGAATTTCAGGAAACGTGTTGATAAAAAAATATGTTTTGAGTGTTTATATACAACTAAAATGTTGCAAATGTTTCAACAACATTCTTACATTGGCCTTAAAGATTAATAGCACTGATCTGTTGCCCGAATCGGCCACAATATGTTTCCCGATTCAGGCACATGTTCATGTTCATGTGAATATGTGCCTGAATCGGGCATCAAATCATTGTTCTAAAGATTAAACCCCTGTTTGACAACCATTGAAATGAGTTTTTTGGGAAAATGAGTTCGTGAAAATAGTATTTTTGGAAAATGTGCAGTTAAAAATTAAGAAAACATTTAGTCTACATGTAGAATATTTTATTTTGAAAAAGCGGTTGAAACTAAGTTTAAGAAAAAATAAATTCAGTGATCGTCAAACAAATCTAAGAGATTGAAGTCAAAGCAGAATAAAGAAGCAAAATTAGAGGGATGAACTTGAAGGTTTTAGAAGTGAATCATCCCGGTCGATTTTAACAATTTATTTATTTATTTTTACATCAAAGTAACTTATTACATCAAGAATAATTAAAAATTAAGATTTTTTGCCAAATGAAGAATGGCATGTTTTTATATACTTTAAAATATACAATAAGATGAATACCACTTATGACACTTTTTGATACATGAATTAAATAGTATTGATTATATTAAATAGAAAACATAAAATATCGTCTAATATACTCGTCGAGTATAAATAACCTCATTCGGTTAACATTTGAAAAAAAAAAATACTAAAAATTATAGTTTAAATTAAAAAAAAAAATTATTTGATCGACATGTATAATAATTTTATTTCCCTCTTGACAGACTCATCGTCTCATGGTAGTATGCATACCACTGGCTAAATTAAATTTATACTAGTAATCGCACTCGTGCGATGCACGGAAGATATAATTGAGAATTATTTATTGAATAAGTTGTAAAAATGCAATGCCCAACAAAAATACTGTGTATAATATAATTCTCCCTATAAAACTTCTTACTTGGTCTAATATCCTTGTATGAATAACATAAATTTTCTTAGCACGAAATGAAATGAAAGAGGCAAGTAACTTGCATGCAAAAATTTTGTGCATTCATATATAATGAAAAATACACATAAAAGTAAAATATAAAGTTACGACTAGCATATTTCTTTTAATAACTAATTGTTCATTCTCTAATTTCTTATAATAGCTAATTTGGATGTGTTTCATGTACAAAGTGACCATTGTGATTGTCGTAAGTTTTCAAAACGTTGGTGACAGTTGGAGTAAATTTATATCACTTTCCTTCTAATAAAGATCGGAACGCAGAATAAAAACACAACGATAGGAAAGACCAAGATTAAGCCAAACAAACACAAGAACACAAGAATTAAAATACTAGAAAGATAAAATCGACAATAGGACCTGGACCCAACAATCACGACGCAATGAATGACGGTGCAGATTGAAGAATCGAGGTTTTCGAAACGCCACAAGGGATGTCAAACTCCTTGATAAGTTTCTGATCGGAACGCCACAAATATTCAAGGAAATATTTGATAAGTTCTATGAACTGTTCTTCAAGAACAAGAAAAAGGAATCCTCATTTTCTAGAGAGAAAAATCTCACATCATTTCAATAATATCAAAGTTGTTTTTTGTTATGAATGAAAATCATAATATAAAGTCAAAACAAGCCTAAAAACTGACCTAACCGCACTAGGGTTCGAGATAGAATTAATAATTAATAAAGCGAAAATTAAATTAAAATTCGCGAAAATCTGCTCTGATTTCAACCACGCAATCACGTGGTTTTAACACGCGCGATCGCGTGATTAGCCTTGAAACTCTCAACTTGATTTTTTATGCATGCGAACGATCGCGTCTTCCTTGGCCTGCATGATCGCTTGATCTTCTCGGCTGGCCCTCTTTTCGTCCATTTGAAACAACTTGATCCGATTTGATTCTCGACTGGGGCCCAACACGAAATTTGCTTGTTTTCCCACCTAGATTGTTGATGCATCGATGGTAACTTGATTTCTCTTTTGGTCTCCTATCTTGGATCATATCATGCCCCCTCTCTTGAAAAGGATTCGATCTCGAATCTGTATATGGCCTCTCCTTTATGTATCTCTTGCTTTCGTTGGTTCAAGGGACCTGTTTATGTTTTGTGCTATCCATTATCTTTTGGAGTTGTTCTGTCCGAAAATTAATTTTCCTTTTCACCTTAGTTTTGTGATTTGATTTTAGTACCTGCAAAACAGAATTAGTCAAACTAGGGAGGGATGTGTTAACAAATGCAAAAAAACTTATTTTTGTGGTGGACTTTCTTTTCTTTTTCTTTTCGCTCTCAAGCTCACATTTTCTTGAGGTCGTGGCCTCAACTCTCTTGTTTTCAATTTCACACTTTCTCCTTTTTCTGAGGTCGTGACCTCAACGCTCTTATTTTCCCCAAAAACTCGCTCTTTATTTTTAATTGATCATCTTGAATCTCTTTAGGTGATAGAGGAGCAAGAGTGATCCTTTTTCCACCCTTCACAAAAGAATATCGATTTTTAAACCTATCACGCACCACTCTCCTATCATGTTGCCATGGTCTTCCCAACAAAATATGCTCAGCATGCATAGGGACCACATTACACACAACCTCATCTCTATAACCCCCAATGGAGAATTTAATATTAACATGCATGTTCACTTTAAGTTCTCCCGACTCGGTTAACCATTATAATTTATAGGGGTTGAGGTGTTTCACCTTATGCAACCCCAATTTCTCCACCAATAATGTACTAACCACATTAGTACAACTTCCCCCATCAATTACCACTCCACAAACCTTTTTTCCCACCAAACACTTAGTGTGGAAAAGATTATCTCGCTGTTCATCAATTTCAACCATCTTAGCTCGAGAATTTAGGACACGTCTATTCACAAGGGACCCTTTCACCGCATAAGTTAACTCCTCTTCATCGCTACTACTAGCCCCCGCATCCTGCAACCTAGGCATTCCCTTAAATTCATCATCCGAACTAATTTCATCATTTTCACGCAATAGCATTACTCTCTTATTTGGACACTGTGATGCTATATGGCCCGAACCCAAACACTTAAAGCACTTAATATTTCTATCCCTAGTAGTTTGAGAATCAGAAATATTTTTACCTTTAGTTGTAGGTTCTTCCTTTCCCTTCAGGACATGCTCATCGTTGTGATCCTTTCTTGGTTGTGATGTAGGGTAAGTCCTCGGTGAGTGTTTAGATATCCCCTTTCGCCTTAATTGCCTCTCCACCTTCATTTTCATATGCACCATGTCTTCTAGTTCCACATAATGTTGTAACTCAATGACGTTATAAATATCTCTGTTTAGCCCACTTAAAAATCTAGCATTTGTAGCTACCCGATCCTCCACCACGTTGGCCCTAATCATGGCTACCTCCATGTCTTTATAATATTCCTCTACACTCCTAGAACCTTGCGTAAGCCCAGCAACCTTTGGTAAATATCCCTATGATAGTGGCTTGGGACAAACCTCTTTCTCATTATGATTTTTATCTCACGTCATGTATCAACCGGCACCTCTCCATTCCTCCTTCGATCCTTCACCAATTGATCCCACCAATTAATTGCATAATCGGTGAACTCAACGACCGCTAACTTCACCTTCTTTCTTTCCGAATAATTGTGGCAATCAATCATCAACTCTACCTTCTTCTCCCAATCTAGGTAAGCCTTCGGATCACTCCTCCCATGAAAAGGTGGAATAGACATTTTTATTTTACCTAGATTATCATCTACTTCATCTCGATCACCACGATCTCTTCTATTATTTACCCTTTCATACCTATCTCCTCTACTCCTTCTCCTTCTTACACTAGCCACAGATGATTGGATACTACTCCCTTCACTCGCAAACTCCTCATCATCAAACCCATACCCAACCCTTTGATTATTTCTCCCCCTATGATCTCTCCCGTCTTCTCTCCTAGCTCTAGGACCCGTATGATTTTGTTTCCTACGCAACTTATTAATAGTTTCTTCCTGCCTATCCATCCTAGTCATCAACTTCTCAGATTGCTCATGTAAAATCGTCATCACACCTACATCATTCTTATTCATCCTATTCATACCTTCCGGTCGTTTGTTGTGGCTTGTTGATGAAGCTGTTGGCTCCCTTCTGTCAATTCCCTTGTTGTCCTCAACTGATGAAGATGATAAATCCCATCTGCAAGACATTATTAGTCTTCACAGAAATAAGTAGAAAATTCCTCACTAAATGTATTGCACATGTATCACTCAAAATCCCCTTCCAAGCACTTTAAAAACAATCCAAGAACTCAATCAAGGGTAGGACACGATAAGATACGAGTAAGAACAAGAAAATTTGGAAATTGAGACAAATTTGGAATATTCGAGGACAGATGGAATTTTCGAATTTTTTTTGAACTACTAGAGAATTTGACTACGAGAATGACAGAAAAAAGGGAATTGGATTTGGATAAGAATTGACTAAGATAAACAAGTTTGAATTTTTGTGGAATTTTTATATGAATCAAACAAAGGAAAAATTTACTGGCATGAAGAACACAAAGAACAAGAAAAAGAAGAAAATATCAAGAATACCAATAACTGGATCTAGATCCAAGTTCTGAAACCACCTGATAAAGATCGGAACGCGGAATAAAAACACAACGATAGGAAAGACCTAGATTCATCCAAACAAACATAAGAATTAAAACTACTGGAAAGATAAAATTGACGATAGGACATGGACCCAACAATCATCGCAATGAATGACGATGCAGATTCAAGAATCGAGGTTTTCGAAACGCCACAAGGGATGTCAAACTCCTTGATAAGTTTCTGATCGGAACGCCAAAAATATTCAAGGAAATATTTATAGCGACCCAGAATTTTTATGCAATAAATAATTATTTTAATATTTAGAAAATTGTGTCGCTACTATTTCATTTATTATTTTGAAGTTAACGCCGCGACGTGTTCGTCTAGCCAAGTCAAGAAATATCGAATTTGTTCGATTTTAAATTAAATGTTCGAATTTCTAAAATTATATTACTTTAATTATTTATTCAAAGTATTATTTCAAAATCATATTTTCAGTTCAAAATATATCAGTTTTTAATACAATTCCGAATCAAAGTTAGTCCAATTCTTATCATAATCAAAATTTTATTTCACACGTTTTGCTTTCTCTTTATACTCCTTTTCATCACATTATACAAGCATCATCATTATCATCACCACCCCTCCAAATCATGATATTCTCCACCATATTATTTTACAAAACCATCTTTCCAGCAAGAAAGATGCTTCTCTTTATACATATCAGACCAATCCATTATCATGAATTCAAGAAATCATCTCCTCCACCACCAGCAGCTCTAATGTCAAGCAACAATACTTCAATCCCCAATTTTTGCAATCACCATAACAACCTGAATCATATTACTTCACTGCAGCCAACTCAACTCAAATCCCAATCTGCAACCATTTCAGCTCCACAGTCACGGCCACCAACACTGCCCTCAACCTCCATCAACCTGATTCAATTCATCGATTCATCACCAAGCCTCCACCTACACCCTCTGCTCAACCAAACAACCACCACCTAGTGTCAATTCAACAACAAACAACCAAACTGCAATTCCCAATCTTCATATCAAACCACTACCATCACCAAACAAAGTTTCAACAATTCTGCTGCTATCAAACACCCAAATTCACCAAAGCTGTTGATCCACCATTAACGAAGCAAGTCACCATCGGATTCCACCATTTCCACCACCAGCAATGGTCACTGATTTCAATCAACCAAGACATGCCCGCACCTGCAACCGCCGCAACCAACCGTTCCACCCAACATCATCACCAGCATCATCATCATCAACCTCACTCGACCCTTGCAGGTTGCAGCACGCCACTGCAATAACCAAATCACTACTGCTGCCCAACCTGGAGAAGTTCCACAATCAATTCAAACCCCTGCACCCAAATCCGAAAAATCGCACAACATAATCCTCGATCCCAACTCGATATAAACCCAAAACCAAGAATAGATGGATCCCACATACTTACCTCAATACTTGACCCTTTTCTGGCCGGATTATCACCGGAAAACCATAACTTACAGCTTCGATTTTGTTTCGATTTCGCCCTTGTTTCTCGCACCCAAGCCCTAAAATCAGAACCCTTGCTTTCGCCACTCACTACCGCCGCTCGACCACGGCATTTCACCGGCGAATCGCCAGCAGAATGCACCTTCACCGATTTCTCCTGTTTGCGCCGCAACCTCTCTCTCTCTCTTATTCCTTTAGGTCGGGAAATGAAAGATGAATTTGATGTTAATATATTAATTTTCAGAAATTTCAATTTGGTCCTTAACTTTCCAAAGTTATTTATTTCAGTCCCCAAGTTTCAAAGGCTTTCAAATCAGTCCCCGAGTTTTAAAAAGGTTTTATTTCAGTCCTTTCAGCTTTTAAACTTATCATTTCAGTCCCTGCTGATTTACTTTATTTGATTTTAAGCCCAAGTTTTCAAAGTATCTATTTTAGTCCCTGAACTTTCAAAAGTATTCATTTTAGTCCCTCAACTTTCAAAACATCAATTTTAGTCCTCAAATTATAATTTATCATTTTGAACTATATATTCGATATACTAAAGTGACTTATTGGCTAAGACGAAGCGTACGGAGAATTTAAAGAAATTGAAGTCATTCCCGCTCAACTTTGCACTCGTCGGATTTGAGGTAGACTCTCACTTATTAATTGATTTAAATTATGATTTCATATAAATGTCATGTGACTTGTGAAGAGTTATTTTTATGAAAGGAAATGAAAATGTATTTTTATGGAAAGAACAATGCGTAGACTCGCACTTATTAATTGATTTAAATTATGATTTCATATGAATGTCATGTGACTTGTGAAAGTCAATTTTTAAGAAAAACAAGTATGTTTTTATGAAAGGTAAATATACCTTATGTTGTTATGAAAAGTAAGTATGTTTTTATGAAAAGAAAATATACTTTATGTTTTTACGAAAAGTAAGTATACCTTATGCTTCACGAAAATGTTTTTTTGGATCATTGCTATGAAATCAATCTACCAAGATTGTTTTGGGTCCCATATGATAAGTTATGATATGTTAAGGGGACCGGAGTTTTAGTAGCGCTACACATAAGAATTCTTGCCACCTAAGTTCGGTAACATTCTTGTGTCTCCTATGTTTATGAGGATTTGCCACGAAGTTCGGTAAAATTCCTATGTTTCCATATGTTTATGAGGATTTTCCACCTAAGTTCGGTAAAATTCCTGTCGCATATGTTTATGAGGATTTCGATCCTATCTTATGTTATGATGCAATTGATCCCTATGAATTTCAGAAAATTATGCTTGGTATACTTACTACATAAGAATTCTTGCCACCTAAGTTCGGTAAAATTCTTATGTTTATGAGGATTTCGATATTATCCTATGTTATGATGAAAACTTACTGTTATTATGATTTTACTGCATAAGAATTCTTGCCACCTAAGTTCGGTAAAGTTCTTGTGTCTTCTTATGTTTATGAGGATTTCAATCCTATCTTATGTTATGCTTTCAAAAGAAATTATGCTTGGCATAATTAAAATGTTTTTATAAGTATATGGTTTTCAAAGAGCCTATGATTTGCAAAATATGTCCCGTGCTGTAATGCAAAATATGAGTTTTATCAAGAGCAGTTTTATAAAGAAGCTCTATCAATGCCCGTTTTATAAAGAGCCGGGATTTATGTGTTTAATCATCTTATAAATTAAATTAATTTGCGATGAGTCTACTGAGTATTTCCCCCATGAAATACTCACCCTACTTTTTAACAGTTTTGCAGATTTCGGAGACGGTGGCGAGCGATGAATGATGGTGGCAATAATCGTTAAACGGTTGAAAGTTTGACGTTAATGATTTCCGTATTTTTCCAAACAATCGAATAATTTAGAGAAGTTCATTTATTTGAGAAATTATGACATTGTCAATTTCTTTACAAAATTAATGGTTCGATTTACTATTTCAAATGGTTTCATAAATGTTTCAATTTTATCGGCCATTACAGTATATTTAATGTTGCCAAAAATGAATTTCAATTATTTCTTCCGCAAAAATATTATTCGAAAAATTTAGACAGAAAATGACGTAGTGAATCGGGTATACGGAACTCGGGGCGCTACAAGTTGGTATCAGAGCTAGTCTGCGTTTCTGTAGACTGGAAAAATTTTCAAAAAGAATTTTCAAGAAATATTTTCCATTATAAAATTTTATTGATGAAGATTGCCACTGCCATCATTCGTTCCACCAACTCCGAGGTAAAGAAGTTTATGATGTTTAAAGTTATTTCAGTATTTCGAATACTCATTTTATTGATTTATGAGAAAGAATGAAGAGTATTTCGGATACTTATGATTTATGAGAAATAAGAATGTATTTCTTCGAAAATAATGATGTTGTTATGCTTTGTCATAACTTATATGCTTTAATGTATGATTATGAGAAATTTTTTATGAAAGAAAACGAGTGTTGAGCATAATGGGAACAATATGATTTTATTGAAAATTAAGTAATGGATATTATGTTGAGTAAATGAATTATGCCTCTATGTTGAAGAGAAATTTATTATGAAGTTTGGCTTTGTGAATAAATTTTGGGAATATGATTTATGGCATATATTTATAATTATGAGTAGTCTTTTGAGCCAATTAAGGTATGGAAGGAAGTGATATTGTGATATTGAAAAATATGATTTGAAATTGTTATGTTGAGGAATTATGAATTGAATTATGAGATATTTTTGATGATATTGAAGTGTTGGAATCATTTTCAATATTTTTAGATCGTTGTGATCAAATGTGGAGTTATTTATTATTGTGAGTTATGAAGTATGTTTATGGTTTGGAATAAGTCCAAATTGCAAGGGAGACTCTGTTCAGAATTTTATCAATTTGAAATTAAGAGCATGATATGATAAGCATCCACTAAAGGAATTAAGGTTAGACATGCAAGTACATTTATATCACAAACGAGATTTGGTTGATGATAGCAGAGATTTTATTATTTTCTCATAAGGAGAACACACAAGAGTCACACTGGAAAGGAAATACATGAAACACATGAAAGCATAAGAGAAAAACATGGAAAGATCCTCAGAATGAGAGATGTGTTTCCGGAGTAGCCGTATCCTACCACCTCTGATCTTTTGAGGATATAAAGAGAAAACCTTCAAAGAGGTGTGTTTCGAGAGTAAGAATACTCCGTAATCTACCACCTGGAATCTTTGAAGTACACACAAGATTTAAACATTAAGGAAATCCTAGTAAATGGAGGGGTGTCTCGAGAGTGAGAATACTCCGTACTCTACCCCCACCTATTCTAAGATTCAAAGAGTTAAATTTACATTAACCGGACTCCATTTTCGCTTGATTCCCCTTCCTTGCGACCAATCTATTTTAACTCCTGCTGGATCTTGTATTGAGATATATGACTGCAGCTTATCCAGTAGTTCATCAATAGTAGGAGCAGAAATAAGAAGCCTTCTGGAAAATGGAGAGATGAATCCCTGTTCCACAGCATAATCAAGAAAGGTTAACAAACCATCAAAGAAATTGTTAACATTCAGAAGCCCAATAGGCTTAGTATGGAGATCTAGTTGAGCCCACGAGGTAATGTTAAAGATTTCTTCTAAGGTACCAAAACCTCCGGGCAGGGCTATAAAGGCATCAGAACCATATAGCATACAAGTTATGCGTTCATGGATGGATAAGGTTTGAACTTCATGCCCTCGTGTTTTGCCTGCAACATCTACTAAAGGGACAGGTATGACACCGATTACTTTTGATTTCTCTGCAAGAGCAGATTGGGAAACACAACCCATTAGACCACTGCTACCACCCCCATATACAAGAGTGATACCTTTTTCCCCCAGTTTCTTTCCAAGATCTACAGCCGCTTCTAGATAACCGAAGCCTTTCCCTACTTTTGATCCACAAAATACACAAATAGTTTTGATCTGTCGAAGTTTTGGTGCTTCCATCTTTGATAGTAAAGAAGGGAAAACTTACGAAGAAGATGTGATTTTGGGATGCCTGAACTATGAAATATGTTTGGCTATTTAAAGCCGGAAAAATTTACTGTTTTTGATTGATTCTGAAAAAGTAAAGATTTACTTTTGACAAAATCAGCCCACTTTTGAATATTTTTATCGTATCGAGGCTGTCACCTTTCGGCGATTAAATATTTTATTTCCAGCTTTATCAAACCTCGAGAAAGGAAAATATATTTTATTTTCAAAACGCGTGAAAGAAAGCAGCAAAATATTTTAAAAGATTTACCTTATATCATTGCTGAACTGCCAGAAGCCTCATTTTGTAAAACAGACTGGCAAACAGGATCTTTCGATATTATATTTTGGAGACTATAACGATTTTTGTCCTCGTTAAACTGAGCGTATAAGGAGAGAAGTTCACGTTGTACATAACCACTTGGGTGCGTCTCAAGAGTCAGTCGAATATCATCCAAAGACTCTTTACTCAGTCCACCCTTTATGAATTCGATTTTATCATCCCGATTAGTAGAAGAATATCCTACTGATTTGCAACGAGTATTACAGTTCCAACGAGCACATTTGTAGCAACCACCCAGTCTTTTTGCTCTTCGTTTCTTTGCAAACGTGCTTTTGCCTAAACCAGGCATGTGCTTTGGAAATGTTGATGGTAATTCACCAGATAGTCGAACCTTTGCTTCTATCAACCAGCGAACATCTTCTGGAATATCATGAGCCATTAGCAACCTCAATCTTTCGAGCCTTATTTTATAGATCTTTCTCAGATCATTCATAGGAAGACTGGAATAATACTTGCGAATGTTAGAAAGAATGATATCCATTGTTTGATGATTCAACCTCTTCTCAGCATGAACTATTTAAAAGCGCAAAGGATCTGAGTGAATCCGCGTGATGTTGTGACCAGCAAGAAAGCGCAGGATTATTTTAATGAAAAGAGGAGACAAGAAGTAATGCGCTGTTAAATTTTATCGATAAAGGAGATTTGATTGGAGATTTGGAATATTTTCTTGGATTATGGGTACTGATATTTTGTTTTAATAATGATAATCTTGGTATAATGTGATGATACGTGGAAAGTAAAATGAGTACCGTATTGAATCAGAATTCATACGTATATACAAGTGAAAAAAATACTTTGCAGGAAATGTGGTGACATTTAAGTATAGAATCTTAGTTTTGGGAGATATTTGTTTACTGAATTTTGGGTTACAAATATTGGAAAGATAAGTTGATGATATTATGTTGATATGTTTGGGTATATTACGTAGAGAAAATATTCAGAAAATTTTAAGATTAAGTAAGTTTAATTTCGAGGACGAAATTATTTTAAGGAGGTAAGATTATAGCGACCCAGAATTTTTATGCAATAAATAATTATTTTAATATTTAGAAAATTGTGTCGCTACTATTTCATTTATTATTTTGAAGTTAACGCCGCGACGTGTTCGTCTAGCCAAGTCAAGAAATATCGAATTTGTTCGATTTTAAATTAAATGTTCGAATTTCTAAAATTATATTACTTTAATTATTTATTCAAAGTATTATTTCAAAATCATATTTTCAGTTCAAAATATATCAGTTTTTAATACAATTCCGAATCAAAGTTAGTCCAATTCTTATCATAATCAAAATTTTATTTCACACGTTTTGCTTTCTCTTTATACTCCTTTTCATCACATTATACAAGCATCATCATTATCATCACCACCCCTCCAAATCATGATATTCTCCACCATATTATTTTACAAAACCATCTTTCCAGCAAGAAAGATGCTTCTCTTTATACATATCAGACCAATCCATTATCATGAATTCAAGAAATCATCTCCTCCACCACCAGCAGCTCTAATGTCAAGCAACAATACTTCAATCCCCAATTTTTGCAATCACCATAACAACCTGAATCATATTACTTCACTGCAGCCAACTCAACTCAAATCCCAATCTGCAACCATTTCAGCTCCACAGTCACGGCCACCAACACTGCCCTCAACCTCCATCAACCTGATTCAATTCATCGATTCATCACCAAGCCTCCACCTACACCCTCTGCTCAACCAAACAACCACCACCTAGTGTCAATTCAACAACAAACAACCAAACTGCAATTCCCAATCTTCATATCAAACCACTACCATCACCAAACAAAGTTTCAACAATTCTGCTGCTATCAAACACCCAAATTCACCAAAGCTGTTGATCCACCATTAACGAAGCAAGTCACCATCGGATTCCACCATTTCCACCACCAGCAATGGTCACTGATTTCAATCAACCAAGACATGCCCGCACCTGCAACCGCCGCAACCAACCGTTCCACCCAACATCATCACCAGCATCATCATCATCAACCTCACTCGACCCTTGCAGGTTGCAGCACGCCACTGCAATAACCAAATCACTACTGCTGCCCAACCTGGAGAAGTTCCACAATCAATTCAAACCCCTGCACCCAAATCCGAAAAATCGCACAACATAATCCTCGATCCCAACTCGATATAAACCCAAAACCAAGAATAGATGGATCCCACATACTTACCTCAATACTTGACCCTTTTCTGGCCGGATTATCACCGGAAAACCATAACTTACAGCTTCGATTTTGTTTCGATTTCGCCCTTGTTTCTCGCACCCAAGCCCTAAAATCAGAACCCTTGCTTTCGCCACTCACTACCGCCGCTCGACCACGGCATTTCACCGGCGAATCGCCAGCAGAATGCACCTTCACCGATTTCTCCTGTTTGCGCCGCAACCTCTCTCTCTCTCTTATTCCTTTAGGTCGGGAAATGAAAGATGAATTTGATGTTAATATATTAATTTTCAGAAATTTCAATTTGGTCCTTAACTTTCCAAAGTTATTTATTTCAGTCCCCAAGTTTCAAAGGCTTTCAAATCAGTCCCCGAGTTTTAAAAAGGTTTTATTTCAGTCCTTTCAGCTTTTAAACTTATCATTTCAGTCCCTGCTGATTTACTTTATTTGATTTTAAGCCCAAGTTTTCAAAGTATCTATTTTAGTCCCTGAACTTTCAAAAGTATTCATTTTAGTCCCTCAACTTTCAAAACATCAATTTTAGTCCTCAAATTATAATTTATCATTTTGAACTATATATTCGATATACTAAAGTGACTTATTGGCTAAGACGAAGCGTACGGAGAATTTAAAGAAATTGAAGTCATTCCCGCTCAACTTTGCACTCGTCGGATTTGAGGTAGACTCTCACTTATTAATTGATTTAAATTATGATTTCATATAAATGTCATGTGACTTGTGAAGAGTTATTTTTATGAAAGGAAATGAAAATGTATTTTTATGGAAAGAACAATGCGTAGACTCGCACTTATTAATTGATTTAAATTATGATTTCATATGAATGTCATGTGACTTGTGAAAGTCAATTTTTAAGAAAAACAAGTATGTTTTTATGAAAGGTAAATATACCTTATGTTGTTATGAAAAGTAAGTATGTTTTTATGAAAAGAAAATATACTTTATGTTTTTACGAAAAGTAAGTATACCTTATGCTTCACGAAAATGTTTTTTTGGATCATTGCTATGAAATCAATCTACCAAGATTGTTTTGGGTCCCATATGATAAGTTATGATATGTTAAGGGGACCGGAGTTTTAGTAGCGCTACACATAAGAATTCTTGCCACCTAAGTTCGGTAACATTCTTGTGTCTCCTATGTTTATGAGGATTTGCCACGAAGTTCGGTAAAATTCCTATGTTTCCATATGTTTATGAGGATTTTCCACCTAAGTTCGGTAAAATTCCTGTCGCATATGTTTATGAGGATTTCGATCCTATCTTATGTTATGATGCAATTGATCCCTATGAATTTCAGAAAATTATGCTTGGTATACTTACTACATAAGAATTCTTGCCACCTAAGTTCGGTAAAATTCTTATGTTTATGAGGATTTCGATATTATCCTATGTTATGATGAAAACTTACTGTTATTATGATTTTACTGCATAAGAATTCTTGCCACCTAAGTTCGGTAAAGTTCTTGTGTCTTCTTATGTTTATGAGGATTTCAATCCTATCTTATGTTATGCTTTCAAAAGAAATTATGCTTGGCATAATTAAAATGTTTTTATAAGTATATGGTTTTCAAAGAGCCTATGATTTGCAAAATATGTCCCGTGCTGTAATGCAAAATATGAGTTTTATCAAGAGCAGTTTTATAAAGAAGCTCTATCAATGCCCGTTTTATAAAGAGCCGGGATTTATGTGTTTAATCATCTTATAAATTAAATTAATTTGCGATGAGTCTACTGAGTATTTCCCCCATGAAATACTCACCCTACTTTTTAACAGTTTTGCAGATTTCGGAGACGGTGGCGAGCGATGAATGATGGTGGCAATAATCGTTAAACGGTTGAAAGTTTGACGTTAATGATTTCCGTATTTTTCCAAACAATCGAATAATTTAGAGAAGTTCATTTATTTGAGAAATTATGACATTGTCAATTTCTTTACAAAATTAATGGTTCGATTTACTATTTCAAATGGTTTCATAAATGTTTCAATTTTATCGGCCATTACAGTATATTTAATGTTGCCAAAAATGAATTTCAATTATTTCTTCCGCAAAAATATTATTCGAAAAATTTAGACAGAAAATGACGTAGTGAATCGGGTATACGGAACTCGGGGCGCTACAAGTTGGTATCAGAGCTAGTCTGCGTTTCTGTAGACTGGAAAAATTTTCAAAAAGAATTTTCAAGAAATATTTTCCATTATAAAATTTTATTGATGAAGATTGCCACTGCCATCATTCGTTCCACCAACTCCGAGGTAAAGAAGTTTATGATGTTTAAAGTTATTTCAGTATTTCGAATACTCATTTTATTGATTTATGAGAAAGAATGAAGAGTATTTCGGATACTTATGATTTATGAGAAATAAGAATGTATTTCTTCGAAAATAATGATGTTGTTATGCTTTGTCATAACTTATATGCTTTAATGTATGATTATGAGAAATTTTTTATGAAAGAAAACGAGTGTTGAGCATAATGGGAACAATATGATTTTATTGAAAATTAAGTAATGGATATTATGTTGAGTAAATGAATTATGCCTCTATGTTGAAGAGAAATTTATTATGAAGTTTGGCTTTGTGAATAAATTTTGGGAATATGATTTATGGCATATATTTATAATTATGAGTAGTCTTTTGAGCCAATTAAGGTATGGAAGGAAGTGATATTGTGATATTGAAAAATATGATTTGAAATTGTTATGTTGAGGAATTATGAATTGAATTATGAGATATTTTTGATGATATTGAAGTGTTGGAATCATTTTCAATATTTTTAGATCGTTGTGATCAAATGTGGAGTTATTTATTATTGTGAGTTATGAAGTATGTTTATGGTTTGGAATAAGTCCAAATTGCAAGGGAGACTCTGTTCAGAATTTTATCAATTTGAAATTAAGAGCATGATATGATAAGCATCCACTAAAGGAATTAAGGTTAGACATGCAAGTACATTTATATCACAAACGAGATTTGGTTGATGATAGCAGAGATTTTATTATTTTCTCATAAGGAGAACACACAAGAGTCACACTGGAAAGGAAATACATGAAACACATGAAAGCATAAGAGAAAAACATGGAAAGATCCTCAGAATGAGAGATGTGTTTCCGGAGTAGCCGTATCCTACCACCTCTGATCTTTTGAGGATATAAAGAGAAAACCTTCAAAGAGGTGTGTTTCGAGAGTAAGAATACTCCGTAATCTACCACCTGGAATCTTTGAAGTACACACAAGATTTAAACATTAAGGAAATCCTAGTAAATGGAGGGGTGTCTCGAGAGTGAGAATACTCCGTACTCTACCCCCACCTATTCTAAGATTCAAAGAGTTAAATTTACATTAACCGGACTCCATTTTCGCTTGATTCCCCTTCCTTGCGACCAATCTATTTTAACTCCTGCTGGATCTTGTATTGAGATATATGACTGCAGCTTATCCAGTAGTTCATCAATAGTAGGAGCAGAAATAAGAAGCCTTCTGGAAAATGGAGAGATGAATCCCTGTTCCACAGCATAATCAAGAAAGGTTAACAAACCATCAAAGAAATTGTTAACATTCAGAAGCCCAATAGGCTTAGTATGGAGATCTAGTTGAGCCCACGAGGTAATGTTAAAGATTTCTTCTAAGGTACCAAAACCTCCGGGCAGGGCTATAAAGGCATCAGAACCATATAGCATACAAGTTATGCGTTCATGGATGGATAAGGTTTGAACTTCATGCCCTCGTGTTTTGCCTGCAACATCTACTAAAGGGACAGGTATGACACCGATTACTTTTGATTTCTCTGCAAGAGCAGATTGGGAAACACAACCCATTAGACCACTGCTACCACCCCCATATACAAGAGTGATACCTTTTTCCCCCAGTTTCTTTCCAAGATCTACAGCCGCTTCTAGATAACCGAAGCCTTTCCCTACTTTTGATCCACAAAATACACAAATAGTTTTGATCTGTCGAAGTTTTGGTGCTTCCATCTTTGATAGTAAAGAAGGGAAAACTTACGAAGAAGATGTGATTTTGGGATGCCTGAACTATGAAATATGTTTGGCTATTTAAAGCCGGAAAAATTTACTGTTTTTGATTGATTCTGAAAAAGTAAAGATTTACTTTTGACAAAATCAGCCCACTTTTGAATATTTTTATCGTATCGAGGCTGTCACCTTTCGGCGATTAAATATTTTATTTCCAGCTTTATCAAACCTCGAGAAAGGAAAATATATTTTATTTTCAAAACGCGTGAAAGAAAGCAGCAAAATATTTTAAAAGATTTACCTTATATCATTGCTGAACTGCCAGAAGCCTCATTTTGTAAAACAGACTGGCAAACAGGATCTTTCGATATTATATTTTGGAGACTATAACGATTTTTGTCCTCGTTAAACTGAGCGTATAAGGAGAGAAGTTCACGTTGTACATAACCACTTGGGTGCGTCTCAAGAGTCAGTCGAATATCATCCAAAGACTCTTTACTCAGTCCACCCTTTATGAATTCGATTTTATCATCCCGATTAGTAGAAGAATATCCTACTGATTTGCAACGAGTATTACAGTTCCAACGAGCACATTTGTAGCAACCACCCAGTCTTTTTGCTCTTCGTTTCTTTGCAAACGTGCTTTTGCCTAAACCAGGCATGTGCTTTGGAAATGTTGATGGTAATTCACCAGATAGTCGAACCTTTGCTTCTATCAACCAGCGAACATCTTCTGGAATATCATGAGCCATTAGCAACCTCAATCTTTCGAGCCTTATTTTATAGATCTTTCTCAGATCATTCATAGGAAGACTGGAATAATACTTGCGAATGTTAGAAAGAATGATATCCATTGTTTGATGATTCAACCTCTTCTCAGCATGAACTATTTAAAAGCGCAAAGGATCTGAGTGAATCCGCGTGATGTTGTGACCAGCAAGAAAGCGCAGGATTATTTTAATGAAAAGAGGAGACAAGAAGTAATGCGCTGTTAAATTTTATCGATAAAGGAGATTTGATTGGAGATTTGGAATATTTTCTTGGATTATGGGTACTGATATTTTGTTTTAATAATGATAATCTTGGTATAATGTGATGATACGTGGAAAGTAAAATGAGTACCGTATTGAATCAGAATTCATACGTATATACAAGTGAAAAAAATACTTTGCAGGAAATGTGGTGACATTTAAGTATAGAATCTTAGTTTTGGGAGATATTTGTTTACTGAATTTTGGGTTACAAATATTGGAAAGATAAGTTGATGATATTATGTTGATATGTTTGGGTATATTACGTAGAGAAAATATTCAGAAAATTTTAAGATTAAGTAAGTTTAATTTCGAGGACGAAATTATTTTAAGGAGGTAAGATTATAGCGACCCAGAATTTTTATGCAATAAATAATTATTTTAATATTTAGAAAATTGTGTCGCTACTATTTCATTTATTATTTTGAAGTTAACGCCGCGACGTGTTCGTCTAGCCAAGTCAAGAAATATCGAATTTGTTCGATTTTAAATTAAATGTTCGAATTTCTAAAATTATATTACTTTAATTATTTATTCAAAGTATTATTTCAAAATCATATTTTCAGTTCAAAATATATCAGTTTTTAATACAATTCCGAATCAAAGTTAGTCCAATTCTTATCATAATCAAAATTTTATTTCACACGTTTTGCTTTCTCTTTATACTCCTTTTCATCACATTATACAAGCATCATCATTATCATCACCACCCCTCCAAATCATGATATTCTCCACCATATTATTTTACAAAACCATCTTTCCAGCAAGAAAGATGCTTCTCTTTATACATATCAGACCAATCCATTATCATGAATTCAAGAAATCATCTCCTCCACCACCAGCAGCTCTAATGTCAAGCAACAATACTTCAATCCCCAATTTTTGCAATCACCATAACAACCTGAATCATATTACTTCACTGCAGCCAACTCAACTCAAATCCCAATCTGCAACCATTTCAGCTCCACAGTCACGGCCACCAACACTGCCCTCAACCTCCATCAACCTGATTCAATTCATCGATTCATCACCAAGCCTCCACCTACACCCTCTGCTCAACCAAACAACCACCACCTAGTGTCAATTCAACAACAAACAACCAAACTGCAATTCCCAATCTTCATATCAAACCACTACCATCACCAAACAAAGTTTCAACAATTCTGCTGCTATCAAACACCCAAATTCACCAAAGCTGTTGATCCACCATTAACGAAGCAAGTCACCATCGGATTCCACCATTTCCACCACCAGCAATGGTCACTGATTTCAATCAACCAAGACATGCCCGCACCTGCAACCGCCGCAACCAACCGTTCCACCCAACATCATCACCAGCATCATCATCATCAACCTCACTCGACCCTTGCAGGTTGCAGCACGCCACTGCAATAACCAAATCACTACTGCTGCCCAACCTGGAGAAGTTCCACAATCAATTCAAACCCCTGCACCCAAATCCGAAAAATCGCACAACATAATCCTCGATCCCAACTCGATATAAACCCAAAACCAAGAATAGATGGATCCCACATACTTACCTCAATACTTGACCCTTTTCTGGCCGGATTATCACCGGAAAACCATAACTTACAGCTTCGATTTTGTTTCGATTTCGCCCTTGTTTCTCGCACCCAAGCCCTAAAATCAGAACCCTTGCTTTCGCCACTCACTACCGCCGCTCGACCACGGCATTTCACCGGCGAACCGCCAGCAGAATGCACCTTCACCGATTTCTCCTGTTTGCGCCGCAACCTCTCTCTCTCTCTCTTATTCCTTTAGGTCGGGAAATGAAAGATGAATTTGATGTTAATATATTAATTTTCAGAAATTTCAATTTGGTCCTTAACTTTCCAAAGTTATTTATTTCAGTCCCCAAGTTTCAAAGGCTTTCAAATCAGTCCCCGAGTTTTAAAAAGGTTTTATTTCAGTCCTTTCAGCTTTTAAACTTATCATTTCAGTCCCTGCTGATTTACTTTATTTGATTTTAAGCCCAAGTTTTCAAAGTATCTATTTTAGTCCCTGAACTTTCAAAAGTATTCATTTTAGTCCCTCAACTTTCAAAACATCAATTTTAGTCCTCAAATTATAATTTATCATTTTGAACTATATATTCGATATACTAAAGTGACTTATTGGCTAAGACGAAGCGTACGGAGAATTTAAAGAAATTGAAGTCATTCCCGCTCAACTTTGCACTCGTCGGATTTGAGGTAGACTCTCACTTATTAATTGATTTAAATTATGATTTCATATAAATGTCATGTGACTTGTGAAGAGTTATTTTTATGAAAGGAAATGAAAATGTATTTTTATGGAAAGAACAATGCGTAGACTCGCACTTATTAATTGATTTAAATTATGATTTCATATGAATGTCATGTGACTTGTGAAAGTCAATTTTTAAGAAAAACAAGTATGTTTTTATGAAAGGTAAATATACCTTATGTTGTTATGAAAAGTAAGTATGTTTTTATGAAAAGAAAATATACTTTATGTTTTTACGAAAAGTAAGTATACCTTATGCTTCACGAAAATGTTTTTTTGGATCATTGCTATGAAATCAATCTACCAAGATTGTTTTGGGTCCCATATGATAAGTTATGATATGTTAAGGGGACCGGAGTTTTAGTAGCGCTACACATAAGAATTCTTGCCACCTAAGTTCGGTAACATTCTTGTGTCTCCTATGTTTATGAGGATTTGCCACGAAGTTCGGTAAAATTCCTATGTTTCCATATGTTTATGAGGATTTTCCACCTAAGTTCGGTAAAATTCCTGTCGCATATGTTTATGAGGATTTCGATCCTATCTTATGTTATGATGCAATTGATCCCTATGAATTTCAGAAAATTATGCTTGGTATACTTACTACATAAGAATTCTTGCCACCTAAGTTCGGTAAAATTCTTATGTTTATGAGGATTTCGATATTATCCTATGTTATGATGAAAACTTACTGTTATTATGATTTTACTGCATAAGAATTCTTGCCACCTAAGTTCGGTAAAGTTCTTGTGTCTTCTTATGTTTATGAGGATTTCAATCCTATCTTATGTTATGCTTTCAAAAGAAATTATGCTTGGCATAATTAAAATGTTTTTATAAGTATATGGTTTTCAAAGAGCCTATGATTTGCAAAATATGTCCCGTGCTGTAATGCAAAATATGAGTTTTATCAAGAGCAGTTTTATAAAGAAGCTCTATCAATGCCCGTTTTATAAAGAGCCGGGATTTATGTGTTTAATCATCTTATAAATTAAATTAATTTGCGATGAGTCTACTGAGTATTTCCCCCATGAAATACTCACCCTACTTTTTAACAGTTTTGCAGATTTCGGAGACGGTGGCGAGCGATGAATGATGGTGGCAATAATCGTTAAACGGTTGAAAGTTTGACGTTAATGATTTCCGTATTTTTCCAAACAATCGAATAATTTAGAGAAGTTCATTTATTTGAGAAATTATGACATTGTCAATTTCTTTACACAATTAATGGTTCGATTTACTATTTCAAATGGTTTCATAAATGTTTCAATTTTATCGGCCATTACAGTATATTTAATGTTGCCAAAAATGAATTTCAATTATTTCTTCCGCAAAAATATTATTCGAAAAATTTAGACAGAAAATGACGTAGTGAATCGGGTATACGGAACTCGGGGCGCTACAATATTTGATAAGTTCTATGGACTGTTCTTCAAAAACAAGAAAAAGGAATCCTCCTTTTCTAGAGAGAAAAATCTCACATCAATTCAATAATATCAAAATTGTTTTTTGTTAATGAAAAACATAATATAAAGTCAAAACACGCCTAAAAACTGACCTAGCCGCACTAGGGTTCGAGAATAGAATTAATAATTAATAAAGCGGAAATTAAATTAAAATTCGCGAAAATTTGTTCTGATTTCAACCGTGCGATCGCGTGGTTTTAACACGCGCGATCGCGTGGTTAGCCTTGAAACTCTCGGCTTGATTTTTGATGCATGCGAGCGATCGCGCCTTCCTTGGCCTGCGCAATCGTTTGATCTTCCCGGCTGGCCCTCTTTTCGTCCATTTGAAACAACTCGATCCGGTTTGATTCTCGACTCGGGACCAACACGAAATTTGCTTGTTTTCCCACCTAGATTGTTGTTGCATCGATGGTAACTTGATTTCTTTTTTGGTCTCCTATCTTGGATCATATCACCTTCACTTTCAACCACACATTTAAAACCATTTTAATCTATAGTCTCCATCAAACATATCTTTAGTCAATGGTTTCCAATGCAATATGATTTTTTTATTTTTCATTGAGTAGTCAAATGATCATGTTATCGAAGAAAAAAATTTATTTTTGTCTGTGTTAAATAAACATATTGACCATATTCTATTTTTAAATAGAATGGATTTGTTAACACCTTATATTTTTATTATTTATAGAATTCAATAAACTAATTGTTATAATCTGTAAAATATATTTTACAAATTAAGGTTATTTTATATTTATGAAATTAAAAATAAATAATTGAACAAAATGAGTAAATTAATAAAATCTATACATATATAATAATATGATAAAATTTCAAAAATAAAAAATAAAAATAGGATAACCGTCACCGTTTTACTTAAATGAGATTAATTAAAAAGATTAAAAATTTAAAAAAAAATAAAAATTATAAGTAAAATTTTTACATTTATTATTTGAGACTATTCTACAAATGATATGTTTAGAGTTTGCTATCATTTGTTAGCTTATATTAAAATTTTCGTGAAAATTTTGAATTTGACATCCATATCGCATATTTTTCGACTTTAAAATAATGTAATAATTATCAAAAGAGAATAAAAATAATCTAAAATTTGACTTTTTATAGGTTTTTTTGGGCTCAAATCCATAAATCATTTATTACAGTTCAGACATAAACTGGTTTTGTATTATTGAACTTCCTTAATTCATGTATTAAAATAAATTAATAAAATTAAGAAATATCCTAAATGGCAAGTGAAAATGAACGAGAAAATATATGTGTAAAATGATGACCGTTACCCTATATATATATATCCCTCCTATCTTAAAATCCCTCATATCTTAAAAGAGGGAATGAGTAATACTATTCACAATTGTCTTATCCCTTTTCACACTTGGTGGTTCATTACTATTCATTAACTGGTTTTTTTCGAACAACTTTTTTTTTCACCTCTTTATTTTATTTATTTATTTATATAATGTGACAAAAAAATGCAAGAAAACTTGAGTGAAGATGAAAACAATATCAAGAGGATAAATAACACATTTTTTTCTATTCACGCAAGAAAATCAAGAGGATAAATTGTAACTTTTATGTAGTCTTAATTAATTGTTATATGATACTATACAGCCTTCTATGATTTAATATGTCTCTTCTGCTAATAATAATTCTTTATAGAAAAAACATAATATGATTATATTAAGATTCAGTTAATTCAATGACTCTAAATAATACAACAACTACACATTTCTCGTACGGAGTACGACTTTTCACTAGTCTTTATATATATAAAAGTAGAAGTGAGGAGAGAGAGTCATTTTGGAGGAAAATTTGCATTTAATGATTCTCTCTCCTCAATTCTACTTATATATATAAATAAATAAATAAAAGATAAAGACTTTTGTAGGAAAATTTATTATTTATTACATATTTAATAAGAGTTATAATAAATATATTATGTATAAATGTATTACATTGAAAATGAAAAAATTAGATTAATATATTTGAACATAAATAAATGTGATATCTATTTAATTGTGTTATGTAGGAAATGAAAAAATTGAATTAATATATTTGAACATAAATAAATGTCATATCTATATAAATGTGTTATATTGAAAATGAAAATTTTGGATTAATATTTGAAAATAAATAAATACATGCTATATAAATTTGCTAACATAGAAATTAAAATTTTGAATTTATATATTTTGAAAATAAATGAATAAAATAAATATAGAAAAGATAAAGATTTTGTAGGAACATTTATTATTTATTACATATTTAGTAAGAGTTGTAGTAAATGTAATATTTGTAAATGAAAAAATTAGATTAATATATTTAAATATAAATAATGTGATATCTATGTAAATGTGTTATGTAGGAAATGAACATAAATAAATGTGATATATATTTAAATGTGTTATATAGAAAATGAAAAAAATGTATTAATATATTTGAATATAAATAAATGTCATATCTATGTAAATGTGTTATATTGAAAATGAAAATTTTGGATTAATATATTTGAAAATAAATAAATAAATACGTGCTATATAAATTTGTTAAGTTAAAAATGAAAATTTGAATTAATATATTTTGAAAATAAATAAATAAAATCATTGAAATTTTACTTCCTAATATGTCAATAAATGAGTAGGTTCTTCAATAAGCATATTACAAAAATAATTAATTATTTGCTATCAATCTTTTACAGCCAATGATAAGTTGGTAGAAAATTTAATCCTTTCATCATTTTGACAAAAATTGGTATGTTTAAAAAATAAGGAAAAATAAAATATATGTAAGCAACATATTAAAAAATAAAGTTAATTAAAAATTATAACATATTAAAAGAAAAATAGGTGATAAGGTGGGTAAATTTTCAGAGAAAAACATAAATAAAAGTCAAAAGAAATTTAATATAAAAAATTTAATTAAATGTCAAACTTTAAATGGTGCAGTACACTGTGTGTGCACCATTTTTTATTTTGATTAATTTTGTTTTTTTTTTTTTAAATTTTAAACTCAATGACATGTGTTATGGAGGAAATGAAAAAATTGGATGTATGTATTTTAAAATAAATAAATATATGCTATATAAATTTGTTAAGTTAGAAATTTAAAAATTGAATTAATATATTTTGAAAATAAATAAATAAAATCATTGAAATTTTACTTCCTAATATGTCAATAAATGAGTAGGATCTTCAATAGGCATGTTACAAAAATAATTAATTATTTTCTATCAACTTTTTAATCATACATATTTTTCTCTCCAATTTTCAGCCATTATTTTTTACCTTAAAATCATTTATACAGGTTTATAAATCAAACAATATTACCAAACGGAAGCTTAATCTTTACATCATTTTGATAAAAATTGACATGTTTAAAAAATAAGGAAAAATAAAATATACTAATTAATAAATTGGATTTCAAATAAAATATATGTGAGTAACACATTAAAAAATATAGTTAATAAAAAATTATAACATATTAAAAAGGAAATATGTGATGAGGTGGAAAAATTTTAAGAGAAAAATGTAATTAAAAATCAAAAGAATTTTATATAAAAAATTTATAAGTGCCGAATTTTGAGTGGTGCGGTATACTTAGTATACATGTAACATTTTTTTAATTTTGATTAGTTTTGTCTTTTTTAAAGTTTCAAATTCAACAATATTTTGTATTGAAATTTTATTTGATTTTTTTTTATTTGATATGATTATATAATCAAGATATTTTCAAAATTATGATATAAAATTATATATTCTGTGCATCGCACGGGTAGACAACTAGATTAATATATTTGAACATAATTAATGTGATATTTATGTAAATGTGTTATGTAGGAAATGAAAAAATTGAGTTAATATATTTTAACATAAATAAATATAATATCTATGTAAATATGTTATTTTATTTATGAAATCAAAAAATTATATTAATATATTTGAACATAAATAAATGTCATATCTATGTAAATATGTTAAATTGAAATTGAAAATTTCGGATTAATATATTTGAAAATAAAAAATCCATGCAATATAAATTTGTTAAGTTAAAAATGAAGATTTTGAATCAATATATTTTGAAAATAAATAAATAAATTATAACTTATTAAAAGGGAAATAGATGATGAAGTGGGCAAATTTTCAGAGAAAAATGTAAATAAAAGTTTTAAAAAAAATTATATAAAAAATTTAAATGAATGTCAAATTTTGAGTGGCGCGGTATACTAAATGTACATGTAACATTTTTTTATTTTGAATAGTTTTATCTTTTTTAAAGTTTCAAATTCAATAACATTTTGTATTGAAATTTCATTTAAGTTATGTTTTTTATTCGATATAATTGAATCAAAATGTTTTTAAAATTATGATTTAAAAATTATATATTTCGTGCATCGCACGGGTAGACAACTAGTATATATATAAAAGTTGATGTCCCAAAAATGAAATTTACTAAAAATAAAATAGATTGGCCTACCCGTGTAGATTAAATTCCAAATTGAAATAATTAGTGCTTAGACTAAGTACATATTCATAATCGATTTGGAGAAAAATAAGTGGTGGGACAACATATTATCTTCAATTTCAGGACCCATATCTTTTTTGGGTTGGTGGGCCATTTACATAAAGGTGTTCACTTGGTAATCACGTTGTACAACAGCTAATATATAATAATATTAAATAATAATAATATTTCTCGATTTGTAAAATTATCTACTCACGTTTGAGGGGGGAAAAAAGTTATTTATCAATTTTTAGTTTAATCCATTACTATCTTTATCCACTAAATATAAAAATGTGTACGACAAACAATTCACTGTATATATATATTTCCTAAATAAATATAACTTAATATATCCAATTCATCTAGCTAAATATATCATTAAAAGTTCAAATAAATTTTTCTACCACAAACAATTATAAAGACTAAATTCTAGTCAAATTTTTGGTCCTTATTTCCTCATTAATTTCATTTTTCATGTATCAATTTTAGTAGAAATCGTATTGCCCTTTTTTCCCTTTTAGTTATCATTGGTTTCAAAATTGTAGTAGTAAAATTAAATAATAAAAATCTCAAGAAAACATATTCCAAGAGGTCCTTTCAACTATACTTTTTAGATTTATATTTTATTTTATGCTATATATTAACATAAATTTGAATTAATATTTAATATCCTAAGATTCCTAAATAAACTAGGAACATTATGATGACTCTTAAGGACTTCCGAAGCTGTTTATAGGACAGCCATTATAATTGCAAAATGGACCTTTTTGTGTTGAATGCTTTACTTTGTATGAGAGTCTGTCCAGGGCATCTCACTAAGGTTTCACATTTGCCTTTTGCCCCATTATTGGTAGAGAAGTTGATAAAAGGTTGGAGGTTGTAGATAATTGCACCTGTTTGGCTTACGTTTTAAAGAGTTTATTTGGGGAAAAAAATCGTTTTTTGAATAGTGATTTTTAAAAGAATGTGTGGTTAGAAAGTAGGAATTTTTTTTAAAAAAAATTTATGTCTAATATTATTTTATTGATAAATGTGTGATTAAAAAATGAAAAAAATGTATTAAAAATTTAAAAGGTTCCAAACAGGGACAATATTAAACCATATTATCATCACTATCACTAATATATAAAAGTATGGATGTGGGGAAATCTTTTAATTGACAATAATGTCCCCACATCTAATTTGCTTTTGTCTCTAATACCCATATTTAATAAAGGAATCCATATAAATATAAATAAATGTTGAGTGACTTTTCAAATGACTTTAATTTAATTAAAATAATATAATTTTCTAATGTAAGATTCTTATATTCAATTATATAACTTATAAAACATGTTTTTTGATATTTTTTTTCAATTTTTTTCAATATTATAATTCAACATATATATATATATATAGTTTTTCAAATTCAATCATTACGACATTAAATCAACTCAATTGTATGATTAGTCATATTTAATGCTTAAGAACAAGATATAACTTTTCGAATGATAAATTTGCATTGACAGTTTATATTCTTAGTTTATCTAACTTCATTTTTTTTTGTTATTGACTCAATAACTCATTTAAGTATAGATGTTATAATTTTTATCTAATATTCGATTTTGATAATATTATAGTTGAATTAAGATGATCTAAAAAAACTAATGACTTTTGAATAATCAAAATAAAAGAATAAAGTGATTTATTTATTTGGACGCTAACATGAGAGTAAAGAAAGATAAATTCGTAAATTATTAAAAGATATTTATAGATAAATAAGTATTAAATCTCCACTTATATGATGAACGTAGTTAAATAAAATATGAAACCCCTAAGTTGAGACGAGAAAAGAATTTATTTTATAGTTGAAATGTATTTTCAACGCCTTCTCGAATTTACGCTCACTATCGACATTTTGTTTTATAAAATGTCCTCTTGTACAAATAGTTAATTGGGAAAAACTTTAAAATATCGATTATAAATTTATTCACAAATTAATATATATAAGTAAATGAATAATTTTTATATAAATAATTATTTCACTATTAAAATTACTAATATTACTTAATTTGACACAAATACGAAAGTTAAATAATTTTAATGATTTTCTTTTTATAATTTCATTATATAGAAAACACAAGTATAAATTATTTTATCGCGTAAATAAGACGTGCGAAGCACGTGGAGAAAACTAGTCCAATAAAACATACACAAATGAAGCTCATCTCACTTTTATCAAATATGTAAACTTAGGCCGCGTTCTCTTTCTGTTCCAATTTTCTATTTCATTTTCGAAAATGTTTTCTATTTTTTATTTTCAGTGCTATTTTCAAAATTACTGAAAACGTTTTTGGTTTGTTATTTCTGAAAACTGTTTTCGAAAATGAAAAGCTGAAAAACGCATTCTGTTTGAAATTTTGCAGAATTTTTTTTGTATAATTGTAATTATATTTCGAGTGGTTTGAATGATGAAAACTGATCTTATTTAGCTAATTTCAAGAGTTTTGTGAAAATAAATTTTAGTTATAAATGATACTAGAAATGATAATTTATAAAAGAAAGAAATTTAGCAATAAATAATACCAAAAATGATAATAATTTGTAAATAATACTAGATTTTTTTTTTTTTAGTTACTAAAAAATTTTTTAGCTATAGATATTATTAAAAATGATAATTTGTAAAAAGGAAAAAAAAAAAAAGTGGTGTTGATTGAATTTACAAAAAAAGAAAAAGTGAAAACGCGTGTTTTCAAATTTGTAAAGAAAACTTGGAAAATGTCAAAACTCCGTTTTCTGTTTTCTTTATAAAATCTATTTTTCTTTTTCCATTTTCATTTTCGAAAACAGTGCAACATAACACGTTTTCTGCATTTTCGAAAACAGAAAACAGCTGAAAAATGGCAAAGAGAACACAACCTTAGATTTTTTAATCTTATTAAGCATTGCTCAATTTAACATCTAAACTTTAGTGCCTTGGATAAAAAAAAAAAATTACAAAAAAAGAGTGTTACTGATGGTTAATCCAACTAGTGGAGGATTATAAATAAATCGATTTTTTTTTTTTATATATATATATTTTTTCATTGGAGATTAGGAATAGATGACCTTTCTATAGGACACATTTCATTCACAGGATTCATCATTACCTGGCAACATGACGTATCCCGTAACATATGAATTGTTCCATGTGAAAAGTTTTTGTCCCAATTAACTGGGTACATCTCCAAAGATTCGAAACTCAACATAATATGTTTATTCAGTGATCTTTGGTACCACTAGAATAACATAAAAAGTTAATGGTAGTATGTGGCGTATCTCTTATTGCAATTAAATGTGGGACAAATGACAATATTAGTAATATTTTATTTCAAAAGTTCACCATTGAAGATAAATCCATGTGGAACTATCTCTTTAGAATCTACTCCAACGTTTTGTACAACTTAAATTTGGATAAAAGGGGGAAAAGTGAGATAATATTTTTTAAAGATGATAAATGCAAGATATTAGTTCATTTATCACTAATCACATCCTTAAACATGTATGAATATGCTTGACATGTTTAAAAAGAAATTACAAGAGACCAGGTTCATAGATACACTAATTCAAAATTCAAGAATATTAGTATTATATTCACAAATCAAGTCGTAATTCATGTTTAAAATATTAATTAATAATATTATTAACCCACACCCTACGCACCCCTACACTCATCCCAACTGAAAAGGGTTTTAACCTTACGTTAAAATTCATTTGTTCTCTCACTCTAACAGAAGAAGCTGTCGTCGATGATGGAAATCATTCCTCTCTTCCTGCAATAATGATGTCTAAGAGACTCTGGAAGCATACTTTACTCCTTCGGTAGAATTAGTGACGCTCCACTCCCTTCGACACAAGCAGGGGTGTTCCACTCCCCTTTTGCAAAGTAGCAGCTTCGACGCTACACTCCCATTTGACATAAGTAGCGACGCTCATTTCCCCTCTGACAAAGCACGAGAAAGGAGCGTTATCTACCACTCTAGAAGTAGCTGAAAGTTCAATTAGAATTTTTTTTTTATTATTACAGTTCAATTAGAACTTGCAGCTTCTTCTTCATGTTTCTGTACTACTGTCAATCAGAATTTTCTTGGATGTAAAATTGATTCAAACTCTTACAGCTATTAATCTGAAAGTTTTGTTCTATCTCCTTCCCTGAATTTCTATATATATCTCTTTGTTTTGATGTTGTTTGTGCCGTCCTTGGTTTCTTCTAGTTTGTTTGCGTGTTTGATGTTGTGTTAATGGTTGTTGGTACGATGTTGGTGGTGGTGGTGGTTATGATGATGATGATGATGATGATGTGGTTGTGAGGAGAAGGCTGATGCAATGGTGTTGAGAGGAGGTGGTGTGTGGTGGTCTGTTTGACTTGATTTTTTACTGTAGTGTGGCATTTATGGTTGTTGATGAGATGCGGTGGTGGTGATGGTGAGATGATAGTTGTTTGTTGGTGGTCGTTGGGGTCACACATTCGAGTCACATGTTATAGATTTAGGTCACATGTCACGTGTTCAAGTAACGGGTCACATGTTACATGTTTAAGTCACAGGCCACATCTTCAAATCACATATTCAAGTCACATGTCACATGCTCAGCCACATGTCAAATTTCATAGATCATAGGTTACAAGTCACAATTCGTCATATCAATGCATTTGATATATAACTCTTCGTATTTCAGGTCACATGACACTTTTCATATCTTACAGTCATTTATATATTCTCATGTCATATTTAATATGTTCAGAAGTTACTGGTCACGAGTTACATGTCACACTTCATAGATCATATGTCACATTATATAAGTAATAGTTCACAATGCATCCAATCATAGAATGTCATATGTAACTCTTCATATTTCAGATCACATATCACATGTCACACGTTCAAGTCACAATATGTTCAAGTCACATTCTACTTGTTGTAGTGCTCGTAAATTGAGGATTCTAGTAAGTTTAACTTCTGCTTCAATTTTCTCATCATGCATCCATTAACATGAAAGATTGTCTTGAGTTGAAAATTCTGTGCTTTATATTCATGTACGTGTGATTGTGAAGTAACAATTTTTTACTTGGTGATAACGGTGTGATGGTGGTGGTGATGCATCGAAGATGGTGGTGGTTGTGGCGGCAATGGTTATGCATTGGAGCTTGGGAAGTTATGGCGATGATGAAGGTAACGATAGCAGTGATGGTCGTGGTCATGGTGATCGGAGATACAGGGGTGGTGGTAGTGCTTGGAGATGGTGGTGGTGACAGTTATAATGATGAGGTGTCGGCATGATCTAGGAAGATTTCGATGAGATTGGATTGAGTGGGGGTGGGGTGGGATGGGTTGGGTGATCTAATTTATATAATTATTATAAATATGTTTATTACCACCGATTCATGCATTTTTAAACATTTTTCTTTGAGCTTGAAATGTGGTATAACAATAACCTTGTTTGTGTATTATTCCAATATTTAAAGGTCATTTACAATCATGTTGTAGGTTGGCTTGCCTTTGTAGATGGCTAGTGCCAAGCCTAAGTAGCCAGACCCACAACCCTACTAGCATTTTTTAATTTCCTTTTCAAATCAATAAATCAGTAAAGAAATGTAATACATGTTGCTTGTGAGAGACCACGTTAGAAGCCGACAATTCACTTCACAAATCTACCCATACAAATTCTAAGGCCCTTTTGGTATGATTTTGCTTTCAATAAAATAATTAAAAGACCTTCCTTAAGAAAATACATTGGATAAACTTTCTTTAGAAAAATTAAACTCGACAAATACTTCAAGAAAATTATTCAAACATTCTTAAAGACAATTTCTTAATATGGAATCAATTTTTAACTTCTCAAAAACTTGCCAAACGGGCCTGAATGATTACAAAATAAGATATATTGTAGTTTCAAAGAAGATAAATAAATAAATAAATTCAAAGTTATCAAGTAAGAAAAAAAAAATGGAGAAAGGGACATAATAGCATGCATCATTTCTGACTTCATTAGCCATGGTATGCAAAATTTGGCAGCCTAGCAACCAATGCCAGTCTACATCCAAGAATTGGCCACACAAATTTTTTATGCTTTGAGAAAAAAAATTGGAAAAAATACACTTTCCAGTTTTCAGTTTCGCCTAAAAAGTTCACCTTTACACAAGCACTAAAAAAGGCTCCACTTTTTTGAGATAGAAAAAAGAGTTTTAGATTGAGTGAAACAAAATCTTTGATTTATGAGTAATTTTGGGAGCAATTTTTAATTAATATTTTTAAATAATAATATTGTAATATGAAGTATATATATTTGATGAAAATAACTAATTTATACTTACTTTTTTATCAACAATGTATGTGTCAATCTCAATTCAAAATATCAATTAAAAATATATTAAAAAATTATTGTTCACTTATATATTATCAAATTCATGATGTAAATGTCAAAAAAAATTCATGATGTATATATTTTCAACAAACAGAAGAACAAGCGAGAAAGATTTATAGTGGAAGCATGCTTTGTCGGCCATTTGAGTTTCAATAAAAGGGATTTTGAAATGTCCATTCAATTTGCTCAAGAAATTTTTCACTATTATTATTGTCCATTAGAAGAAGGCCCTTTTGCTAATTGCGAAAAAGTCCAAGATTTTCAGTTGTTTTGTGCTGTCCTTTTGTTTTCGAAACTATGATCTTCGAAAGATTTAAAAGAAAACGATTTGATTCATTACCCTTGGTTTTCTGGGCCGCCTTGTATTTTAATAAAAATTGAGTCTTCACTAGTTTTTTATCCCAAATCCCGGTTGTAGAATTGAAGATTCCACCATTTTTTTTAGATTCCATGACCTTTTCTCTCTTATCATCCCAAGGGATCACTTGAATATTGATGAACTTCTCTGTTCAGTAAGTCTTCAACTTTTGGTGGGCTAAAAGGTATGGTCAGATTTTGATTCTTCATTTCTTTATTTTCTTGACTTGTGCGTATCAATCTCGTATATTTAGTCAATTTTTCCTTATTTTCAGCAGTATTCTGAATTGTGGGCTGCTTTGAAATGAATGATTCGTCACCCTTTTATCAAATTCATTGGACCCATTCTTAGAATGTTTTTGAGTTACTTTCATAATTCGAGAATTTGGAGAAATTGACGGCTTGTAGGCCCACTTTTGAATTCCAAACCCTTTGAAAGAATTTGGGAATTAGCATATTTTGGTGTTGCATATTCAGTGATTTCAGTCCCAATCATAGTTTTGACAAAGTTAAGGTTCTTGTAATGTCTAAGGAGGTTAGATGGAGGAAATGTCCATTTTTTGGTTTGGTAGGAATTTTAATAGCTTTGACGCTGGCTTGTCCTTCGGATGGGTTGAATATGGATGCAATTTACCTCTTAGAGCTGAAGAAAAACGTTGTCGATGAATTTAACTTTCTTGGGAATTGGAATCCAAATGATAAGACACCCTGTGGATGGGTGGGCGTGAATTGCACCTCCGGTTATACTGCGGCGGTATGGTCTCTGGACTTGCGTTCGATGAATCTATCGGGGACTCTGAGCCCTAGTATTGGAGGACTTGTCTTTCTAACTTATCTCGATGTTTCTCATAACAAGTTCACAGGAGGTATTCCCAAGGAAATCGGAAATTGTTCGAAATTGGAAACTCTATACTTGAATGATAACAATTTTAATGACCAAATTCCAGCTGAATTGGGTAATCTTTCTTGTCTGGAAGATTTGAATCTGTGCAATAACAAGATCTCTGGCTCAATTCCCGAGGAAATCGGGAAACTTTCTTCACTTGTAAATTTTGTGGCATACACAAACAATCTTACAGGCCCGTTGCCTCAGTCTCTTGGCAACTTAAGAAACTTGAGAACATTTCGAGCTGGTCAGAATGAAATTTCTGGACCCTTACCTACAGGTATTGGTTATTGTCGAAGCCTGGAAACTCTTGGTCTTGCTCAAAATAGAATAGAAGGTAATCTACCTAAAGAGCTTGGCATGCTCAAGAGCTTAAGAGAAGTGATTCTATGGGAGAACCAGTTTTCTGGATTTATACCCAAGGAGCTTGGAAATTGTACCAATCTTGAGATGCTTGCTTTGTACCAGAACAATCTTGTCGGAGAGATTCCGGCCGAACTTGGGGACCTCAAGTCTATGCAAAAGTTATACCTATACAGGAATGGATTAAATGGAACAATTCCAAGGGAGATTGGGAATCTTACTCAGGCAATTGAAATTGATTTCTCGGAGAACCATTTGACAGGAGAAATTCCAACTGAGTTAAGTCAGATAAAGGGTCTACATTTACTATACTTGTTCCAGAATGAGCTTACTGGGGTTATTCCAAATGAGCTTAGTAGCTTGAAGAACTTGATGAAGCTAGACTTGTCAATTAATCACTTGACGGGCCCAATTCCATTTGGCTTTCAGTATCTTACTGAACTATATCATTTACTGCTTTTCTCAAATTCTTTGAGTGGTAGCATACCTCAACGTTTTGGGCTTTACAGTCGACTTTGGGTGGTTGATTTTTCCGAAAATGAACTCACTGGAAGAATTCCTCCTCACCTTTGTAGGCATTCTAACTTGATGTTGCTGAATCTTGAGTCTAATAAATTGTATGGAAACATCCCGCCTGGCGTCATTAATTGCATATCTTTGCAACAACTTCGTCTCAGTGGTAACAGTCTGGCTGGGAGCTTTCCTTCTGATTTATGCAAATTGCCAAATCTTGCTGCTATTGAATTGGGTCAGAACAAATTCAGTGGTCCAATGCCTCACGAGGTTGGGGAGTGCCAAAAATTGCAAAGGCTTGATCTCTCAGGAAATCAATTCACATCTGAGCTACCGAAGGAGATAGGAAATCTATCCCAGCTCGTGTCTTTTAATGTTTCAACAAACTCGTTCACTGGGAGGATCCCACCGGAAATTTTTCACTGCAAGGCTCTGCAAAGGCTTGATCTTAGCCAGAACCGTTTCATCGATGCTATACCAAATGAGCTAGGGACACTTTTGGTGCTTGAACGTCTTATTGTTTCAGAAAATATGCTTTCTGGAAATATTCCAGCAGCACTGGGCAATCTTTCACATTTGACCGAGTTGCAGATGGGTGGAAATTTATTATCAGGTGAGATACCAAAGGAGTTGGGTGATCTTGCAGGCCTGCAAATTGCAATGAATCTCAGTTGTAATAACTTAACTGGGAGAATACCACCCGAGCTTGGAAACCTTATATTATTAGAATATCTCTTGCTCAACAACAATCATTTAAGCGGTGAAATTCCTAGCACATTTGTAAATCTGTCTAGCTTACTGGGCTGCAACTTCTCATATAATGACTTAACTGGGCCATTGCCTTCTGTACAGTTGTTTCAGACCATGAATATCAGTAGCTTCATCGGAAACAAAGGGCTTTGTGGTGGGCTGCTTGGTAATTGCAGTGGGTCTACATCTTTCGACACAATTCCTCCTCCTGTAAGAAGTTCAGATGCTCGTCGAGGAAAGGTCGTCACCGTGGTTGCAGCTGTTATTGGTGGAGTGTCTCTTGTTCTAATTGTAGTTATTTTGTGTCTTATGAAACGTCATCCGGTCGAGATGGCTGCTTCATTGCAAGAAGATAATGGCATATCATCCCCAGAGTCTGATATTTATTTTCGCCCAAAAGAGGGGTTCACTTTTCAGGACCTCGTTGAGGCCACAAACAATTTTCATGATAATTATGTTATTGGAAGGGGAGGAGTTGGGACAGTCTATAAAGCAGTTTTGTCTTCCACTAAAATAATTGCAGTTAAGAAGCTGGCATCTAATAGAGAGGGTAATAACATAGAGAACAGCTTTCGAGCTGAAATTTTAACTCTTGGAAACATTAGGCATCGTAATATTGTAAAGTTATTTGGCTTTTGCTATCACCAAGGTTCCAATCTCCTTCTTTATGAGTACATGGCAAGGGGTAGCTTGGGTGAATTGCTTTATGGGGCATCTTGTGACCTAGACTGGCCAACACGGTTCTCAATTGCTCTTGGAGCTGCTGAAGGCCTAGCTTATTTACATCATGACTGCAAACCGAAGATCATACATCGCGATATAAAGCCTAATAATATTCTTCTTGATGAGAAGTTTGAAGCTCATGTTGGTGATTTTGGTTTGGCAAAAGTGATTGACATGCCTCAGTCGAAATCGATGTCTGCAGTTGCTGGATCATATGGTTACATAGCCCCTGGTGAGTATCGCTTGTCCTTCTGTGTCATGGCTATGACTTCTATATCCATGTTTATCATAATGGTCTATTGCTTATTGATTTTCCTTGAAAACTTGAAATGCTATGACCAATTTAAGTATATTGTCCATAAGTAGTGCATAAACTAGTCTATATGCGATAAGTGTTACCAATTACAATAAAGGGGTACCATTTAATGCTACTCACCCAACCTCAAAGAGAATGGAGAAAAGCTAAGGGAATATTCAAGTTTCTGTTATCAGATTAAGTATTGAGCTTCGGATGCAGATTAAAATTAAAATCAAATTAAAGTCTCAAGTCAAAGTCATGAGTTAATTTTAACCATACACCTCATGTGATTCAAAACTTTTCATTGATACATTTCATCATATTTTATCAAAATTTAGCAAATATCTGATTTTAATCTACACCAAACAGGGGCTAAGTATTTTTCAAGTTTGTCACGTACTTTTAGTTTTGCTATTTAGATTTGTCATGTTATAGCTAAGTTAACGTAGTTCCCTTTGTGATCATGTTATAATATATCTTTATTAAGGGCATCTCCTGCTCTGTTGTTATTGTTTTGATATTCTTGAGCCCACATCTGTAGAATGTTCTAGGGTTTTTTTTTAGTTAATATTTGATGAAGACATCTTTTTTGGGTGTCATTTGTTACTGCATTTTCATACCTTATGGTATGTAAAACTGTTTTAGAAGTTGTGACTTCTTTGCATTACAAACAGTGTTCTAAAACGCGCGCACAGTGCGCGGGACGTGCGCCTCTCGCGCGTCGCTTGGCGAAAAGCGAGAAAAACGCGTTTTTGAAAATTTTGTTCTAAAAAGCGCGCGCGAAGCGCTCACAGTGCGCGCTTAAGCGAGCTTAAGCGCGCATTGTGCGCACTTAAGCGTGCCCGATGCGCGCAACTGCCAATTTTTTTTTTTTTTTTTACTTGTTCAAGTATGGGTAAAACTTTAATCAAATATTTAGGAATTGAAAAACGCTTTTTAACGCTTTTTAACGTTTACTCCCGCTTAAGCTTCAAAAACTTGACTCTTGGGCTCCACGTTTCGTCACGCTTCACGCTTTTTAGAACACTGATTACAAGTGACATTTTGTTGGATAAAACTTTTTTGTTATTCTCCAAGTTTTTTACATTGTTAGGACAGTCTTCAAATCACATAACTGGTCAGAAACTCATATGAACTGGACAGGTTAGCATCTAAATTCTTCCAAATGATCAATCATTTTAGAACAGAATTACATCTTAGTACTTCTATTTCCAGTCGACGATGTAGTTGGTTTAAGCGCACAAGGATGAGATATGAGATCTGAATTTTCAATCTATTTGTGGATAAAATTACACAAATCAAATCTTGAGATATCACAGTTCTTGTAAAACTATAATGCATTATGGTAAGATAATCTTCATTAGTAGCAGAATAAAATCTATTTACATTCTTTATCTTCATCAAAATATATATTAAAGGAGTGCACAAAAAAACTGCTAAAGCGCAAACAAAACCGAACACATTGGTTTGAGACCACATGAATCCGTGATTTTGTTTTCCTCAAAGTGAACCAAACCATTTCTAAATGATTTGGTTTATATTTTGATTTTAAAAAACCGTAAAAACTGAACCGGAACTGCTTTTAAATATTTAAGTTAAAAATTAATTTTATTAAATTATAAAGAAAAGAAAAGTTTTAAAAATTAATTTTATTAAATGAAGTGTTGCACATATGAAGTTTGGAAATGTTGGATTACGATGAGCTTTTGAAAGAAAAATTATGTTACAATTTTTTTAATTGTAGTTTGGTATTTTTGTAATCATATTTTCACTTATTTCAGTAGTAGATTATTTTGGAGGATGCGAATGCTATCAATCTTTCATTTAGCTTTCATTTATATGCGTGTTTTTACTTCCATTTATCATCGTACTTGGCTTTGAACTTACATTTGGAGGATGGATGTTCATTACTTGCTTGACAATCTTCTTATTTGTATTTAATTCTTATTTAAACTTACTTTAACTTATTTTAAAAATAGTTTTATAATATCGATAGATAAATCGTAGATTAAAACCAAATCAAACCGCAAATAATGGTTTGATTTGGTTTGGAAAAAGTCCAAACCGCTTGAAATGGTTTGTGTAGGACCTTGATGATCTTTGATCTCTTTACTTCTTATAGTCTCTTATGATCATTGAAGACCTCTCTATGCATTGTATTTTGCCTGGGACCCTAAGTGATCTCGCTAGGTCTTATAGTTTGGCTGTGATCCTAAAGGATAGGCTTCCGTGCATGTGAACACTCAAGAGGGTCATCTAGTTATTCATTCCATGGACCCCAAAAAGTCCTTCTAGATCTTATAGTTTTCCTGTGAACCCCAAAAGGACCCAGTATCATCACTTTTCTCCTTTATTGGGAGGTTTGTTCAGTGACCTACATATTTTACTATGAGTAATGGCAATGAACTAGAATTTTACATAAATAAAAATTGACAATTGTTGATATATATATATATATATACAGGAAAATTTCTCATTTTCCATCTATTGGTGATCCCTTACTCTCTAGTTACTAAAAACTAACCCAGAACGAGCCGACAGATAAGGCCCTGGACCATGATAACAATGTAATCCACCTTCCATTTGGACAAGAAAATCTTAGCAAGTTCCGCTCTCTCCTAGGATTAGTCGAGCGAAGCTTGAATACATAGTAAAAATAAATAAATAAATAAATAATTCTTTATCAAGATTCTTCAATGCTTGAGAATACTGTTCTATATATCATCAAGGAGAAGGAAAGTGTAAAGATTCATATTTCTTGTTCTTAGAAATGTAATTAGACTGCCTCCATTTGCTTAGGAATTTTTATCTTATTAGTTTCTATTTGTTTTCCATGCAGAATATGCGTACACCATGAAAGTTACAGAAAAATGTGATATTTACAGCTATGGTGTGGTCCTCCTGGAGTTGTTAACTGGAAAAATGCCCGTACAGCCTCTAGAACAAGGAGGTGATCTTGTCACATGGGTGAAGAATTATATTCGGAAGCATTCTTTGTCAACTGCGATACTCGATAGCCGTTTGAATCTGAAAGATGAGAGTACCATCAATCACATGATTAATGTGTTAAAAATTGCTTTGTTGTGCACAAGTATGTCACCCTTCGATCGACCAACAATGAGACGGGTCGTTCTAATGCTGATGGAATCGAGCGACAGAGAAGGAAATGTCATTTCACCTCCGGATCACGGTCTTTCTCCGAGACATGATGATGAAGACTTGTGAATGTACGTATTGCTTTTCTTCTTGCTTTATAACTGTGATGAATCTTCCAGGGTAGATTCTTCCCTGTATTACTTACCAAGGTTAAATCATACAAATTTGTGTACATTTATTGAAATAAATTGTTATTCATAATCCTTAATATGTGTTTTAAGGCAGTGGCAACCTCTGAAATCTGCAATTTTTCCTTTTTTTTTTTTATATAAACTTTTTTATTTTTATTTTTTTTTGGAAAATTTTCCTATAGTTAAATGAAAAATGATACAATCACCGTAGAGGTGACCCCACGGTGACTGTATCACAGTCCTAGTTAAATTAGGCCATAATTCATTTTGGTCTATTTTCATCTTTGACAAAATTAACTTATGATTTATTTTTGTAGCGTGTATCTATTTTTCAAATTGACAATTGGAAGTGTAGTTTTCAATATAAAATTATGTTCTTGTTATGATCACATATGAATGCAAAATTTGACTGTTTCTCGAGTATGATCCATTTTGTTCAAATTGACATTATGGTCTATTTTTATCTATGGTTTCACATACCCCACAATGAGGAACTTGAGATCTTTGAGATATATTCAAATTTGACTTACATTTGTGTAAGTAGGGGTTAATGCAATTTAACTCATTTTGCCTTTTAAAACTATTCAGATGAGTATCTAATCTATAAATGATCAATGTTTATTTTGAAATACTCTATTATTACTCACTCGACACGCCTCAAAAGAGAAAAACAGGTCATTTCGAAGTCAAGCTAGTCAAATAGACCGCAAGGTCAATAAGGATCTCTTTGACCTTTCCACTACCCAAAAATTCTTGAATGCACCCGTTGGTTGACTTAAACCATTAGGGAACTATTTATTGACGTCTTAGATTATTTGGTTAATCGTTAGACTCTGCAGTGTGGAACTTGAGATCTTCGAGGTAAATTCAAATTTAACTTTACACTTGTGTAAGTAGGGGTTAAGACTATTCAACTCATTTTCACTCCAAGACTATTAAAAGGTGTATCTAATCTATAAATAATCAATGTTTAGTTGAAACACATTATTATTACCCGTTCAACATGTTCAAAAGAGAAAAACGGGTCATTGCAAGCCAAGCTAGTCAAATAGACCTCAAGGTCAATATATGTTTATCTGACTTTTTCAGTACCCAAAAACTCTTGAATGCACCTGTTGGTCGACTTAAACCATTTGGGAACTATTTATCGACATTTTAAATCATTTGGTTGATTGTTAGACCCATAGTGTGGAACATGAGATCTTCGAGGCACATCCAAATTTGACTTCACGCTTGTGTAAGTAGGGATTACTACGATTCAATTCATTTTGCATCCTCGACTATTTTGAAGAGTATCTAATCTACATATAATCAAGTTTTAGTACGAAATACCCTATTATTACCCACTTGACGCATCTCAAAAGGAAAAAAAAGGGCAATTTCAAGGTCAAGGTAATCAAATAGACCGTAGGGTCAATGTGGGTCTATTTGACCTTCTCACGACCCAGACACTTTTGAATGCACCCGTTGGATGACTGAAGTCATTTGAGAACTATTTATCAACGTCTTAAATCATTTGGTTGATCGTTGTACTCCCAATTTGTCATCGATCGGGACAAACAAACCTGAAAAAATTTGTATTAGCTGGGGTCTATTCTCCAAAAATTGAATACAGCTCGTGTCAAATTAACTCTAGGTCTGTTTTTTTATCTTTTGTGACTTCACATAATTTCAAATAGCTTACAGCCAAATTAATCATAAATAGACCAAATAGACTACATGGTCAATGTGAGTCTATTGACCTTTTCATGACCCAATACTCTCGAATGAACCTATTAGACGACTTAAGTCATTTGAGAACTATTTATCGACATCTTAGATCATTTGATTGATTGTTATACCCCAAATTTGTCATCGATCGAGAAAAATAAACCAGAAAAGACTTTTTGTGTCAGATTGGATCTATTCTTACGAAAATTGACTACAAGTTTATTTATGATCTTTAGTGGATTCACACAATTTTAAACACTTTACATCTAAATTAATCTATAAATAGACCAAAATTGACTACATGTCTATTTTCGGGTCTATTTTGAATGAATAGGTAAGAGTATTTTAGATAGTTAATTAATAAATTGGTCAAAAAATTATGTTTGACTTATTCTTTTAAGTTTTAGGCTAAAAAAAATGTATTACATGCCAAAAGAGGCCTTTTACCAAATTTGCTCTAAGTATAATTTTCAGATTGAATTAATATCATAAGAAACCACGCAAATCGAATTGTTATTATATAACTCAATAATTTATTAACTGACAATGCAATGGATCCAATCCCCTAAATTTAGTTATTCCTTCCGTCCCACAAAGATATTCCTATATCTATTTTCACACAGGTTAAGAATTGTCAATTAATGTTGTTGAAAACATAAATTTTGCAATCACTTTTCTTAATATACCCCTAATAAATTTATATAGTTTCCCACAAAATTTAAAGAGTATAAATTTATTTAAACCAATGAAAAACACATTAAATGATGGCAAAATGGACTATAAAATATTAACTTCACCATCGAAAAAGAAAGTAAACTATCTTTGTGAGACGGACGAAAAAAGAATTGTGAACTATCTTTGAGGGATGGATGGAGTATAAATCAATTCTAAGAGTAGTTCCGTAATCTAGTGCACTAAAAAGTGGTGTCACATTATCAAGTGTACATTGTAAATAAAAAAATTTGCCTCCAATCGTGTAATGCACATTATAAATAAATAATTCTTCTTTGATGCAAATTGATTGGGGCAATGTTCTATTGACGTGGCAAAAAACATATAAATACCGTCTAAATAATGTCTATATTTAGACGTTCTTTCAGACTTGCGACTCAATATTTTTTCAATTATCATCATTTTATTTGAAGAAACATGATCTTTTCAAACTCTTTTATGAGGTTAATGATAAATTTTGATATTTTTATTTATTATTAGAAAAATAATGATACGTAGGGTTTTTTTTTTTTTTGTACACGCGCGCTATAAACGTGATCTTTTGGAGATGAATTTTGAATTTGACCATTTATTCTTTAGACATTAATGTCACATGTGTTAGACGACTTTCAACTTAATTATCAAAGAGGCTAAAATAGATGAGATGCATTAGACATGCTCTAAGGGTTGGTTAGTCATTAACGCAAGGTTTAATGACCCGTTTTGCAATTTGAGTAAATCTGAAGTAATATGTTATCTACGAAATCTTAAACATATGTGAAATTCAATGAAAGGAGCCTTAATTAAGAGAGACGCAATGTCCTTTTTGTGATGACTTAATTTGAAAGTTTTTCTTGGAATTCCTAGGAATTTTTAAATCAGTGTGCATTGAAGTGATTATAATTACATTAACGGCTTATTCTTATTTTCCTTCTTATGGATTTGTGCCAAAACTATTAATAAACAAAGTTAAGCTACTTATTTGTATTATCAAAAGTTATCCGACAGACATAATTCTGTCGGATTCAAAAATCAGTAGCAAATTTCCGACGGACAAAATATATCGGAAGTTTTCGATGCCCGTATTATTCTGTAGAAAATTTCTGACGAATTTTAAACTCTATCGAAAAATTGCGACGAATTTTTTGGGCTTTGAAAGTTTTCAACGGATTTCTATATCCGTTGGAAATTCGTCTGAAATTTGCAATGAATTTTTTGGTTATTGGACGTTTCCAACGGACTTCCAGATCCATTGGAAATCCTTTGGAAATTTGCAATTGATTTTTGGCCATTGCAAATTTTCAACGGATTTCGGGAATCCGTTGGAGATTACAGAAGGAATTTTTGGTCATTAAAAATTCCCATCAGGCTTCGGGGACCCATTGGAAATTACTGAAAAAGAGTGAATGTTTGTGGAAAATGTATTATTAGTAACCGAAATGCCAAATGAACTTTTATTAGTAAGATCTATTTCTAAACGGGTTTATGATTATTTCAGTAGTTAAAACTTAAAAAAACATTGTTAATCCTCGAACTAATCCCATAAACATTTTTAAGGTAGAACCTTCACTTAAAATATATAGGTTTTATTTAATTATTACATTACATTTATTCTTAAGCCAAATTAGAAATTACAGGAAAAAAAAAATATATGTTAGGGTCATAAATTGCTTCACCGAATATTCCTCTTTTCATCCGTGAAAATCGATCCTATAAAATATCCAATTATTATCTTCACGAGACTCAAGTTAAGAACCAAATGAATAATGTCAACGTAAAATTGTGTATATAGTAAATAATTCTTACCCTTTCTATCTTTATTGCCTAATTCATGCTTAGTTAGTGGAGTTGGGATGACGCCCCCATCCGAGCGGTCCTTGCGGTCAGCTCCTCAATATCTCGAAAACTGGTAAATCGTGGGATACGTCTCAAACTAGCCAGGTTCTAAGTGTCATGCCACTGATTTGACAGAGTGTCAAGCAAATTTGAACATGTGACCTCTGCACTGTCAGCGGAAGTGAGTTGTGAGTGGTTAATTAAGTTGTTTACATGATTAAAAATTATTTTATCAACAATTTATATTTCCTTGAAAATTTCTTGGATATTGTCCTCTTGATGTCGGGTTGATCTTGATTTTCTTTTGATGAACAAGAAGAAAAATATGCGTCTAATTTTCTTTACATCAATCATTGTTATACGTTTTTGTTGAGATGGATATTATATAATTAAAAATATTTAGTGATATAATTGTCATAATAACAAGTGATACCATAAAATCCCTAAAAAGTATTTTCCAGATTATTTTTTAACATCAGTACAAGAAAATTACTCGGATTCCCAGGGAGCATCCACCTTAAAACTAGAATTACGATAACTGATTGAAAATCCATTCAAATCCACCTTCCAAAAGATGGTGTCGCGTCCTTTATCTCTTGTCGGCTCAAAAGCATGAACAGAAGTAAACTTCATACCAAACATCGACAAACAGTAGTATGTATCATTTACGACAGCCTTCAACAGATAATTATCTACCGATTTGAACTTATAGGATCCTCTCTCATACCCGCCCGCCTTGCAGTTCATAATAACTGGAGAAGATCCCTTTGGGAGTGCACCGATAAATTTCATAACTGGTAGGGATCTTCTGGGTAGGGCATGTGATAAGCACAACTGCAGGGACAGGAGCAAAACCAGAAAAGAAAAGTAGAATTTGGATGCCATTTTGTTGCTTTTGTGTGTGTGTGTGTGTGTGTGTGTGTGTGTGTGTGTTTGTGCATTGGTTTTTCAGGGTTCCCTCCTTTTTATACTTGATAATTGATAAAGAGCAATATAAGAATTAATTATCTTAGACCTTGATTGCTAAAGTCAAAAATATTATTACAATTTTTCTAACTCAATATCAACTATTCATTTTAATCAAGCCCACAATTTTTGGCTTTTCAAACATTTTTAAACCGCACATCTATAAAAAACTTTAAAAAAAACTACAAAAATCAAAACTTTTCACATTACTAAACATGCTTTTAATCTTAAGAAGAGTTTTGTGAGGAAAGTATGCATATTTATTATTTTTTAATTTTTTAATTTTTAATTTTTTTTTTAATTTTTTTTTTTTTTGTAGAGTAAAATAAACCATATATACATTATTTTATGATGGGTACGTAACTACTTATTAAGTTGGTTAGGGTTTGTTTGACACATCCAAAAAAAGGTACAATATTGACACATTGCTCTTGAAGAAGCAACAGTAAAATACAACATGCTCTCGAACTAGCACATGTTTCAAAGAATTTTTTGAGTTATTGATTATGAGTAAATAGTCAAATAAGGACCTATCGTTTTAGGTTGCTTTCTATTAAGGACCTATCTTTTTTTGACAAGATTAGATCGTGAATCATCTTTCTTTGCCCGATAAGGACATTCGTCCACCGTCGCTAACTTTTTTTTCGAGTAAATAGCCAAATAAGGATCTATCGTTTTAGGTAGCTTCCTATTAAGAACATATCGTTTTAGATCGTTGCATATTAAGAACCTATTGTTTTGAGTAAATACCCAAATAATGACCTATCATTTTAGGTCGCGTCTATTTAGGACCTATCTTTTTTTTTTGGGTAAGATCTTACCCCGAATCACCTATCATTTCAAGGTTTTGTGTTTTAATTTGCTTTAAGATTATTTTCCCATCAAATTTCATTTTCCATTATAACTCCATTGAACAATTCAAAAAATACGTTTATACGTTTAATATTTTTTTTGTATTTTTAATTCAAATAATTATCTTTTAACCTTCTGTTGGGCAATACTATTTCGTTTATAAACACACCCTTTTAACAATTCAAAGAACATGTTTATATTTTTAATGAATTTTTTTTATTTTTAACTCAAAAAGGTTTGTTAGAGTTACCGATAAAACTATATTTTTTTCTAAATTAGGGTGAATGTAAAACATTTTATTTTAAACTCACTTAGATTCTTATCGAAACTATCAATTAATTATTTTCCAATTAATACGTATAAAATAAATAGGTCCTTAATATTAATTTGACACATAAGAAGTGGAACATTATATATTCTTAATTATTTAAATTGTTTATTTTATACGCATTAATTAGAAAATAATTATTTTTATCTTTTATATAAATTAATTGATAGTTTAGATAAGAATTTAAGTGATTTTAAAATAAAATGACATTCACCCTACCTTTTAAAAAAAATCTATTTTAATAGGTAACTATAACATACTTTTTTGAGTTAAAAATAGAAGAAATTCATTGAAAGTATAAACATGTTCTTTGAATTGTTCAAAATGTGTGTTTATAAACGAAATAGTATTGCCAAAAACAGAGGATTGAAAGATAATTATTTGAATTAAAAATAGGAAAAAAATTATTAAATGTATAAACGCATTTTTGAATTGCTCAATGAAGTTATAACGGGAAATGAAATTTGATAGGACAATATTTTAAAAGTAAATTAAGGCTTTGTTTGTTAAAAGTTTTTTGTTTACAATTATGTTTTTTTTATGTTTTCTATGTAAAATATGTGGTTGAAAAATGGAGAGAGAAAATGTGTGCAGTTAAAAAGTAATTTGGGGAATTGTGTTGTAAAAAACATGTTTAAAAACATATTTGCCAAACAAAGGTTAAAATGCAAAACTTTGAAATGATAGATGATTCGGGGTAAGATCTTGCAAAAAAAAAAAAAAAAAGGTCCTAAAGAGGCAACGACCTAAAACGATGAGTCCTTATTTGATTATTTTACTCAAAACAATAGGCCTTTAATTAAATAATAGGTCCTTAATAGGCAATGACCTAAAATGATATGTTCTTAATATGCACCTACCTAAAACGATAGGTCCTTATTTGGATATTTACTCGAAATAAAGTTTACGGCGGTGGACGGAGGTCCTTATCGGGCAAAGAATGATGATTCGGGGTCTAATCTTGCAAAAAAAAAAAAAAAAAGATAGGTTCTTAATAGGCAGCGACCTAAAACGATAGGTCATTATTTAGTTATTTACTCTATTAATTATCCCTGAAGGAAAACATATAAATCATGTCATATTACATGTTGCATAATTGGTTTTATTAATCTTTGAATAGGGAAAAACATACTCGATTTTCCCAACAACTGGTATCAGAGCCAAATGTAACTACTAGCTACCTAGGAATTTGTTCGTATTTTGCTTTGTTTGCTATTAGAAGATAGTTGGTGATCACGCTTAGCATAGAGGACGAGAAATATATCTCAATTAAATCAGAAGCCTCGTCATCTACACTAAGGAGGATGACTTTGAAAAATGCAAGGTTTGAGGTTGAGAAGTTTGACGGAATCTGTCATTTTGACATGTGGCAAGGTGAAGAGCTAGATGCTGTCTTTTTGCAAGGTCTAGGCATTGCTATTGAAGAATAGAAACAAGAGAAAGCAGATGAAGCCGGGTAGATAAATATTAACTGTTTAACATGTGATACAATTCGTTCGCGTCTCTGTAGAGAACATAAATATACGTTCATGAAAGAAACAAATGCAAGCAAACTATGGAAGGCGTTGGAGGATGAGTTCATGAAGAAGAGTGGCTAAAACCTATTCTGTTTGAAAAAGAAGTTGTTTCGGTTTGATCACCTTTTAGGTACCTCTATGACTGACCACGTTACTGCTTTTAAGCAATTAATTGTAGATTTATTGAATTCGGATGAGACTTTTAAAGACGGTGATTTAGCTTTGATGTTGTTGAACTCTCTTCCTGATGAGTATGATCATCTTATCAAGACCTTGTTGTGATGACCCTGATTCTCCATACTATTTTAAAGATTAATATGTTGAAAAATGGGATAAAATTAAAAAAACTTGGCGTAGAAAATCCTTGGTGTTGACACCAAATTGCTTGAAGCTGCAGGTTTGGTTGCAGTATTTTTGGTTCAACACGTACTTGGAAGGTGTCAGCACATGCAGTATTTTCGAAGAAAAATTGTTTGGGCTCTGTTCGCTAGAAACACACCGCAAGTGCACGTGTCAAGGACCGCAGCTATCACTTAGCCCCTTGACCCACTCGCGGCCTGCAGTTTGCCCAACTTCGGCCGCACTCTGTAAATATTATGTCAATTATTGTAATTCCATTTTAATTGTAAAAGTTTATTATGATTCTTCAGCTCTTTTAACGTCTACTGATGTAACTTAGGTTTTTTCTCCGAAGTCTATTATAGGGGGTATAAGATTTTAAGACTTTCAAGCTTTCTGGTGTTTCCCCCTGCACCAATCTTTGTAATTTACTGCTTTCAGCAATTGATGTAATTTACTGCTTTCAACAATCAATGAACAATGATGTTTCAATGCATTCAAGTCTTCTCTTTTAAAGTTTTCTTTCATTTGTAATCAAATTCAACTTTCGTCCCGAAGTAAGTGAGAAAAGGCGGAAGGTAGTCTAGCGGAGCATACTACTGCCGCACGGTACCCCTTTCTGTGCTAAGAGGAAAGGCGCCCCGTGAAAGTTGGTATCAGAGCATTGGCTCTCGTCCCTCGATAAGAAAGCAATGGATCCGAAGGCTTTGGATGCGAGTGCATCATAGATCACCGATATGATTGATGCTAAGAAGAGTACTAAACAGCGCGTGGATGCGCTTGATGAGAAAACCACAAGGTTATGCTATGCTGTGGAAAACCTGGAGGAAAAGGTTGAAATGGCGGAATCGTATATTCGAGATATACACATCCAACTGGATGAAAGCCGAGCGGCATGCACAGCAATGACTGAAGTTGTTGCGATCATTCCTGGTCTGCAGGAAGAAATGGAAACGATGAGAGTTCACTACGAATTCTCCAACGTGCGGTGGGCAATAGGCAAGCCCCCGCACAAGAAGAGTATGCACCTAGGGTCAGAATCCCCGAACCGTGCACCTTTGGTGGGGCACGTGATGCAAAGGAACTTGACAACTTCCTGTTTGACATGAACAATACTTTCTTGCTGCTGGTATCAGAGATGAAGTGAGAAAGGTGACTACAGCTACCATGTATCTTGGTGGAGATGCAAAGTTGTGGTGGCGGTCGAAATATGTTGATATTCAGGCCAACCGAGTCACGATAGACTCTTGGGAGCTTCTGAAGGAAGCAATTCGAAACCATTTCTTCCCAGAGAACATGGAATATGAAGCCCGTCGGGCATTGCGGGAATTGAAACATACGGGCTCCATCAGAGAATACGTGAAAGCCTTTTTTGGACATATGCTGAATATTCGAGATATGTCAGAAAAGGACAAGCTCTTCACCTTCATGGAAGGCTTAAAACAGTGGACCCGCAATGAACTCCAGAGGCAGAAGGTCACAGATTTGAGCATGGCAATGGGAGCGGCCGAATGCTTGATGGACTATCAAACTGAGTCTAAGAAGGATCGACCACACTCTGGTGGTCAATCGAATGCTGGAGGAAATAAACAGTTCAGGACTGGCTCGAGTTCTAATGGGGGAGAACAGAATTCCACCCAGAGAGGAGGTGGTTATCAAGGTTCTCGTCAAAACAACTTCCAGGGTTATCATCAAGGTAGTCGTCAAGGCAACTATCAGGGTAGTAACCAAGGTAATTGGAGTAAAGGAAAGGTTGTGGAGGGTAGATCTGATACCGCTCCTAAGATTTCATGCTTCTTGTGCGAAGGACCTCATAGAGTGTCGGAATGTCCACAGAAGCTAATGGTGAATGCCTATTGCCAACTAGCCAGTGGGGTATCAACGTCTAAGCAAGATGCTCCTCCTGCTAGTAATAATGGCGAGACCAATTCGGAAGAGGACGAGGAGGTGGTTGGTGCATTTTCCCATCGATGCAATGCAATATCAAGTCGGACCACTGGAAAGGAAAAAGTTCATGTTAATGTACATTGATGTGAAGATCAATGGGAAGCCCATAAGGGCTATGGTAGATACTGGAACCACCCATAACTACCTTGCAAGTACTGAAGTAGGGGGACTTGGGTTGGTTCTAGAGAAAGGAAATGGAAAAGTGAAAGCCATCAACTCGGCTGCTCAACCAATTGCAGGAGTAGCCAAAACTGTGCTAATCAGGGCTGGCCCCTTTGAGGGAAGGACTAATCTGTCAGTTGTTCAGATGGATGATTTTAAACTCATTTTGGGATTGGAATTTCTTCGGGATACGAAGACAGTAGTATTCCCACACTCTGATTCCCTAATGATGATGGGCACTTAACCGTGTGTCATACCCACTTCGGCAGGAAAGGTTGGCGAGAAGAGTATCTCGGCCATGCAATTCAGTAAGGGCTTCAAGAGAAACGAACCCTCATTTTTGTGCACTCTTCATCTAGAAGAGATTGAAGAGGATTCTGGTCCTATTCCTAAACCGGTTCGAAATCTTATACAAGAGTTTGAGGATATTATGCCGAAGGAGTTTCCAAAACGATTGCCACCGAGGAGAACCATTGATCGTGAAATTGAGCTTATTCCGGGAGCCAAGTCACCTGCCAGGGCACCCTATCGAATGTCTCAACCTGAGCTTGAGGAGCTTAGGAAACAGTTGAGAGAAATGCTGGAAAGTGGGATTATCGTGCCTGCGAAATCACCATACGAAGCGCCCGTGTTGTTTCAGAAAAAGGTGGATGGGTCTCTCAGAATGTGTTGTGATTATCGCGCACTGAACAAGATCACTGTGAAAAATAGTTATCCTATCCCGTTGGTGGCCGATTGCTTTGATAGATTAAGAAAGGCAAAATATTATACGAAGATTGATCTTCGATCGGGATATTGGCAAGTTCGGATTAAGGAGGGAGATGAAGCAAAAACTACCGTGGTGACCAGATATGGAGCTTTTGAATTTAAAGTCATGCCTTTTGGCTTGAAAAATGCTCCCGCTACTTTCTGCACGATGATGAATCAGGTGCTGCACGGATTTTTGGACGATTTTGTAGTCGTATACCTGGACGACATCGTCATTTATAGTGAGACATTAGAGGAACATGTGCTCCATGTCAGAAGAGTCCTCAGTCGACTCCGAGAGAATGAATTGTATGCGAAGCCATCCAAATGCTCATTCGCCCAAACCTCTATCAGCTTCTTGGGTCACATTATCGAGCAAGGGAAGGTTCGCATCAATTTGAAGAAGGTTCAGGCGATCAGGGATTGGCAGCTGCCAAAGAACGTACATGATGTACGCTCCTTTCTTGGGCTATGTAATTATTATCGAAGGTTCGTGAAGGGATACTCAAAAATTGCATTGCCCCTGACGGAGTTAACGAAGAAGGAAAAGGTTTGGGATTGGTCTGCACAATGCCAAGCAGCCTTTGAGAAGTTGAAGAAGGCTATGTGGACAAACCCGGTGTTAGCCTTATTGGATGTGATGAAACCGTTCGAAGTTCAGACAGATGCTTCAGACTTTGCTCTTGGTGGAGTTCTAATACAGGAAGGACATCCTGTCAGTTTTGAAAGCCGAAAGCTCAATAATGCAGAACGTCGTTATTCAGCACACGAAAAGGAGTTGTTGGCGGTTGTTCATTGCCTTAGGGTTTGGCGTCACTATCTATTGGGGTCCCCATTTATTGTGAAAACCGACAATACTGCGGTTAGTCACTTCATGTCCCAGCCGAAACTTTCAAATAAACAAGCTCGTTGGCAGGAGCTTCTTTCGGAGTTTAACTTCGTGTTGGAGTATCGTCCAGGATCCAACAACCATGTCGCAGATGCTCTCAGCCATCGCTCTGACGTAGCTCCAATATGTGCAATGACAGCTCTTTCTGGGAGCGAAGTTACTACGGATATAAGGGACCGAATACGGGCACTTCTGGAGAAGGACCCAGCTACAATATATTTGGTCGACCTCATCAAATAGGGCAAAACTCGTCAGTTCTGGTTGGACGAGGGTCTGGTGAAGACAAAGGAGGACCGTGTGTATGTCCCTAAGGGTGGGGATTTGAGAAAGTCCCTGATAACGGAATGCCACGATACGCTCTGAGCTGGACATCCGGGAGAAGAACGCACTTGTGCACTTTTGCAACGTGCCTTCTATTGGCCGCAGATGCGGGACGACATCGCCACTTATGTGAAAACTTGTCTTGTTTGTCAGAAGGATAAGACAGATCATCAGAAGAAAGCGGGCTTGCTGGAACCCCTTTTCGTCCCATCTAGGCCATTCGAAAGTGTATCAATGGATTACATAATTGGATTGCCAAACGTTACAGATTTTGGCACCATTATTGTGGTTGTGGACCGGTTATCGAAGTATGCAACTTTCATTGCAGCGCCTAAGTATGTTTCCACCGAAGAGATAGCTCACCTCTTCTTCAAGCATATTGTCAAATACTGGGGGCTGCCTAAGGACATCGTCAGCGATCGAGATACTTGGTTTACTGGCATATTTTGGACCGAATTGTTCAAACTTTTTGGTTCAACTCTGAGCATGAGTTCTAGTTTTCACCTACAATCTGATGGATAGACGGATCGCTTCAATTATATGCTGGAGGAATAACTTTGTCACTTCATATCTACGTCGCAGAAAAATTGGGTGAAACTATTGGATGCTGCCCAGATATGCTTCAATGCCCAAAATAGCTCTTCCACCAACAAGAGTCCTTTTGAGATTGTCACGGGCCGGCAACCGTTACTCCCCCACACTGTTGATTTGAATTTAAGTACCAAGTCCCCTCAGGTAAGGAACTTCTCTCAGGAATGGAAGCGAAATATTGAAATTGCTCGAAGCTATCTTGAGAAAACTCAGAAACGATATAAGAAGTCTGCTGATCTGAAGCGCCGTTTTGTCGAGTTCACTGTGGGAGATCTGGTTATGGTTAAACTTCCCGACAGAAATTACTACAAGCTCACCAGAGGGAAAGACTCTAGATTGGTTCCAAAGTACATTGAGCCAGTACCTATTGTGAAGAGAATTGGGAAGGTGGCTTACAGAGTAGATCTCCCGTCATGGTGCAAAATTTACAAGGTCCTCCATGTCGGTGTTCTTAAGCCATATTTTGCAGACAAGGAGGATACATCCAGAAATAAGCCGAAACGACCAGTGTTCGAATTGAAGAAAATGGGAAAGAAGGTTGTTGAAGCTATTCTTGATCACTGTGTCACACGAGCTTCCAAGCAGAATCATCAAGAGTACTTGGTAAAGTGGAGCGGATGCAGCAGTGAGGAGAATACTTGGGAAAGAGGAAAAGACCTTAGTGCCTTCAAGCATCTCATTGAAGAATATCATAAGGGATGGCACCGAGGACGTTACCAAAACAGATGGGGGAGAATGTCAAGGACCGCAGCTATAACTTAGCCCCTTGACCCACTCGCGGCCTGCAGTTTGCCCAACTTCGGCCGCACTCTGTAAATATTATGTCAATTATTGTAATTCCATTTTAATTGTAAAAGTTTATTATGATTCTTCAGCTCTTTTAACGTCTACTGATGTAACTTAGGTTTTTTCTCCGAAGTCTATTATATGGGGTATAAGATTTTCAGACTTTCAAGCTTTCTGGTGTTTCCCCCTGCACCAATCTTTGTAATTTATTGCTTTCAGCAATTAATGTAATTTACTGCTTTCAACAATCAATGAACAATGATGTTTCAACGCATTCAAGTCTTCTCTTTTAAAGTTTTCTTTCATTTGTAATCAAATTCAACTTTCGTCCCGAAGTAAGTGAGAAAAGGCGGAAGGTAGTCTAGCGGAGCAGACAACTGCCGCACGGTGCCCCTTTCTGTGCTAAGAGGAAAGGCGCCCCATGAAAGCACGTATCGCATACGAGTGATAGTGAACTTAATGAGTCCGGTTTATCGATCCCACAAGAATTGTCTATTTGAATTACACTCTAGTTTAATCAGTTTTAACGAGAAACACACACAATAAAATTTTTGTTTTGGAAATAATTTAATACTAGAGCTAAAACCGCAATTGTAAATAAATAACTAGAAAATGTTGATAAATAGATGATAAAGGGGTGTTGGGATTCTTGATTCCACTTGACCATTACCTAACTGAATTCTCAATAAGCAAATAGAAATGCAATTCATTAATCATGTTAGACCCGATTTTCCAAACTTAGCCAATTACCTCTCTCGAGTGAAATCAACCATAATTAGTGAAATTAACCTACTATATCTCTATGTCGATTAAAAACACACCAATTGCATTAAACCTATGTGAAAATAACTCAATGGATCATCTAGGGTTTTAGGTATATCTCTATCCTAAACAAGAACGTAGAGCAAATATTGTATTGATTTAGAATACACAACAATTTCTCAATAATTGCACATCACATGAAATCCAAGCATAAATGTGGCCACAATAAATGCAAGTCAATAAATACAACAATAAATGCACAAGATAATAAATAACCTAAATTCTTAATACAAATATTAAAATCAACTAAGTTAGGTCAAGCTTCATCAACATCCCAACACAAAATAGTTTAGCCCATAGTGAAATAACAATAAAATTCAAGAATTAAATACATCATTTCAATTATGAAGTAAAATAAATAGAGAAATACGAAGATTAAGTAAAAACATTTCTCTTCACCAAAGATTCTTGCTTCAAAATATCACTATTCTTCCAGAATAATGTTGGTATTTCTCCCCAAATCAATATTCATCAACAAAACTATACAACTTACAAGAGAAATTACAAGAGAAAAGCAAAAAGTTGAAGAACAAATGAGAGAAAAAAGGGTTTTGGGATGAAAATGGAGAGAAAAGTATGAGCAAACCCTAGCAAAAACGCCCTAAAAATACCCATTTTTTTCGTAGATCCGCAAACAACAGCATTTGGGCCGAACCGGGTCGCACAGATTATCGCTCAATTTTTTGACCACGCGATCGTGTGGTTTAATGACTCGCGATCGTGTGGTTGACTTGAAAACTCTCGGGTTGGATTTAGGCTTGATTCGCGAACGCGACCTGAGCTTAACCACGCGTTCCCGTGGTTCACCTGATTGATGTCTGCAGCTTGATCCTCTTTTAATTGCAATTGAGGTCCTCCAACTTTAGATATCGATCAACTTGGTCCCCAAAGTTTCCAATTTCTTTTGATTAAGCCCTTCTAAAATTTCATTTGAGGTCCTTAATCTTTTGAGAACTTTCAATTTAGTCCTTGGACCAATTGCGCGAGAAGTCCACAGCTTTCCGAAAGTGTCAGATCGGTCCCCAAACTTCTAATCCTTGCAAGATTTCTCTGTTTTCTCCTCAATTTCTTCAAGTATTCATCAATTTAGCTTATTTCTTGTGCTTTCTCCATGAAGTTGATTGTTAAACCTATTTAACCACAAAATATGCACAATTAAGTAGGTATTTATCCAAATTACTCAAAATGTATTACTAAAAATATATGAAATATGCATGTAAAATGCACTCAACAAATACCCCCAAACTTAAACCCCTACTTGTCCCGAGCAAGAATATTGACATGCATCTATAAGAATAATGACATAATGATCAACAATGCTAGATAGCTCGCAATCTTCCATGAGTGTGAAATTGTATAATTAATTCACAATTATGTTCCCAAATAATGCTACAAAAATGAGTTTGGCTTATCCGATGTTCGATAAGTGCGTGTGTGCATAGCCACTGTCAATCGTCAATAAGATTCAAGAAAGTTGATGAGTAAAGAAGTTTCAAGTCAAAACAAACCCACCATTAGTGGTTAATTCTTTCCTTTCCTACTCGTGACATTCATCCCCCAATGAATAATTTTCTTTCCACTCCCGGGATGCAATTCTAGAGGGTACTCTCAAATCACTTTCTTTTTCCACTCTAGTATGAGTGTGTTTTACTGACAATCTCGACAACCTAGAAATGCAGTGACTCTCCACTAATGAGTGCTTCGACATTCAAGTTTATACCAAACAATTCAAACCAACTATTCATCTAAGCCCTTATGCAAGTACAAATGCACGATTTCTAAAAACTAATATGATGTTTGCTCGTGACTTTCCCACTCCCTTAAGGTTTATAATTGACCCATCTAGCGAACTTTAGGCTGGAAGCTCCCCGATTTTTTAGATCAAAGGGTACCAGGTTTCAAAATACCCCTACAGACTTATTAACTCGAATAAAAAAGCTACGAAGTAGGGTAGACTTATTAAGCGAATGCAATGATAATGTGCAATTTTTTTTTCAAGTGTGTGTGTGAATACCCTACTCATTAAGCTTTCTAATTGACCCATGTAGTGAGCTTTCGGCCGGTGACTCCCAAGTTTCAAACTTAAGGCACCAAGTTTCAAGATACTCCTACGGGCTTAATAACTCGAGTCAAAAAGGCTTCGAGATAGGACTATGCAATGCAAAAATTAAAATGGGCTTAGAACTCTAGCATATGGTCATTACTTAGCTTATACTTGACGAAAGACACTCCACACAAAGATTTACTTCCACATGCATGGAATCACCACACGTCTAGACCGTTTCCTTTGACGGGTCGACCATCCCCAAATTTATCTTACATTAGGATCAAGAGATTTAGAGATTTGGGAAACATTTGATAGGTTGGTAAAAATAAACAATACAAGCTCACAACCTAGTTCATCTACTCCCTTAACCTCTTCACCCTTCAACAATTCCCAAACTCACCGACAATTAAACATGACTATTGTGCTCAATGTATATAGGATCTTACATGGATAAGCATTTTATAGAAAGTAGCACAAGTAGCAAATTTGGTCATAACTCGTGAATTAACAACAATTTCAAACATCAAAATCTTATAAGCCGGCAAGGCTATCTAGCATGTCAATATTCCAACAAAATAAACAATTTCAAACATCAAAACACCAAGGGCCGGCAAGACAATCTAAAATGTTCACATAGCACATAATCCAACACCCCCAAACTTAAATCAAACATTGTCCACAACGTTGACAATAGCATAATAACAAGAAAGGAATGGGTGATGGAACTTCCCCGGATTGATGCGTGTATGATGTTCCAAATTGACCTAAACTTTGATTCTTTTGATATGCAAATCTCCCCCAAACTTGTTGAGGACAAGGTTGCTTAGAATTTCAAAAAAATTTCGAACCTACAAAAGTTGGTGATTAACCAAGTTAGACATAATAAAAATGCAATAAGTAAATATCAACAAATAATTAAAAGAGTAGAAATTTGGGTTGCCTCCCAAACAGCGCTTGGTTAAAGTCGTAAGCTCGACTTTTGGATAGGATTACTCTGGATTTGCAAGAGGGATGGATGACTTCTCCTTTTCATAACTACTCCCCAAGTATGGCTTCAAGCGTTGCCCATTTACTTTGAAGTTCCCTTTGCTTCCATGATAAAGTCCGACCACTCCATGTGGGAAGATTTGAGCAATAGTGAAAGGTCCCGACCATCTAGAGCGGAGTTTACCGGGAAACAATCGAAGTCTTGAGTTGTAGAGAAGTACTTGTTGCCCAACTTGGAAGTCCCGCTTCACAATGTTCTTGTCATGCCACCTCTTTGTCTTCTCTTTGTAAATCCGAGCATTTTCATATGACTCAAGGTGGAATTCATCAAGCTCATTGAGTTGGAGTAGTCTTTTCTCACCGGCCAACTCCATATCAAAATTGAAGACTTTTGTTGCCCAATATGCTCGGTTCTCAAGCTCCACCGAAAGATGACATGCTTTACCAAATAGAAGGCGAAATGGAGACATACCAATAGAGATTTTGAACACGGTGCGGTATGCCCATAATACATCATCCAGTTTCTTGGACCAATCTTTCCTTGAGGCATTCACCGTCACTTCAAGGATCTTTTTCAACTCTCTACTTGAAATTTCAACCTGCCCACTTGTTTGCGGATGATAAGGAGTGGATATTCGATGTTTGACTCCATACTTGGTCAAAAGTGAGTCGAAGAGGCGGTTACAAAAGTGTTTTCCTCCCTTACTAATGATAGCTCGAGGGGTGCCATAACGAGTAAAAATATTTTTCTTTAAAAAGTTTACCACCACTTGAGTATCATTTGTAGGAAGTGCTACCGCTTCTACCCACTTCGACACATAGTCCACCGCAACTAAAATGTATTGATTAGAAAAGGATGATGGAAAAGGTCCCATAAAATCAATACCCCAAACATCGAATATCTCCACTTCTAAAATAGAATTTAAGGGCATTTCATTTCGTTAGAGATATTACCCAAGCGTTGGCATCGGTCACATTTGGAAACAAGTGTGTGAGCATCCTTGAATAAAGTGGACGAATAAAATCCTGACTGAAGAACCTTTGATGCAGTTTTCACTGCACCAAAATGGCCTCCATAAGGCGATGAGTGACATTGCTCAAGAATCTTCTCCATCTCCTCATCGGGCACACACCTTCTCATGATTTGATTCTGACCCCTTTTGAACAACAACGGGTCATCCCAAAAATAATGCTTGATATCCACAAAGAACTTCTTCATTTATTGATAAGAACGGTTCGGGGAGTGATGCCACTTGCTAGAAAATTCACATGGTCCGCATACCATGGCACACTACAAGCTTGTAGAAGATCCATGATTTGGAAAAGTTGCTCATTCGGGAATACCTCACTTATCTCTTCATCAATAACTTCCTCAGTTTTCTCAAGTCTTGACAAGTGATCGGCTACAAGATTCTCGGTTCCCTTCTTGTCACGAATCTCCAAATCAAACTCTTGAAGAAGAAGAACCCATCTAATTAACCGCGGCTTAGCATCCTTCTTTGCCAAAAAATACTTGAGGGCTGAGTGGTCGGTATACAAAAACACCTTGGAGCCAATAAGATATGACCGAAACTTATCAAAGGCAAAGACCACCGCTAGCATTTCCTTCTCAGTAGTAGTATAATTCAATTGAGCATCGGTCAAGGTTCTACTAGCGTAGTAGATGACATGTAAGATTTTGTCCTTCCTTTGCCCCAACACCGCCCCCACGGCATAGTCACTTGCATCACACATAAGCTCAAAAGGTAAACTCCAATTCTGAACCATAATAATAGGTGCCGTGATATGTTTCTCTTTAAGAGTGTTAAAAGTTTGGAGACACTTTTTAGAGAAGTCAAATGTGGCACTCTTCTCAAGCAATGAACAAAGTGGCTTTGTGATTTTTGAGAAGTCCTTGATGAATCTCCTATAAAATCTCGCATGCCCCAAAAAGCTTCTTATGCCCTTTACCGAGGTTGGGGGAGGTAATTTTTCAATAACTTGAATTTTTGCCTTATCAACCTTAATCCCCTCACTTGAAATCTGGTGTCCAAGAATTATCCCCTCTCGAACCATTAAATGACATTTTTCCCAATTCAAAACCAAATTGGTATCCTCACATCTTTTTAGCACCATTCTCAAATTATTCAAACAATCATCAAATAAAGTACCAAAAATTGATAAGTCATCCATAAATACCTTAATAAATTTCTCCACCATGTCGGAGAAAATAGCCATCATGCACCGTTGGAAAGTGACGGGGGCATTGCAAAGACCGAAGGGCATCCTCCTATATGCAAAAGTTCCATATGGGGATGTGAATGTTGTCTTTTCTTGATCCTCCAGGCTATAAGAATTTGATTATAGCCCGAATACCCATCTAGAAAGCAATAATGAGAGTGACCCGCCAGTCGCTCAAGCATTTGATCGATGAATGGAAGGGGAAAATGATCCTTCCTAGTAGCATTGTTGAGCTTGCGATAATCAATGCAAACTCTCCACCCCGTCACTGACCTTGTTGGAATAAGCTTATTATTTTAATTCTCCACCAAGGTAACACCTCCTTTCTTAGGCACTACTTGCACCGGGCTCACCCATGCACTATCCGAGATTGGATAGACAATACACGCGTCAAGCCGCTTCACCACTTCGGCTCTTACCACTTCCTTCATGTTAGGATTTAACCGACGTTGATGCTCCACCGAAGATTCAAAATCATCTTCCATAAGAATTTTATGCATGCATAATGAAGGAAAAATACCTCGAATATCCGAGACGGTCCATCCAATAGCCTCCTTGTGCTCCCTCAATACCCGAAGTAATTTATCTTCCTCCACTTCATTCAATAAATTCGAAATAATGACCGGAAGGGTAGAAGATTCCCCCAAGTAAGCACACCTCAAATGAGAAGGAAGAGGCTTTTGCTCGAGGGTAGGTGCCTTCTCGAGAGATGGTAGGGGCGGTGAAGAACTCTTTGTCAACTCCTCAAAGTAGGGGGCCTTCTTGTGTTGATATTGTGGTGATGCCTCCAAGTAATGAGTCATTTGTTCGAATTCATGATCATCATCCTCAATAGTCAAAGAGTGGGTGATGCACGACTCCAATGGATCCTTAGAAATCCCACGGTTGAAGGAGTTTACCACTAGATGATCAATTACATCCACCCGAAAACATGAGTTGGATTCCGAGTGGTATTTAATGGCCTTCAACACATTGAAGGCGACTTGCTCATCTTGCACCCTCAAAATCAATTGCCCCTCTTGCACATCAATAAGAGCTCTCCCGGTTGCTAGAAATGGTTCTTCCCAATATGATCGGAATGTCATGATCTTCCTCCATGTCTAGAATAATGAAATCCGCTGGGAAGATGAATTTGTCTACCTTCATAAGAACATTCTCAATGATACCCCGAGTATATTTGATATACCTATCCGCCAATTGTAGAGACACGGTGGTTGCTTTAGCTTCCCCCAATTCCAATTTCTTGAAAATGGACAAAGGCATCAAATTAATGCTAGCACCAAGATCATATAAAGCTTTACTAAAATTAACATCACCAATAGTGCATGGAATAGTAAAACTCCCTGGATCTTTAATTTTTGGAGGAAGCTTGTTTTAAATGATCGCACTACATTCCTGAGTTAGCATCACCGTCTCATGCTCTTCAAGCCTTCTTTTGTTGGATAGAATATCCTTCATGAACTTGACATAGCTTGGCATTTGAGATAATGCAGCGGAAAAAGGAATGTTGATGTGTAGCTTCTTGAATACTTCCAAAAATTTTCCAAATTGATTGTCAAGATTTTGTTTTTGCAACCTTTGAGGAAAAGGAATAGGAGGCACACAAGCCTTGATCGGTGTTGGGGCCTTTGATGTGGATGCTTCTGGCTCACTTTCCTTTGGCACTTCAACAATTTTTTCGGATGCTTGAATAGACTCTTTTTCTTCAATGGGAGCCTTGTTTGATTGAGTTGTTGGTCGTGGGGCCGTGATCTCGGGCAATTGTACCCCACTCCTTGTTGTAATAGCTTGAACATTCTCCCTAGGATTTGTCTCGGTGTTGCTAGGCAAAACTCCTTGTTTCCTTTCCGAGAGAAGTTTAGCTATTTGGCCCACTTGCTTCTCCAAATTTTTCAAAGATGCATCATTGCGTTCTTGATATTGCAATTGATGATTTGCTAGCTTGGTGATAGCCTCTTCCTATCCCTATTTCTTCTCTTGTGGCTTTGGATTCAACACATTGTGATTGTTGCCATAAGATAGATTTGGACGATTTCTCCAACCGGGACTGTATGTGAGAGCATATGGATTGAATTTTTGGCGTTGGAAATTTTGAGCATAAGCAGCTTTCTCGGTAGATGAAGAACCACTTGCCACCAATGGACATATAGAGCTTTGATGATTAGCCCCACATATATCACATACCGGAGGGACTTGAACCATGTTGACGGGATGAGAGGTTGAAGTAGATAACCCTTCCACTTTCTTGGCTAAGGAATCAATCTTTGACAAGACAAGTGCATAATCATCACCCCCTCGTGCACCACTAGGACTCCTTGGTGCACTTCTATCCGGCAACATTGCACTTTGTTCACTCATGATCTCAAACAAATCATAAGCCTCCCGAATGCTCTTTGTTTTGATGGACCCATTAGAGGAAGAATCCACATTTGAATGGCAAGGAGGAGTTAACCCGGCATAGAAATGGTTGACTTGTTGCCCCAATGTAATCCCGTGATTCGAGCACTTCCTAAGCATATCCTTGAATCTCTCCCAAGCTTCATGAAAGCTCTCCGTCTCGAATTGTTGAAATGTAGTAATATCATGCTTGAGTTTAGCAACTCTAGATGGTGGGAAAAAAATTGTAGTGAATAAATTGATGACATCCGGCCGAAGTTGAAAATTTGGATGATTGTAGGAGGGATAGACAATACTTGATTGATTCTCGACAATAGGAGGATTCATGAAGTCTCCAAAAAGCATGTCTTCTTCATTTACAACGGGCTCTTGAACTCTAGCCGTTTGAGGGTCAAAACCGGGTGGGATTCCACCATTTGGAGGAATTGGAGCGGGAGCATTAAGCTCGATGTTAACTCTTTCTCCTTCCATCCCAGTAAGAAGTTGTCTCCTAGCTTCCCGTTGTTCCCTTAACCTACGTCGAAAAGTTCCCTCGATATCCGGATCTATTTCAACTAGATCAAGACTTCTACTTCGACGCATGCACAATCAACAACCTAGAACAACACAAGAAATTAGAAGATTTCTTACACAAAAGAAAAGAAAAGGAAATTTGTACAAGAAATAAAAGTAACTAATAGTCAAAACTAATATCAACTAAAATGTAATTTAAATAGAAACAATCCCCGGCAACGGCGCCAAAAACTTGTTCGCTAGAAACACACCGCAAATGCACGTGTCGCATACAAGTGATAGTGGACTTAATGAGTCCGGTTTATCGATCTCACAAGGATTGTCTATTTCAATTACACTCTAGTTCAATCAATTTTAACGAGAAACACACACAATAAAATTTTGGTTTTGGAAATGATTTAATACTAGAGCTAAAACCGCAATTGTAAATAAATAACTAGAAAATGTTGATAAATAGATGATAAAGGGGTGTTGGGATTATTGATTCCACTTGACCATTACCTAATTGAATTCTCAACAAGCAAATAGAAATGCAATTCATTAATCATGTTAGACCCGATTTTCCAAGCTTAGCCAATTACCTCTCTCGAGTGAAATCAACTCTAATTAGTGGAATTAACCTACTATATCTCTATGTCGATTAAAAACATACCAATTGTATTAAACTTATGTGAAAATAACTCAACGGATCATCTAGGGTTTTAGGTATATCTCTATCCTAAATAAGAACCTAGGGCAAATATTGTATTGATCTAAAATACACAACAATTTCTCAATAATTGCACATCACATGAAATCCAAGCATAAATGTGGTCACAATAAATGCAAGTCAATAAATATAATAATAAATGCACAAGATAATAAATAACCTAAATTCTTAATACAAATATTAAAATCAACTAAGCTAGGTCAAGCTTCATCAACATCCCAACACAAAATAGTTTAGCCCATAGTGAAATAACAATAAAATTCAAGAATTAAATACATCATTTCAACTATGAAGTAAAATAAATAGAGAAATATGAAGATTAATAAAAAACACTTCCCTTCACCAATGATTCTTGCTTCAAAATATCACTATTCTTCCACAATAATGTTGGTATTTCTCCCCAAATCAATATTCATCAACAAAACTATACAACTTACAAGAGAAATTACAAGAGAAAAGCAAGAAGTTGAAGAACAAATGAGAGAAAAAAGGGTTTTGGGATGAAAATGGAGAGAAAAGTATGAGCAAACCCTAGCAAAAATACCCTAAAAACACCCATTTTCACGTAGATCCGCGAACAACAGCATTTGGGCCGAACCGGGTCGGCCCAGATTATCGCTCAATTTTTTGACCACGCGATCGCGTGGTTTAATAACTCGCGATCGCGTGGTTGACTTGAAAACTCTCGGGTTGTATTTTAGGCTTGATTCGCGAATGCTACCTGAGCTTAACCACGCGTTTGCGTGGTTCACCTGATTGATGTCTGCAGCTTGATCATCTTTTAATTGCAATTGAGGTCCTCCAACTTTAGATATCGATCAACTTGGTCCCCAAAGTTTCCGATTTCTTTCGATTAAGCCCTTATAAAATTGCATTTGATAATGGTTGGGAAAACACACGACCTTTACCCCCGAAGACTTGTGGTTTCTTTGGATGGAGATAAAGAACGAGAGGTTGAACTTGTCACAATTTATCAATGCCATGATCTTGGATTTCAATAGCTACAAGTCTAGCAAACTCCTTTATGGATGGGTGACCATGATGTGTTTAGCTTGGGAGGGTATTGAGTTTACATGGGTGGTAGTTATGTCTATTTACCCTATCACTATTCTAGGGAAACCTTTAATGGAATTAATGAAGTATGTTGAGGTTGATGGGAATTTAGCCGGTACATTTGGTGGGGGTAGAACAAGTGACAAGGGAAGTGACGACTTTTGTGGTATAGGAACACGTGAAACCATCAGGTTTGATGCTTTTATGACTGAGTTTCAAGGTTTCCAAACGGAAACATGAGCCATCTTTTGTAGCATTGACATGGGCAAAATTCTCGTTCTTTGACGACATGTGTGAGATGTTGGGTGAGATTCTAGTTCATCAACATCGTTTAGAAGATCGACTTGATGATCTTCAGGATGAGGACACTCAAAATGATAGTGGTTATTATTTTTTCCTCCTCCCTTTTCATGTATCCCATAGTTGGTTTATTTCTTATTTCTTGGTATTATCTCTATATTTCTCTTTACTATCATGGGTTTATGTTTTATTAAAGGCACATGCCATTTATCTCTATAAATTATGGTTTCCATTCTACTTATACAAACCATCACATGCGATAATAACCAAGTCAATATATTGAAATATACGTAAAGCAAACACAAAAACTTACCTCTTAAAATTGGATGTCGATTGACGAGATATATATGTATGTGAAGTCTGCAGAATCGCTTTTAAAACGATGGCTCTGATACCACACTTGTGATGACCCCGGTTTCTCATACTTTTTTAAAAATTAATATGTTGAAAAATTGGATAAAATGCAACAAAAATTAAAAAAATTAGTCAAAAAATCCTTGTTGTGGACACCAAACTCTCTGAGATTCCAGGTTTGATTACAAGAGTTTTAGTGTTGACACCAAACTGTAGGGTGTCGACACCAGCACTATTTTTGAGGAAAAATTGTTTGGGGTCAACATCTAGGGTTTTGGTTTTGACATAGTCTAAAAACTTGATTTTTAAATATTGAAATGCTATTTTGAACTCATGGGTTTCACAACGTAAAACAATTTGTAAAACCTTTCTGAGTTAATCTACAGTCATTTTGAAAAGATGATTTATGAAAGATACTTAAAATATCCTCTTTTCCATTTACAACCTGACCCTTAAACTACTTCTACATTACCATTATTCTCCTCGAAACTTATTAGAGTACACGAAATCAATAGTTTCGGCATCATGGAAGTCAACATAGAAGTGAGACAGGATGAACCGTATCAAAGAAGGAAAATCATGGTGCGCCTGTCAGGTGTGTATCTCAATCATACAGATATAAAATCTCCCATCGACCAACTTTATCCATTCTCGAGAGATTACCTCAAACATATCAAAGTACAACATCTACATCTGTAAAACATGAAAATATGAATAATAATTCAATAAGTAATCGATACACGTGCACGTTTTCTTTAAAACAATGATTCAGGACCCGATTATAGATTGTCTCATTTACCTTAAGCACTTAATAAGTCCAAAAACACTTACCATAAGGTGACCACAATTTATAGAACTTCATCCTTTCACTTTCACTCTACTTGACCCCCAATATAGTTACTCAAACAAAATATCGATCGTCACAGGCCCCGGGTTTGCTAGACTGCCCGACCTACAAAATTGATATACAGAACATCGGATTACAATAGAGAGAATATATTTTGAATCTACAATCCAATGATAAACATTTCTTTCGTGATTCATAAGGAATTGAGTAATACCATATCGAAATCACATTAATATGTTATGTTACATAAAATAGGATGTATCGAATACTCACAATATGTTGATATGATATTTTAAACCTAAAAATCACATGAAAGCAAAATAAAAAGATTAAAACCTAAAAAAAAATAAAAATCAGGTGTCTACAAGTCCCAAGTGTCTAGACCAAATATCGAGGTCTCGACACTTGGCGATTTTTTCATAAACTGAACTTTATTTTTCTTGCTTTCTTTGATCCATACTTTCTTCTTTTGATTTATAACTTTATAAAAACACGTTTCTTGATCAAATAGGACCATTATAACGAATCAAACTTAGCTTTCTCCATAAATTCCGTACCTAAGGTTTTGAAGAAGAAGGTCTTTCTCTAGCTTTTAATTGCAGGAAGTTTTAGTGTGGACTTTTCATTTCAAACCATCTGTTATTTTTAGAGAAATCCGCAGATTGTGATTGGTTTAAAATGATAAGGAGATGACTAGGATGACTACGATGACTACTGTCAATCTTCTTCAAGAATTAGGTGTTAAAAGCTAAATCATTATGGTGATTAAGGTAGCTTAATGAATGATTCACCAAAGCTAGAAAACGTGGCAAATTTATAGTGCTTTGTCATGCTTCAAGAATTTAGTTTTGGATAGGTTGGTTTTGAGCTAAATTTCGAGGTATCAAATGGAATCCAAATATCAAAATTTTTTATACTATTTCAAACTACTCACAACCTACTTTCACGCACATTTTATCACGCAAGAAATGGCTAGTCGAGGTGAAAATTATGACTTTCCAAGGTAAACAACTCGAAACAAGTTTTCAGAACTTACGGTAAAAGGGTCATCCTAAAAAAAATTGTTGGAGAATATCATTTGGTTGAACTTATAAATGGACTTTATATTCCCGAAGTTTGTTTCTAGAAGTACTATGTTCAACCAACATATTATTTGGGATATACTACCCAACTAGTTCAAGAGTTATTAAATATTTTTATATTATTGCAATAACTTTTCACAGGTATAGAAATGATTCATTTTTTTTTAATTGATATGCATGATAATTTCTATGGAGATAAAATTTAGAAAATATTGGGAAGATTTATTCATGTTATTTCCCTTATTATACATAATGGACCTGCATTACAATTTAAAAGGTACGAAACTTCTTGTTTAAAAAATCAGTAACGCATTGATTTTGGACACCCTATAACTTATAATAATTTATAAGGCACGTTAATAAGCATGTATAACTCATATGCAGTAAGATTAAGTATTAATGTTAGTCGTACACCATCCGCACCATCACGTGTCACTACACTTAAAGAAAACAAAGTAGAATTATTAGATATAATGAAAGAAATTAGGGATACACAAGGAAATTTTTCTTATTACAGTATGTCCCCTAGTTTTCATAACGAATTTGGATCATCCAATCCACTTGTAATACCTGATGAAATGAAAAATTATTTTAAACAAGAATTACTTAGGAACGTAAAGTCTGCTCATTATTTACAACTTGATTTACTTGAATTTTGCTGAACAAACGAACGGAGATATCCAATTATTTCTACCATAGTAAAAGATCTACTAACACCTCCGGTTAGCATGGTAGCTTCGGAGTGTTCTTTTAATGTAGGTAAAAGGACTTTGTCAGAAGTAAGAAGCTGACTAAAAAAACATTTTGGAAGCATTAATGTGTGTAAAAGATTGGTAAAATGCTCATTTTCGCATACAAAATAAGTATGCCGAAATTGCATGTAGTCAGGTAAATGATATTTAGTTTTACACTTAATTTTTTTACTTTAAAGTTTATTCTTTACGTAAATACTATTTTTATTTCAAAATGAAAACTGTACACATAACAAGTTGTTCGTGTACAATTTTAACTCTGCCTACTAGAAAATTCAATTATTCAAGTCAGTAGCCAGTCCCAATCTTGAAAAAAGGAGGAGGCTTTTAGAATTCTAAATTTTAATTTACTCTATTCTAGTTTTTTGAATTTTATGAACTAGAAGATGTGAAATCTTAAGGTGTGGGCTCGCCTTATCCTATATGCATTTCTACATTTAAATTTCGTTAATTTAATTGGATTTATTCAATAGTTAGTGACTTTTATTGTATTAGTTATTGAACAAATGTATATTAAAATTTAAAAAAAGGAAAAAGACAAGCTCATGGGCCAAGCTCGACTAGGCCCACGCCCACGAGCTCATGGGCTAAGTCAAACTTGTCCTAAGCAAAACAAGTCAAGCACAAGTTTGGCTCATTTTGCACGAGTCACGAGCAATGGGCCGAGTCGATTCGGCTCGGCCCATTTCCATCTCTAGTTCAACTTGACGTGAAGACTACATTTCTTCACGGTGACTTAGAGAAGAAAATATATATGACTCAGCTAGAAGGATTCAATGTTGCTAGTAAGGAGAATTAGGTTTGCAAGCTGAACAGACCATTGTACGAATTGAAACGATCTTAGAGGCAATGATACAAGTGATTTGATCAGTTTATGATGTATTGAAGGTACGCCAAAAGCACACATGATCATTGTGTGTATTTCAGAAGCTACATGATGGGTCCTTCATTTATATGTGGATGATATGTAATTGTATTGAAAGTTTAAGTAGAAATTGAAAGACTAAAGGTTCAATTGCATCAAGAGTTCGAGATAAAAGATCTGGGAAAAGTCAAGAAGATTCTTGACATGAGATAAGCAGAGATAGAAAGTTAGGACTCAAAACAAGTATTTGAAGAAGATACTACAATGTTTTGGCATGAATGAAAAAGCAAAATCTTTAAGTACCCTGCTTGCTCCTCATTTCAAGCTTAGCACAGAGTTATCTTCGATGAAAGATAAAGAATAAGAATACATGGCAAGAGTCCCATAATCTAATTTTGTTGGTAGATTGATGTATGCTATGGTATATATAAGGTCAAATATTTCATATGTAGTTGAAGTTGTCAACATGTACTTACATGATCCTGGAAAAGAACATTGGCAAGCCGTGAAATGGATTCTACGGTATATTTTGAACACTGCAGATGTTGGTTTGATTTTTGAGCAGGATGACAAGACTGATCAATCTGTGATAGAATCACGAGGGTAATATGGATATTCGTAGGTTGTCGTCAGTTATGCATTCACTCTTTCAAGAGAACCAATAAGTCTTAAGTCTACATAGCACTGTACGGTGGCTTTTTTTTCTTTTTTTTTGGAAAACCTCTACGGTGGATTTGTTTACTACAAAGATAGAATATATGCCAATAATAAAGGATTTTAAAGAAGTTATTTAGCTTCAAGGAATGTTTGAAGACTTTGGGATTTCATAAAGGCATATTGATGTGAATTTTGAAAATAAAAAAAAAAACGTTATTCACTTAGCAGAGAATCAAGTCTTTCTTGCATAGACAAAAAATAATTTGAAATTCTATTTCACTTTGTTCAAGAGATTGTGATGTGTTCCGGACCCTCGACAATCGGAGTCATAGCAGGCTTGACAGAAAGTTAAATATTCAAGCCAAATAAAAGTGCAGTTCAGTCAACCATATCGAAATTGGATGAATAATATATGTTTTTCGAGTAGAAACATGCCACTGAGCAAGACTCATGGGCTAAAGCCCTTGAGCCCATTGATTTTAGGGCCAAATTTCTATCGTTTGGGGCTTCAAATTGGCAAATCAATGATGCAGACGGAAATTTACTATATTTCCATAATTATAGGATTATATTTACTTTGTATTTATTATTGTTTCCAATTAAATTAGAACTTCATTATGAGAGATTTTATCTATTCCCTAATTAGAATTAGATTTTATTTAGTTTTCTAAGTAGACTAGGATTTTTATTCTGGTAGCCTATATAAAGGCGTCTTCATTGTAATATTAAAAACAGACTTTGATTTTGATATAACAGTTTTTATTGAGGATTCAATAAAAGATATAGGTGTATTCCTATGTTTTCGAACTTATCAAGAATATTTCTTGTGGCATTCAAATATCGAACTTATCAAATATTTCTTGAGAATATTTGTGGCGTTCAAATCAGAGACTCATCAAGGAGATTGGGCAAATCCTTGTGGCGTTTCGAAAGTCGTGGTTCTTTATTCCGCATCGTCGAGCCATTCGTCGTGAATATCGGGTCATGATTCATCCTTCCAACCACAACCTGAGTTCGGAACTTTCCGGCGTTTCTTCCGCGCTTCGATTCTCATCATCTGGTATCAGAGCTTGGATCTATTTCAGATTCTTGCGTTTCTTGTTTTTTACGTGTTCTTCGCGTTCCTCGTGTCAGTCATAAATTTTTTTCAGTTTGATCCATAAGAGTCAGTCCCAAAAATTCAAAAGTGTTTTTCTTGTTCGTTTCTCGTCCAAATCCAATTCCGTTTTTTCTGACATACTCATAGTCAAATTCTCTGGCAGATTAAAAAAAAAAAATCGAATATTTCGAGAATTTCTTAATTTTTTACTTTTCGTATCTTCCATAAATTCCTTGATTGTTGATCCTTGGTTTGTTCTTGGGTGAAATTTGAAGGGATTGAGTGTGATACACGAGTGAAAATAAACACGAGAGGAATTTTTGTTTGTTTTTGAAAACTAACCATGTCTCGCAGGGAAAAATCTCCATCAACAGGTGACCACAAGAATTTTAAACAGATGGAGGCCATGATGGCACAATTTGAGAGGTTTATGGCTCAGATGGAGAATCGAGTTGCAGAATGTGAACAAAGACCTCAGGATCAATCTCATGATGGTTCTCGGGTTAGGAGAGGTAATAGGCGTGAATGTCATACTAGGTACGGAGATGGGATAGATGAACGGCCATTAAAGCGAAAGGAGACATCAAAACGGGAGAGTAGTGATCATGTTCACAAAAGAAGGGAGGAACCGAAAATCAAAGGTAAAAATAATTCTGATTCCAAACCTCTTAAGGATAAAAATGTTAAGTGCTTTAAATGTTTGGAAAGGGGTTACATTGCACTTGATTGTCCACGTAAGAAGGTTAGACGTGATAGTGAAGGGGCTAAAAGTGTAGTGGTGGATAAGTCAATTATTGATATGCATGCTCTTAGCGTTAGGCGTAAGGTGAATGTTTTGCATAATATGGAAGGGCAGAAAGATAATATTTTTGGCACTAGATGCTTAGTGGATGAAAAAGTTTGTAGCTTGGTGATTGACGGGGGAAGTTGTACTAATGTAGTTAGTACAATGTTGGTGGAAAAATTAGGCTTATCTTTAATGAAACATCCAACACCTTATAAATTACAATGGTTGACTGAGTCAGGGGAAGTTAAGGTGAAGAGACAGGCCTTGGTGACTTTTTCTTTTGGTGGATATACTGATGAGGTAGTTTGTGACGTGGTGCCTATGCAAATTAGTCACATATTGTTGGGGAGGCCTTGGAAACATGAAAGAGCTGTGCTACATGATGGGTATACGAATAGATACAGCTTGGTAAAAGGGGGGGAAAAGTTTACTCTAATGCCACTATCTCCAACTGAAGCCCTGAAAGATCAATTGAAAGTGAAAATTGAGTTTGAGGGGAAAAATAAGAGAGTTGAGGCCACGACCTCAGAAAAAGGAGAGGGAGTGGAAATTGAAGAAAAGAGAGTTGAGGCCACGACCTCTGAAAAAGGAGAGGGAGTGAAAAATAAAGAAAAGAAGGTTGAGGTTCAAACCTCAGAAAAAGGAGAGAGTGAGTGCAAAAGGCAAAATAAAAGAGAGTCTACCACAAAAATGAGTCTATTTGCACTTACTCACGCTAACACAACCCTCCTCAGTTCTATTAAATAATTTTTGCAGGGACATAAATCAAGCCAAGAACTTAAGACGGGGCAGAAATTTATTGGCCAAAATGAGCAGGCCAAAAGTCTAAAGGATCGCACGAGGCATAAACATGATCATCGAGCCCAGAAAAGCAGAAGGAGTTTGAAAAGCCGACCAAAATTGGATTTGAGGTCGAATCCTTTTCAAGAGAGGGAGTATGATATGATCCGGATCAGGCGTCGAAGGGCGAAGTCGAGCCATCAGAAATATGACAGTGATCTACGTGCAAAACGGAGTAAGTTCCATGTTGGGGTCGAGCCGAGAAGAGGGACGGATCAAGCCGAATCAAGGGGTCGAAGTAATTTGGGCAGAAAATCCATCACGGCCGTAATGGAGGACCTTCACGGCCGTAACCCATATATTCACGGCTGTAAATCATGTTATCACGGCCGTAATCATTTATCGAAGGAAAATGATGAATTTCAGGCAGAACAGGTCATACGGCCGTATGTCCAGTCTCACGGCCGTAACTATTGGTGCAGATTTGGATCCGTGAGGCCTTTACGGCCGTAACTGGGTAGCGACCAGATTTTGCGGGATTTTATAATTATTTTGTTTCCTTTATAATTTTAAGTTATTTTCATATTTTAGAATTTTAGTCTAATTAGAAATCTATTTCGAGTAAATTAGCGGCTATGTTATTTTGCTTATTTATATTCCTTTCCATTCATTGTAAAAAGAGGAGTTAAGTTTGAGTTTATGAATAAAGTTGAGAAGGTTTTCTCCAATTGAAAGGTTGAGGAGTCCATTTGGTGTTCTTCGAGAACAAATCCAACTTATTAAATATTGTGAAAATATTTGTGGCGTTGAACTTATCAAATATTCGCGAGAATATTTGTGGCGTTTCCAATTTAGAATCTTATCAAGGAAATTGACAAGTCCTTGTGGTGTTTCGAAAACCTTGGATCTCGATTCCGCATCGTCAATTTATTGCGTCGTGAATCTTGGGTCAAGGTCCTATCGTCAATTTTATCTTTCCAGTAGTTTAATTCTTATTTAATTTCGTGTTTGATCTGATCTAGATTTTTCCTATATTTTAATTTCGTTATTCCGCGTTTTCGACGAGATTCCCCGACTGGGAGATTGTTGAAAAAGATGAAATACTGCTTCAAAAGATTGGAACTGAAGATAACCTCGCAAATATGTTGACAAAGATGGTGACAGTGATCAAGTTCAATTATTATTTGAACTTGATCAACATCTTGCGAGATTGAAGTTGTCTTTGGGTGCATTTAGAGTGTCGCTAGAAGTTGTAAAGAAATTTGAGAAATTCGTTTGAGAGACCAAGTCGCCAAGATAGAGTTTTGTTAGTTTTTGCTTATTTAATTTGCTAAGAATCCCACATTTGAAGTTTATAAAAGTTGGATCTCTTTTTTTTCCTATGAATAAAGGCCTTCTCCTATATATCGTTCTAGTCATCCCAAACTACTCATTTGAATATTTTATCCTTCCTCTATTTTGTACGTGTGATTGATAATTTTCAATCTTGTTTAATTAGTTGTATTTTTTGGAGATCTCTTTGAATATAGAGAAACTTGTGAGCGATGTTTGAGGCCATAGATAACATTTATCGAACATTGTTAAATTTTGGTATTCTTTATTTTTTCTCAATAATATTTATTCTGCCTTAGTTTTTGCCTTTATATTCCAATTGTATTATTTTGTCGTTTTGTTTAGTTTCCTATTCATTTATACATCATTATATTTTTATATAAAAACCACCTTAAATTGAGAAAATATACCTGATTTTCCCGACAAATAACTACTATACTTTTATTTCAAATCTAAACCAAAAAAAAAAAAAAAAAATGTAGAATAGAAGAAAAAGATAAAAACATGTCAATCTTCATTCCTACCCCACCCATACTCTCCTAGCCCGTGGAAAGGGTGGAATTTGGAACACTATGCGAATGAAAAGGACAAAAAAAATAATGTGACCCTCTTCCATATTGATGAGACTAAGTTATCGAAAAATCATGTTTGCCAACTTGCAAAAGTGTTTTAAGATACAGTAAAATTACCACTTCTAGCAAAGCATGGTCAATAATATTATTTAGCTCCTGTTTTGCGGGATTAAAATTAAAATGTTAACAGCTTTTATTTTTTATTTTTTTAAAATGTGTTATTGAAAAGTTACGAATCTTATGAAATCCACGATTAAAATTACTTATTGTAAAACAGAACTTAGCGAAAAACTAACTTGCGTCCTTTTGGTAAATTCACTTTTTTTATTTATAAACATATTTATAAATGTCAATAAGTTTTTTTAAAAAATTATAAAATATATTGTTGAAAAGTTGTGAATCTCATGAATTCACAATTAAAATTACTTATGGTAAAACAGAACTTATAGCGAAAAGCTAATGATAGCCTCCGTTTGGTGACCTCACTTTTTTTGTTTATAAATTACACAATTTTTTAAATTATTTTTTAGCAACACACTTTTTTTCTATCCAATTTTCAACCACTACTTTTTATCTCAAAATTATAAATAAATCAATTATAAACCAAACTGTCTTATCAAATAGAGGCGTAATTATGAGTTGTCTTTTATCTTCTCTTTAAGGATACATTCAATACATTAAATTACACAATAAACAATTTAATAATTGTCATGTCTAATTCAATATGCTAAACAAATGAAAATCATTCAACTCTCCATAACCTAAACATAAAAATTTCATGGCACTTACAATCTATAAAAACATTTCAAATTTATTCTTTGGCTGACCAAATAAAACAGTTCCATTTAAGCTCATTACATCCATGGAAAATCCTTTTTCCAACTCATTTCATCATTACTGAAGTAAAACCCATCTTCTTTCACCAGCCAAAAACATTGCCTATATTTTTCACACCTATATCTGTCACGGGTTACCCGAAATGCTTCGAACTTTTTCCTTTTTCCATCCCATTTAATGGTACAAAAAAACAATGGGGTTTTCCACAAGCCGGATTCGACACTCCAACTGAAGTCATCGCGCTCCTGCAGCGCCCGGCCACCAATATCGCCGCCATTTTCCGACTCGCACCAGATGACAAGTGGCAAGGATGAGTTGTTGCTGAAACCATTGATGATGCGAACATCGTAGATTTTGCAGTCAAAATAGTTCTGTTTAATTAGTGAAATGAATGTTGCGTACGAAGCAAGGCCTACAATGAGTAATAACATGCATTTCTTCATTTTAGAGGTTCTTCAAGGGATTTTTTGCCCCAACGAAAAAATGATGAATATTGCTTGTATGTATGTATATGTATATATATTTTAGAGAATTGTGTGTGATAGAGAGACAAGGTGTGTCCCAAGATTTAGCTTCCCTTTGGTAATATTGTATTTTTTGTTTATAAATTGATTTATTTATATTTTTTAGATAAAATGTACGGTTAAAATGTGAAGAAAAAATGTGAAGAAAAAAAATGTGTGGTCAAAAAGTAGTTTAGAAAAATCATTTACCAAAAGGAGGCTTGTACTTATGGTAAGTAAATCATTACTTGTGTTCCATCTTATTAATTATTTGACTATGTCTAATTTTTTTTAATTAAAGTTGGTCAAACACAATTTTTTATTCACATATGGAAAATATTGAAATTTATTACCTACTAAAGTACTAATTATCTACACATTTATTATTACATTCATTTGTAATATTTCGGTGATTCCGCATGCCACTACAAGAATTCGGCCCAACAGAAATGACAAAAGTCGTCTCTAAAGGATCTAAAGTCGTCTCTATTGGTTATTAGAGACGATAAAGTCGTCTTTGTAGGTCCGTGACAAAAGATAATTAGAGATGAATCCGTCGTCACTGTTTCCTCCAAGGCAATTGAGACGACATTGTAGTCTCTATTTGTGAAAATATTTAATTAATTATTTATTTATTTTGACCCGATTCAATCCCTTTTTAACCCGACCCAAATCTCGATCCGAACCGTCACCCCAGATTTTTCTTTAATTTATATGATAATTGTGCATGACAATGATTCGAACTCAGGACCTAAGTGTTGGGTGGTGATGAACCAACCACTAAGGCAATTAAATTCTTGTGTTAAATTTTGTTTTAAATAATATATATTAGTTAACTTAATAATATTTTCTTAACAAATTAAGTTTAATATTAATTATATAAATGTAAATAATTAAAAAGATCAACAAAAAAAATAGCGACATTTTAAAAAATAAGAATAAAAAATTTAAAAAAATAGAATAGGGACGACTATGTCGTCTCTATTGGTCGATCAATAGAGACGATAAAAAATTTGTCTCCAATAGAGACGACTTTTTAAGTTGTCAACCAATAGAGACGACTCCATAATGTCGTCTCTATTGGTCGATCAATAGAAATGCCGTCTCTATTGGTTGACAACTAATAGAGACAACTTAAAAAGTCGTCTCTATTGGTCGACCAACAGAGACGACTTTTTTGTCGTCTCTATTGATCGACCAATAGAGACGATTTTTCGTGTCTTCTCTAATTTTTCGTATTTTTACTCATTTTTTTTGTAGTGTGCACGTCAGAAGATACTAGTGAATTGGACAAACTTGGCCAAAATTTCAATATTCGAGTATAAAATTATTTCCTTATTAACGGTTGAACGAGATTTTTAAATTTATTTACATGCAATATATCTCATAATGTCTTATAAATTTATTAAGGAATGAAAAAAGAATTATAGGACTTCCATTATTAACTCCTCGTCAACTGACAAATATAAATATGTATATTTTGTGGCCTAAATTGAAGATTCTTACCCTTCTCATTGGAGTATATTCTTTGGTAATAATGATTGTATCTTTTCTTCAAGTAGGGAGTGACACAACACAACACAACTCAAAATCAATAATTCTAGAGATGTTTTTTAGGAACTTTTTTAAGGAACATTGTGTATTGCCCATATTTATTGAGTGATAAAAAAGTAAGCGATGTAGTAGTAGTAGTAGTAGTTATTTTCACCACTAAATAACATGTCACAATATCACTTAAAAATATTTTTCTAGAATTACTTCAAGAAAATTGATCACGACATGAATTATCAAAAAAGACTTACTTGTTAGTAACATGAGAGAGAGATCGACTTTTGTTGCTAAAGTTTGTATGGGATTAATATTGGCATGTGGTTGAAAATTGATTTAACAAAGTAGTTTGCAAGTATGTGAGAGCCAAGTTTTCCCTTCACATTTTCTTAAAACACTTTTTACCAACTTTAGAAATCACTTTTTAATTACACATTTTACATCAAGAACTAAAATACTTTATTTATAAACAAAAAGCAACCATCAAATAGATGCTAAAATTGATCGTGCATTTTTTATTGTGACATTAAACCTCTGTTTAGTTCTGAAATTTTTTGACAACTTCTCTCCAAAATTTATTCTCAACCACATATTTTTATTGGACCCACCCACCAACCACTTTCACACTTTTCAACTTCATTTTAACTATCCATTCTTTCAAAAATTCAAATTTCGTGTAATATATTCTACACCAAACTGACTCTAAAGATCATATAAAATCTGGATGTTCTAGGTTTACAAACTATAAAAGAAAAAAAAAAGTTGGAGAATGTTAGTTTAGATTAGCACCTAGTTTTGGTGTAGCAGCTATATTTCGATTCATCCTCTTTTTTCAAGGATTTCATAATTGGACGCTAGTAGAAGAATGTTAGTAAAGCAAGTTTAGATTAAGAGGAAAATTGTCATTCCAACTCACCAGTTTGATCAAACTATTCATCATGGTATGTAGACAAACCATAAATATATATATATATATATATATATATATATATATATATATATATATATATATATATATATATATATATATAGTTATACAAAAAAATCAATTTAAGCCTAAAAAAATAGTTGACAACGTGATTTAACTTATCTCTATCAGATCATTCCAGTGTTTCCATCATTATTTATAATATATCATATAAATAAGAATGCAAAAGATAATCTTTAATTAAAATTAAGGAGGATCCTGTAGCACCTATCACCCCTTTTATTTAGGGGATACAAAATCTTTTTTCAGTCGGCAATTGTGGTTCGTGCTGTCATGTGCCTCGTGATAGTAATGTGATTGCCCATAAGCTTGCCGATTTTGCTTCCCTTTCTAGTGCTAGTCATTTTTGGTTTGACAATTTGCCTATTTTTCTCTCGGCTTGGTTGATGGAGGAAGGCAATCTTTAGTTTTCCTGTTATGTTATGTTATTTTATTTAAGAAAAAAAAAAAAAAAAAAAGGAAAGAGAGGAGAAGAAGAATGCGAAAGATAATCTTTAATACAATTTTTAGCAAGTAAGATGGTGTAAATGCAAATTATATTTATTTAACACATAATATCATGTATTATGTGTAAAGCACCACACAAATATTGTTTAAACGAGCCTGAATCAGATAACGGTTTGGTCAGCTTATCAATCATATATAACTATAATGTAGGATCATATATATAACGGTTTGGTCGCACTTCTGATTAAAGTATATAGTTAAGGAGTAGAGTATGTTAAAAATAGTGAATTTCACATATTAGTTCCTTTCATGTCTAGGTAAAATTTCAAGAATTTGTTTGTTTATTTTAATAGATAATTAGTTATTGATAACCGAGTAAGTGTAGCATCATCCTACAGCTAGGAAGAATGGTGTCTTAAGGGCACGTGAAGTTGGTTTAACAATATGAGGATTGTCGATTTTATTTATTTATTTATTTCCCCTCATAAGTGGACAATATCGTACATGTATATTGAGTAATAGAATGGTAAATCTATTATTTTACTTTAAATAATATTAACTGTAATTTGTGACACAATTAATATGAATGATGCTACACTTACTCATCAAGTTACCCATCGGGTTACTACTCCTCTCACACGAGTGTGGGGGATGTGTAATAGGGTGAGTACGTTTAGCATAATCATTCTTCCTATTTATTGCAACAACATTAATAACTTATGTAATCTTAGTCATGCTATATGAACATAATCTTTGACATGAAATTTTAAACTTGTACACATGAAAGCAATTTATTATTTTACCCATCATATCAACTTCAAAATCAATAACCCACAAAAATTCGATCATCTAAGATGACAATGAAAGATGGCAAAATAGCCTCCTCAATGTGTTACACTCCCAAAATATATTGACATCATGCATGACACACATTCAATAATCTTTTAATAGTTGTAATGTAATATCCATTTCCTCAAATAGTAAAAGTACTGTGTATAGATAACGAAGGTCTATCTTCATTGAAACTTCATCATATCCTTTTTAAACGCAATAAAGAATTCGTGTCTGAAGGGCCATGATTTTCCATCATTTTTGCAACGTGAGGACTGTTCGGCAATATTTTTATACGATCTTTTAAATTAGGAAGAAATTGTATAGTATTCAATATACATAATAAGTACCTAATGCTCCATTCAAATTTTCTACCCAAATTAATTTTTCGATTATTCTAGATGTACATCACAATTTATAGATTTGTTTATAAACAAATGATGCGGCGAGATTTGATTAGATCAAAATCCCATCAACCAAATTAAAAAAAAAAAAAAAAAAATCCTCTGCTTAATTTTTCCCGACATGTCTTCAATCTGTAGAAGATCATGTAAATGATGATATATAACAAGTATTTTCCTTAATTTTAAATGTTTAAATCAACAAGCCGAGTCACTAAAGAATATATTGTATCATAAAGTCACGTAATTGACGACATGTCATGTATTTTAGTTGTAACACGGCTATACTTTTATGTTTGATTGAAATAGAAATAAAAATAATGGAACAAAAAATACTCTCCATTTGACGGTTATGTTTTTGTTTATAAGCAAAAATATTGTTGTTTTTTAGGTAAAATATGTGATTGAAAAATAATTTAAAAAATATATTTGATTAAAAAACCATTTGAAAAAATATATTATTTATAAATATATTTATAAACAAGGTTACATACAGGACATATAGTCATTCTCTATTCACCCACCCAATCTCTAGCTCTCCTACCATGTGAGAGTGGGAGTTTGGAACACCATGTGAATGAAAAGGACTCGAAGCATAATGTGGCAGTTGTTACTTGATTAAACCAAGTTATCAGGAAATCATGTTGGCCAACATGCAAAAGCCTTTTAAGATATGATAAAAACATCTATATATAACAACAACTCGAACAAAAATAGCCACTACTACTATGTCACGATTTACTCGAAATGCTTTAAACTTTTTTATTTTTCCATCGCATTTAACGGTGCAAACATATAGCGAATGCCAGCTAACATCATCATCGTCGTCTATGTGTGTGAGAGGTGTGTCTAATGTTTTCTTACGACTAACGACCAGTTTGGGATGTCTTTTTTTTAGAAGTCAAAGTTGCTTTTAAGATCCAAAAGTTACTTTTTAATTCGTTTGGAAATTTTTTAAAAATGCTTCCAGAAGTTAGAAGAGATTTTAAATGAAGTTGATTGTGTGTGACTTCTTCTAAAAGTACTTGGAGTAAGAAATGCTTTTAAAAGTTAGTTTACAACAAGGAATTTCAGTAGTTTATTTAGGAATTTCTTCTACAAAAAGTGAAAGTAAAAGTGCACAAGTTGTGCCAGGAGAACCCTCTGTTAACTTAGTAAAGTTGGCATTTTCTATTTTTTCTACAAGTGTGTAATTTAAGTAAATTTAATTTAATTACTAAATACGTATATTTAGTAATTTATTAAGTTTAATTAAATTACTTAAATATTTCTTGGATATACTATTTTTATCTCCTATATATTTGTGATAATCATTTAATATTGGAGTGTTTGTTGCTCATTTTTAGAATCAAGAAATATTGATCAAGATTTGTTGTTTATCTTTTATGATTAGAATCAAGAAATGTTGATCTCGAAATATTGTGATAATCTTGTGAGTGGGCCGAGTATCTTGGTGATTTCATTCTTGATATCCAAGTTTATCACTTATGGTAAGATTTGCAAACAACTTTGATTATCTTACCTTATCATTACTTATGGTAAGATTATTGGATTTATGATTATCTTATCTTATCTTATTCTTGATTTTATTGCAAGAAATCAAGATTTGGTGCAAGTAGGATTCTTGATCAACAAGCAATCCAATTGCACATAAATAAGGGAAACGTGGATGGTTTTCCTAGACGTGTAGAATTCAAGAAATTCATGAGGTACTCAAAAACACACGTCCCCTACAATATTGTGTTGTTGGTTATCCGGAGGAGATTATCAATCACTTAAAGAAGAAAAGATGTTCAGCCTAAAGATTAAATGGGAGGTTTGAATCAAGAACGGGAGTTCGTGTGTGCTGAAGTACATTACAGTTCAAAGAAAGCTACTGAAGAGTGGTGGGATGCCAGCTCATAGTACACACCATAGAAGGATCAGGGAGTGATTTATTTCTTGGGTGTTTGATAAGTCTGTGTAAATTTATCCTGTAACTTAGATTGATCTGTGTAAACACTTTTCTTATATAGTGATTGATTTTTGTCCGTAGAGTGCGGGCACGTGGGTTTCCCTGTTAGGATTTTTCCCACGTTAAGCTCAAATATTGTGTTCTTGTCTCTTTACAGTTCTGCATACTTTATGCTGTCTATTTATGTTTTTACTATTCAGACGAATCTGCATCAGTAAGATTTATCTGGTTGTGTGCTAAAACAAATCGTAACAATTCACTGGTAATTTGTTAACGGGTAATAATTATGCATATTGGAAAATTCGTATGAAAATTTTTGTTCAATCTATTGATGAACGTTGTTGGACATCTGTTCTTGAGGGTTATACTTTTGAGTGTTATACTGCACCCACTGCCACTGCTGGAGGTGTTGTTACAGCTGTGCCTAGAAGTTCTTATACTGCAGATGAATTAGCAAATACAAATTGGAATTCTAAAGCACTTAATGCTATTGTTTCTTGGGTTGATCCAGGCCAATTCAGGCTAATCTCTTCCTTAAGAACCACCAAGGAAGCATGGGATAATTTGAGGGTAGCAAACGAAGGAACCAATGCTGTCAAGACCTCCAAGGTACAGATGATCACTCTTGAGTTTGAACAACTATCTATGGATGAGCGAGAAGACTTCAAAAGCTTCTACGCTAGATTGAGTGATCTCACAAACTCAGCTGAAGCTCTTGGAAAAACCTACTCAAATGAGTAAATTGTACAAAAAATCCTTAGAACTTTACCAGACAGGTTCCATGCAAAAGTGATAGCTATTGAAGAAAGCAAGGATCTTTCAACCATGCGAGTTGAGGAACTCGTAGGGTCATTAATGATCTATGAGTTAAATCTGGCCCGAAGAAAGAAAGACAAGAAACCAGGGATTGCTTTTAAATCAAGCAGGGAAGAACCAGATGAATTTGGCGAGACAGATGAAGACGAAAGCTTTGCACTTCTCACCAAAAAATTTAAAAAATTCCTCAAGGTGAAGCAAAAAGAAAGATCCAAAAATCTTCAAGGCCAGAATAAAAAAAAACAAAAACAATGGAGGAAAAACAATTTTTATCCCAAGAATAATGCTAACCCGTCTGAAGGAAAGCCTAAGAATTGTATTCAATGCAGAGAATGTGAAGGATATGAACACATCGCGGTAGATTGTCCAAATACACAAAAGAAGACCAAGGGAAGGAAGACATACACGGATGAGTCTGAATTAGAATCAGATAGCAGCAATTCTAAAAAACAAGTAACTACCCTTACTGCTTTACTGTTATCTGGCATTGAATCCGGTAACTTACCTTTTGCAGGCACTAGTCCAGATGAATCTGGATCAAACATTGAAAATTTGAAAAAGGAACTTCAAAATGAAGAAGAAAAGATACAGCTATTGCAAGCCTTGGCTGAATACAACATGGAAAAACATCCATACGTATTTGCATTCCTAGATGACAAACAAAATGAGGTAAGTAGGTTGAACTTAGAACTTTCTAAAGCACATGACAAGATCAAGAAACTGGTACTTGGATCTGTCCGGCTTGATGAAATTCTGAATAGTGGCAGACCTGTGAGCTTGAAAAATGGTCTTGGATATGAAGGTAAAGGTAAAAATCATGACAATAAAATGAACTTTGTAAGAGAATCTGTATACGGATACAAGGAGCAAAGTAGAAACTATACAGATGCATCTACCTCCTACCATCATCAACTCAATGCTGCTGGAACTCAAAACTCACATCTAGCCAGGAACTATACAGGAAGACAAGTTCAACCGAATCTGTACAAGCGAGATGAGTTTGTTTGCCAGGTCGGCAGAAAATTTCAACCTCATCAGAGTCAGCGGGATACATCTGTCTTCTAGGTATTCTGAAATTTTTGCACTAAATCTGGTCATGATGCATTTAGGTGTCATGAGTACTTGAAATTAATCAATTCATATAAAAGAAGACTTGTTTCTAGACAAGAAAAGAAAATTAAAACTAATGCTTATGCAGTTCAATTATCTTTAAGTGCTCTTATTCCTAACACATGGTACTTTGATAGTGGATGTTCTAGACACATGACAAGTGATATCTCTTTGTTGTCACATTTTGAAAAAGTGAGACAGGTGTTGTTACCTTTGGTGATGGCCAAAAGGGTAAGATGGATTTGGTATTATCAACATCAAGGGACTTCCTACATTAACCAATGTCTTATATGTTATAGGACTTAAGGCAAACTTGATCAGTGTAGGAAAATTGTGTGATGATAACCTGCTTGTCATATTTTCTAAAGATTATTGCAAGGTTTTAAGTTGTGACAAGAATTCTAATCTGTTAAAAAGTGTTTTGTTTAAGGGAGTTAGATCCAAAGACAAATGCTATACACTTGAAAGTCACATAACTTGCAATTCTGTTAGGACCAAAAATGAGAAAATGTGGCATGACAAATTAGGGCATCTAAACTACCATGATCTCATGAAGCTAACCAAACTACAAGCTGTGAGAGGTTTGCTTAGCATAAAAAACATTTACATGAAATCTGCAGTGACTGTCAAAAAGGTAAGCAAATCAAAAGGCAACACAAATCAGGTACATCTATTAATACCTCTCATATACTTGAACTAATTGACATGGATCTGATGGGTCCGATTCAAAAGGAAAGTATTGGTGGCAAGAGGTATATTTATGAATGTGTTGATGATTTCTCCAGATATACCTGGGTCATGTTTATTCGTGATAAATCTGATGCCTTTGACAATTTTACTAATCTATTTCAGAAGTTGAGCAATGAAAATGCTGATGAACAGGTAAGAGTCAAAAGGATCAGAAGCGATCATAGAAGGGAGTTTGAAAACTCTGACTTTGCTGATTTTTGTCTCAAATATGGAATCAAGCATGAGTTCTCATCCCCGAAGACTCCTCAACAGAATGGAGTGGTGGAAAAGAAAAACAGAACTCTACAAGAGATGGCTCGTGTCATGCTAAACATCAACAAATTGCCTACAAAATTTTAGGCAGAAGTCATAAATACTGCTTGTTACATTATCAATAGAGTCATGCTTAGAACAGGAACAAATCAAACTCCCTATGAAATCTGGAAGGGTAGAAAACCTAGGGTTGATTACTTTCATACTTTTGGAAGTAAATGTTACATTTTAAAAGATAGGGAAAATCTAGGAAAATTTGACTCAAAATCTGATGAAGGAATATTTTTGGGTTATGCTGAAAATAGTAGGGCCTATAGAGTTTACAATCTTAGAACCCAAATCGTTCTTGAGTCAGTTAATGTGAAAGTGGATGACACTAATAGTTCAAATTCGAATTTGCAGGAATCAGATGCTGATCAATTGGAGATTCCACCAAAAGAGCAAATCAAAACTGAAAAATCAGTAGAGGAACAGCACCAAGCAGAAAGTCTTAATGACGCTGAAGAATGTGACCAGGATGAATCTGGGCACTCAGTAACATCTACATATCCAGACGTATCTGACTACCCAGATATACATGATCCTGCAAAACCAGAAATGTCAAAAAAACTACTTGCTAGGATTCAAAAAGCTCATCCACTTGACAACATTCTCACTGATCTGTCTAAAAGGAATGTAACCAGAAGCAAATTTGTTGCTAATATGGGAAACATCTGTCATATGTCATAGATTGAACCAAAAAATGTCAAGGAAGCTTTGAAGGATGAAAACTGGATACAGGCTATGCAGGAGAAACTCAACTAATTTGAAAGAAACAACGTCTGGGAACTGGTACCACGTCCTAAAGAAGTCAATGTAATTGGAACCAAATGGATCTTCAAGAACAAATCAGATGAACAATGAAATGTTATTAGAAATAAAGCCAGACTTGTTGCTCAAGGCTATACCCAGATTGAAGAGATAGACTTTGACGAAACATTTGCTCCAATAGCCAGACTGGAATCCATTAGACTGTTCCTAGACGTGTCTTGCTACATCAATTTCAGATTATACCAGATGGATTTGAAAAGTACGTTCCTAAATGGTGTACTCAATAAGGAAGGTTATGTGGAGCAGCCCCAAGGATTCACAGATCCATCTCACCCGAACTATGTCTTTAGACTCAAAAAGGCTTTGTATGGTGCTTTGTATGGGTTGAAACAAGCCCCCAGAGCTTGGTATGAAAGGCTCACATCATTCTTGCTAAGCAAATGATACAAAAGGGGAGAAACTGATAAAACTCTTTTCATTAAGCATCTAAATCCTGGACCGCTCAAATATATGTTGATGACATTGTATTTGGGTCTACCTTAAAGTCCAAAATTGATGAATTTATAAATACAATGAAAAGAGAATTTGAAATGAGTATGGTCTGTGAACTAAGATTTTTCCTTGGCTTACAGGTTCAGCAGGACGAATCTGGTATATTCATATCTCAAGCAAAGTATGCAAAAAATTTGGTGAAAAAAATTGGACTTGAAGATGCTAAGGCTATGAAAACTCCCATGGCAACTACATTGAAACTTTCAAAGGATGACAGCGGCAAGGATGTAGATCCATCTCTCTACAGAAGCATGATTGGAAGTCCTCTGTACCTTATTACCAGTAGGCCAGACATATCCTTTAGTGTTGGAGTGTGTGCAAGATATCAGGCCAAACCCAAGGAGTCTCATGTTTCTTCTGTAAAAGGATCATCAAATATGTAAGTGGTACATTGAGTTATGGAATCTGGTTTACTAGAAACACCACTACCCATCTTCCAGGTTATTCAAATGCAGACTGGGCTGGGAATGTAGACGATTGGAAGAGTACATCTGGAGGCTATTTTTACATTGGAAACAACTTGGTGGCACGGCTAAGCAGAAAACAAAATTCAGTGTCCTTTTCCACAGCTGAAGCAGAGTATATTGCAGCTGACAGTTATTGTACACAACTCTTTTGGATGAAACAAATGTTGGAAGATTATGGAATTTCTACAGAACAAGCCATTATGTATTGTGATAACACCAGTGCCATTAATATCTCAAAAAATCCTGTCCAACACTCCAGAACAAAGCACTCTAGAACAAAACACATTGACATCAGACACCACTTCATCATAGAATTAGTGGAACAAAAGATTATCAATCTGGAACACATACAAACTGATCTACAGCTTGCAGATTTTTTCACTAAGGCTCTCGATACTGTTAAATTTGAAAACCTTAGGAAACAAATTGGAGTATCATCTCCTCCTGAATAGGAACATGCATATTTTTTTTTTTAAAAAAAATTGCATTTGCTTTTTTTTTTCTCTTTTATTACATGCATTTATGTTGACTTATCATATTTTTATACTAAGTGTAGATCATATTTTTGCTTTCAGAGTGCTTGAGGCCGATAATGGGACAGATACTTCTGGCTAATGGCAGTTAACATGTCTCCAGATGAATCTAACTAGTACTCAAATCTGGACAATCCAAAGGATAAGTCACTACTGTGTAAGTCATATGGTTTGTTACTGGATGAGATTTCATATTCTGTGTGTAGACCTATGATCTGAATCTTGCTTATATGATTGCACGCATATTCTTATTATCCAAGGGCAGGGCTAGTGGAAAAGAAGGCGGCCTATCCAAGCCAAGTTCATACTCTTTAGTCAAAAAAATAAATATATGAGGAAAAAGTAAAATTATCAAAGAAAAAGGGAAAAACCTAGTAAGATAACTTCTGGGGATTATGTGAATCTACCAATCCAAGCCAAGTTCATACCATTCTTCTAATCTAAAGGGAAACATCTTGTAAGATAACTTCTGGGGATTGTGTAAAGCCATTTCCACCTCCAAAAGATATTGCCAAAATATTGAAAAAGTCGGCAAGCTGGATTTGAGAAAATGCACTTTAAATAGATATTGATCGGTCTTATTGTGCACTACGGTGACAAATCAATAAGTCAGGGAAATTATATGATTTTTGATAGTATGTGAATGGCTAAACATTGATCAGATCACACACGCACTTTAATTAACTTAATGATGTACGTGGTGGACTGTACACTACCAGATGTATCTACCTCAACAAATGCCAACAATGCTTAGACATATCTCAGGTACCCAGATGCATTTATATTTTTTCGTTCACAAATTTTAGATAATTTTCTGAAAATCTTTATTTAAGGCAGTATATTATGGGTTAATGTGTGCAAATCTTGCAGAATAAGTCAGTTATTTGTGGGACCCAATTTTGGTAATATATTTGTTTCTTAATTATTGAATTATTCTGTTTCTATACTTATCCTATTTCTTGAAGGAAAGAGATAAGTTGGCAGGAATCAAGACTCTCAAGATATATTAGTTACCGTATTGAATTCAAATTCCTTTTATATTTGAGTCCCACTTAAACCCAAAATCCTCACACATCTATCATATATACCTCACGCCCCCATTCTCAATCTACCAAATCACCTCACATCAAGAACCCTAACTTCTCTATTCCCCTACTCTCACAAATTCGTCACCCACCTTGGTATGGATAGGAGCAAACAATCTGGAAGAAGGAGAGTCACTCGAGGAGGCAGTGCCAATGTAGAACCTTCTCTACTAGACTCATCGGAGGTTGCGACACCAGGTGAAGGGGCCATCGTGGCGGTCCCAACCATAGGCACCAGTGTTGCCCCGTCGTCGCTCTCTCTCTCCGGTACTACGCCGACCCCTGCTCTACTTATGGCCAAATTGAGTCAAGGAGTCTCCTCCATACCACATACCTTGGGGGTACACCTGACACCTGCATCGGTTAATCTTGCTTCAAGCCATATTTCACCATTATATATTCGTAGCGAATTACAACTTGCAGGAGATATTAGTAGAAGACCAATGAGGGAAAATCAGAAAAATAAAAAGGATACGAAAATTGTGGCTGAAGATGTCGATGAATCTGGTGAATCTAAGTCTGAAGATGAAAAAGAAAAATCAAATGAGTAGGCTGTGATTGGTGAGTTAGAGAAATCTGAGGAGGAGGATGAGGAAGTAGAAGAGTTTGAAAGTGAAGAAAAACCAGATGAAACAGAAGAGTCTGAGGACGAGGATGAAGCTGTGCAATCATAGGATGAGGCAGAGAAAGAAACTGTGATCCCTGACAGGAAGGGAAAGAAGAAATTGGAAGAAGCTGCAGTAATTTCAAAGAGGAAAAAATCTAAGGGAGACGCTTCTACGGATCCAGAGAGATCTAAATTTGATACTTCTTCACTTATCTACACCCTATGCAGACTGTCAGAGGTATGTTTACTCCCTTCAATTTCAGATTCTGGTCATCTGATGCATACACTGATTTTCATAAACATATCGTGGGCAAACAATTGCATTATGAGTTTAGGATTTCGGTGGAAGAGTTTGATGATTTTGGCTAGGGGTGGGCGTCGGGTGGTTCGGTTCGGGTATCTCAAGAACCGGAACTGAACCATATTTTTCGGTTCTTGTAAAATGGAACCATTCGGTTCCATTGAATTGCAAGAACCAAACCAGAACAAAACCATTCGGTTTTGGTTCGGTTTCGGTTCTAATTCGGTTTTAAAATAATAATTATTTTTCGAGAGCCTTATCGATGAGCATCAGGTCTCAGGAAGTGAATCAATAACCTGAAATAAATTTCTACCGAATTTACTAAGATCAAGGATTTCAAAATCCTTTCACCACAAAGAAAGTACAGGATTCTCCATGAAACGGAAGATATTCATAAACAAAAATAAGAAACGACCTAGAAGGTTTTTCAAGCATGACAATATAGTAAACTTGTGGGATGAATCATGAGTTTTAAATGCATTATTATTAATTATTTTATATTTGTATTTAAATATTTAATTAACTCAATCGTGGTCATTTACAACTTCGCTTATTAATAAGTTAGTGTCATTCGATTTTCATTTACTAAGAATTTTAGTCCAAGTGTGAAGTTAAAGGTTACAATGAGGTGGAAACGTAACAAATTTCATAAAAAGAAATTAATCATTTTCACTTTACCCAAAAAAATACAAATTCTTTTAATTTTTAGTTTTAGGACAACCATTTAAGATCCTAAAAAAAAAAAAGTAAGGATCAAAGATCGGTTCTAAGTTCGGTTTTTCGGTTCTAAAGGCGGAACCGAGAACCGAACCGAAAACTAATCGGTTCTCGGTTCCAAAACCGATTTCCTATTTTATTTTTTTAAAACCATACGGTTCCGATTTTTTTGGTTCGGTTCCGGTTCGGTCATATCGGTTCCGGTTTTTTTGCCCACCCCTAATTTTGGCATTGAGGACATTGTAAATTACTTTGGGTTAGAAAAACTGGTCAAGTGTAAGGGGAGATTAATGAAACTCTGGTAAAAGAATTTTATGCTAATATTCCTGTTGACTTCAATTCCAAGAAATGTTTGTTTACAACTGCAGTATTTGTTAGGGGACAATTGATAAAATTTATTGTGAAGGATCTTAGAAAATGGTTAGGTTTGAAGGATGAATGTGGGGATGAGGACGATGCAGTTGAGGCTACCAATGATGAAATTGAGGTAGAATTAACAGGGAAAAATCTACTTGGCCTCTTAAAGGACTTAAACAACTTCCTAGATCCGAGATGTCTAAAAAGTATCAGATTTTGCATATGATTGTGAATGCTAATTTTGACCAACTAATTCAAGAGTCTAGCTTTAAGCGAAAGTAAGCTAGGACTCTCTTTCTCCTTGGTACCAAAAGAAACATTGATATTGCTGCCTATATTTGGAGTTCAGTTGTTGGTCAAGTTTCTGGGAGTGGTCACCGATAGGGTAATACATATTTTTTAGGGCATTCAAACATTGGAGGATTATCTGGTGATCACTCATAAGCTGTTGAACAGGGTAAGATGCAGAAAAACACTGGAGACGCAGACGTCCAGCTGAAAACTGAATTTGGGTGACATTGCTGAGAAACAGGATTCATCTAGCCAAGATGCCAGAATTGGCCAGCTAGAAGCATAGATTGTTGTATTAAAGGCAGATGTATCTGAGCTCAGGTTTTGTGTCAAAAGAATTGAAGACAGGCTGGATCAGTTACTTGGTGGATCTTCAAAGGAAGTGGCTCCAGAGGTTGCTAAAGAAAAGAGGAAGGTAGCAGCCAAGAAGCTCCCTGGATCGAAGAAACAAAGGAATATCTAGGACTGATCTCCGCCCCTACCAGATGCATCTGCTTATTTCACTGTTTTTGAAACTACGTTATTATATTTTCTAAACAATTTTTCTTATGTATCCGACTTTGGCCTATGATTGGGTTTCTGCTTGCAGGTTATTTGGTACAGATGGCTTCCCCTCTTTGTTCCGAAAAGGGGGAGTAGTAGTTTTTCATCATCTTTTTTGGTGTTATTGACTGTTGAAGTAACTTCTTTTTAATGCTCTCTATGTGCTGATACTCTTCACTCTTTACATGCATATGTTGATTGATATGATGCATAACTTGAGGGGGAGATTTTTGACAGGGGGAGCTTGATGATTACAAGTCTACCTCATCTTGTGAGTGTGAAAAGATGATTAGGTTTCGAAAAAATAGAAAAAGTCAAAGGGGGAGATTGTTAACTTAGTAAAGTTGGCATTTTCTATTTTTTCTACAAGTGTGTAATTTAAGTAAATTTAATTTAATTACTAAATATGTGTATTTAGTAATTTATTAAGTTTAATTAAATTACTTAAATATTTCTTGGATGTACTATTTTTGTCTCCTATATACTTGTGATAATCATTTAATATTGGGGATAATGTTTGTTGCTTATTTTTAGAATCAAGAAATATTGATCAAGATTTGTTGCTTATCTTTTATGATTAGAATAAAAAAAATGTTGATCACGAAATATTGTGATAATCTTTTGATTGGGCCGAGTATCTTGATGATTTCATTTTGATATCCAAGTTTATCACTTACGGTAAGATTTGCAAACAACCTTGATTATCTTACCTTATCATCACTTATGGTAAGATTATTGGATTTATGATTATCTTACCTTATTGTCAATTCTGGTAAAATTCTTGATTTATCTTCCCTTATCTTATTCTTGATTTTATTGCAGGAAATCAAGATTTGGTGCAAGTAGGATTCTTGATCAACAAGAAATCCAATTGCACATAAATAAGGAAAATGTGGATGGTTTCCCTAGATGTGTAGAATTCAAGAAATTCGTGAGGTGCTCAAAAATACACGTCCCCTACATAATTGTGTTGTTGGTTCTCTGGGAGGAGATTATCAATCACTTAGAGAAGAAAAGACGTTCAGCCTAAAGATCAAACGGGAGGTCTGAATCAAGAATGGGAGTTTGTGTCTGCTGAAGTACATTGCAATTCAAAGAAAGCTACTAAAGAGTGGTGGGACGCCAGCTCATACTACACGCCATAGAAGGATCAGGGAATGATTTATTTCATGGGTGTTTGATAAGTCTATGCGTAGCTTTATCCTGTAACTTAGATTGATCTATGTAAACAATTTTCTTATATAGTGATTGATTTTTGTTTGCAGGGTGCGGGGCACGTGGGTTTTCCCTGTTAGGGTTTTTCTCACGTTAAGCTCAAATATTGTGTTGTCTCTTTACAGTTCTGCATACTTTATACTGTCTGTTTACGTTTTTACTATCCAGACGAATCTGCATTAACAAGATTTATCTGGTCGTGTGCTAAAACAAATCTTAACAATTCACTGTTAATTTCTTACAGTCCAGACATATGTGTGACAGTCTGTTCATTTAAATATAAAATTTAGACAACTTTAAATTTTCACCCTCAATCTAATACATGATATCTCTTAGGGCAATCATAATGTATAACAAACAATATCATAATTATCCAATTTCACGTACTTGGCAAAATGATTGCATTGCTAAAGAATTTGTTTTAATTTTTTAAATATTTGAAGAGGAGAGACTTAGCCCCTGTTTGGTATTGATAAAAATCAGATTTTAAGATTTTGATAAAAGTTGATGAAATGTGTGGTTGAAAAGTTGTGAGCCCCATAAAAAGTGTGGTTTAAATTAAATGTTGACTTTGAATTAAATTAAAATCTAAGAAAGTAGAGTTAACAAACATGGGCTTATTATAATATCAAAATATATCTCTATGCAAATTAAAGTACGCTTTATTTTGATAAAGAAAACTATTAGGTTTTTAGCAGTTTAAGATGATAAAAAATGAATCAAGTAAAAATGCAAAGGATAACACGGGCGTTTGGTTACTAATTCAACAAATATGCTTACTCTAGGTGGTCTCATGAATCAGCTAGTTCCACTATGAGCAAACTTTCTCGCACAGAGAGCACATCAAATCCAAAGGTTTTAGTCACAAATCGTAAGGATCTCGTAAAATCATAAACCAAATGCTAATCTATACAAGAATTCAAAATATCACATTGACTACAAACTGGCTAGAAATACAAGCCTCAGAATTTACTGTAGCACAACACTTTTACAAGGTGCAAATCAGAATCCTAACTTATAAGATCAAAAGATAAATTGAAGAAAACAGAAGAAAGAACCCCATAAGTTCTTCTAGAGAGAGAGAGAGAGATAAAATGAAGAAAACAGAAGAAAGAACCCCATATGTTTTTCTAGAGAGAGAGAGAGAGAGAGAGAGAGAGATCTCAACAATCAGAAGGATCCATAATGAATGAGTTGAAACATTGCATCTAGTACCTATCTGGACAAGGAAGAGTTTCAGCCATTGAACATACTTGGACAGCCGGGATTAGGTTCAAACAAGCATAGTCCGTGTGAACAACCTTTAGCTAGTAGGAAGTTTCCACATGGATCATCCTGTATAACAAGAAAGAAGTTGTGAATTGGGAAACGTGATTTACCCTTCAATTTTCACTTTGTTTCTCAAATACATCTATTCTCTAAGCATGGATGAGTGTTTATTAAGTGACTAAACCATATTCACTGCCCAAGTAATTGCAGAAGAATTTAACCAATATCAGTATAGAGTTTTGTAAAGCAATATTTAAATTTGCTAATAGAAAGGACTTTGGTGCCATGTCGATTGGTTTTCATTAGTATGAGTTTTTTTTTCCATACTTACTTCACCTGAAGGAATCTTTTCTCTAATTAAATGATACTTAATCTCAATGTGCTTGGATCTATCATGATAGACAGGATTTTTACAAAGTAAAAGTATACTCTGGCTATTAGTGCAGAGGGTTGCAGTATTATTCAAAAAATTCAACTCATTTAAGATGCCTTTTAACCAAATACATTCTTTTACAGCCTCATTGATTGCAACGTATTCAACCTTTATGCTAGAAATTGTTACAATAGGTTGTAATTGAGATTTCCATATAATGCAATTATCATCAAGTGTATAAAAGTAAGAAGTAGTGTATTTTCTTTGATCTTTGTTACCAATAAATTCAACATCTACATAACCTTTTAAAGTCAGTCTATCAGACCTTTTTCATAAATAATTCCCATTTGGGTAGTACCAACTATATACCTAAGTAATCACTTCAAACCAGCCCATTGTGGTTTGTCATGATTTGACATAAATCTTACGAGGAAACTAATTGCATAGCCAAGATTAGGTCTTGTGATAATCATGGAAAACATTACTAATCTAATGGCATTTGCGTATGGTTCATTTTTCGTTTCTTTCAATTCTTCTTCATTTGTAGGTAAATGAGCAGTAGATAGATTCATATGAGCACGAAAAGGGACATTAACGGATTTAGCATTTTTCATGCAAACTTGGTTATTGCTTTTTCTAAATAGGTCTGTTGTGTTATAGTTAGCTATTTTCAAGTCTGTTTCTATTAATAATCATACCTAAAATTTTCTCGCTAGTTTCTAAATCTTTCACGACAAACTCATATTTCAAAAGATGTTTCATTTTGATAATTTCCCCTTTTCTACAGCGAGCCAATAACATATCATATGCATATAGAAGTAAGTAGAACCTCACATCCAAGTTTCATGTTATTCAAGTATAAGCAAACATCAAAGTTACTTCTTTCGAAACCAATGTTTAACACATCTGAATCAAAACATTTATACATCTGTCTAGGACTTTATGTCAACCATAATGAGATTTTTCTAGTTTACACACAAAGTCAGTCATATATTTTACTTCAAAACCTTGAGGTTGACTTATACATATGTCCTCTTCCCGCTCACCATGTAAGAAAGTTGTTTTAACATCTAGTTGTACAAGTTCCCAATTGAATTGGACAACTAGTGCTTAACCCAGCTTGATTGTTTTATATTTGATCATAAGGGAGAATATTTAATTGTAATCAACCTCTTCCCTTTGATTGAATCCCTTAGCAACTAAGCTGGATTTGTATCTGATAAGTGTGATATTTACGTTTATTTTATGCACTTATATCCTTGAATAAGTCATAATGGGGGTTCTATCTAAGTACTATTAATGCATGTTGTGTTTCATGTTGTATAGGATCCTAAAAGAGGAGAAAAGAAGAAAAAAGGACCAAAATGCACAAAAAACTGAAGTTTGGGGACTTAGGTGCAATTAGATTTACGGCCGCAAGAAAAATCTTCACAGCCGTAAGCGCATGTTGAAAAAGAAAAAAAAAAAAAAGCAGAAAAGATGTTACGTCCGTAATACATATTCATTACGGCCATAAACCTCAAAAGAAGAAAATCAGCAGAACCCAAATTACGGCCGTAAATAAGAAGTTACGGTCGTAAACTCAATTTGCGAGAAATATGCAGAAACTCATTTACGGCCGTAAGTCTCCAGTCAAAATTTTCATATTTTAATTCTTTCCATAATTTTGGGATTTCTTGCTCCCAAAGCTAGGGCATGAAATTGAAGATATAAAAAGGGAACTTCATGACAAGAAAAAGGGGATTATTATTATTTTGGAAGAGGCGCGGCTTGCTGGAAGAATTGAAGAAAAATTAGGCAATTCGAGAAGGTGAATCAAGAAAGAAAATTCCAGCATTCTTCATGGCTTTGAGCGGCTAAGTTCTCTACCTAGTTCAAAGGGGACGTTGTAATTTAATTCTTTTGTTCATCATTTTTCCAAACTAGTAACGTAGTTCTAATTTCTTTATTTTGATTTGTTGGATTCTTATACGTTTTCTTTAATTAAACCAATGCAATTCTTTATTTGATTAAGGCCTTGTCATTTAAGTTGTTGTATTGATATTTGCTAATTTGAATGATTGGATCCGTAATCGTCTTGTTGTTCAAATCATAGTAGCAAGTGGAAATTTAATAATTTTCATAGAGAACTCCAACTTAGGTTAATTGTCACGAGCTTGTGTGATTGATAACCTAATTCACCATAATTCTTCTCAACCATTATATAGTTGTTGTCTTAAATCTAAAGAGCTTATTTTAGGTTATTCAATGGCTAATGTTTGATTAGAGAGTTTGTTCTAATTGAATGCACTTAAGGAAGAATCGGAATAGTTAGAGCTTATTAACTATTTACGGGTGATAAATCAAAGAAGAAATTGAATTCGCGTTGCTTGGAAAGTGATAACATTTTGATGAAATACAACTGAACCTGAGAACTAGGGTTTGCAAATAATTGACTTTTATTTTATCTAATTTACGTTTTTATTTTATTTTCACGTTATTTACAATACTTGAAATCGAAAACCCCCCCATCTATTCTAATTGACAAGCACTACTTTAGTTCCCGTTCCTCGTGGGATCGACTCTTACTTCCGGTATTACAATCAAATCTGATAAATTGCGAGTAGGATATTTATTTATTATTTTGGTTAATTGCGACACGCATCAAATTTTTGGCGCCGTTGCCGGGGAACGGTTAACCAATTTAGTGTTTAATCAATTAGTATTTTATTTTTCTGCATTTATTATATTTTTTTTATTTTTTTTATTTTCTATTTTATTTTCACTTTAATTTTTCAAAAAAAAAAAAAAAAAAAAAAAAAAAATTATTTGTGCTTCTTTGCTTATATGCTTAAAACTCGGTCAACTAATTGTGAAATTTTTGACCTTGACCCAGAAATTGAGAGGAATTTTCGACAGCAAAGAAGAGCAGTGCGACAAATGGCAGCTAACAACAGGACTCTTAAGCAACTGGCTACCCCCGATGTGGCTCAGCAGCCATTATACATTATTTTTCCAACGGTGGAAGAAGGAAAAACTTTCGAGCTTAAATCTGGGCTCATCCACTTATTACCAACTTTTCGAGGGAACCCCGGCGAAGATTCGTATAGACACTTAAAGGAGTTCCATGTGGTTTGCGACAGTATGAGGCCCACGGGCATTACCGAGGAACAAATAAAAATGAGAGCCTTCCCATTCTCATTGAAGGATGCCGCCACTGACTGGCTCTATTGTCTACCATCGGGAACAGTTACTACTTGGAGTGACATGAAAAGGCTCTTCTTGGAAAAATACTTCCCTGAATCGAAGGCTGGTACCATCTGAAAAGAAATATGTGGGGTGCGTCAGAACAACAATGAAACGTTATATGAGTATTGGGAGCGTTTCAAAAAGCTCATCTCCAGTTGCCCCTATCATCAGATCAGCGAGCAACTTTTGGTGCAATACTTCTACGAAGGTCTGGCGCCAATGGACAGAAGTATGATAGACGCCGCAAGCGGAGGTGTGCTAATGGACAAGACACCAGAGCAAGCACGGGCTTTAATATCTAACATGGCGGAAAATACTCGGCAACTCAACTCGAGTAGGGAGTCCCAAGTCCGCTGAGTAAACGAGGTAAGTAGTTCTAATATTGAAGGTCAATTATATGAACTAACAAATCTTGTTAAGCAACTTGCTGTAGGGAATTCGAAACCAGCCAAGGCCTGTGGGATTTGTTCGAACTTTGGACATCCAACGAATACCTGTCCGGTATTGCAAGAAGAAAACAATGAACAGGTAAATGCTGCTGGAGGTTTTCCTTTCCAAAGGCAGCAATACAACCCATACTCGAATACGTACAACCCCGGGTGGAGAGATCACCCAAACCTGAGCTACGGAAATAACAAACCCCCGGGTTTTACTTCAAACAAGCCACAAGGACAATTCCAGCAGCAAGGTACTTTCCAACCACAGGGGCAATATCAACAAAAATCCCAAAATTCAGGTATGTCTCTTGAGGATATGGTTAAGACATTGGCAACTAACACGATGCAATTCCAACAGGATACCAAGTCAAGCATACAAAACCTGGAAAATCAAATGAGCCAAATGGCCACTGCCATAAATAGGTTGGAATCACAATCCGGAGGTAAATTGCCATCTCAACCCGAGATAAATCCTAAAAACGTGAGTGCCATAACTCTCCGAAGTGGAAAAGAAATTGAGGGTCCGCAATTGGAACCGGCTGCACCCGAAACGGAAGGAGTCGGGAAAAGAAACGACGCTTCGCAAAACCCTGAGGTAAAAACTGACTCCCATTTAAATGTTAAACTAACACCTCCACCTTTTCCTAGCAGGTTAGCAAAGACGAACAAGGAAAGCAAAGAAAAAGAGATGTTGGAGATGTTCAGAAAGGTTGAAATCAATATCCCGCTACTAGAGGCCATCAAGCAAGTCCCCCGGTATGCAAAATTTTTAAAGGATTTATGCACTAGCAAACGGAAACTGGTGGGAAACGAGAAGGTAAGAATGGGGGAAAGCATTTCGGCCTTATTTCAAAGGAAATTGCCTCAAAAGGGTAAGGATCCCGGTATGTTCACTGTGCCATGTCAAATAGGTAACACCAAGGTAAATCATGCACTAATAGATTTAGGAGCATCCATTAATGTAATGCCTAGATCCACTTACATTGCATTAAATCTTACCAAAATGACTAAAACAGATGTTATCATCCAACTAGCCGACCGTTCCAATGCATATCCAGACGGGGTAGTTGAGGACGTTTTAGTGCAAGTAGGGGGGTTGGTGTTTCCGGCAGACTTTTACATATTAGATATGAATGATGATCACTCCCCTACTGCTACCCCTATACTGTTAGGAAGACCATTTTGTGGACCTCCCAAACCATTATTGATGTAAGAAAATGGGTGTTGACCATGGAATTCAATGGGGAAGTAGTGCAATTTAATATCTACGACGCCATGAAACACCCAAATGATGTATGTGCTGTTTATTCTATTAATGGCATTACTCCTGCTGTGCAGAAAATTTTCAAGTTAAATTGCAGGGACGAGCTAGAAACAGCTATCGTGGAGTCGCTAAGGCAAGATGATGACAGCGACGTGGGTATAAGCAAGGAATTACATGATGGAATTACTGCACTTGATTCACTGGGACCTACACCACGCAGGTACACCGTAAAAACAATTCAATTGACAGACTATCCTAACAAATTGCTACCTTCTATCTTGCAGGCCCCAGTGGTGGAAATGAAATCTCTCCCCGCCCATCTGAAATATGTGTTTCTTGGTAATGAAGAATCGCTTCCCGTAATTGTTTCATCCAACCTCACCAAATTAGAAGAAGACAAACTGGTTTGGGTCCTTCGGGAGCACAAGGAAGCGATTGGTTGGACCATCGCAGACATCAAAGGAATCAGCCCGTCAATCTGCATGCATCGAATATTGCTTGAGGAAGGAGCTCAACCATCGAGACAAGCCCAGCGAAGGCTAAATCCGACAATGATGGACGTAGTGAAGAAAGAAATTTTGAAACTGCTAGGAGCAGGGATGATTTACCCAATCTCAGACAGCAAGTAGATCAGTCCAGTCCAAGTGGTGCCAAAGAAATCCGGGGTAACGGTGGTAGAAAACAAAGATGGAGAACTTGTACCAACTAGGGTCCAAACTGGTTATCGGGTATGCATCGACTACAGGAAGGTAAACGCTGACACTCGAAAAGACCATTTTCCCCTTCCCTTCATAGATCAAATGTTAGAGAAATTAGCTGGTCATTCCCATTATTGTTTTTTAGATGGTTTCTCAGGATATTTTCAAATTCCCATAACTCCAGAAGATCAGGAGAAAACCACTTTTACTTGTCCATTTGGCACGTTTGCATATAGACGCATGCCCTTCGGTTTGTGTAATGCTCCTGCAATGTTTCAACGTTGTATGATGAGCATTTTTTCTGAATACATAGGCCATATTATAGAAGTGTTTATGGACGATTTTAGTGTGTGGGGTGATTCATTTGATGCATGCCTGGACAATCTCTCATTAATTTTGAAACGTTGCATTGACACTAACTTAGTCTTAAATTGGGGAAAATGTCATTTTATGGTAGATAAGGGAATTGTGCTAGGACATGTAGTGTCGGAAAAGGGAATAGAAGTTGATAAGGCTAAGGTAGACATCATATCTGCATTACCTTACCCCGCCAATGTGCGGGATATACGATCTTTTCTTGGGCATGCAGGTTTCTATCGCAGGTTCATCAAGGATTTTTCCAAAATTGCTTCACCATTGTGCAATTTGTTGCAAAATGATGTTCCATTTAATTTCACCGAGCTATGCAAAAAGGCCTTTGACCAACTAAAGGAGCGGCTAACTACACCCCCGATCATTCAACTGCCAAACTGGGATCTTCCATTCGAAATAATGTGTGATTCCAGTGACTATGCAGTGGGGGCAGTTCTAGGGCAACGGGTTGGGAGAGCGGCCCATGTGATTTACTATGCCTCCCGAACCCTGAATCAGGCTCAAGCCAACTATACCACTACTGAAAAGGAACTTCTATCTGTGGTATTTGCTTTAGAAAAATTTTGTCCTTATTTATTGGGTACTAAAGTGATTATTTTTACAGATCATGCAGCTTTACGACACTTATTTGTAAAAAAGGATGCGAAGCCTAGAATCATCCGCTGGATACTTTTATTACAAGAATTTGACTTGAAAATCAAAGATAAGGCGGGGTCTAAAAATGTAGTTGCCGACCATCTTAGCCGGGTAGTAAAACCCGAGGACGACCTACCTCTGCGTGAAACCTTCCCAGATGAGGGTTTATTTTCCATCGAAGCAAATCCCCCATGGTATGCTGATTTGGTAAATTACATGACTGCTAAACTAATTCCTACTGGTTTTTCTCAGGCACAAAAGCATAAGATGAGGAGCGACGCTAAATATTACATTTGGGATGACCTGTACCTGTGGAAGAGATGCCCCGACCAAATCATTAGAAGGTGCGTGCCGGAATCAGAACATCAATCCATCCTCACCTTTTGCCATTCGTACGCATGCGGTGGCCATTTTGGACCTAGAAGGACGGCGCAAAAGGTATTGGAGAGTGGGTTCTTTTGGCCGACCCTTTTCAAGGATGCGTACATTTTTTGTAAGTCTTGCGATAATTTCCAAAGAATAGGTAACTTATCCCAACGAGATCAAATGCCTCAAAGCCCCATTATTGTATGTGAGATTTTTGACGTTTGGGGCATTGATTTCATGGGACCCTTTCCCCCGTCGTTTGGTTGTAATTACATCCTTTTAGCTGTCGATTATGTTTCAAAATGGGTGGAGATAAAGGCCACCCGTACTAATGACGCTAAAGTGGTTGCAGATTTTGTAAAAACTTTCATTTTTAGCAGGTTTGGAATACCCCGAGCTATGATCAGTGACAGAGGGACGCATTTTTGCAACCGAACCATTGAAGCCTTGTTACGAAAATATGGAGTGATGCACCGGGTATCAACCGCGTATCACCCCCAAACTAGCGGGCAGGCAGAAATTTCCAATCGGGAGGTGAAGTCCATCCTAGAGAAAACAATTCGACCGGACCGGAAGGATTGGAGCATTCGACTCGATGATGCTTTATGGGCCTACAGAACCGCTTACAAAACACCAATTGTTATGTCTCCATACCGATTGGTATTTGGGAAACCATGCCACCTACCGGTGGAACTCGAGCATAAAGCTTATTGGGCCATCAAGCAATGTAATATGGATTGGGGCGCGGTAGGAGATCATAGGAAGCTCCAATTGCAGGAATTGGACGAAATACGGAATGAGGCTTATGAAAATGCAATGATCTATAAATATCGAACTAAAGCATTCCACGATCAACGCATTTCTCGAAAGAGCTTTTGTGAGGGTTAGAAAGTGCTACCGTTTCAATCCCGGCTCAAATTACACCCAGGTAAGCTTCGTTCTCGTTGGGTAGGTCCATTTGTTGTTACTAATGTATCTCCCCATGGTGCAGTCGATATTAGGAACTTGCGCACGGATAAACAATTCAAGGTCAATGGGCACCGTCTCAAGCCGTATTATGAGGGATTCCAAACTGAGAACTTGGAGGTGATTGCACTGGAAAACGCCAACAAGGGGCAATAGTCCCGCACGGACTCAGTCGAGCCAACGACAGTAAACAAAGGCGCTTCTCGGGAGGCAACCCGAGAGGAGAGTTCTTTTTATCTCTTCAACTTTTTATTTTCGTATTTTCATTTTTGGTTAGGTTTAGTCTACTTAGTCAGTTCAAAAAAAAAAAAAAAAAAAAAAAAAATATATATATATATATATATATATATATATATATCAGAGACCACCTTCCGGCCGTAATTATTTTCTTGACATTTTTTTTTCAGAGAGCACATTACGGCCGTAAGCCACATCTTTACGGCTGTAATTGATTTTTTTTTTTCAAAAGTTTCAGAGGCCTGGTTACGGCCGTAAAACACCTCGTTACGGCCGTAAAACCAGCGATTTCAATTTTTATAAAACAGGAAACAATACAACGCATCCTCCATTTCACCCAATTCATTCCATTTCTACCTTAATCTTCCCTTCATCTCGCGCATTTTCCTCCAATCCACAATCATATTTTCAAAGATTCTCCTTTTCTTTTCACGCATCACTCCCATTTCTTCTTCGCAAGATTTTACGGTATGGTTTCTTCACTTCATCTTTTTCCCTTTTGGCATAAGTAATGTCTCTATATACATGGGGTGTCGTGGTTTTCGTTTTTTTTTCTCAATTGTTTGATTGTGCATTGTTGAATGTGTTGTGATTGGGCATTTAGTTTTCATATATTTTTCACCATTTGCTTCTACTATTCGGTTGCACACCAAGTGTTTGATATAATGCCTAGGAGAATTTCAAGTGTTTATTTGCCTCAAGTTTCAACTCAAACCGCCCTTTTATGCTAGTATGGGTGTACTGCCGTCATGTAGGAATGCAATTGTAGGGAAGTGTGGTGGTTGGTCTTGATACTTTCATAGGACATATTGCATAATCCTCTTTCCCTTCTATATATCTATTTATGGTTCATTTGGTTATGAGTCCCACCTTTTATCTTCGTATTCGCCTAAGTTGTGACCCCGCATTGTCGTTTTGGTTTGTCATATTGGATAGTGTCTCATGAAGTTGACAAATATAGCGTGACCTTGCACTTGATGTGTGCCATCTACCGAACACATGTTAGGATCCTTGTACTTATGCCATTTTCCGATGTGTGATATGGGAGCTTATACAATTATTTATACACTTCTTCCCACGACTTGATTCCTCCCATAACTTGTTCGTGTGTACATTGTGCCTTTCGTGTTGGCATTGTTTCCGAGTTTAGGCTTTAACCGTTACGCACTACTTACTTGCGCGCATTTTCTTTTACATTCCTATTCTGCTCGACTTAGTCAGTCATTTTTTTTCATTTGTAGGATCTTCTATGGCCCCGCCGACTAAGAAAGGGAAGGAAGTGGCAGGGGAGCCCTCGTCTGAGCCCCTCCAGGAGAAGAGTCAATCTAAATTGTGCATTAAGGAACGGCACTTCCTCCCGGAGGACTTTCAGGAATGGAGGAGTGTTGACACCATCATTGCCCCGCGACAGTTTTGGGCCCGCTTCGTCGAATTTGGGTGGGTGAAATTCGCGAGCGATTTGCCTTTTGGGAACCCCCCGTTGGTGTACAAATTCTACACCCAGTTCAACAAAGAAATTGGTGACGAGGGTTCACTTGACTATCACCACACTAGAGTTGCGGGGAAGAGAATCAAATTTGATAAGGAAGTGGTGGAACACCACTTGGGGCTAAATAGCACTGGATCTGTCCCCATGACATCAAATGCAGGTGTTTTCTTTCCGGACCATGAGGTGCTCCGTTGGGCTCTGAAGCCTGAACTCCATGACTCCCTGAATGTCATCCTTCCGCACTACAAGAATCAGGATCTACAGTGGGACACCTGGTACCTGCACCAGTGGGGGTCGGGGAGTCTATTCCCCTCCACTAGCCTCACCACGGTGTCTATTCGCTACCTCCGGGTCTACTATGCCATCACCATGGGGATCAAATTTGACCTGGGGCAGCACATCTATGATACAATATCCACATACGCCAGCTTGATACCGCAGAAGCGAGGCATGCCCTTCCCATGTTTAATTACCGCCTTATGCCGGGCTCAAAGAGTTCCCACTGCAGTAAGTGACGACACTTTGGGGCATGGGAATCGCCTCACGAAGGTGAGTTTGGAGAATGCTTGCAGGCAGATCGTCGCGAAGCGGGGGCACGGGGATAATGAGTCAGGGGACTCCGATGATGATCAAGGCGCCGAGGAGCCCGCAGCACGGGAAGCGCCACAACAGCCAATTGCTCCTACCCCTTTTGAGCTACAGATGCTAGGCATGATGCAAGCTTTCCAAACCCAGCTGAATGCCATGCAAGAAGATCAGCAGCTTCTACTGGAGGAGCAGCGGGCCATTCGGGAGGAGATTCGGCAATTGCAGAGAGCTCGAGATGATCATCCTCCACAATAGACCGATGGAGTTTCTTCTTTTTTCCCTTTTATTGTTTTTACTTTTCAATGAGGGCATTGTATTGTCTAAGTGTGGGGGGGGGGATTAACTTGATTGTAAGCTTATCTAATTTATTTTCTCTCTGTAATCGAATCTTTAAATTTCATTTTGATCTTGTTATCTGCTTTTGCTACCTATCTATGCTACTTAGGTCCTAAACCATACTTTGATAGGAAGCAACCCCACTTTTGGTGCAATTTTTTTGAAAAATCATTGCATAATTGGATATAAATTGAGCACATAGAGATCATCTCGTCCAAAACTTCACAAATAGGTTGGAAATGAAAAGTAAAATTGTCAAATATCTACAACCGAGTTAACCCAACCTACAATAGACAGATTACCCTTTCATATATAACCCTGAATGTCCCAATTATTATACCTTTATGAGTAGTAATGGTTTGAATGCTTTTAACCGTTACCCTCGACCAATGGACTTAGATTGGAATGAAGATCAAGCAATGACCTATAACTCATAATTGGATGGGAGAGACACATGAAAACCATAATTTGTGAGCTTTTGAACCTAAGAGCTGTTTTTGATACTTATAATCTCGTAATTCTTTGATGTGTGTCCTGCATGTTTGAGTTATGCTTGGATGTGCTTTCTTGTGCATACCGTTGTAGCTTCTTGATTCAAGTGCAAATTATAGCAAAGGCAATAGGTTAAACTAAATGTGACTTGCTAAAAGAGCCTACCTTGCTACATGGACCATTAGAAGCCCGTTTGAGCCTTAGCCCTTCTTTGAATTTTTATACCACGTTACAAGCCACGAATACCCTTTCTTTCACATTGTCTCTGTTTTGAACCCATAGAGAAGGGATTCGAAAGCTTTTGTTGATTGAGGATTGTACTATGGTTTAAGCCTAATTTAGTGGAAATAGTTATCTTGTGTTGGGCGATGGTTGTGTAATGGACTCAAGTCAGGGGATTGTAATTCTATCTTGTGCCAATTGATGACTACGTAAAAAAAAAAAAAAATCGAAAGAGAAAAAGCAATGAAAAGGAAGTTAGTCATGAAAATTAGTAGTTGAGGATGTCAAACACTCAACTTGAAAAAAAAAAAAAAAAAAAGAGAAGAAGAGAAGATATTCAAGTGTGAATAGAATTGGGTAGTGGGAAACAATAAAGTTCATAGTAAGAGTGAAGGAAGTGATGTTATTTTGAATCGACTTAGTTTGCAAAGTTCCTTCTCGAATCAGCCTAAATATATCCTTTTTCCCTACCTGACCCAAAGCCCCGCTACAACCAAATAAAGACCTTCGCTTTGCACTTGTGTTATTGTTGGCTCCGGTTATGACAGTAAGGCAATCTGTGGTACTGACTTATCCATGCAGAGAGATGAGCGAAAATTCAAACCCTTATACACTTTGTGCGAAGAGAGAAATATCTTGTGAGGGTGTTAACTCCCATTACATATGCTTATGAGTGGTTTGAATTGCTTGGTCTAGGGTTGGTGCTATGAATGTGGTCGGGGATACTGTGTTGACTGAATTCACATCATAATTAACTCGATTTACGCGACTGATTTCCTCTAGAGTTGGGCGAAACTATTTTCCTTAATGGTTGGGAGGTGAGTGAACACGAGAGGTGCAAGGAAATAAATCATATCGAGCCATGATTGGGATGGAAAATAAAGGGCGTTGCATTTCTAGCACACACTAACACAATCCAATTGAGCAATGAAACATTTTTTCTAAAGAAAAGTGGGTTGCAACCTCAAAAACAGAAGAAAGAACCCCATAAGTTTTTCTAGAGAGAGAGAGAGAGATAAAATGAAGAAAACAGAAGAAAGAACCCCATATGTTTTTCTAGAGAGAGAGAGAGAGAGAGAGATCTTAACAATCAGAAGGATCCATAATGAATGAGTTGAAACATTGCATCTAGTACCTATCTGGACAAGGAAGAGTTTCAGCCATTGAACATACTTGGACAGCCGGGATTAGGTTCAAACAAGCATAGTCCATGTGAACAACCTTTAGCTAGTAGGAAGTTTCCACATGGATCATCCTGTATAACAAGAAAGAAGTTGTGAATTGGGAAACGTGATTTACCCTTCAATTTTCACTTTGTTTCTCAAATACATCTATTCTCTAAGCATGGATGAGTGTTTATTAAGTGACTAAACCATATTCACTGCCCAAGTAATTGCAGAAGAATTTAACCAATATCAGTATAGAGTTTTGTAAAGCAATATTTAAATTTGCTAATAGAAAGGACTTTGGTGCCATGTCGATTGGTTTTCATTAGTATGAGTTTTTTTTTCCATACTTACTTCACCTGAAGGAATCTTTTCTCTAATTAAATGATACTTAATCTCAATGTGCTTGGATCTATCATGATAGACAGGATTTTTACAAAGTAAAAGTATACTCTGGCTATTAGTGCAGAGGGTTGCAGTATTATTCAAAAAATTCAACTCATTTAAGATGCCTTTTAACCAAATACATTCTTTTACAGCCTCATTGATTGCAACGTATTCAACCTTTATGCTAGAAATTGTTACAATAGGTTGTAATTGAGATTTCCATATAATGCAATTATCATCAAGTGTATAAAAGTAAGAAGTAGTGTATTTTCTTTGATCTTTGTTACCAATAAATTCAACATCTACATAACCTTTTAAAGTCAGTCTATCAGACCTTTTTCATAAATAATTCCCATTTGGGTAGTACCAACTATATACCTAAGTAATCACTTCAAACCAGCCCATTGTGGTTTGTCATGATTTGACATAAATCTTACGAGGAAACTAATTGCATAGCCAAGATTAGGTCTTGTGATAATCATGGAAAACATTACTAATCTAATGGCATTTGCGTATGGTTCATTTTTCGTTTCTTTCAATTCTTCTTCATTTGTAGGTAAATGAGCAGTAGATAGATTCATATGAGCACGAAAAGGGACATTAACGGATTTAGCATTTTTCATGCAAACTTGGTTATTGCTTTTTCTAAATAGGTCTGTTGTGTTATAGTTAGCTATTTTCAAGTCTGTTTCTATTAATAATCATACCTAAAATTTTCTCGCTAGTTTCTAAATCTTTCACGACAAACTCATATTTCAAAAGATGTTTCATTTTGATAATTTCCCCTTTTCTACAGCGAGCCAATAACATATCATATGCATATAGAAGTAAGTAGAACCTCACATCCAAGTTTCATGTTATTCAAGTATAAGCAAACATCAAAGTTACTTCTTTCGAAACCAATGTTTAACACATCTGAATCAAAACATTTATACATCTGTCTAGGACTTTATGTCAACCATAATGAGATTTTTCTAGTTTACACACAAAGTCAGTCATATATTTTACTTCAAAACCTTGAGGTTGACTTATACATATGTCCTCTTCCCGCTCACCATGTAAGAAAGTTGTTTTAACATCTAGTTGTACAAGTTCCCAATTGAATTGGACAACTAGTGCTTAACCCAGCTTGATTGTTTTATATTTGATCATAAGGGAGAATATTTAATTGTAATCAACCTCTTCCCTTTGATTGAATCCCTTAGCAACTAAGCTGGATTTGTATCTGATAAGTGTGATATTTACGTTTATTTTATGCACTTATATCCTTGAATAAGTCATAATGGGGGTTCTATCTAAGTACTATTAATGCATGTTGTGTTTCATGTTGTATAGGATCCTAAAAGAGGAGAAAAGAAGAAAAAAGGACCAAAATGCACAAAAAACTGAAGTTTGGGGACTTAGGTGCAATTAGATTTACGGCCGCAAGAAAAATATTCACGCCCGTAAGCGCATGTTGAAACAGAAAAAAAAAAAAGCAGAAAAGATGTTACGGCCGTAATACATATTCATTACGGCCGTAAACCTCAAAAGAAGAAAATCAGCAGAACCCAAATTACGGCCGTAAATAAGAAGTTACAGCCATAAATTCAATTTGCGAGAAATATGCAGAAACTCATTTACGACCGTAAATGAAATGTCACGGCCGTAAGTCTCCAGTCAAAATTTCCATATTTTAATTCTTTCCATAATTTTGGGATTTCTTGCTCCCAAAGTTAGGGCACGAAATTTAAGCTATTAAAAGGGAACTTCATGACAAGAAAAAGGGGATTATTATTATTTTGGAAGAGACGCGGCTTGCTGGAAGAATTGAAGAAAAATTAGGCAATTCGAGAAGGTGAATCAAGAAAGAAAATTCCAGCATTCTTCATGGCTTTGAGCGGCTAAGTTCTCTACCTAGTTCAAAGGGGACGTTGTAATTTAATTCTTTTGTTCATCATTTTTCCAAACTAGTAACGTAGTTCTAATTTCTTTATTTTGATTTGTTGGATTCTTATACGTTTTCTTTAATTAAACCAATGCAATTCTTTATTTGATTAAGGCCTTGTCATTTAATTTGTTATATTGATATTTGCTAATTTGAATGATTGGATCCGTAATCGTCCTGTTGTTCAAATCATAGTAGCAAGTGGAAATTTAATAATTTTCATAGAGAATTCCAACTTAGGTTAATTGTCACGAGCTTGTGTGATTGATAACCTAATTCACCATAATTTTTCTCAACCATTATATAGTTGTTGTCTTAAATCTAAAGAGCTTATTTTAGGTTATTCAATGGCTAATGTTTGATTAGAGAGCTTGTTCTAATTGAATGCACTTAAGGAAGAATCGGAATAGTTAGAGCTTATTAACTATTTACGGGTGATAAATCAAATAAGAAATTGAATTCGCGTTGCTTGGAAAGTGATAACATTGTGATGAAATACAACTAAACCTGAGAACTAGGGTTTGCAAATAATTGACTTTTATTTTATCTAATTTACGTTTTTATTTTATTTTCACGTTATTTACAATACTTGAAATCGAAAACCCCCCCATCTATTCTAATTGACAAGCACTACTTTAGTTCCCGTTCCTCGTGCGATCGACTCTTACTTCTGGTATTACAATCAAATCTGATAAATTGCGAGTAGGATATTTATTTATTATTTTGGTGCATTGCGACACGCATCAGTATCTCAAATGATCGGATGGATTTAAACCTTCTTTTAGTTTATATATATTCATTTGCATTGCATAACTCTTTGACCCTTAGAATCTTAACAAGATTCCAAGCTTTATTTTCATATAAGGATTTCATTTTGTAGTGACCAAGAAATTTTCACGTATTGAATAATTATTTTAAATTATGAAAACGTGCCACTGCGATCTCACCCATTTTTAATTTAAGTCACGACGTATTCGTCTAGCCGAGTCGAGAAATATCGAGTCCAATTCAATTTTAAATAAATTCCGAGTTTCTAAAATTGTATCATTTTATTTATTTATTTAAATTATTCTTTTCAAAATCGTTTTAGAATTCCAAATTTTATTAAACTCATCTTATCAAATTCATTTTCCGACTCAGTTGAATTCGTACGCATTATTGTCTCGAATTCCGTTTCTTTATTGTCAAGATTTCCAAATACCCTAAAATAATACAACCTATACTCCTACCAACTTCCACCAACTACATCAATCCCATACCCATCAAACTCTCATACACACTACACAACCCATTCCTCACCAACCCACTACATTATACTTCATAAGCCTCCTTCTCCTTCTCCCTCTGCACAAACCACACACCGATTTCCATCTTCCTCACGCAGCCAAAGCTCGATCAAGCAATCACCATCCAACCACCAAATGCAGCAGCCGCCACCACTCAACGCCAAAACCACCACCTCCATCTCCATCGCCCAATCGAACCTCACCGCCAACCACCGTAATAGGCTGCCGTCAACATTCATCAGACACATCACAACCAAAATTGACCACATCTAACCTACTGCAAACTCACAAATCGGCCTCCTCCATAGCCACGGCCAATCCACCATCAACACCACCATAATACCACCACACATTCGAAAATGGAACCACCCAAATCTCACACAACCCGAAACACAGCCTGCATCACACAACAAAAACAACATCACCAACCTCAATCGACAGCAAGGACCACACGCCCGGTTGGACCACCTTCAACCCGGCACTGCCTTCTCCAAAATTACCCAAAATCTCACCTATATCATCATCACCGACCACCAGCCATCACATGAACGGCCTCTGTCCAACTCCAAATCCCCATCAATCAGCCCAAAATCAAACTCAAACCCAAGAAATAGACAAAACCTAAGCACCTACCTCAATATTTGACTTGATTTTCCGCCGGAACAAGCTCCAAATGGTAATTTCCAGCCTCGGTTTGGCCATGTCTTTCGCACCACAAAAACCCATCCACACCCAAGTTCCTTTTCACATGCCTGAACCAACGCCATAAGATGACGTCGCCACGCCGCCGGACTGAGTCGGAGGAGAAGGGTCGAAGCTCGTCCATCGCACTCTCTCTCTCTCTCTCTCTCTCTCTCTCTCTCTCTCTCCCCTTGCACTCTGTTACCCAAAAATGAGGGGTGTAGAGATGAAATTTTGTTTTAAAGTTAATTTTAAAATTTGCCCCTTTAGTCCCACAGTTTTCGAAAGGGTTTAATTCAGTCTATTCAGTTTTAAAATTTCTTATTTCAGCCCCTATTTTTAAATTAAGTCATTTTAGTCTTCTTTGTTTTAAATATTTAATTTTCAATTCCAAAAGTTCCAGTATTTCGCCCAAATAAGTCCTTTTGGTTTTAAATCTAATCATTTCAGCCCCTTAAGTTTTTAAATGATTTTAATCAGCCCCTTCATTTTAAAAATCAATTATTTCAATCCCTACAATTTAATATCCATTTTGAGCTTCAACCCAAGTTTTGAAAATTTACGTTTTAGTCCCTCAAGTTTAAAAGTATTCATTTTAGTCCCCAATCTTTCAAATCATCAATTTCAGTCCCCAAATTGTAATTTATCATTTTTAAACTATAAATTTTAAAGGAATAATTTAATTTATTTTTCTAATTGGCTAGACGAGGCGTACGGAGATTTAAAGGATTGAAGTCATTTCCCGCTCGATTTTGCACTCGTTGAATTTAAGGTAGACTTACCCCTATTAATTGATTTAAATTATGATTGCATGTGAATGTGTATGTTATGTGACTTATGTGAAAGTCATTTTTATGAAAAGAGATGAGAATATATTTCTTCGAAAATATTTATGTTGTTATGCTTGTCATAACTTATATGCTTTTATGCATGAGAAAGAAAGAAGAGAATATGTTGCAAGATAAATGATGATGTTATGCATAACTTATGTGCCTTAAGTGTACGAGAAGAAAGAGCAACCCACACCCTATGATTTTTAAAGAGCCTATGATTTTTCAAAGAAAAGTCATGTGCTTTAATGCACGAGAAGAGCAACCCACACCCTATGATTTCTAAAGAACCTGCATTTATGTGTTCAATTATAATGTAGATTAATTAATTGGCGATGAGTCTACTGAGTATTTCTATGAAATGCTCATTTCTATTTTAACAATATCTGCAGATTTCAGAGAGGGTGGCAAGTGATGGATAATTGTGGCAATAGTCGTTAAGTAATTGAGAATATTATTTTGATGATCTGTATTTCCAAACGTTGGATAATTTTTGAGATTTTCAATTATTTGAGAATTTATGACGTTGTCAAGTATTTTGTAATATTAATGGTTCGGTTTATTATTTTGAATTATTTCATAAATGTTTTTCAGATTTTATCGACCATTACAGTTTATTTAATGTTGTCAAAAGTGGATTTCAGTTATTTCTTCCGCTAGAATATTATTTTAAAAGCTAGACCAGACGATGACGTGGTGAACCGGGTATTTAGAACTCGCGGCGCTACACATTTCTTCTTCCATAGCCTTTGTCCCTTTTACAAATTTAAGCCCATTTATAGCTTATTCAAAGGAATTTGAAAATTCAGTAGCTTCACTTGAAGCTAAGGCCAAATCATTTAGGTTTAGAGACTCGTATCTAGGATTAGGTCTCATCTGCCTACTTTTTCTATCTCTCTCAAGTTGGTAGTCTTGTATGGATGTGTCAGTGACAAGGTTATTGGGATTTCCAGGTGTGTTTCATATGGTGTTTCTTCTGTAGGTTCTTTGATGTGTTCCAGACCCTCGACAATCGGAGTCATAGCGGCCTTGACGGAAAAAGTTAAATATTCAAGTCAAATAAAAGTGCAATTCAGTCAACCATGTCGGAATTAGATGCATAATATATGTTTTTCGAGTAGAAATTGGCCACAAAGCAAAACAATTTTTTGCGTATTTTTATGTTAAATTTTGTTTTTAATTATTTGTTTGCCTATTTTAGAATTTTAATCTAATTAGAATTCTATTTTGAGTCAATTAGCGGTTAGGTTATTTTACTTATTTATATTTCTTTCCATTCATTGTAATTCAGACTATTTTGATATAAACAATTTTTATTGAGGATTCAATAAAAGTTATAGGTGGATTCCTATGTTTTTCGAACTTATCAAGAATATTTCTTGTGGTCGTTCAAATATCGAACTTATCAAATATTTGCTAGAATATTTGTGGCGTTCAAAACCAGAAATTTATCAGGGAGATTAGACAAATCCTTGTGGTGTTTCGAAAGTCGTGGTTCTTTATTCCGCATCGTTAAGCCATCACGTCGTGAATATTGGGTCATGATTCATCTGTCTAACCACAACCTGAGTTCGGAACTTTCTGGCGTTTCTTCCGCGCTTCGAATCTCATCATCTGGTATCAGAGCTGGACTCTAAATTCATGTTTTTCTATCCAGTTTGATTTTTATGTTTATCATCGAGTCCCATAAAAATCATCCATATGTTGTTGAGTGTTTTGTTTTCAGTTTTTGGCGTTTTTCGTGTTCTTAAGTTTGTTGAGTCTTTAAATCCAGAAAATCGTTCCAAAAAAAAAAAAAAATTCAAAAGTGTTTGTTTTGCTTAATTCTTATCCGAATTAAGTTCCGTTTATTTTGTCGTGTTCGTTGTCGAATTTTCGGATTTATAAAAAAAAATTATACTTTTTTATTTATTTTATTTATTCCGAAAATTCATCCAAAATTCAAAAAAAAAAAAGAGTCCATTCAAGAACCACTTTCTTGAATTCATTAATCCTTTGTTTATTGTTCTTTTCCATTCATTCCACATAAATTCTACAATGTCCAATTTTCAAAAAAAATATCCATCTAGAAGGAACGATAATGCTAAATATCGTATGTGGAGATTTTTGAATGATGCTTTGATGATGTTGGATAAACTAGATGAAAGGGAGGGGAAATTGAAAAAGGGGCGATCTCAAGCAAATCGTAGTGATGAGAGTCATTATAGGCGTGATCCTAAACCTAGGGATGGAATCGGGGTTAAGAGAGGAGCCGAGATTGATCCAAAAGCAATTTTGAAAATTCAAAAAGAAATTTATGAATAAAGATTGAGGTGTGAATGGGAGGCAGGAAAAAAATATTTGGCTAAATTACAAAGGAAGGAGGAGAAACGAAAGGCGGTAATTAGATGGTTAGAAGAGAGTGAAAATCATGTTGAGCCTCGGGATATGAAAGTTGAAAAGAAGGAGAGAGGCTTGAGACATGAATTAGTTGAAGAGACCCCAAACTTTGTGGTAGGAGTTGAAAATGTGGAGTTAGGTGAACAAACTCCAAAATTTGACGAGGAATTGAAAGTTGAGGTAGAAGTTCAAAATTTGGGTTTTGAATTGGTAGATCCACATTTGGATAGTGATGAGGTAGTGCGCGAACATGGTGATACGAATGTGGAAGTAGAAGATGTGATTGAATTTGAAAGAAAAAAATTTGAAGAGGTGGATGAGCTAGAAAATCTTGAGTTAGAGGAAGTAACCGAGCTTGAGAGAAAAGAGATAGAGGGGGGTGAGTAAGAAGTTGCAAAAGGAGAACGAGGTGAAGAGAAGGGCCTCGTAGTTCAAAAGGTGGAATTGATGGTGATAATTCATGAATACAAGGATCCATACCTTGTACCTCATGAACCTAACATTTCCCTCCCCATTCTATTTAATTCTTTCTTGTAGGTTAATGGTACGTAGAAATTTGGGCAACACCACCAATGTCCAAAGGTGTTTCAACTTCAAGTCATTTATGTAACCCAAGTTACAGGATACTATTGGTCATCCCTCTGGCATGGAAGCAATAATTTTCCGTTTGATCTAGGAGGTGAATTGAAACAACAGGAACAAGGTTATGATTCGGGACGAATCATCCTAAAGAAGGAGGGTATGATGTGTTCCAGACCCTCGACAATCGGAGTCATAGCAGGCTTGACGGAAAAAGTTAAATATTCAAGTCAAATAAAAGTGCAATCCAGTCAACCATGTCGGAATTAGATGCATAATATGTGTTTTTCGAGTAGAAATGAGCCACTAAGCAAAACTCAAGGGCTTATCAAATATTTGTGGCGTTCAAAACCAGAAACTTATCAGGGAGATTGGACAAATCCTTGTGGCATTTCGAAAGTCGTGGTTCTTTATTCCGCATCGTCGAGCCATCGCATCGTGAATATTGGGTCATGATTCATCTGTCTAACCACAACCTGAGTTCGGAACTTTCCGGCGTTTCTTCCGCTCTTCGAATCTCATCATTCTTCCTCATGACCTGTACCATCTCCCTGTTCCAAGGGAATGTCAATGTCATTATATTCAGGTTTCGGTAAATTGAATTAAGTTAACTTCACCTCATTCTGAGGTTTACTTCTTTAAATTTCTTTGTTAACTTTATGTTTTAGACATGGTATATCGGATTAATTGAGTTTCACATCTCTACTGTTAATTATTTTTATACCATTAATCTCTAATACCCACAATCTATACCCGTTGACACCTTTTAGGTATCCTAGCATATCACATTTGGTAGTTGTTGGATCTAGTTTTCCTCTAGTTTGGTGTGCATATGCATCACATCCAAACACCCTTATATGTGCCAGGTTTGGAGGCTTCCCATTCCCAAGTTCTTGTGAAGTTTTAAAGTCAATAGAACTTGATGGAGATCTTTTTATCAAGTAAGCTACTATTGAAATTGCCTCAGCTCAGAAACCTTTTGGAAATCTTGAGCTAATCAACATGCATATTACTTTATTCATGAGAGTCCTTTCATTCTCTCAGCAACCCCATTATGTTGGGGAAAAAAGTCATTCGTCTAGTTAATCCTATATCTTTATAAAAAGTTATGAAACTCTATGTTACATAATTCAAGTCCATTGTTTGTTCTTAAAGTTTTTAAACTTTTTTACTCTGATTTTCAACTATATTAAGCCAAGTTTTAAATCTCTAAAAAGTTTAAGATTTAGCCTTTAAAGGCTAAAACCAAACTTTTCTGGAATAATCATCCCCCAGGGATATGAAATATTTATTCTCAACAAAAGTGGATGTCTTTCAGGACCTCATAAGTTTGCATGAACATAGTCCAAGGGCCTCTCGATACTATGTAAACCCTTCTCAAAACTCACCTTATGAAACTTACCCAACACATAGGTTTCATGGAAGTTAAGAGGCTCTACTATATCTTTTCCAAGTAATTTTTGTTTACTTAGAGTTTTAAACCCTTATTACAAATGTGCCTCAGCCTATTGTACCAAAGTTCAGAATTATCTTCAGTAATAGAGAACGAGTTAGAGTCTTTTGTTGTTACTGTTTCACTAGGCAGATAGTAGACACCATCTCTTTTTGGTCATTTCATTACAACAAGAGATCCTTTCATAATTTTCATTGTGCTATTGCCAAATTTAAAAACATGCTCTTCATCTTTAAGAAAATCTAATGAAATTTGGTTTCTTTTTAGATTAGGGACATATTTGACACTTTTAATGACTCTGACAATGACATCATGCATTTTGATGGCAATGTAACCCATACCAACAATAGTTTGAGAATTATTATCCCCATATAAACCTTTCTAGATTCTACTTATTTGTAGTTATAGAACCAAGATCTTATAGGACACATGTGAAATGTACACCCTGAGTCTAAGATCCACTCCTTACCAGCTTCATCACTAGACATAGTTATCACATATAGGTTATCTAGTTCAGGTGCAACAGCTCTACATTGTTTCGATCTTTCCCTTCCCTTTTTAACTCACGACAGTTTGTTCTAAAATGTCCTATCTTCCCACTGTAATAACATCTTTTACTATTCCTATCTTTGGAGTTTGATCTCTGGTAAGTACGTTTTTCGTACTTATCTTGACCTTAAATTTGGACAATTGTAAGTCTTTTAGGATGTGATATTGCTAAATTATGCGTTGATTTTGTTTGTTTTATAAAAGAACTCAATTTTAAATGCGTTTAGAGGCAAAACGAAGAAAAGAGACTGAAACCCTACAAAAAAATGACAAAGTGGGACTAAAGTGCAAACATCAAAAAATTGAAGGACGTGAATTAGCATAAATGAAAACATGTGCTTCACAATTAAAGACTCAAGGACCAACTCGAATAATTTTCGAAAATTGAGGTATTAAAGGAAAACCTAATTAATTGGTCCTTAAAATGCCAATTGAAGGACTCCTTTTGGAACCAGATTTGGTAAAGTTCAGCTGGGAATAGGTAGAACATATATACTTATGGGAGGTGATTAGTTGAGGCTGGACAAATTAGAGAACTGGGAACAAAAGGTGAGCCATGGCTGAATTAATTGAAGGGGAATTAATTGGAAGGCAAGAGTTAATTATCGATTATCAAGTAACGCTTAAGTGATTTAAACTACAATTTGTTGAATTGAGATAGATGATAAAAAGTGGATTCGGATTTCAATACATTCTCCCCATTCTTATTTACTCCTCAACAAATCTTTTATTTATTATTTATTCATTACGACTTTATTTCTCGTGGGAACGATAACTCTAAACGCATCACAACTATTATTTGTCAACGATTCAGTGCACTTGCGGGATTTACTCGAACAATCTCTTTCTAGATTTACTCTTTCCCTATCTATCAAGGAAGTTGTTTACTTTCTTTTCTATCCTACCACGAACAAACATATTTTCCTCTCTAGGATTATGTCTAATTTCTTTTTTCACATCAAAATCCCTAGATTTCAGGGAATAGCTCGAGTTAGTTTATCTCTGGAGTACTTTTTGACAATTCTGATTTCTTTACATAATTCAGGCAGTGAAGTTTAATAGAATGATAGCAAGATCCTCATCATCAAATTCCTTTTCATCATGAGATATACTCTTCACAATGATACTAAAATCACTTAGTTTGTTATCTAAATCCTTTCCAGAATCCATTTTGAAACTTAATAATTTTTCTAACAATTTTTTTTTGGGTAAGTTCTTAGTTAGACACATAGTATCAAGTGCAGTCAACAAAGCCCTAATAGCTAGTTTTAGCCTCATCAACTTGTCTACCTATATGATCTAACAAATGTGGGATAATATAACTGCATGGTATTTCATTCATATCTTCAATTTTAGATGGTTTAACTTTCAATGCATTAGAAAATATTTTAGCACCATCAAGAGCTTTAGCAACTCTTTCTTGGACTAAAATTGACCTCATTTTCTGCTTCCATATCAAATAACCCATTTTTCCATTGAATATTATTAATTCGACACTCTAATCCATGACAGATTCTATAAAAGGGTGGGTAGTATTCGAGGTCATTTGAAATCTTTAAAGATTTTCAAATGCACGTAAAAGGTTTTATGAAAAAAAATTCCCAGTTTCAGGTTACTTTAAAAATATGAAATTAACCAGCAAGCAAAAACACTTATTCTCAATCAAATATCCTTTCATGGAAAAATATTTAAGATGATTAAAAAAAAACAGATCAAGCAAACAATACAATCGTTTGGCAACCTAGTTCAGCAAAAATGCCTACTCTAGGGGGGCTCAGGGATCAATCGTTTCACTATGAACACACTACCTTCCAGAGAGAACAAGCATACAAGAAACCAAACCAGATCAGATCTAAGGTTTTAGTCACAAAACTGAAAGATCTCGTAAATCCATAAACCAACTCCTAATCTATATAATGATTCCAAATATCGCATAAACTACAAATTGTCCAGAAATACAAGCTTCATAAATTACTGTAGCGCAGCACTTTTACAACGTGCAAATCAGAATCCTAACTTAGAAGATCAAAAGATAAAAACAAGAAGAAAGAATAAAGAATCCCAGAGATATTTTAGAGAGAGAGAGAGAACATGATAGATCTCAAAAATCAGAAGGATCCATAATGAATTAGTTGAAACGTTACATCTAGTGACTTATCTGGCTAAGGAAGAGTTTCATCCACTGATCATAGTTGGACAACCAAGATTAGATTCAAACAAGCACAGCTTATGTGAACAACCGTCTGCCAATAGGAGGTTGCCACATGGGCCATCCAGTCTAACAAGGCAAAAATTGTAATTTGGAAAACACAATTTGTCCTTCAAAAGACTCAAAGTAGATAGCATATTTTCAACATCCATATGACATCTTGTGTGTTTCCAACCAACAACAAATTTGAGTTAGACTTCATTATGGAAATTTGTAAAATTTATGTAACTTTCGAGGTACAAAATAACATCATTTATTTGTGATTATGTACATCACCACTTATATCTTGGTATATATGCGTGTGTTAAAATATAATGGGTCAAAATTTCTTCAATAATTTTTTTTTTTTCAAAAAAGAAAAAAAAAAAAAAAAATAACAACTTCACGAGATGTACTGACACTTCATTTATCTGTAAAATTTTGTAACTTCTATAAATAGAATTTGTAAATTATGATTGGTAAAATTTGCATTTTCAATTAGGTTTTGTTTAGAACAAGATATGCATGAATTGTATATCATGGATAAGATAAACCAGAGAAAATCAGTGATTGGAAACTATAACATAACAGAAATTTTTTTGTTGCATCCCTTAATCTCTTGTCACATCATGTTCTAGTCTCAAATATTTAACTTTTTGGATGAGAAGAACTTTTATCTGGAACAGTGGCGGATCCAGAATTTCATGTTGTACCGAGCTGGACTCTAAAAGTTGTGGGGGTGACCAGTGACGGAGCCAGGAATTATACAATGCTGGGGCAAAAAATTAGAGGGGTGGGGGTGGAGGGGGGAGGCCCCCCTCCCGGGTCCGCCCCCAAAATTTTTTTTGACTAAGAAGATTGAAATCAAGAATATTGAGTACCAAATCTAATATAAGGAAAATCATAAATAATAATACATCAAAAATCCAATATATATAATCAAAATATAACTTGAATCACTATTACACTTGAATCTTTAAACAAAGTTAATTACATTCTAAGCCTAAAAACACATTCTAATCCTAAAAACACATTTACATAATATTAATATCATTTTTCACAAATCACATTCTAAAACCTAGAACAATTAAATGGAATTTTCAATTGAGAGGAAAGTAAAGGTGCTGAAGCAGCTTTGACAGCTATTGAGATGGCATCCTTGTTTGAGCATCATCTGAAGTTTTAACATGGTTTCAACTTCTTTCTCCACACACACCTGTCATGTTGAAGAATGGATTGTGCTGTAATTTTCAGGAGAACCTAAATTGTCCTCGTTGTGTTTGACATTGGAAATTAGTCGAATAAACTCTTTTGGTAATTATTACGTGAGAGTTGTGCTTAAATAAATAAAAAAAGGGCCGAACTACAGCCCAGTACGGGCCTTGCTTAGATCCGCCCCTGATCTGGAATATTTGGATCTTTCTTATGGGGATTATTATGTGGTGTCAAGTTTATTTAAAAAACTGTATCACCAAGTATCCAAAGAAATAAATTCTCTTTTTTTTTTTTCCCCCTAGTTTCAACCCTTTTTTATGGATGTTATATATGACGATTATGGAAGTATAATTTTCCTAATTATACACACTAACTTGTAAAGAATTTGAACCCAGAAATTGACCAAAAAACACCACAAAGTTTATTGAAATAAAAAAAAATTTACAGAACACAACTGTAAACTAAATTTCACATAGATCGCAAAATAACAAAGTTTCTGAAAACTCAAATTACGGACAAACTTTATACAAATCTCTCAAGAATATCGAACAAATCGTACTCACAAAGAGCTCTCAAAATACTCTCAAATCGTATCATAAAGATTACATAACCAGAAGAAAAGATCACAAAGCAATTCTTCGTTTCAAAGAGTTGAGAGAGAAAAATGAATAGCCTAACTCAAGAGACAAAAAAAAGAGAGAATTCTGGCTTCAAGTGTAAGCTTCTAGACCCTTCATCTGGATCATATAGGGTAAGATTATCTAACGGCTTAAGATGCTCTAGGTGGTTAGATCTAACGGCCTAAACTAAATCTGTTACAACAAGAAAGACGCGTTTCCAAAGTGCAAGATGGTCCGGGTTTTGGGATTTTAACATCATGGTTATTTGGGTTGCAAACAAACTGGACCAATTATCTACAAATCTTCCCCTTAATTGGTGCAGTCAGTATCCACATTCGATTTCCTACAAAGATACAAAGGAGTAATATCAAATTCAACAATATTAAGCAGTCTAACTGCATCTTTAAATTTATCTATAGGGATCACTTTTGTTCCAGCATCTGCTGGATTGAGTTAAGTAGGAATTTTTACAAGTTTCACTAAGCCTTTTTCAGTAATATCTCTTATAAAATGAAATTTTACATCAATGTGTTTTGATCTGTTGTGAAAAAAGGATTTTTGCTAAGTTATAATGCACTCTGATTGTCAGTGCAGATTTCAATTTCAGACTCATTTAAACAACCAATTTCACTAAGTAATCCCCTCGGCCACATGCATTCTTTTACTGCATCTGTGGCAGCAATATATTCTGCCTTAGTTGAAGAAAAAGCAACTCATTTCTGTAGTTACGCTTTCCAACTGATGTAGGAATTATGTAAGGTAAAAAAGTAGGCTGAAGTATATTTTCCATTGTCAATATTTATAGCAAAATCAGAATCTACAAAGCCTTCTATTTTTAAATCATTTGTAGACTTAGAATACATAAGACTCAAATTTAAAGTGCCTTTCAGATATTTCAGTAGAGATTTCACAGCTTCCCAGTGTAGTTCACCTGGATTACTCATAAATCTACTTAAGAAACTGACTGAGAAGACATCAAACCTGGTTGAGACCACAAGATACATCACAGACCCAACTGCATTAGAGTAAGGCACATTATGCATTTTGTGCTCTTCCTCAGAAGATTTTGGACACTCATCACTAGATAATTTGAAATGACTGGAAATAGGTAGTGAAACAGGTTTTGAATCAAAAAATAAAACATTTTCAGAACATTTTCAATGTAACTCTTTTGATTCAGAAATAATTTTCCTTCATTTCTGTTTCTAAAAATATCAATTCCAAGAATTTTCTTAGCTAGACATAGGTCTTTCAATTCAAATTCAGTTTTCAAATATTCTTTAAAATAGGAAATATCATGCAGATTCTTACCAGCAATCAACATATCATCCACATAGAGTAATAAGTACATAGAATCAGATTTGTCATTTTTAAAATAAAAACAGGGATCATATTAGCTTTTTCTGAAAATTCAAACTTTGGATATAAGAATCAAACCTCTTATACCACTGTCTAGGTGCTTGCTTCAGTCCATAAAGTGATTTCTGAAGTAGGCATACCAGATCAATTTTATTTTTCTTTTCAAAGCCGTTAGGTTGAGTCATATATATAGTTTCATCAAGCAAGTCATTTAGAAAAGCAGTTTTGACATCCATCTGCTCAAGTTCTAAGTCATTTTGAGCAACTAAAGTCAATAATATTCTGATAGATGTATATTTCACAATAGGAGAAAAGATTTATGTGCAATCTATCCCTTCCTTTTGAGAAAAGCGCTTTGCAACTAACCTAGCCTTATATCTAGGTTTACCCCTTCAGAATCCCCATCTTTGATTTTAAAAATCAATTTACAGTCAATTAATTTTTTCTTAGTAGGTTTTTCAACTAAAGTCCAGGTCTGGTTCTTAATCAAAGAGCTCATTTCCTCTTTCATGGAAACAAGCCATAAGTTACTATCTTTAGATTCCATTGCTTCTTCAAAAGAGCATGGTTTAGAATCTAAAGCAGTAGACAAAGTAGAGGCAGACTAATATTCAAAGTCATCAAATCTGGTAGGAGGTCTAATATTTCTCCTAGTTCTGTCCCTAGCTAATTATTAATCACAAAGATCATATTCATCATTATCATTATCAATAGGTAAAGTGGGTGCAGAAATGTCAGCAAGTATATGTTGAGGTTGTTCCAGCTGAATGTGAGTATCATCAAAACTCACTTCAGTAGTCACAAAATCATTTTCACAAAGTGGATTTTCATATTTTTCAAACTTGCAGGGAAAAATATTTTCATTGAAAACAACTGACCTACTTAAAATCACTTTAAAACCTTTATGCTCTTTAACCCCCAGTCTGTAGCTTTTTACCCCTTCCCTATAACCAATAAAAACACATTTTAAAGATCTGGGATCAAGTTGGGATTGAATCCGATGTGCATAAGCTGCACAACCAAAAACTTTAAGAAAGGAGTAATCTGCATCATTCCAGATCTGATCTAGAATGTTATAGTTCACTGCACTTGAAGGACATTTATTTATCAAAAATGATGCAGTCTTAACTGCTTCCCCCCAAAATATTTTTGGTAAATTTGACTGGATTAACATACACCTTGTTCTTTCCAACAAGGTTCTGTTCATCCTTTCAGTAACCTCATTTTGTTTTGGACTGTATGAAACAGTCCTATGCCTGAGAATTCCTTGGTGTTTACAAAAATCATCAAATTCAAAATTGTAGAACTCTAATCCATTATCAGTTCTGATAGTTTTGACCTTTTTATTTTTCAAATTTTCAAACAAGGCAATCCAGTTTTTGAAAATAGAGACAGTTTTGTCTTTGAATTTCAACAAATGAACCCAAAGCTTTCTGGAATAGTCATCAACAATAAGCAGAAAATATTTATAACCAAAAACAATATTAACAGGGGTAGGACCCCATAGGTCTGGATGCAAATATTCAAGAATGTCTTTTGATTTATGTGTCCCTTTACTAAAAGATGAGACTTTTTGTTTACCTAAAGTACATTCTTCACAGAATGGAAGTTTTTGTAAGATGTCTTTACCAAAAACACCATTTTCTCTAATATTTTAAGCCCCTTTTCTCCTACATGACCTAGTCTTTTATGCCAAAGATCAGACAAGTCATTATTAACATTTTCAATCTTAAAAGAGGTAGGAGAATAAGTCTGCACAGAGAGAATGTATATACCATTGGACATGGCTGTACTAGCAATCAACAAATTATTTCTCAAGATTTTAGTGTATCCATTACTGACTCTAATATCATAGCCTTCATCATCTAATATTCCTAAGGAGATGAGATTTCTCCTTAAATCATGGACATATCTAGTTTGATTTAAGGTCAAGATATTATCTCAGTTTTAATACCACTTTCCCAACCCCCTTAATGTCACATGATACATCATTGCCAAGTTCCACAGAACTAGTAACATGCACAAAGAAATTATCAAACAAATCCCTATAAGGGCACATATGAAAAGTACAGCCAGAATCTAGAATCTATTCATCTTTCATTTTAGTAGTGGTCATGATGTGATCCGATATGGGGATCACCAAGAACACGCGGAATTAAACTCTGGAAAACTCTAAAATCCAAGATAGTAGACGATAACAATGTAACCCCGACCTCACGACGCAAGAACTATGAGTATATTAAACCCAAAACCAGTTACGATGCGGAGATAAGAACCACAAAGGGGGAACGCCACAAATGTTGTCAAATCCTTTGATAAATTCAATTTGTTCGACGAGAACAAGAAGAAATATAAGGGAATAATTCACCTTCAATATCATTAATCTCAAGAATAAAAGTTGTGTTTTACAATGCTGAATGAAACCATATAAATAGGCTAACAAAATAAAGTAACCAAAAATAACTAGAATTAAAATTAATCCTAAAACGCCTAAACTAGGTTTAATTTGCGGTGCTCAGTTACGGCCGTAACTTTTATGTTTACGACCGTAAGTAACTTACGGTCTAAAAATTCAAAACACAATTTACGGCCGTAACAAGTTATTTTACGGCCGTAAGTGACCTTCTGAACAAAAATGAAAGTTACAAAATTTTGGTTACGGCCGTGAGAATTTGATTACGGCCGTAAGTTCTTCTACTTCAGTTACGGCTGTGAGATGATATGTTACGGCCATAATGGCCTTTCTGTCCAATTTCGCCATGTTGATTTTACGGCCGTAAAAAGGGGTGTTACGGCCGTGAGAATGCTTCTGCCTCAATTTCTTGTTGTTCTTTGGTCCAAATGCATAGTAACAACTTTGATTCCTCTTCCACTTTGTTATGCAACGTAAATGAGGTCTTTGTACTCGAGCACTCATCTATCCACGCTTGCATGAATCCTTGCATTGCCTGCTTGATTCTTTTGGCTCTTTGTCTCGTTATTGGTCCTACGGGAACATGCAACGGGTCAACGTTCGTCGAGCCACTCCGGAACTCATCATCCCCTCCCCGTTGAAAAGGATTCGTCCTAAAATCATCACCTGCATCAAACAGAGAAAGATCAGCAACGTTAAAAGAAGCAGACACATTATACTCACCTGGAAGATCGAGCTTATATGCATTCTCATTTATCTTTTCAATGATTTGAAAAAGTCCATCGCCTCTTGGATGCAACTTAGACTTCCTTTGGGTTGGGAATCGCTCCTTTCGCAAGTGCACCCACACCCAATCACCCGACTCGAACGTCACTTGCCTCCTACCTTTGTTGGTATGAGTCGCTTAACGCTCATTTTTCTTTTCAATTTTCCCTTTCACCTTCTCATGAAGTGTCTTCACAAGCTTAGCCTTTTTCGCCCCGTCTAAACTGCTCCGTTCATCTACAGGTAAAGGAATTAAATCAAGAGGAGTTAGCGGGTTGAAACCATAAACAACTTCAAAAGGTGAACATGAAGTAGTAGAATGCACAGATCGATTATAAGCAAATTCCACAAATGGCAAACATTCCTCCCAACTTTTTAAATTCTTATTTATTATAGTGCGCAAAAGTTGGATTAATGTCCTATTAACTACCTCTGTTTGACCATCAGTTTGCGGGTGACATGTAGTAGAAAATAACAATTTAGTACCCATCTTTCCCCACAAGACTTTCCAAAAGTAGCTTAGGAACTTAACATCCCTATCAGACACAATACTCCTAGGTACCCCATGGAGTCTTACAACCTCCCTAAAGAATAGGTCAGCTATGTTTGTTGCGTCATCAGTTTTATTACAAGGAATAAAATGCGCCATTTTGCTAAACCTGTCTACCACCAAAAATATCGAGTATCTACCCTTTTTTGTCCTAGGAAGACCTAACACAAAATCCATAGATATATCTACCCAATGTTCATTAGGTACGGGCAAAGGTGTATACAAACCTTGTGGTAAGACTCTAGACTTAGATTGTTTACAAGTTATGCATCTTTCACAAATATGGTGAACATCCCTTTTCATTTTAGGCCAATAAAAGTGCTCTTGTAAAGTTTCTAACTTCTTAATAACACCAAAGTGTCCCATTAACCCCCCACCATGAGCTTCACACACTAGCAATTCACACATAGAACAATTAGGCACACAAAGTTTACTTTCTCTAAATAAATAGCCATCATGCCTATAAAATTTATCAATTGCACCATTTTCACATGAAGCATAAATGGTAGAAAAATTAGGGTCATCATCATACATACCTTTTATATACTCGAACCCAAGCAACTTCGCATTTAAAGAGTTTAGAAGTACGTACCTGCGAGAAAGGGCATCTGCTACCACATTCTCCTTACCTTACTTATAGCGAATGACATATGGAAAAGTCTCAATGAATTCCATCCAACGGGCGTGTCTTTTGTTTAGATTACCTTGTCCCTTGAGGTGTTTCAGTGACTCGTGGTCAGTGTGTATGATGAATTCCTTTGGTCACAGATAGTGCTGCCATGTCTCCAAGGCACGAACAAGAGCATAAAGCTCCTTGTCGTAGGTAGGATAATTCAAAACTGCCCCACTCAGCCTTTCACTGAAAAATGCAATCGGCCTTTTTTCCTGCATAAGAACAACTCCAATCCCTATTCCTGATGCATCACATTCAATCTCAAAGGTTTGGTTAAAGTTAGGTAAAGTCAAAACCGGTGCAGAACATAACCTATCCTTAAGCATTTTGAAAGCATTTTCTTGTGCTACCCCCAATGGAATCCTACACTTTTCTTAACTATCTCTGTGAGTGGTGCTGCAAGTGTGCTAAAGTCTTTAACAAATCTCCTATAAAACCCAGCCAACCCGTGGAAGCTCCTAACCTCCGTAATACTTTTGGGAGTTGGCCATTCTTTAATAGCACGGACTTTCTCCTCATCTACCTCAACACCATTAGCACTAACAACAAAATCAAGAAAAATTACTTTTTCCATGCAAAAAGTGCACTTTTTAAAATTAGCATATAGTTTTTCAGTTTTCAATACTTCCAAAACAGATCTTAAATGTTTAATGTGATCACCTAAGTTCTTACTATATACCAAAATGTCATCAAAGTATACCACAACGAATTTACCAATGTAAGCACGCAAGACATGATTCATTAGTCTCATAAAAGTGCTAGGTGCATTCGAGAGGCCGAATGGCATAACCATCCATTCATATAAACCATATTTGGTTTTGAAGGTAGTTTTTCATTCATCACCTTCTTTCATACGAATTTGGGAATAACCACTCTTAAAGTCTATTTTTCTAAACATACTAGCACCATATAGTTCATCAAGCATGTCATCAAGTCTAGGTATGGGATGACGATACTTTACCGTAATATTGTTGACTACTCTAAAATCCACGCACATCCTCCAAGTCCCATCCTTTTTGGGTACCAACAGAACTAGTACTGCACATGGGCTCATGCTTTCCTGAACATAGCCCTTTTCCAACAGCTCTTCAACCTGCTTTTGTAGCTCTTTGGTCTCTTCGGGATTGCTCCTATAAGCTGGCCTGTTTGGGATGACTGCTCCCGGCACGAAGTCAATCTGGTGTTCAATCCCACGAATTGGTGGCAGCCCACTAGGAATTTCCTCGGGAAATAAATCTGCAAATTCCTGCAAAAGTGACACAGCTAAACTGGGGAGGGAGTGCTTAGCTTCATCAAGTACAAGGAGGGATTCCTTGTACATTAGTAAAATCACTGGCTTATTTGTAAAAATAGCTTTGGTGATATCACTCTGTTTTGCGTAGAAGCTCACTTTTGTTTTCTCTCTTTTATTTTTACTGACATTCTTCACACCCTCTCCTTTTTCTGGGATCGTGGTCCCAACTCTCGATTTTTCACACAACTCTCATTTTTCCGGGATCGTGGTCCCGACCCTCTTTCTCTCTTCCTCACTTTTTAATTTCAATTGGTCTTCATAGACCTCTTGAGGTGACAACGGCATTAGTTTAACATTTTTCCCATCCTTAGTGAAGATATACCTATTTTTAAAGCCATCATGAATTACCTTCCTATTGAATTGCCATGGTCTGCCCAACAAGATGTGTCCCGCATACATGGGAACCACATCACACACCACTCTATCTTCATACTTCCCAATTACCAAATCAACTACCACCTGTTTATTCACCTTAATCTCACCGGATTCATTTAACCATTGTAGTTTATATGACCTAGGGTGTTTTAGTATAGATAGGCACAATCTCTCCACTAGAGTAGTGCTAGCAACGTTCGCACAACTACCACCATCTATTATCAAACTACACACCTTGTTATTCACAAAGCACCTAGTATGAAATATATTTTCTCCCTGCTGACCCGACTCTTCCACCTTAACTTGAGTACTAAGGGCTCTCCTAGTGACAAGTGATTTAGCTACTGCATAGTCTCCATCATCATTTTCAGTAACATCCTCTAGAGCTAGCATATCCTTATACTCGTCCTCCACTTCTTCCTCTTTCTCATCCTCCGAACTTAATACCCCATTACGCACAACCAATATTCGTTTATTTGGACATTGTGAAGAAATATGTCCTAATCCATAACATTTAAAACAACGAATATCTCTAGTTCTAGAAGTTTGAGAGTCAGAAGCAATTTTACCTTTGTTGGGTGGCTCTACTTTTCCCTTTGGTGCCTCAAATTTACTTTTCTGCACAACCTCATCATTTTTGGATGTCCCACTCCATGTAGACTTACCAAAAGAATTAGAACTTGTAGACAATTTTGAAGTTCCCTTCCTTTTTAGTTGTTGCTCCACCTTCATGGCCATGTGAAGCATCTCCTCCAAATCGATATAATGCTGCAATTCAATAACGTTAGCAATATCTCGATTTAAACGACTTAAAAATATAGCCATGGTTGCCTCCGGGTCTTCCTCTATATTTTCCCTAATCATGGCAACCTCCATCTCCCTATGGTAATCCTCCACACTCTTACTACCTTGGGAAAATGTTTGTAGTTTTTGGTAGAGATCCTTATAGTAATGTCCAGGCACAAATCGTTTTCTCATAAGGGCCTTCAACTCATCCCAAGTTTCAATAGTCCTCTCACCATTCCTCCTTTTACTAGTAACCAATTGATCCCACCATACTATAGCATAATCAGTAAATTCTACGACTGCCAATTTAACCTTTTTAGATTCGGAATAATTATGACAATCAAAAATCAACTCTACCCTCTTTTCCCATTCAAAATAAATATCCGGATTACTTTTACCTTGAAACGAGGGAATGGACGTTTTTATATTACCAACATGTCCATCTACATCATCCCTACGATCACGCCTATATCCCCTATCATGTCTTTCTCCCCGATCTCGTCTCCTACCAACACTAGTAATAGACAATTCACCACTATCTTCATCACTATCAACAACCTCAACACGTTCATTCCTAGCTCTAAATTGTGGGTTGAAGTCATACCTTAGTGGTCTCCGTAAATTAGGGAAATTGCACGGTTGTTCCTGACTTGGTTGAACAATTCCCGCATCACGTGTCTCCCCCAGATTATTTGCTTTTTCCACATTCAAGCCGACTTGTGGACCAAATTTTGCTTCCAACTTTGCATCCAACCTCGCGTCCAATTTTCCAAACTGTTCCTCCATCATTGCAAGCATTTTAAAATCTTGAAGATCCTTTTCCATAGACGAAGCTTCCTTCTATGACATATAGTATTATAGAAAAGAGAAAAAAATTAAATAAAGATCCTCACGTATTTTATCGCTCGTGTATCACTCAATTTGACTTTTTCCCTCTATTAATCTCACCACTCTGCCTTTTTCCTCTCTATTCCCTTTTTCCCACGTTCTCAAAGAACCCACCAAACTAGTCACGAATTTGGTCCTTGTGGAATAAACCCCAAAGTGCAAATAATGAAAGTTGATGGAAAAATTGGAATTAGGAAGTTTAAGAGGGAAATTATGGAAACAAGAATTCTATTTCAAGAAGAAGTTTTTATGGAATCAAGAATAAGGAATTTAATGGAAACAATGATTGTTGGAAAGATTTTCCAAAGATTGTTTTCCAAGAAAAGATTTCTTGAATTGTCTTGGAATGAATTTTCTTGATTCTTGTTCAAATCAATTTTTTTTTTTTTTTTTACTCAACAAGAATAATCAAGAACAAGAAACAGAAATTGGCAAATCTTGAATTTCTGACGAATTTCAAGAAACAAGAATTGGAATGGAATTTTTTTTTTTCAATGAATAATATCTGGAAATAAAAGAAAAGAACTTGAATACTAAATACATGGATTTATAGATAGGCTCTGATACCAGATGATGTGATCCGATATGGGGATCACCAAGAACACGCGGAATTAAACGATGGAAAGCTCTAAAATCCAAGATAGTAGACGATAACAATGCAACCCGGACCTCACGATGCAAGAACTATGGGTATATTAAACCCAAAACCCGTTACGATGCGGAGATAAGAACCACAAAGGGGGAACGCCACAAAGGTTGTCAAATCCTTTGATAAGTTCAATTTGTTCAACGAGAACAAGAAGAAATATAAGGGAATAATTCACCTTCAATATCATTAATCTCAAGAATAAAAGTTGTGTTTTACAATGCTGAATGAAGCCATATAAATATACTAACAAAATAAAGTAACCAAAAATAACTAGAATTAAAACTAATCCTAAAAAGCCTAAACTAGGTTTAATTTGTGGCTGTTCAAACGTTTTAAGTTTTTGTTCTTCGTGGATTATTTTCAGAAATTTCTTAAATTTCTTGAGTTTTGTTAAAACCCTTCATAAACGCTTCTGGTTCTTGAAAACTTTGTAAAAGTTTTTGGATTTAAGGATTTTCAAAATTTTTACAGAAACTTTTCAAGACTTTCTTTCTTCGTGAAATTATTTTGAAACCCTAGTTTTCAAAATACTTTCTTAACGTTTTGATATCTAGATCTTTGCATTCTGAGTCAATATTGAAAGATCCCAAGATATCAGTATATACTTATTATATATTTACAAGGTTCTAAAATGCGTAATGCGTTGCGATGCGTCGATGTCGAGAATCAAGAATCACAAGTTTAGGTGTGTCAATGCGAAAAATAGTCGTCATAATGCGTTTCGTACTTTTAATAATATTTTAATTAATTTTAAGACATTAAATAAATTTTTATATGAAAAATAGATTTTATTACATAAAAACTAAATACACAAATAATATAAAATATATAAATAATTTTCTTTAATTTTAGAATTACTAACTCAAAAAAATAGTGATTTATTGTTGATAATTTTATTTATATTATACTATTTGTTTCAAAATGTCAAAATATTTTAATCCTTATAAATTAAGAAAAATAATATTTAAATAATAGTTTGAAGAGAAAAGTCAAAAAAATAATGGTAAGTAAAAACAATTAAAAAAAGGAAGCAAAGCAATTTAAAAAAAAAAAACAAGAAATAAGAAGCCTATCAGTTCTCATCCCACATCGGATGTTGATGTGGGATGAGAACACCTATTACCCTTATAAATGGCTGTTCGGTGTTAAGCTGAATTAAGTTTGCAAAGGGATTGCATATGTTTACATGCAGTCCCTGAGTATAGTTTTTTTTTTTTTTAATTTAAATAGAACTGGTTCAATTGATTTCTAACTGATTGGATTGAAAATGCAACAGTTTATTATTGGTTCTTGACCATTAATCACCGATTTTTTCGATTTATGTTCAGTAAAAAGCATTATTTCGCACATATGAGTAATGCGAGACATTTTCCTCAAGCATTGAGCTAATGCATGCCTAGGTGGCATTTATTCGCGCATTTTAGAACAGTGTATACTGAACATTCCTTGGAAGGGATCTGACATCCTTGGTGGTTAACTTCGTGGATTACTGATTACCTTTGTGGTACTGGAACTTTGTGGGCTTGAATCTGTGCTTTGTTATACCTTTGTGGAACTGCAGTAGGCTTGAATCTGTGCTTTGTTATACCTTTGTGGAACTGCAGTAGTATTAATCTTGCATCAGGTGATATCTTTAATTTTTGAACTTTGAATACTGCAATTTCTTTTCAATTTCTTGTTCTTTCAAAATCTCTCTGTTGAAGCCTGCTTTTGGACCCCATTTCTTACCTTTGTCCAGGATTTCTTGAGAATCCGGGAATCTGAGGGAGTTTGGACTGGCCCATAGTAGGTTGAGGGATATACTGAAAGAATAATTTTTCAGTATATAGTTCTTTATTGATTTCTTCAGTACTGTGATTATTATTGCTAAATTGTGATCACCTTGATTGTTTTGCTACTTAGTAATTGAGTTCTGAATCTGTGTGATATAATTCTTGATCCTTGTAGATAGCTTCTGTTTAATTAAAACAGTCTGTGGTCATATTCTATTTTATCCTCTGTCTGCTTGATTAACTTTGAAAGAATAAGGCTTCATTTCTTGAAAAAAATTTAAGTACTTTAGTCATTACTTCAATGGCTACTATAAAAGTAGATGTTGAAATGTGGAATGACAAAGGAGATTTTAATCTTTGGAGCCAGAAAAATGAGAGCCTTATTACTTCAAATGAAGTGTACAAAAGATATTAATCAGTCTTGGTCAGTTAATTTAGCTCAAGATAGACAAACTGAGATGGATGAATCTGCCCGGAGTACTATTTTTCTTCACCTATCTGATAAATGTCATTAGATAAATAGGTAAGACTAAAACTGCTATGGAACTCTAGGATAAGTTAGAAGAAGTTTATGATACTGTTTCATTGCCTGACAAATGTTTTCTCTGGAAACAATACTTCTCCTTTAGATTTGACCCTTCAAAGGATGTAGATGACAACATGAATAGGTTCAATAAAATCACTCAAAGTCTTCAGAACTGTGATGCAAAATCGAATGATGAACAAAAAGTTGTCTGTCTTTTAAATGCTATGGGTGATAAGTTTAAGGATCTTAGAAATGCTCTTGAATATGATGGCCAGAAATTAACCACTGAAATAGTTCACACGTCCCTTAAGAATAAAGAATTGGAATTTAAAAATAGTAGTAAGGTTTCCTATAATGTTATAGGAACATCTAAGAAAAGAAATTCCTCTAGGAATAACAAATCTATGAACAATTTCAATAAAAATTGGAATACTTCCAACAATAATAAGAGCTGGAATAACACTAATAGTAAACCTATTAAGGGCAATTTTCAGAAGAGAGATAATTCATATAAGCCCAAAGATAATTCTTTTAGAGGCCAGTATAATTACAGAAATCAAGACAACTCTAGGAACCAAGATAATTTTAGAAATCAGAATAATTTTAAAGGGCAGGATAATTCTGGGGGTCTGGATAATACTCATAGACCTAGACTTTGTTTTTATTGTGGCCAACTTGGACATCATATCAAATACTGTTTCAAAAGACAAAATGAATTAGGAACCAGTAATCCAATTGAGGCTGCAACACATGATAATAATGACGTTGTTTATGTGACTACTGAATCTGATAACAAACATGAATGGATACTTGATTCTGGTTGTACTTTTCATATGTGTCCTGAAAAGGATTTGTTTGCTAACTTCAGTAGTGACTACACTGGTTCTGTGAAACTTGGAAACAACTTAACTTGTGATGTGAAAGGAATTGGCAATTTTTTGTTGAAACTTGAGAACAACAAAACACTTGTTCTAAATAAAACCAGATATGTGCCTAACTTGAAAAAAAAAATTGATTTCCATTGGTGTGCTTGATTCTGAACTTTATGATATCAGATTACATAAAGGTTACTTGATTATTTTTAAATGTAACCTTTTACTTTCCTGTACTCCTAAAACAAATGGAATTTATGTTTTAAATACTTATCTTATTCCTGCCTAATCTTATAATGCAGTTTCTAAAAATGATAAAACTATTTTGTGGCATAAAACACTTGGGCATTTAGGTGAAAAGAGTCTTAAACTTATAGAAAGGAAAGGAGTTTTTGATAAAGATATTTTACACAAACTTGATTTTCATGAAAAATTTATTTTAGGAAAACAGAAAAGAAATTCTTTTGACAAAGGAATTCATAAATCAAGCAGCATACTTGAATACTTGCATGCAGATTTGTGGGGGCCAGACCTAGTTAATTCTGTTTCTGGTTTTAAATATTTTCTCCTTATAGTTGATGATTTTTCTAGAAAAACCTAGGTTCATTTGCTTAAGTCAAAAGATGGTACTATACATGTTTTTAAAAATTGGATCACTTTAGTCCAAAACTTGAAAGATAGAAAGGTCAAAGTTATCAGGATTGATAATGACTTAGGTATTCTCAAACATAGGACTGTTACATACAGTCCACAACAAAATGGGGTTACAGAAAGGATAAATATGACAATCTTAAAAAGAACTAGATGTCTTCTCCTTTATTCCAATTTGCCAAAAATTTTCTGGGGTGAAGCTGTGAAAACTGCCTCATTTTTTATCAATCTTTCTCCTTCAAGTACTATTGATTTTGAAATACCAGATCAAATCTGGAATAATTATTTTCCTAATTTTTCTAAACTAAAAGTTTTTGGGTATGCTGCCTACTCACACCAAACTGAAACAAAACTTGACTCTAGATATCTGAAATGTGTTTTTTTAGGCTATGGGGAAGGTGTCAAGGGTTATAGACCGTGGGTTAAAGAACTGGGAGGTTATAGGGTCATAATAAGTAGGTCAGTCATTTTTAATGAAAATTTTTCCCCCTGCAAAGATGAAATTTTGGAAGATCCTCTTAGTGATAAGGATTTCCTTACAACTGAACTGAGTGCAGAACATTTGAATGATGATAATGATTTGCCCAATACTCAGTTTCAGCTGGAGCAACCCCCACATTCTCCAAATGATATTCTTGAACTTGAACCATCTGATTCTCCTCTTACAACTGAAATTCCTACTGAAGCTGAAGCTGAAACTCAAACTGATTTTAATTTTGAAAATTATCAGCTAGCTAGAGATAGAACTAGAAGAGAAATAAGACCTCCTTCTAGATTTGAAGATTCTGATTTTGTTTCTGTTTTTACTTATTCTGAACCTTTACAGTTAGAACCTAAATCTTATGAAGAAGCCATTTCTTCAAAAGATTCTAAACTTTGGCTTGCAGCCATGCGAGATGAAATGGATTCTGTTTTGAAAAATAAAACTTGGGTTATTGTTCCTAAACCTGATAGGCAGACACTGATTGATTGCAATTGGATTTATAAAATAAAAGAAGGTGATTCTAATACTAAACCTAGATACAAAGCAAGACTTGTAGCTAAAGGTTTTTTTCAAAAGGAAGGTATTGATTACAATGAAACTTTTTCACCTGTTGTGAAATATACTTCAATCAGAATATTATTTGCTTTGGTTGCTCAATTTAACTTAGAATTAGAGCAAATGGATGTTAAAACTGCATTTTTATATGGTTCGCTTGATGAAACTATATATATGTGTCAACCTAAAGGTTTTGAAAAACCTAAAAATTTAGCTTGTCTACTCAAAAGATCCCTGTATGGTTTGGAACAAGTTCGCAGACAATGGTATAAAAGATTTAATACTTTTATACAAAGTCTGAATTTTATTAAAAGTCAATATGATCCTTGTTTTTATTTTAAGTGTTTAAATACAAGCTATTTGTATATGCTTTTATATGTAGATAATATGCTCATTGCTAGATCTAATTTGAATGAAATTTTGATACTTAAACAGAAACTGTGTAAAGAATTTGAAATGAAAGATTTAGGAAATGCTAGTAGAGTTCTAGGAATGGATATTTTTAGAAATAAAGAAATTGGCAAACTTGTTTTAAACCAAAAATCTTATGTTGAAAAGATTTTGAAAAGTTTTAGCTTATTTGATTCAAAACCTGTTTCTTTACCATTGCCTAGTCACTTCAAACTCTCAGTTAACCAATCTCCTAAAATGTAGAAGAAGAAAATAGGATGAAAACTGTTCCTTATCAAAATCCTATTGGTTTTGTTATGTATCTAATGGTCTGCACAAGACCTGATTTCTCTTTTACTGTAAGGGTACTTAGTAGATTTATGAATAAACCAGGTGAAGCTCATTGGGAAGCAATGAAATGTTTATTCAGATACTTGAAAGGTACTTCTAATTTGAGCCTTATATTTGCAAAAAAAAAAAAATCTAATTTCTTTTTTAAAGGCTTTGTTGATTCAGATTTTGATGGTAATGTAGTTAATAGAAAATCTACTTTAGCCTATTTCTTTGTTTTAAATGGTACTTGCATTAGCTGGAAATGTCAACTTCAAAAATTGGTTGCTCTTTGTTCCACAGAAGCAGAATATATTTCTGCTATTGAGGCTATGAAAGAATCTATTTGGTTCAAAGGTTTTTAGAAGAATTGGGTCATTCTTATGAAAACTCTGTCAGTATTTGTATAGACAGTCAAAGCGCCTTATATTTGAGTAGAAATCCTGTATTTCATAATAGATCTAAACATATTTATGTTAAGTTTCATTTCATCGGAGATGTTTTAGAAAAAGGTACTATTAAACTTGAGAAAATTTCTACATAATGCAATCCAGCTGATGCTGGAACCAAAGTGATACCTGTTAATAAATTTAGAGATGCATTAAGGTTTTTAAGTATGTTAGATTTTTGATACTGCTTATTTTTATTCTGCAAGAGATGTTGTTCCAATTGAGGTGGAGTTTGTTATGTGCAATTGACCAGAATCTAAAAGCCCAAACGGATTGGATCAAATTTGCTAAAGCCCATCAAATAAAGCATAAGAAAATGAAGAAGATCGGATACATTGGCCCAATGCTGAAGTCCAAAACCCGGCCCAAGGTTCGGAGCCCAGTTAATATATTGAACCATATTTGTTTGGCCAGGCCATCTCATTACAACAGTTGGATCATTAAAGTTGAATATCAACCGTCTATCTGTGATGAAAAGGGCTTATGCCTTTTCGTCTGAATTAATTCTTCCAGAACACTCTTTTCGTTTGCTCTCTCTCCCTGAGGCGATTCAGCCTTCTCCATATTCTCTTGAGAGAAATCTCATCTCTCTTTTGCACAATTGATTCTTAGTGGTTCCTAATTCTTTGTGGTTAATTAGGATTCGTTCTTAGTGGTTATTTATTGCTTTGATTCTGTAAATTTTGTGTGGTTTTGTGCGATTTTTAGATTTGTACGAGTTTTTTCAGATTTTAACCTTTTCTGTATAACTCTTTGATATTTTTTGTGATTTGTTGGTTTTAATAAAATCTTTTGATGTTTATATGTTTAAACGCTGTAGTGGTTCTTTGTGGTTGATTCTGATGCCTTATTTGCGTAACACTTTTATCGTCATAATTTTTATTATCAAACTTTTTGTCAAATTTCTTATTATTATTATTATTATTATTATTATTATTATTATTATTATTATTATTATTATTATTATTATTATTATTATTATTATTATTATTATTATTATCATCATCATCATCAAATTTCTTGTTTCTAGGTTTGTTAGGTATATATCTCTTATTCTGGTAATCTTTGGTCTGTCTGGGATTGTTCCTATTATAGTTCCAGGTTTTATTATTATTATTATTATTATTATTATTATTATTATTATTATTACATTTGAATAAGTTTTTGCCTTTTGATATTGTGGACTTTACATTATATGCCTCCTTATTTTCAGATTTGGACTCAAGTTCTTTATTCTCAAGGGATGTATGAATTATTTCAACAGTTAACTTTTGACCACCTTATTCCAAAGCATTTCTAATATCTTTGTACTTTTCTCCCATACCATTTAATAGACAAATAAATTTTTGATCTTCAGTAGTTTTTTCACCAACATTTAAAAGATTTTATGTTATTCTATTAAATATGTCTATGTTTTCTTCAGCATCCTGGGAAGGATCAAATTTATAACTAAAGAATCGTTTCCACAAAAAATATTTGTTTGGAAGAGAAACAGTGAGAAAGAGTTCTTCTAGTTTATCCCATAGGTCAGCAGCAATTTTAGTTCCTCCTACTTTCCTAATCACAGTGTCAGAGAAATGAAAAAATAAACTACTCCAAGCTAATTCATCCATTTCAGTTCTTCTTTCTTCAGTTAAGTTTTCAGGCTAGGTTTCATCAATAGCCTTAGCACATCTTAATTCGAGTAAAAGAGCTTTTATTTTCTGATGCCATAAACTAAAATCCCTTTCCCATTCCAAATTTCAACCTCAACTTTTGCAGTAGCCATTTTGGTTTTGGAAAAAAAAAAGTTCAGAGATCAAGAAGAGAACAAATAATGCAGTCAAGTTATTGCAGTAAAATGCAAGACTGAAGATCACAAAGATCAAGTTACACAAAGAAGTCGCCTCACAAAGCAAAAACATCAACTGTAGATCACAAAGTATATAGAAGCACACAGAACAGGTAATATAAAATGAGGAAAAGAAAGAATACCTAAACTTCCTCAGATTTCTGGATTCTCTAAAGGAATCCTGGACAAAGGAAAGTAAAGGGGTCTAAGAAGGGCTTCAACGGAGGAAAAACAGATAGATTAAAGAGAAGGATTCAAGAAACCTTAGAATTAAAGGATTTGACTTGATTGATGCGAGAGAAAGTATTAGCGCTTTAGTTCCTTTCAAGAACTTTCTAGCAAGAGTAGATCTGTTTGCAGATCTTTTAGATCCAAGCTTGAAGTACCACAAAATCACCAGATCCGCAAGCCAGATTTACAGATCTTGGGAAAACTCAAAGGTATCATGAAGAGTCAACCATGAGTTTTCAGATCTGGGGATTTTAACAAAGATTTAACGGTTTTGAGAGAAAATTTTAAAGATCCCTAAAAAACCCAAAAGATTTCTTCAAGTATCAGAAAACCCTAAGGCTTTGATACCACTGTAAAGAATTTGAACCCAGAAATCAACCAAAAAACACCACAAAGTTAATTGAAATCATAAAGATTTTACAGAACACAACTGTAAACTAAATTTCACAAAGATTACAAAATCAAAAAGTTTCTAAAAACTCAAATTACAGACAAACTGTATACAAATATCTCAAAAATATCGAACAAATCGTACAAACAAAGAGCTTTCAAAATACTCTCAAGCCGTATTACAAAGATTACAAAGCCAAAAGAAAAGATCACAGAGCAATTCTTCGTTTCAGAGAGTTGAGAGAGAAAAATGAATCGCCTAACTCAAGAGACGAAAAAGATAGAGAAGTCTGGCTTCATGTGTAAGCTTCCAGACCTTTCATCCAGATAGGGTAGGATCATCTAACGGCTTAAGACGCTCCAGGTGATTAATTAAATCTAACGGTCTGAATTGAATTTGTTACAAAAAGAAAGACGCGTTTCCAAGTTGCAAAATGGTCCGGGTTTTGGGCTTATAACATCCTGGTTATTTGAGTTGCAAACAAACTAGAACAATTATCTACAAATAATCATTTTAAAGTATTTGTATACACTAATATGATCACACTTAAAGCTTGTGTTTCATGCCCTATGCGATTCTCGAATCCAGCTAATAGCTTATTATTCGTCATCTTACTCAATGACCTTTAAGTAATTGTAAATGAAAAGGTGGGATGGATTCTAGGGCACAAATGCTATTTCAAAATTTCTTTAAAATAATGTGTCCCTTATTGACCATTTGGAGAAACTCTATTCACTCTTACAATTCGTAATTGTATCTATTATTGTGCATCTCATATTAGTTCCTTCTGCATTGTGTAGTAACTCTATAATGATTGCATAGTTTTGTCTTACTTTCAATTGCCTAATAACTTTCTTACCCTTAAATGTTTGCACCATTTTCATTATTTTTGTTTCTGAAACTAATTGATCTATTTTTATAGCACAAACCCTAAATTTTATTAAGTCTCCGAAAAATTCACAAAGATCGCCTAAAAATCCAATATGTTACGTTAAATTATCAAAAAGATCCCTTCATGACTAAAAGGATGTTTGACAACTTTTGTTTATAAATTTTTTGTTTTAAATGACCACATGACAACATTTCATTGGACCATTTGTTGTAAAAGTGAACAATTTTGCTAGTCAAAGATTCTTGCCCACCATTTTTTTACTTTTTTAAAAAAAGGACTAATGAAAGATTGCCATAGTGATGGCAACGGGGTGGGTTCGGGTCGGGTCCCCCCCGACCTGTGTCCCGTCTTGCGAAAAATTTTCAATTCCAAACCCGCGCACTGCGACTCTCTGGTCGGGGCGACTCAACCCCGTCGCCCCATTTATTTTTCTTATTTTTTTAGTATTTTTTATTTTTTCCCTTATTTTTTTTAAATTTATTTATTCGGGGCGGATTCGGGGCCCGCGACCCGCCCGGTTAGCGGGAACCCGCCCTATTCGCCCCGCAGGGTGGGTTTGGGTTGGTTACCAATCAGATTGAATTTTTTTGCTATCTCTAGATTGTCAATTTGTCACGTCCCAATTCATAATCAAGTTTCCAAAAAGAGACTAGATAATTGCAATTACTGGACATATGAACTGTTAAATTGTGGAATCTATTTATTTGTCAAGCCTAATTTGAGTCGATCCTAATTTTTGCAATTTCGATGAGCAATACAGGGTTAGACCTCATTGAAGAGGCTGCCATGGGATTGAAAGAGGGGGGGGGGGGCAGACAGCCTCCTCCCGGGGGTAGGGGATGGAGCTCCCGGACTAAATTCTAGTTAAAGAATCTTTAGGAAAATGTGTTATTGTAAACTTGTATTGCAGAATTGGAGTTCCAATCCTCAAGTAATTTGGATTTTCTCTATTTAATCTTATAAATATGGACCAGATATCTATCAAAATATAGAGAAAATGGAGGTTCTACAAGATTTATGTGTTTTTTCTATTGTACTTTTTTTTTTTTTTTACTAGCAGTGAATATCTACAGCGACAGAAGAGGATGTAGTCTTATATTGAGGCGAACCTCTATAAATATTGTATTTCTTGATTGCATTTTTTTCCTGATATTAATTTCTCTCAATAAAATAGAATTAGGGTTTTTAATTCTCAACATGAACTAAATTAATTTTTATTATCTATTGACAAAGTTGATTTTATGAAATGGCTTTAAATAGATCATCATTCATGATTAACGCAGTGAAACCCTCTTCATCTTCCTCTTCATTCGATTGTACCGATTGTAACACTTTTCAGCATCTTGATTGGTTCGTCCACATATTTGAAGAAAAAGGCTACGCTCCTTGCTAACATTCTGTATTCCTTAACAAACATTTCTTTGTGTAATGATGTATTTACCTCGCCTTCTCTACCTAATTCGCTTCTAGCATATGAGTTCTGAAATTTAGACATTGGCCTAAGGTCTTCCATGGAACTCCTAGGGAAAAATCAGACGTTCCATACGTTTATTCCAATAATAATATATTCTTTCTTGCGCAAAGTATCTTTTTCCCATGTAATCCCTAGCCTCTACGCTCCTCTTATTCTTGAAGAATTTAGGGTATTGATTTTATTTCATTCCTACGGAGACCTTATGACTGAACTATTGGTGGGAGGTCTAACGAGTGAACTTCGTTATTTGAGGAGAACTAATCTATTCCTTCACAAGCAGCAAAGAATAGAGAGAAGAAAAATTAGTACTTTTATCTAAAATATGCAGAGTCGCTGAAGTGTGATTAATTTTTTGTTATCTTGCCTCAAGGCAAGGCTATCCCCTTGTGCTAATGCACAGGTTCTAGGACTTTCTTCTCTTTTTCGTGTCAGATATGGACCACCTACCCTCAAAAAACTCCTTTTCACGAAAAATATTAAGTTGACAAGCTAAAAAACTTTAAAAAGAGGGATGATTTTCCAAAAACATGAACCTTGGAGTCTAAACATGTGGTCTTTGCCATTGAAAATCGATAATATTTGAGGATTGGAAGGCTCTGTATGAGCAGCGACTCAACAAAATGCGTACCTCTCTCCCCCAAGCCTCTTGTGTTGTGTAAGAGTCAAGACAACTAGACATTTCTAAATAGTAAATAGCCCACGTTCAAACTACAAACTAGTTGATCGAAATCCTGCTCTATTCTTCTCTCATTCGTTACTCCTATTTTCTTGAAAATAGCCTGGTCATTCTCTACTTAAGCGTTGAGCTAGAATAGAAGATTCGTGAGCAAGAGAAGCTTTCCCAATAACAAGAACGAGATATGTGAAATAAACCAAGACAATCACATCTCAACCAACCGATAATCTCGTGTCTGATTGTTCATTGAGTGCGATGAAGATGGAGGAAGCAAATGTAAAACTGAACAAACAATCAATGGATATGAAGCAATCTAGTCTCTCAGTGAGTATGGTAATCTGGATAGGAAATCTTTTGGAAGAAAGAATCCCACCTTTCTTAGGTGGTTATGAGTGTATCTTGATAGCCCATGATCAAAGAGATAGGAATGATAAATTCAAATGACAAGGCACATTTAGTTTTTGGCTTGTAATAAAGCAATGGTCCTAATTATTGAACTAGTAGTCCTATTTATCCACCTCTCCAAACAAAATATCTTGAACAATTAAGACATGAGATTCATTTACACAGTATGAGAAAGATGATTATAAAGAACGATATAGGCCTTTTTCTCATCCATAACCCAAGAAAAACACCTGTGTTACACTAGCATGAGAGTAGCCTTTTTCCTTCAAAATATTGTTGTTATTAAACTTTTTTCCTTTCAACTAAGCCGCCTTGGGGTCCTCGGCTCCTAAACCTCATGATATATATATGGAGGAGCCAAAAAAATTTATTTCCTAGGTCAAGTATGAAAAGGTATTTGAAAAAATATATAAAAAATAACACATTAAAATCCCAATATATACAATCAAAGTATTTTGATTTACTCTTATACTTGTTCCCTATGCGTTTTCATAATTTGAGAATGGCATATAATTGCATATTACCAATTCTATCAAATATATCTTTGATATACAAAAAACTATCATTCAACCATTGATCTCCAATCTGATTGCACAGTTGATTCTTAAAAAGATTTATTAATGAAAATACTCTCCCTACCGTAGCAGTTGCAACTGGAAGAATTAATTCCAATGTAACAAGTATATAGAGTAAAGTATAACCTTTGTTTTGTTTCTTTCAACATGAACTTTTGTGCAAGATCACTAAGGCCTCATAATCCACTAAAATCTTCATCGGTAATTATATAAAAAACATAAGTTTCGAATTGTTCATCAAGTGCCAAGGGATTTGTTGGTGAAAAATATTTGGGATAATATTTACCAAGTTGAATTAATCTTCTCTTGTCAAAAACACAAAATGAATCATTTGGACACAAATACGCCACACAAAGACACAAGTTGTTATTAACCTCGGGAAAAAGATCATTCAATTCTTGAAGTTGCATATCAATGACGACATAAAATACATCCACGCAGGAGTTTTGAAAATTTTTCATTTATGGATTGTTACACCGAGAATGACCTGGATGTACATAAAGATATTATGCATCGACAGAAAGCTAACAATTTCAAAAAAAAAAAAAAAAAAAATCTCATCCATTGTCCCTCGTTTCTTGGAGTCGTGCTTTACAAATTTTCAATAATCTCATAGCATTGATGATACGTTGATCATTCTTTTGTAATTCCTTTGGCTGTTCATCTAAAATTCATAAGATCGTTTTCATAAGATGTAGTCTAAAAGCAAAGCCAAATTTTTGTATCAAGCTCAACAAATTAATTGCTTGATCACCTCTTTTTCCAGCACTTGGAATATCACTAGCAATCATATCAAGGACATCAATTATAGATGAAAACATAAAAATCAAGCTATGTACAGAACCATAATGAGAACCCCAATGTGAATCACCGGGACGCTTAAGTGTAGTTTCTTGATTAAGGCCACATCCACTTGATATTTCATCATGACTAAGGACTATTCTCTTTGTGTTTCAATTTTTCGTTTTGATTTTCATGAATTATCAAGAATCTAAAGCAAGTCAAGAATTTCAAGAATTAAAGAAATTCAAGAAAGTGGTTCTTGAATTTAATCGTTTTTATGAAATTTTTGGAATTGGCCTTTTTGGAGATTTTTGGGATATTTATGAATTTTTGGAATAAATAAATAAATAAGTAATTATTTTTTATTGGGCGAAATATAACCCAACAAAATCAAGAAACTAAAAAAAGTCCAGTTTTGAAAAACATAGATTTTTCTTAAGAAACACAAATTTAACTGGAATTAATGACAAAAAGAAACAAAATAAACAAATTGGATATGGATGATTCACAATTGACAGATTCGATGATAAACACATGGAATCAAACTAGGACGGAAAAAAAATCCCTGAATTTAAAGTCCAGCTTTGACACTAAATGATATGATCTCATTCGAGAACTCGCAGAACTGACTCTTGAAATACCCGAAATGTTATAAATTCAATTTGGAATGGATGGTAACATGAACACCCGAGGCTCACGACTCAAGAACCTAAGGTATATTAAACATTAAATTCATTGAGATGCGGAAACAAGAACCGACATGGGGTGAACACCACAAATGTTGTCTAGACTCTTTGATAAGTTCAGTTTTGAACGCCACAATGATTGTTAATCTTTGATAAATCAAGTTGAAAGCTACAAGATGGTTGAATCTTGATAAGTTCGATATATAAATAGAATCCTCACCTTTAAAGAGTAAAAACACTCGATTCAATTTTATTTCATCAAAATCTAACTATTAAAATGAAATAAATAATATATAAATAAGCAAAAAGACCTAAAACTAGGTCTGGCCATTATAGAAGCACAAACCTTAACATAATATTCAAAAAATGTAAAAATAATAAAATTTTGAAAAACCCTAATTAGAATAACTACACTGTCCCTTTGTTCAAATCGGAGCGATCGCATGGAGATAGTTTTTTCATTGTGATCATTTGAACAGTTTCCGTGCGACCGCAGGGAAATTTCCTTGCATGGCCGCATGTTGTACTTTTTTCACTCGCGTATTCTCTTGATATTTTGGTCATAACTTTCTCTACCTATATCCTATTTCAATGATTCAAAGTGTGTTGGAAAGAAAACTCAAAGGGATACATTTCATTCCGAAATAGTGATTTCCAAATTCGAACGTTTTCTATGTGAAAACTGAGTCTAAATATCTGACTAAAAATCTGAATCACAATACTCGCGGGTTTTCGATTTCTAATTGCATCCCAAGTCTTCTTTGACCATAATTTTTTACCTCCAACCATCTTCCTAGATGTCATACTTGATTTGGAGCCTTTCGAACATGCTATTGGAATCTTGTTTGACTCAAGTAATACATTTTCCGGTCAAACCTACTATGATTGTGTACCAAAATTTTCAACACATTAGTGATCAATCGGATGAAATATTTGGTGAGTGTTCATGCACTTCCATTATGGTTCAGAGGGATAAATGCTTAGCAAATAATCCAAATAAGCACTAAGGGGAATCCTTTTCATTACGTTAAGTCATAATTTTCTTTGGGATGCAATTAATAGAATTATTGCTTAGATTATGTAATACCCTTTTAGATTACATTTATCAAAATTAAATTAGAAGAGCGAAATTAAAACAACTATCTCAACATCGCGATTATACCCCTTTAGATTTATAGAAGTCTTTGATTATGTAATACCTTTTTAGATTACAAATATCAAAATAAAATTGGAAAAGCAAAATATAAACAATTATTATACCCTTTTAGATTTATAGAAGTCTTGCTCAGATTATGTAATACCCTTTTAGATTACATTTATCAAATTAAATTAAATTAAAAGAATGATATTAAAACAACTACCACAACATTGCAATTATATCCTTTTATTAGATTTATAGAAGTCTTGCTTAGACTATGTATTACCCTTTTAGATTACATTTATCAAAATTAAATTAGAAAAATGAAATATAAACAACTATTATACCTGTTGATTACAAAATCTGGTGGGACCTTGGATCAAGACGTCTCATCTTCTCCCTCTTGAACACGTAGACTTCCTGCGCACTGGGGCAAATAATCAGTATGCAAATGGGGTCGAGGTGGCTCCCGTTTGCACTCTGATGCCTAAGTCAGTACTCATTTCAAGTAAATATAATTTTGGGTACAGGGATATAAGTGTGTAAAAGAGAGAAAAGGGAAGGAGATTTTATATATTGAGTTTCTAACCCTGTCCTTAGGGACAAGTGCACCATATTTATAGTAAGAATTATTTACTCATGTCGCGACACGTGTTATGCCTTCTCCACGTGGCAAGCCCATAATTCATCACAAAGGTAAACCATTTATTCGGTTTAATCATTACTATGTGTCATTAGATTAAAGTAAACATCACATCCCTTTAAAAAGTTTTCTCATCAAGCCGCAATTGTCAAAAAAGGTTACACCCCTTCTGAAACAATGTCTGACTTGCACAGTGACTAATCTTGCCACTAATCTGAAGTCCGTGCCTCAGATGGACGCGTCTCGACATAATAAGTCCGGTCGTGTGGCGCTTTGGACAATGTAACATCCTTGCCAATGATAATTTGCTTAGCACGAGGTCCTATTGGTAGTCAATTGGTCTTATGTCGGGCCTTACTAATGACGTGTCAAGCTTATTTGAGCATTGTCATAACACTTGTCCCTCAAATCTAGGGGGTTCATTTACGGGTGGACCAGATTTGACAAAGACCATGTGAGCGGACTCGCCGGGGCAAAACAGTGTAATTTCCCAAAAGTCTAGTGTCGTTATCACTATTTACGAAATAGGGGCTATTGGGTTTCCCTTCTTGTAAGTCAATCATCGACTACATTTGCAAGCCTCATTGAAGGACCTTTAGGGTATGGTAATGACGGTTTGCTGGCTCCCAAAGAGCCTTCTTATGCAGCACGCCTTTCAACGTGCGTGTCCCACACTTGCACTGCTTGATTTTTATGACACCTTCAAATTCCCGCCTGTTTAACTTTCATCGTACTTTCCAAGTACGACACGTAGACGGCCAGGGTTATTTCAAGGACTCCTATAAAGCCTCTAACATTCCACTTGTTACTTCTTTACGCAACAATAGAAGTCCATAACGAGTGTGATTTTATCCCTGCTTCTTCTGCCTCTTCTTCCTCTTCTTTCTCCAATGATTTTTTGACAGCAACGAGCGTCCTACCAGCCGGAGTTTCGCCCTGGGTCCTCCATATCAACAGAAGGGTCTTCTCTCCTCCGATTTGCAGGTAACTCCCCTTTTGCGTGTGTTTACCATTTCCTTTTCTTTAAGCCCTGTTGTTTCTGAGTGCTTGTTGGGTGTGCGTCTTCACGTTACCCATGTTGGGTGAGTACGTCTTCAGGGAATGTAGAGGGAGTCAGGGAAACAGGTTCCCAAAATTTGGGGGTACTTGCGGACCCTATCAGAGGCTTTTTCCCTTGGACTGGCATGGTTTTTTGCCCTCATTACTTTAAACAGATAAGAAACGAATGGGATAGGAAATTTTGTAGTGTAATATGTTTGAGTGAATCTGACAGCGAAGAAGAGGAGAGTCATTTCCCTATGGCCAATCCATCAGCCGAAGTGGCGCCATCCTTGTAGGAGCTCCGGAGCATGCAAAATAGGGATCTAAGGGGAAAAGAAATAGGGTGCTCCTCTTCCGGAGCACCAGAGTCTGGCTTAGGCATTAGGGTAACTTTTAGAGCCCATAGGGAAGAGCTAGGATTGATCGCGAAGGAAATCACTCAAGTGGAGTGTTGTGAAATTTGAGATCGCAAGTGTACGATATCGCAATCAAGTAATAAAGTGGACCTTAGAGTCCGGATTATCGTTCCCACGAGGACTGTTTACTAAGTACCGAAATGTTTTAGTTCTAATTTTATTTGAACAGACGAAATAGAATTTGTGGTTTTAAATTAAAATTAAGAAGATGAATTAAATAATTAAATTGTGAAATTGTTTTGTTTTTAAAAAAAAATGATTGTAAAGTGGTTGGGATTCACGATTTCACATAGCTAATTAAATCAATTCCAATTCCAGTTTTATTTCCTATTTGTGTGTTCGGTCGAATTCACTAATTTAAATTGAGATTCCTCTCTCGAGTTTAAATCAATCCTACCTAAATAAGTCAACCTTGTATCTCTACAGCGGGTCCGAATATTCCTTAACTAGATGCATTACACACAAGAATTCACACACGACCGCAATAATTACAAGAGTATATCTCTATCTCTCGTTCAATTACCGGATTTATTACCTAGATCTATGTTATTAACTCACCTCTCGGATTATGGAAATAACACATGAAATCATGAATTGGTGATCAAGCAATTCAAGCATTAAGAACAATAATAAATCAACACATGCATTAAAGCGTTAAAACAAGGAATATGGCATTAAAATAATTAACTAGGCTACATCGTTCATCCCAACGTTAAAATTAGTTACACATCATGATTAAAAAGCATAAACAATAAAGTAAAACGTTCATTGAAAACAATAAGAAGAAAGGAAAGCATGCACCAAGTCTCAATTCTTCAATTATCTTCAATTCACGCCCCTTTGCGATGCTTAATTCCCCAAGAATTTGATGTAAAATCTCTGTTGTGGCTCGTTCTATGGAGAGGCAAAGGTCTCATTTTCGTGCCTCTTATGTTGTATATATAGGTTTTGGAGAAAACCTAGGTCAAAAAGCGAGAATGCTGTTGAAAATCGCGAGAAAAAGCCCACTTTTGGCCCAGCCGGAAAGCCAAGCGATCACGTGGTATAAAACCTCGCGATCGCGTGGGCATAGGTAAAACTCTCTGTTGAAAAATTCGAGGCACCTCGCGATCACGTGGTAGAAATCCCGCGATCACGTGGAAGGACGTTGCAATGCAATTTTCCATCTTTTTCCGGCTGTGTAAGTTGGTCCTTGACTTTTAATTGCACCTTCAATCCTCAACTTCCAATTGTTGCAATTTAGTCCCCAAACTTTATCTTCTTCTCGATTTGCCCATTTAAGCTCTTAATTTATTCAATTAGGTCCTCCAACCTCTGATTTCTTCTCTTTGACACCATGTAGGTTTCCCGGTTGTTGTCACAAACTCCTCACTTGTCCAATTTAGCTCTAATTAACATCCAATTGTGCCATTTTTCCATTAATTGCTTCATTCTTCTTCAATTGGGACATTTTCTGAAAGGTAAACAAATAAACATAAATTAAATAGCAAATATTCCCAAACGACAATAATTAATCCTAATTTAGACATACAAATAAGTGTATAAAATACACTTATCAAATACCCCCAAACTAGAACTATTGTTCGTCCTCGAACAATGTAAACTAAACTATCAAATATTTTTGTTGTGTCGACATGTTTACCATATGCCTCTACAGTCCAAACCAATTTAAGTTTCAGCAAGCGTCATGAACAACAATTCGAAATAATTTCTAGTTATATCTGCCAGATTTTTAAGTGTGTGTGTGAATAGCCAATGTCAAACGCAAACCTATGCATGAGATATGTTCAACACGGTGTGGCTCATTATGCATATTCAAGCCCGAATCCCATGTGGTCAATCTATGATTTCTAATGAAATTCCTTTCAACGCTCATGGATGATCACCACTTTCTGCTTTTTCTCTCGCATCCCAGGTTTTTATCTATGTGGGTTCTAACAATATTCTTAGCTTTTTCCACACAAGGCAGTCAAAATCAGAAATATGCATGCACAACTAATCAAAAGAAAACAGTCCCCGATTCTACAACCTCAACCACCACAGTTTAGTCAACAAAGCTTATACCATGCAATGTTTTTTTTTTTTTTTTTTTATGGACGACTTTTTCTTTTAATTGTCCCTGTCTTTTACCATCTTTGTGCAGAACTTTTCATACGGGCTTTCTATATGACCCCTGTAGCGGGCTTTCAGATCGGTAACTCCCAAACCAGACGGCTTTAGGGTACCAGGTTCGAAGAACCCCTCAGACGTACTTGCCCGAGTCATAAAGGCTTAAACAGAAAAGTTAAAGATGTTATAATGTCTTATGTGTAAGTCCACTCTCCGTACTTGCTTTCTAATTGACCCATGTAGCGAGCTTTAGGTCGATGACTCCCAAGCCAGTTGGCTTTAGGGCACCAGGTTTGAAAGACCCCTCGGACTTACTTACTCGAGTCAAAAAGGCATTTGAAGAGCAGAATAAGACCTTCAGCATTTTTCTGTTTTTATGCTGGAAATGGTTTATACCCGTTGACCAAACTGTAATGACTAAAGTGCAAAACCAAGACCCACAGACTTCCAATCCGTCAATACACACAAATTCCAATCATTTTACCCCCAAACTTGCATTTTAGTATGATTGGTTCTAATTTAGGGGTGGGATGTCTAACGATCTAAGTTCAGGGCTTTTTGAGTCATTCCTAAGTTCAAATTGCATAAACTCTGCCCCACATGTATTAAACAAAATCCCTCACACAATCAATTATCTAACACTGGCTATGTGCGCAATAAGTATGAATCTAGCAAAACATAACTAGTTCAAAAATAAGTTCATGCTTTCATGTTGTCCAATTTTCAAGCTTAAACACAAATTGATTCATACTATATCCTAGGCAATAAACATGTCAACAAAGTTTTCAATTTTCAAAAAAAATTTTTATTTTTTTTTTAATCCCAATAAAATAGAATGAAAAGTAATAATATGGAAATAATGAGATCCACCCCCAAACTAGAAATGAACATTGTCCTCAATGTTTTGCCACATAAATAAGTAAGAATATGCAAAACTTGACAAAAGAAAGAGAACGAGAACTTCCCAAGTGTAGAGGAGATGTCTCATTGTAGTCTTGATGCTTTAATTTGAAATGATGTTGGACGAATTTGACCCTATTTCTTGCCTTGCCCAACTTGATCGGATGTGTCTTGACTGATGTTTACCTTGAAAATAAGAGATAAGTAATATTAAAAGTCATAAACATCAATAAGAAATAATGGAAGTTCAGTACCACACCCCCAAACTAAAGTTAAAGCAAAATTTTGAATTTTCAAAATTGGTCGACCACACACATTTAAGCCTTGACGTCGCCTAGAAAAACATAATTTTTTTTCCGAGCCATCTTTTGATACTTTAAAGTTCACAACATGGTCAACAATATATTAAAAATTCAGCTCATTTGAAGGTCAATAGTGTCATGAAACTATGTGGAGAAGTAGGTGACGTGAAGCAGTTTTCAGGGTGCAATGGCCTGCAGTGGCCTTGCAATGGGACTGCCATGGTGCAAACATTGTTTTAATGGATTTCATGCCATGTAGTGTACTAATTCATGAACTAAACACACTTACTCAATGATAACCATGTCATGAAGATAAATGCTCGGATGAATTTCTAAAATTAGCACAAGAACATCTTTGTAGCATTTCATCAAACACTTAATGGGCATTGCAAAAATCAATGGATATGCATAGGGTTGGAGGCATGAATGAACCCAAAATTTTTTGTCTACTAAACCACAAATCACAATCTCCAACCACTAACCTAAGCCCACTCTTCACCATTCACAATTTCAAAATCCAAGAACTCAAAGAAAATTTCAGAATTTTGAGTAAACATGGATTTAAATGAAGAATTTCATACCTTTCATTGATTTGGATGTGAAAATAGCAATCAATTTGGTTCAATGAAGTGTTGATTACATGCATGATAGATGAAAGATCAAATATGAGGTGATTAGAGGAGAGAAAACAAATTCATGTTGTTTAAACTTGAAAGAATTAAATGAAGCACTTAAACTGCCGAATTTGGTACCAGATTAACCAAGCGATCGCTTGGCTGGAGGGCCAGCGATCGCGTGGTTCAAGGTTTTAAAACCTGTTGATTTTTAAATGCAAACTCGCGATCGCTAGACCTTATAGGCCCGCGATCGCGTAGTTTCCGGCAGTAATGGAAATTTTCCTATTTTTGATTTCCAAAATCATTTTTATCCCCCTAATCACTTCATGATCGATGCAATGATTCTCCAAACCTTATTGTCATGATTCAACTAGTGTGTGTGTGTGAGTATGGAATGACGATAAAAACCTAGCCTAATATAAACATGCAAAATTAAAAACATTCCTAAATATGCATATATCTAAAATTTCAATACTAAAATAAATAATGAAAAACGGAATAAGTAAAAGGGAAGAAAAATTGGGTTGCCTCCCAACAAGCGCTTCATTTTAAGTCTAAAGCCCGACTTTTTACCTGATTTTTCAAGGAACTTTAAAGAGAGCTTTTGATGACCGTCTTTGTTTGTGACGGTCAAATTTGCTCCACAGTGCATTTGAGCTCAAAAATTGTACCTTGCCCATGTCATAAGTGTTAACCTCTCCACTCGATTCAACTTTCAAAATGTAGACTTCAATTATTTCTTCATCATCAATGATGAAATCAATTCTTGCCCAATCATTGAATTTGGAGGATTGCATTGCAACTTCGACACCCTTAAGTGTCTGCTTTTCTGTGATCAACTCCTCTTTCTTCAATTGCTCTTCCACTTTGATTGAAGTCTCCTCGAGCTCGATGTCCTGATTTTGCATTGTTGACAATTGGACAAGGATATCTTCATGGCAGCTATTTTCTTCTGGTTGATCCACTCTTTCAATTTCTTCTTCTTTTTCTTCAACTGTTTCAACCAATTTGTCTAGCTCCTCTGATCTCTGCACCTGAATTTCTGGTAATGGCAATGGCTGACTCTCTTCCATGCTTACTGTCCACTGGTCCATCAACTTCTTAATTTCAGCTTGTTGTTTTTGCAATTCCTGGTTTATCAAATCTTCATTGTCAAAATCTTCAGTTTCAGCTTGAACTGCATGTATCGGTGGACACTCCTGCTCTACCATATAATAATTCCCACAACAATCAGCCTTCCATATAGCATCCTTGGGTGCAATAGGGCAATCGAATACAACATGATTTCCCCAACAGAAATCACACATCAGATACGTCTGAACTGTCGTTCGATCAAAGAGCCATTGATTATTGTTTGCTGCCATCTTGCTGTGCTGCCTCCAACTATCTCAATATTCATTCAATACCTGAGAAGGAGACAATTCACAACTTAAAAAAAAATAAAAATAAATAGTAATAAAAATAATAAAAAATACAAATACAAATTCAAACTAAAGCAAGAACTAATTGGTATCGATATTAATATAAAAACAGTCCCCGGCAACGGCGCCAAAAACTTGTTGTGAAATTTGAGATCGCAAGTGTACGATATCGCAATCAAGTAATAAAGTGGACCTTAGAGTCCGGATTATCGTTCCCACGAGGACTGTTTACTAAGTACCGAAATGTTTTAGTTCTAATTTTATTTGAACAGACGAAATAGAATTTGTGGTTTTAAATTAAAATTAAGAAGATGAATTAAATAATTAAATTGTGAAATTGTTTTGTTTTTAAAAAAAAATGATTGTAAAGTGGTTGGGATTCACGATTTCACATAGCTAATTAAATCAATTCCAATTCCAGTTTTATTTCCTATTTGTGTGTTCGGTCGAATTCACTAATTTAAATTGAGATTCCTCTCTCGAGTTTAAATCAATCCTACCTAAATAAGTCAACCTTGTATCTCTACAGCGGGTCCGAATATTCCTTAACTAGATGCATTACACACAAGAATTCACACACGACCGCAATAATTACAAGAGTATATCTCTATCTCTCGTTCAATTACCGGATTTATTACCTAGATCTATGTTATTAACTCACCTCTCGGATTATGGAAATAACACATGAAATCATGAATTGGTGATCAAGCAATTCAAGCATTAAGAACAATAATAAATCAACACATGCATTAAAGCGTTAAAACAAGGAATATGGCATTAAAATAATTAACTAGGCTACATCGTTCATCCCAACGTTAAAATTAGTTACACATCATGATTAAAAAGCATAAACAATAAAGTAAAACGTTCATTGAAAACAATAAGAAGAAAGGAAAGCATGCACCAAGTCTCAATTCTTCAATTATCTTCAATTCACGCCCCTTTGCGATGCTTAATTCCCCAAGAATTTGATGTAAAATCTCTGTTGTGGCTCGTTCTATGGAGAGGCAAAGGTCTCATTTTCGTGCCTCTTATGTTGTATATATAGGTTTTGGAGAAAACCTAGGTCAAAAAGCGAGAATGCTGTTGAAAATCGCGAGAAAAAGCCCACTTTTGGCCCAGCCGGAAAGCCAAGCGATCACGTGGTATAAAACCTCGCGATCGCGTGGGCATAGGTAAAACTCTCTGTTGAAAAATTCGAGGCACCTCGCGATCACGTGGTAGAAATCCCGCGATCACGTGGAAGGACGTTGCAATGCAATTTTCCATCTTTTTCCGGCTGTGTAAGTTGGTCCTTGACTTTTAATTGCACCTTCAATCCTCAACTTCCAATTGTTGCAATTTAGTCCCCAAACTTTATCTTCTTCTCGATTTTCCCATTTAAGCTCTTAATTTATTCAATTAGGTCCTCCAACCTCTGATTTCTTCTCTTTGACACCATGTAGGTTTCCCGGTTGTTGTCACAAACTCCTCACTTGTCCAATTTAGCTCTAATTAACATCCAATTGTGCCATTTTTCCATTAATTGCTTCATTCTTCTTCAATTGGGACATTTTCTGAAAGGTAAACAAATAAACATAAATTAAATAGCAAATATTCCCAAACGACAATAATTAATCCTAATTTAGACATACAAATAAGTGTATAAAATACACTTATCATGGAGGACTAGGTAGATTGTGTGAATAAAGCCTCGGGTTATCATATTGATCCGAAGTCTCGTCCGGAAATGTGGTAATGTAACGATGTCGTGACAAAGGTTAGGGGCAACGATATTGCCGAGATTTCACAGACATATCAGATGCCCAGGGAGATAATGGTAATACATCCCAGTCCATCGCGCTGACCTTGCTATCCTCCGGAAGGTCAAATGGTTGTGCTCCTCGACACGTTCGAATTTAGGATGCGTCTACCCTTCCATCCGTTCTTTTGAGCCCTTCTCCGGAGCTACAACTTGTGTCCCTACCAGGTAGCCCAGAACTTTTTGACCCAAGTGGTAGGGACATGGCTTATATGGCAGGAGGTTAGTCCAGATTATCCAATCTCCCTCTAGGTCATCCACACTTTATACTCCCTGAAGAAGGCAGCTAGGAGGGAGAAGGATTCCAAACAGGATGTAAAGGATTGGTATTATCTTACCCGAAGGGCGCAACATTCACCAATCATTACCGAGCATCCGACCTCCATCAACCAATGGAGGGCACAGTGGTTTTGGGTTGTCGAGGATTAGTAGTGTACTCCATCGAACCCTGCCCCTAAGATCACTTTCCCCAGATTCTCTTTTGCCCTCGTGAGTCGTTGCACCTCCTTATGTGGATGTTGTGGGTATCTGCGTTATGTAAGTGTTTTTAGGTCTGAGCATGTTTTATTCTTCTGATTTTGCTAGCCAAACGTACGCTCACCTGTTGTAAGAGGAGAATTTGACAGTGATAAAGAAACTATTCGCTTACCTGGGGGACTTTTTAGAAGGTTATCTCCTCCCGAAGACTTTTTTTAGGCACGGTTTGATGCGAGAGATGGGTAAGTCTTTTAACATCCTTTGCTTTTGACTCACTGTCCTATCTTCTCTTGTAACGCCCCGAATTCCGCGAAGCCCGGGACGCCACTTCGTCCTTTAAATCTGATTTTATTGCGGAAATAATTAAAAATTTCAAACATCATATTTATTATTTGAAACCTTTGAAACAACATTATTTTGCGGAAGAAATGAATTTATAAAACATCACATCTATTATTTAAAAAAATGTAGCAGAACATAATTCTAACAAATTCATAAAAACCTTAAATCTTAAGTTTTAAAGTAAAGTAACGATAAATAATTAAATTGATGACATTTATGAAACTTGACTTAAAAAGAAAATTAACATTATTTCTGATTTTTCCACCCCTGCCATTTCATTCGCCGCCATCTTCAAAATTTGCGAAAACTGTTAAAATAATGGAATGAGTATTTCAAAAAATACTCATTAGACTCATCGCCAATAATTAATTTACAGAATAATTGAACACGTAATTATGAAATCATACAGTGACATCATCATCATATTCTTGGGCTCTTGTATTTTCAAAAATCAAGGCTGTTAAAATCATAGGGTGTGGGTAGTATCGTCGCGTGCACTTAAGGCACATAAGTTATGCATAACATTATCATTTCTCATCTTATCTCATAAGAGATATTCTTTTCTCGTCTCATGCATCAAAACATGTAAATCACGTAATTTCACATAAGACATGCAATTATAATTTAAACTAATTAGTGGGGGCGAGTCTACCTCAAATCACAAGTCTGAAAGTTGAGCAAGAAAGTTAACGTTGTTCTTCTAAATGTCCAAGCGCCTCGTCCAGCATAACTTAAAATGATAAGTCCAATTTAATACTTTAAAATTGATTTAAATGACTTTGAACTTTAGGGACTGAAATGATTATTTTAAAACATGGAGGACTAAAATGAATACTTTGAAAGTTGAGGGACTAAAATGAATACTTTTCAAAAGTTGAGTTGAAACTCAAAACGAATATTAAACTATCGTGCTGAAATAATAGATTTTAAAAATGGAATGGCCGATTAAAATCATTTAAGACTTAAGGGTTGAAATGATTATATTCAAAACATAGGGACTGATTTGAAAAAGTTTAAAACTTGGGGCTACCATAGGAAATTAATAAAATCACAATATATACATATCAAATAATCATATTTCTCTCTCCAAAATCGCGCATCAGAGAAGAAAGAAGAGAGGGTGTGGCGAAGGCAACCGAAGCTCAGTTCGGTGCAATACTACCGGTGAACTCCGGTGAAAACTCCGCTGGTAGGTGGCGGTGGTAGAGATGTAGAGAAAACAGCGAAAAGGAGAAGATTTGGGAAGAATTTTGGGGGAGAACCGAGTCTTGGATTTGGGATTTCCGGTGACGAATCCGGTTGAAATGGGTCAAGGGTAGAGGTAAGCTTCTGGGCTCCGTTTGTTCTTGGGGTTTTGGGTTTGCTTTTGGTTGATTGATGAAGATTTGGTGTTGAGCAGTAGTGTCCGATTGTGGAGGTGATGACGGTGGGTTCGTGGTAACGGGTTGGAGCTCGCAGGCGGTGGTGGTTGTTGCGTTTTGTGGTGGCAGTGACTGACCACGGTGGTGGCAATGGTGATGGCTGAATGGTGGTTCGAGGTGGTTGTGGGTTGGTCTTGCAGACGGTGGTTGGGTGATAAAACTCGTGGTGGTTGATGTATTGCAGCGGGGTGATGATGAAGGTGGAAATGGAGTTGTGATTTGGTGATGACACTGGCAATTTGGAGTGGTTGGAAATCAGTGTTGTGTAGAGGTTCGGTTGATGAGGAATGGAATTGCAGATTGTGGGTTGATTGATGTTGGTGATGGATATGAAATGGAGTATATAATCTTGGCTGTGTATTAAATTTGACAGCCTTTTGATTTGGGAAAGATTATAGGAAAATGCAAGAATTAAATTGTTGATTGAGGGAGAGAAATTGGGGATGCAAGAATGGTTTATGAGCTGGGGAATGATTTAAGGGATATACCAATTTGTTATGGTTGATGGAGATGGCGTCTGTGGTGGTTTGATAGTGGAAACTTGGCAGCTTGTGTGATGAGCTTTAGCTTAATTTGTGAACTCGATTTGGTGATGGTGGTATTGATTAAGAATTATAGAAGAGAAAAGTGGGGGATCATATGAAATATAAGAGAGAATGGTGGAGAATTAGGTGGAAATGAAGTGGAAAGTGGTGTGAAATATGGTGATTGATGATGATGAAATGGGTGGAAAAGAAGAAAAACGGGGGGTGAGATGATGGGAAAGGAAAAATTGTGTGAATGTAATTATGGAATTGAAATTGATTAAGATGGATTGAAGAGTGATCATGGGGAAGGAAAAAATGTGCTGAATATGAAAATGGAAGTTGGGGAGGAAATTTTGGGATTTAAATTGAACTGGAACATGAATTGGGGATTTAAAACATTTTGGACTTAAATAATTTGAATCTAAATAAATTGAAAGTTTGACTAAAAATAATTAAAATTTGGATTTTAAAATAATGAAAACGAGACACTTTAAATTGAACTAAGATAGTTTAAATAAATTAGATTTTCACTTAAAATGGTTAGACACACACGAGTTTTTAAAAATAAATGGGTAAAATCGTAGCAACACGTTTTTAAATATAAATAATATTTATTCAAAATAAATCACGAAAGTTCTCGGTCGCTACATCCAGGATCAAGGGAATTCCCTGTTTGCTAATTTCCAGGATCAAGGGAATTCCCTAAGATTCCACTGAAAGGCCTCCTAGCAAAGAAGGTCCCTTCTATCCTGGGAGTCGGTAGTGAGGAAGAAAATAAACAGAAGGCCTTGCCAATCTTCATTTGGAAGCTCTCAAAGTGGCTACTGACACTTCGAGGGGGATTACTGAGGAGGCTCCTATTCCAACCTCGAAACTTATGGCTCCCCCTCCACTGACTTCGACCACACAACAGCTTCTCGCCGTGAAGAAGGAGCACGACTCTAAGTTGAGATTTGGCAAGGGGAAAGAGAAGAAGCCGGAAAGGGAGGCAGAAACCCATCCTAAACAAGCTTCGCTTGAAAAGGAGGATGATGAGGATGTGGCCGAGGTGGTAATAGAGGAGCAGCCTCCTTTAAAAAGACTGAGGAAAGGCAATGGTAGCTCCTCCCACATTGGTGACACCCCTCTGAGGGGCGCTTCACCTCAACTTTGTGATCAACCTAAGGTTACTAATCCTTTAGAAGATTTGAGCCTTGTTGGGGATGCTGGGCGAGAAGCTGTTTCTGAAGTGGCTCGGATTAAGGCCAGTTTTGTGCCTAAGCCAAAGGTTCTTGACTTCATCACTCTCACAACACTTCCTAAATCCTCTTCTAAAGCTGCAGCTGCAATGGACTACTACTAGATTGAGGGATGGTAAGCTTATTCATCTAGGATCTCACCTAGTCAACAGCTGGAAGCCATCAAGGCAATGAGTGTTCGAACCCTGGCTTTAATAGAAGAAACGGAGTCTTCCGTTCGAGAGCTAGAGCAGAGAGAGGCCAGTGTTAAGGTGGCCATGCGTAATGCAGACAACATGGTAAAAGAGATCAAAGATCTCAAGGATTCCTTAGCCATGGCCCAGAGGTCTCTTCAAGATGAGTGAAACGCACTGAAGTCCCTTAGGGACGAAAGTGAGAAGCTGAAAAAGGACCTCGAATCTGCTGAGGCAGATGTGGCAAATCTCTACAAAAAATACGAAAATGCTTTTAGGGACTAGAAGGTGACTTTTGAAGCTCTTACTGAAGCCAATATTATGATAGGGCATCTTGTTGACAAAGTTACCCAATTAACGAAGGAGCTTGAAACAAAGAAGGAAGCTCGGCGGAAGGATAAGGATGTCTTGACTCAAGTAGAGACGAAGTGTCAGCTTTTGGAGTGGAGTGTTGAGGTCAAGGTGGCTGAGGGTATCCAGAATTTCAAAGATAACTTCGAGAACACCGAAGAATATGGGGTGATGCAGAGGGTCTTCGGCAACATCGGTCCTCGAATGGCTCTAAAAGACGTGAAGGAGGACTTCTCATATCTTGATCTCTTGAAGATAGAGGCCTTTTACCCAGAGTCGGTGGATGCCACCGTGGATGATTTTTCTGCAACGCCAGCTGATGGCACTTCTGCCAATGAAGCTTTAGCTCCTTGATTTTTTGTTTATTTTCGAAACATTTTACATTGATTTATGTAATGATTTTTTGTATCTTAAATGATCCAAATGGATGGATTTCTCATTCTATCATTTTGTGTTTACATATGTACTTTTCGTTTCTTATAACGGTTATTTTGTTTAACTCAACCTGGTTCAACTAGTCTGGAATAATCTACATCTAACAATTCAAAATAAAATAATCAGACTTTATTCCACGGCGAAGTATTGTTATACATCGATATGAAAGTCCCTCAGATCTAAGTTTTAGGACATTTATGTCTGTTGGTTAGGTCTGGTTGAACGAGCATCGTCCTCTGCTGGCCAGGTGGTCCCTCACCTTTGTTCGGAGTGACCGAGCTTAGTCCATATGTGAATATATTATGGAGTGGGACACCTTAGGAAATAACGGTTGGTTAATATATTTTAAAAGGTACTCCACTGTGAATGCAATGGCTTCATTTCAAGTATTTTGACTAAAACAAATCCTTTGATCATTGGAACTTTGTTTGTTATAAGTCATGCCCCTTACTCTTATCCGATGCATTTGAGATGTAAATTGATAATGGTAGCACTGAGCGAACCATATGAATGGAGTGGGTCCACTTGACTGAAGTGATACTCTTATTCTTCAAAATTTTAGTAATATGCTTCCGGGGCATTCAAACCTCCGAGGCACATCTGTAGGCATTTTAACCATTTTAGTCTGGAGTGGGTTTTATCTACTAGCGAAGTCCCTTGTCTAAACTATTCATGCTTCCTCGAAATTACTCTTATTAGGAAGTCCCTAGTAGGGCCCAATAAGTCCAGGTATTATTTTGGATTAACCAAATATTGCATTCTTGATCACATCCATACATTTCCCATTATCCGACCAAAATTCCTTGTTCATTATGGCCTTTCGAGTAGTACCCAGTGGAAGCACCACTAATTGAACTATTTATTTGGTTTATTTGTAACAGTGCTACTTCGGCATATTTAAGATCATGTGTCTTTTTAGACACTTGAGCCAACGCTCATGAACCAATGGTCTTCGAGACCACGTGTCTTTTAGACACTTGAGCCTAGGCTCATGAATCACTAGTTTCTTGGACCATGCATTATTCCAACGCTTAAGCTGACGCTTAAGGATATATGGTCTCTTAGACCATGTGTCATTTTTTACACTTAAGCCGGAGCATATAAAATAGAGGAATCTTAGACCATGGATCATTTTGACAGCAGGCCAAAGCTTATGAGCATTTGGTCTCTTAAATCATGCATTGTTTCAACGCTTAAGCCAAGGCTTATAAATATTGGTCTCCTGGACCATGCGTTGTTTCAATGCTTAAGTCGAGGCTTATGATCATAGGATCTTTGAGATCGTATGTCATTTCAACATAAAGCTAAAGCTGATAGAATGGTGGTCTCTCAGACCATGCACTGGTTCAAAGCTGAAGCCGAGGCTTATGATCATAGGGCCTTTGAGACCATGTGTCATTTCAACACAAAGTCGAGGCTGATAGAATGGTCGTCGCTTAAGCCAAGGCTTATGATCATAGGGCCTTTGAGACCATATGTCATTTCAACACAAAGTCGAGGCAGATAGAATGGTCGTCACTTAAGCCGATGCTTATGATCATAGGGCCTTTGAGACCATGTGTCATTTCAACACAAATCCGAGGCTTCTAGAATGGTGGTCTCTTAGATCAGGAATTGGTTCAACGCTGAAGCCGAGGCTTATGATCATATGGCCTTTGAGACCATGTGTCATTTGAACACAAAGCTGAGGCTTCTAGAATGGTGGTCTCTTAGACCATGCGTCAGTTCAACACTGAAGCCGAGACTTATGATCATAGGGCCTTTGAGACCATGTTTCATTTCAACACAAAGCCGAGGCTGATAGAATGGTGGTCTCTTAGACCATGCATTGGTTTAACGCCGAAGCCAAGGCTTATGATCATAGGGACTTTTAGACCATGTGTCATTTCAACACGAAGCCGAGGATGATAGAATGGTGGTCTCTTAGACCATGCGTTGGTTCAATGCTTAAGAAGAGGCTTATGGTCATAGGGCCTTTGAGACCATATGTCATTTCAACACACAGCCGAGGCTTCTAGAATGGTGATCTCTTAGACCAGGTGTTGGTTCAATGCTGAAGCCGGGGCTTATGATCATAAGGCCTTTGAGACCATGTGCCATTTCAACACAAAGTCGAGGCTTCTAAAATGGTGGTCTCTTAGACTAGGCATTAGTTCAACGCTGAAGCCGAGGCTTATGATAATAGGGCCTTTGAGACCATGTGTCATTTCAACACAAAGCCGAGGCTTCTAGTAGGGCCTTTGAGACCATGTGACATTTCAACACAAAGCCGAGGCTTCTAGAATGGTGGTCTCTTAGACCAGGCGTTGGTTCAACGCTTAAGCCGGGGCTTGTAAAATATTCCTGTTTGAGTCCTGCCATGATGTGATCCGAAGTAGGAGACCAAAGGAGAAGTCGACCTATCGGCAATGCGACAGTGATCTACGCGAGAAACGGCACAAGTTTCATGTTGGAAGCGAGCCGAGGAGACAAAGGGATCGAGCCGAATCAAAAGGGTTAAGGTTTGGTGACCAAGAGCACATTCACGGCCGTAAAACCAGTGTTCACGGCCGTAACAGCTACATTCACGGCCGTAACTTTGCTATCGCACGGCCGTAACAACCAATTCACGGCCGTAACGGAGTTAGACAGTTTTTATTCAGAAGGCGTCTTACGGCCATAAGAACAAATGTCACGGCCGTAAGAGTTAAAATCATTTTTGGACCCGAGGGTTAATTACGGCCGTAAGGTAGATTTTCAAGGCCGTAAATTCCGCCGCGTTTTAATTTGTGTTTTGCGGCTAGGGTTAATTTTGGATGCGTTTTTTTAGGTTATATTATGTTTTCTTGTCATTGTAAAGATATAACTTTGATATTATTGAATGAATGTGAGAATTTTCTCTCTCGAAAAGGAGGATTCCTTTTTTCTTGTTCTTGAAGAACAATTTATAGAACTTATCAAATATTTTTCCTGAATGTTTGTGGCGTTCCAATCAGAAACTTATCAAGGAATTTGGCATCCCTTGTGACGTTTCGAAACCCTCGGTTCTTCAATCCGCATCGTCAATTTATTGCGTCGTGATTGTTGGGTCCAGGTCCTACCGTCAATCTTATTTTAATTTCTATCTATTTATTCGTGTTCTTGTTATTTTTCGTGTCAGATCTGATTTAGATCTTTCCTAGGATTTTAAATTTCGTTATTCCGCGTTTTCGACGAGATTCCCCTCCCGGGATCTCGTCATTTGGTCCCGGGAGGGGAATCTCGTCATTTGGTCCTTAACTTCTGCAGTCGCTGCTTACAAGGACCTTGCACAAGCCAGGACAGACTTAACTTCTGCAGTCGCTGCTTACAAGGAATCCAGGGAGTATGAGGTGGACACACTGATACCTACATAATGGCATTGGAGGATGCCGTGAAAAGGTTTCAGGAGCTCCACCCTGAATTCAATGCGGGCAAGTTGAACGCAGAACTGGAGAAGCTAAGGAAGGAGCAGGCCGCTGCTATGGCTTAACTAGATCGAAGGGAGGCTCCAGTGACTGAGTGATGATAAATTTGTAATGACTTGTTCCAGGTCGTCTGTAGGGCTGGTCCGGCCCAATTTTTGGTTAATTAAATGAAGTTAGCTTTGTGTAATTCTTTCCTGAACTTCTTGGCTATAAGAACAAACTAATCAGACCTGATTGTATACTTAGGCCTCTAATTTGGTGTTGTGATATAAATTTGTAGCATAACTGGAGCTTTCCATTTTAAATACTTTAAACAATTGGAATCTTATTCTATTTCGCCTGACTGGGACAGTCAGGTCGAAGTACTTATGTAGACTTCAGGATATTTTTAAATCTGTTTCCGATCTTGAGTAGTTAGGTATGGTTGGTCCACGGAATGGACTTAAATTAAATGTATGTCCTAACTTGATCGGTCAGGTCGCTCCTAGTCTCATTTGGGGTCGTAAGGAATTCGTGAATTCTGTTATGACAGACCTGATGTTCTCGTAACTTGAGGTCCTAAGGAATTCGTAAATCCCGTTATGACGGGACGTTTTGAGCATTTAGCTTGAGGTCCTAAGGAATTCGTAAATCCCGTTTATGACGGACGTTTTGAACATTTAGCTTGAGGTCCTAAGGAATTTGTAAATTCTGTTGTGGCAGACCTGATGAGCACGTGGCTTGAGGTCCAAGGAATTCATAAATTCCATTATGGCAGATTTGATGAGCACATAGCTTATTTTATCAAGAACACTAGGAATTTGTAAAAAATTTATTCAACGGAGTATCTTCAAGACACGTTGGCCATTACATCTCTTCTAAAGAAACAATTATTGATAGTACTTTTTTAGATTCTCGGCGTTCCACGGATGTTGTAAAGTTTTTTCCTTCTAAAGTTTCCAGTTCATATGCCTCGTTTTGCAAGGTTTCCCTAATTCTGTAAGGTCCTTCCCAAGATGAGGCAAGCGAGCCAAATTGAGCTTCCTTTGTGGCTGAGAACACTTTTCTGAGTACCAAATCTCAAGCATGGAACTTCAGGCTCCTAACTTTGGAATTATAATATCTAGTGCTTCTCTGCTTGTAGGATGCGTTCTTGAGATCCGAGTTTAACCTCTTTTCCTCAATCAAGTCTAGAGTGGATTTTAGCATTTCAGTATTTGTCCCTTCTTCAAAATATTGTATCTGGCTTGACGGGATTCCAACTTCAACAGGGATCACAGCTTCGGATCCAAAGGCGAGGGCGAAGGGGGTTTCTCCTGTTGCTGTTTTACAAGTAGTTCTGTAAGACCAAAGGACCGCTAGTAGTTCATTAGCCCAAGCTCCTTTCAGCTCATCCAATCTGGTTTTCAATGTGTGCTTGATGATTTTATTGATGGCTTCCACTTGTCAATTCACTTGCGGGTGGCATGGGGTAGAGTAGTGATTCCTAATCTTCAACTCTTCGCAAAATGATCTGAACCTTGTATTGTCAAATTGTCTCCCGTTGTCAGTGACTATTGAATGACGAATGCCAAACCGAAAAATGATTGACTTCCATATGAAGTTATTGGTTTTTTGTTCAGTGATCTTTGCCATTGCCTCTACTTCAACCCATTTTGTGAAATAATCGACTGCCACTATTGTATATTTGGTTGATCCTCTTCCCGTTGGAAATGGTCCGATCAAATCGATGCCCCATTTTGCGAAAGGCCATGGTGCCATGATGGAAGTCAAGTCTTCCGGAGGAGATCTGATCATCGGGGCAAATCTTTGACATTTGTCACATTTCCTTACAAATTCGATGGCATCTTTCTTTATGGAAGGCCAAAAATATCCTTGCCTTAGGATCTTGAATGCTAGGGACTGTCCTCCAGTATGGTTGCCACATACGCCTTCGTGTATTTCTCTCATAGCCCCTTGGGCTTCTTCTTCATTCAGGCATCTGAGTAGTGGGAGGGGAAAACCTCGTTTGTATAGCACGTCATCTAATAAAGTATATCTGGCAGATCTGATTTTTAGCCTCCAAGCATCGTCTTTGCTTGGGGGCACCACTCCCTCCTTCAAGTGATGGATGATCTCATCCATCCAGCTCATGTCCGCGTCAATCGCCATGGTTAGCATCTTTGCTTCTTCTAGGGCTGAATTTTGCACCCTCCCGATGGAAACACTGTCCAGAGTCTCGGCTCCTTCACTAGTGGCGAGTCTAGCGAGAGCGTCCGCCTGACTGTTTTGGGTTCTGGATATCTATTTCACATCCACATGGGTGAATTTTTCTAACTCTTTTTTGGCCACTTTGTGATAAGATGCCATTTTCTCCTCTTTTGTGTTGTAGGTTCCCTGGATTTGATTCACAACCAACTGGGAATCACTGTGTAAAGTTACTCTGGTTATTCCCATATTTCTTGCCATTTTTAGACCTGCAATGAGGGCTTCCTATTCCGCCTCGTTGTTGATCGCTGGGAATTCAAAGCGGAGGGATTGACAATATAGTAATTTCTCGGGTTTGACCAGAACAATTCCAGATCCTGTGCAGTTCTCAGTAGAGGATCCATCCACATATAGGGACCAAAGTTCATCTCGGTCAGGGAGGTCTACTTCTACGTGGAATTCGGCTATGAAGTCCGCCAATGCTTGCCCTTTGAGCGCACTCCTTGGTTTATAGGTGATATCGAATTGTCCCAGCTCCACTGCCCATTTCATCAATCTCCCCGAAGTGTCTGGTTTCTGTAAGGTCTGACGTAGTGGATAATTCGTGAGAACCTCTAGTGAGTGCTCCAAGAAGTAAGGTCTTAATTTCCTGGAACTCATAATTAATGCCAGTGCTAACTTTTCCATGAGCGGATATCTTAGTTCTGCATCTTTCAATGCTTAACTGACATAATAGACTGGGTGTTGGATACTGTCCTCAGTTCTGATCAAAATTGAACTCACCGACCTCGCTGACACCGCTAAGTATAATTCCAACACTTCCCCCGGTATTGGTTTTGAGAGTAAGGGTGGTGAGGCGAGTTGTACTTTTAGATCTTCAAAAGCCTTCTAGAATTGCTCTATCCAGTGGAAGTTCTTCCCCATCTTAAGTGCTTCGAAGAAAGGTCTACACTTATCAGTTGATTTTAAGACGAACCGGTTCAGAGCTGCTATTCTTCCAGTCAAACTTTGAACCTCCTTTATGTTGGTTGGGGGTTTCATGTCGATCAAGGCCTTGATTTTCTCCAGATTGGCTTCAATCCCTCTTTGATGTACCATGTATCCCAAAAATTTTCCCGATCCTACTCAAAAAGCACACTTTTGTGGGTTCGACTTTATCTTGTATTGCCGAAGAATGGCGAACATTTCAGCTAGGTGTTGGACATGATCCGCTGACTTGATGCTCTTTACCAGCATTTCATCTACGTATACTTCCATAATCCTACCAATTTTCACCTCGAACATTTTGTTTACAAGTCTTTGGTAGGTCGCCCCCGCATTCTTCAATCCGAATGGCATCATCTTGTAACAATATAACCCCCTGTCCGTGATTAATGAAGTGTGTTCTTCATTTGGACCATACATGGGGATCTGGTTATAGCCCGAATACGCATCCATGAAACTCAGCAGTTTGTGCCTAGCCGTGGCATCTACCATTTGATCTATGCGTGGGAGTGGAAAACTGTCTTTGGGTCAGGCCCTGTTCAGATCCGTGAAGTCTATGCATAGCCTCTAAGACTTGTTGTTCTTTTGCATGAGAACTGGGTTGGCTACCCATTCGGGATATCTGGCTTCCCGTATAAATCCATTCCCTGACAACTTCAGGATTTCATTCGCAAGGGCTTCATACCTCTCTCCATTCAACAGACGGCGCTTTTGCCTTTTTGGCCTAGCCCCTTGATCAATATTGAGCTTGTGATAGCCTATGTGTGCAGGTATTCCCTCCATATCGGCATGAGTCCAAGGAAAAACATCTCAGTTTTCTTTCAAGAAATCTACAAGTTCAGACCTGACCGGCTCTTTCAATTCCTTCCCAATCCTCAATTGCAACTCTAGCATATCTGGATCCAAACTTACTGATGTCAGGTCCTCCATCTAGCGCTAATTGTTGACGGTTGAAATATGAAATATTCCAAGTCAGCAAAGAATAAGTGGATGTTAGTTATGTAATCGAAAATTGTATGTGAAAGAGGTGGACCTCAGGTTGTAATGGATGACCCGGACTCCATGTAGGTAATAAAAATAGTTTTTAAGAGGTGGATCTCAGATCGTGTGAATGACTTGAACTCCACGTATGATTTCTTGTATAAATATAGTATTGGCTTTGAATAGCCAAAGTTGGGATCCTTTTATGAGCTACCCTCTCCTATATTTATAGAGAGAATGGGGTGAGCTGGCTTATTACAATACCCGACTATCTGACATTAAGACATAACTAACCTAACTGAATTCTTACATACTACCATGTAGTTGACTTTTGTATCCTAACTAATTGTATGTCAGGATAACTACCTCAACCACCATGTTCTTAAGTAGTTATGGTCTTATTTAATCCATGTGAGTAATCTCCGACCTTACTCTACCACGTCGGATAACCTGTCTTTGTCCGACCTTACTGGACCACGTCGGAATAACCTGTCTTTGTCCGACCTTACTGGACCACGTCGAAACTATGTTGAGGACACCATCCTTGGACTTCGAGGCACGATTTAACTGTCGTCCGATCTGATTATGTTAGGTCGGACACATTACAGATCATTCTGACCTCTCTTAAACCAAAGACGTCATTTAACGTCGTCGTTTTGTTACCCAGGTTGGATTACCCATCAAAACAAAAACACTTCAAACTGATTGGGTGGAGAGTTTAGACCTTCACCAACTTTACCAACAACATCGGAATATTTTTTAGACATTATTGACCACATACTTCAGTCCAAATTGGTAGAACTGAGAGAAAACCCTGTCACATAACTGAAATGGGATTAACTCTCCTAGCCCAAGCCAAAATGCCCCTAAAATATTGGTGAGAAGCCTTCCATACTTTTGTCTATCTGATAAATAGGACTCCTACTACAGTTCTTCAATTAAACTCTCCATATTCAACCTTTTTAACAAAGCAATTGACTATCACTTTCTCAAGACCTTTGGGTGTGCATGCTTTCCATGTTTGAGACCTTACCAAGCTTATAAATTCAGCTTTCATTCAACCAGATGCATTTTTCTAAGCTATAGTGATTCAAACAAAGGTTACAAATGTCTAAACTCATAAGGTAAAATCTACATTTCCAGACACGTCATCTTTCATGAAGCTGATTTACCTTTCTCTACAGACTTTCTCTCTCAAAAGAAAACATCAACTACTCCATCTTCCTCCTATGTTAACATTCACCTAAACAATCTACCTTTCCTTGATCATCAGTCAGACACAAATATTGTTGGAATAGCAGAGTCTCAAGCTTCTTTTCCACTAGAAATTCAAGTGTTCAGTCCACATGCTCAACAAGATGAACATAATGATCACTCTCAGTCACTTGATCATTCTACTCAGAGGGAGGAAAGTGTTGAGAGAGATTCACTAGGACCAATACATGAAAATTCAAAAACTGCATTGGGTTCTACAGAAAGAAACACTGGACAAGAAGTTGAGAATGTTATTCACAGAAATGATTATCCTATGGTGACAAGGGGGAAGGATGGAATATTCAAACCAAAGGTCTACTTGGTAGAAATAAGGGAACCAAAGATGAACCATGTAGAAAAAGAGGAACCAAATTCAGTATATGAAGCTCTAGAAAACATAAAGTGGAAACAGGCAATGGAAGAGGAACATCATGCACTCATGAAACATAATACCTGGACTCTTGTTCCTCCTTCAAAGAACTACAATGTAGTTGGCAACAGGTGGGTCTTCAAACTCAAACAAAACTCAGATGGATCTATCCAAAGGTATAAAGCAAGACTTGTGGCTAAAGTTTTCCATCAAATTCATAGGGTAGACTACTTTGAGACTTTTAGTCTAGTTCTAAAATCTGCATCACTAAGGATTATCCTAACCACTGCTGTAGCTAAGGATTGGAGCCTAAGGCAAATAGACATTAACAATACCTTTATAAATGGAGAATATTTGGAAGAAACTATCTTCATAGAACAGTCAGAAGGCTTTGAAGATCCTAGTAATAAAACCTATGTGTGTAAGCTCAATAAAGCCCTATGTGGGCTCAAACAAGCCCCAAGAGCTTGGTTTGAAAAACTCAAAGGAACTTTACTTGGCTGGAAGTTTATTCAATCAATGGCAGATTCTTCTTTATTCTTTTATAACTCAAGAAAGGATGTTATTTTTATCTTGGTGTATGTTGATGATATTGTAATTTCAGGGAACAATAGTTCAATTATTGATGCTCTCACTGCAGATCTGAATCAGAGGCTTGCCTTAAAGGACTTGGGATAACTGCACTATTTCTTGGGTATTGAGGCTAACGATATGAGTCTGGTATTCATCTTTCACAATTAAGATACATTAAAGTGCTGCTGAAGAAGTATGGTATGTTGCACTTGAAACCCTGTCCAACGGCAAGTGTTGTAGGAAAGGAAGAAATCAAAAATAGTGGTCTTTATGGAAATGTAGTTGGAAGTCTGCAATACCTAGCACTTACAAGACTAGATTTCATTTACATTTGTAAACAAATTAAGTAAGTTTTTGCAATGTCCCCCATGACTGAGCATAGGCAAGCACTCAAATAGGTTTTCAAATATCTCACTGGGACTTTAGAACATAGGCTATGGATTAAAAGGTGTGAAAGATTGGATCTTTATGGTTTCACTGGTGCGAACTAGGCATCATGCCCAGATGATAGGAAATTTACTGTAGCCTACTGTACTACTTAGGTGAAACTCTAATTGCCTGGTGTTTAAGAAAACAAAAGGTGGTTTCCAGATCAAGTGCCAAATCAGAATATAAAGCCTTGGCAATGACTATAGCAGAGGTGACCTGGACTGCTAATCTATTTCAAGAAATAAAACTTCCCTTGTTCGCTATTCCAGTTTTATGGTGTGACAATCTATGTGCTAAGGCTATAGTTACTAATCCTATCTTCCACACAAGAACAAAGCATGTTGAGTTGGATGTCTATTTTATACGAGATAAAATTGCAGAGAAGAGAATAGTGGTGCAATATGTACCTACAAAAGACCAAATAGCTAACCTTCTAACCTAGAGTGTAGGACACTCCAGATTTTTGCTTCTAAAAGACAAACTTGGCGTCTTCATGCCTCCGCCTCATTTGAGGGGAAAAGTTAAATAGAAATGACTTCAGAAGAAGTAAAGGAGAGAACCATTTGTGTTAAAAAGCGTATGTTCTATTATTACATTTTTTAGCACTTGCCAGGCATGTGGAAGCCATATGATCAACTCCTCTTCATTGATGATTACTTACATCTTGTATACGGATTCTTCATAATAGAAATCAATTTTTTTCACTCCTAGCTACCATGTGATACACCAGCTACATTCTTTATACGTGTACTAATTCTAGAATATTCTTCTTGTATTCCCTGTATATATATATTTTCGTCTCCCCGTTGTAAAGATTGATTATCATTTTTCTAATACAAAGAATTACTTTCAGAAATACTCATTTCTCTCAAATCTTCACAGGTAGGTCGAAATACATTTCAAATATTAAATGTTAATTAAAAAAAATACACTCATAACGAGGATGAAAAAAATGAAACGAAACAAAACCAGAGCTGATTCCCCAGTTGATGAAAGATTGATGATAATGTAACGAGATTAGCAGTGGCACTATGCAAGTTATGAAAAAATACCTCAGACCGAGTGAACTATCAAGGCAACCATCCAAATCCAAGAATCCTATGAACTACTTGTTTGAATTTGGATAGTGCTACTTGAATAGCTCTTGGTTGAAAACTCCTTTTACAACTCAATAAAAGACAAATTATATATATTTTATTTTAATATTTACTTTGTTATGTTTTTTATATTTAAGTTTTAGATATAAATTTAATTTTCTTATGTAGTATCTAGATCTAGAAAATACCGATATTACAGTAAAATGTATAAAATATATATTATTATATGTTAAAGTTTTTAATTTCAATCTATAATTATTTCTAATTCTTCAGTTTTTTTTTTCTAAATAATATATCTTTGATTATCCTTTATAATTTTAGTAAATATCGAAGGATTGATAAACAAATATTTTTGTTTTATTATTAAATCTAACTGGATATAATATTTTCTTTGATATTTCAGTTGTAAATTTATTTCTTTTTTTAGATCTATAAAAGCATTAAAAATTGTTGGACTTATGATTATTAAAGGTTCTTAATTAATAAAATAAATCATCTTAAACAATATAATTAAACAAAACGAGTAATTTAAGATGAGTAAAATACAATAATAAAGACAACATATAATTCACCATAGTTAATTAACAATACTTCTTTCAATATGTGGGTCCATCAAGATTCTTTGTAAATCTAATTTTAAATTTTTTTGACCAAAAACGTCTCAATTATTGCTTGTGGATAAGCTGGACTTAGCCAAGAATCCCAATTTCTGTGCTCCTTGTGCACCCTCCCACTCCTATAATGGCGATAAGGACTATGGGTGCATCTAGACAACAAACAATACTTCAAAATGAATTCAAATTATTAGTTATTTTCCCAAATCTCGACCAAAACGTCATTAAGGCAATTTATCAAACACCTAGGCTACATGATTTTTTAGCCTCTTATTCACTCTATATATGTTTCATGCCCATATCTCCCAATCAATATCACAACATAATCTGCTCAACTCCTCAAAATATCCAACTCAAAATCATAAATTCATATATTGTAATGTGATGTGTTCCGGACCCTCGACAATCGGAGTCATAGCAGGCTTGATGGAAAAAGTTAAATATTCAAGCCAAATAAAAGTGCAATCCAGTCAACCATGTCGGAATTAGATGCATAATATGTGTTTTTCGAGTAGAAATGGGCCACTAAGCAAAACTCATGGGCTAAAGCCCTTGAGCCAACTGATTTTATGGCCAAATTCCATCATTTGGGACTTCAAAACAGCAAGTCAATTATGTAGACGAAAATTAGGGTTTTTGCGTATTTTTAGGTTAAATTTTGTTTTTAATTATTTGTTTGCCTATTTTAGAATTTTAGTTTAATTAGAATTCTATTTTGAGTCAATTAGCGGCTAGGATATTTTACAAATATATGATTTTCCATTCATTGTAAAAACAGACTTTGATTATTGAATAAAAAGAGATTGAATGTTTTTCAATTGTTTAATGTGTGGATTCACATTACAAACCCAAACTTATCAAGATTGATTATCTTGGGGCGTTCATCCAGAACTTATCAAATATTCGCGAGAGTATTTGTGGCGTTAAAAATCAGAGACTTATCAAGGAGATTGGACAAATCCTTGTGGCGTTTTGAAAGTCGTGATTCTTTATTCTGCATCGTTGAGCCATCGCGTCGTGAATATCGGGTCATGATTCATCCGTCCAACCACAACCTGAGTTCGAAACTTTCCAGCGTTTCTTCCGCGCTTCGAATCTCATCATCTGGTATCAGAACTGGACTCTGAATTCAGGTTTTTCTATCCAGTTTAATTCTTATGTTTATCATCGAGTCTGTCATAAAAATTATCCATATCTTGTTGTTGAGTTTTTCTTTTCTTGAGTGTTCTTCGTGCCAGTAAATTCTTTTCAGTTTGATCCATATAAAAATTCAACAAAAATTCAAAAGTGTTTATTTTGTTCGATTCTTATCCAAATCTTGTTCCGTTCATTTTGTTGTGTTCGTGTCGAGTTTTCGGATTTATTTTTAAAAAAAAAATTATTTTATTTTATTCCGAAAATTCATCCAAAATTAAAAAAAAAAGAATCCATTCAAGAACCACTTTCTTGAATTTCTTGATCCTTTGTTTATTGTTCTTTTCCATTCCATTCTACATAAATTTTATGATGTCCAATTTTTAAGAAAAATATCCATCTAGAAGGGGGAACGATAATGATAAAGATCGTATGTGAAAATTTTTGAATGATGCTTTGATGAGGTTGGATAAACTAGATGAAAGGGAAGGGAAATTGAAAAATAGGCGATCTCAAGCAAATCGTAGTGATGAGAGTCATTATAGGCGTGATCCTACACCTAGGGATGGAATCAGGGTTAAGAGAGGAGCCGACATTGATCCAAAAGCAATTTTGAAAATTCAAAAGGAAATTTATGAAGAAAAATTGAGGTGTGAACGGGAGACAGAAAAAAAATATTTGGCTGAATTACAAAGGAAGGAGGAGAAACGAAAACCGGTAATTAGACGATTAGAAGAGAGTGAAAATCATGTTGAGCCTCGGGATATGAAAGTTGAAAAGAATGAGAGAGGCTTGAGACATGATTTAGTTGAAGAGACCCCGAACTTTGTGGTAGGAGTTGAAAAAGTGGAGTTAGGTGAACAAACTCCAAGATTTGATGAGGAATTAGAAGTTGGGGTAGAAGTTCAAATTTTGGGTTTTGAGTTGGTAGATCCACATTTGGATAGTGATGAGGTAGTGTGCGAACATGGTGATACGAATGTGGAGGTAGAAGATGTGGTTGAATTTGAAAGAAAAAAAAATTGAAAAGGTGGATGAGCTAGAAAATCTTGAGTTAGAGGAAGTAACCGAGCTTGAGAGAAAAGAGATAGAGGGGGCGAGCAAGAAGTTGCAAAAGGAGAACGAGGTGAAGAGAAGGGCCTCGTGATTCAAAAGGTGGAATTGACGGTGATAATTCATGAATACAAGGATCCATACCTTGTACCTTATGAACCTAACATTTCCCTCCCCGTTCTATTTAATTCTTTCTTGCAGGTTAATGGTACGTGAAAATTTGGGCAACACCACCAATGTCCAAAGGTGTTTCAACTTCAAGTCATTCACGTGACCCCCGTTGCAGAATATTTTTGGTTGATCATGTGCAATGGCAAGATAAATTTTCCGTTTGATCCAGGAGGTGAAGTGAAACAACAGGAACAAAGCTATGATTCGAGACGAATCATCCTAATGAAGGAGGGTATGATGTGTTCCGGAACCTCGACAATCGGAGTCATAGCTGGCTTGACGGAAAAAGTTAAATATTCAAGCCAAATAAAAGTGCAATCCAGTCAACCATGTCGGAATTAGATGCATAATGTATTTTTCGAGTAGAAATGGGCCACTAAGCAAAACTCATGGGCTAAAGCCCTTGAGCCGACTGATTTTATGGCCAAATTCCATCATTTGGGACTTCAAAACAGCAAGTCAATTATGCAGACGAAAATTCGGGTTTTTGCGTATTTTTAGGTTAAATTTTGTTTTTAATTATTTGTTTGCCTATTTTAGAATTTTAGTCTAATTAGAATTCTATTTTGAGTCAATTAGCGGCTAGGATATTTTACTTATTTATATGCTTTTCCATTCATTGTAAAAACAGACTTTGATTATTGAATAAAAAGAGATTGAATGTTTTTCAATTGTTTAATGTGTGAATTCACATTACAAACCCAAACTTATCAAGATTGATTATCCTGTGGCGTTCATCCAGAACTTATCAAATATTCGCGAGAGTATTTGTGGCGTTAAAAATCAGAGACTTATCAAGGAGATTGGGCAAATCCTTGTGGCGTTTCGAAAGTTGTGGTTCTTTATTCCGCATCGTCGAGCCATCGCGTCGTGAATATCGGGTCATGATTCATCCGTCCAACCACAACCTGAGTTCGGAACTTTCCGGCGTTTCTTTCGCGCTTCGAATCTCATCTAATGTGTCCATCTACTAACTCAAAATCAACAACTTAAAATGAACATTCAAACTAAACCAATAAAATGTTCAATTAAACCAATTAACTTTTAAAATCATAAGTTCAAATATATATATAAACAATAATAATATCATAAGTTTCCTAAATCTGAAAATAACATTTAACAAACGAAATTTAAACAAACTATTCAAATTCTGAGAAAGGAGGCTTTCCCAGTAACGGGAAGGGGAGAGGAGGACGCGGTAGCGCTAGCAGCAATAATCGAGGAATTCGAGAGAGTGAGATGATATATTGAGAAGGAGAGGAGAACACCCACGAGGTTAATAAAATCTTAAACTGATTGACAATCATCTTGGTGATGACCTATTATGGAATGTGAGGATGTCGTCCGGTGGTGGTGCGTCCGTCTATTGTTTGCGATCGAAGGGAGAGGTGGCGGATTGGGGAGTCGAGAGAGAGAGAGAGGAGATGAGTGATTTTATGAGGTGATGAGGAGGCCGTTCGTTGGTGTACGTCGGTCTATTGTCGAAAATCAAAGAGAGAGGCGGCGGAGGCTTGATGAGTTGAGAGAGAGGAGTTGAGGGATTGAGAGGGAAAATAATGGGAGAGAGGAAGAAGGTATAGTAGGGTCCGAGGTTTTGGGGAAATCATATGCATCGGTTGTTAAACAATCAATGCCTTTTTTTGGACTATAGGCGTCAGTTGTTTGACGCCTTTTATGGAATATATGCTTCGGTTGTTACAATAACTGACACAATTTTTGTTAACACAAGCATTGGTTCTACGTAGAACTGATGCCTTTAGTTAGCATAAAATCTATACCTGCAAGTTTTAAGTTAGCAACTGACGCATATATTTGTCTCATATTTACAAAATTGCATCGCATTTTTATAGGTATCGGTTATTGTTAAGAGCGACGCGTATAATTTAATTTTTTTAGGAAAATATATATTAGTACTGTTCATCCCCAAACAGATGGACAAATTAAAGTTACCAACCGTACCCTTGTAGAGATAAGCTCAAACAATGGGATTTTGCACTGCCTTAGGTGGAGTTTACATACAACGGCGTAGTTCATACATGATGCGAACCCCTTTGGTATATTGACCAAAAAATTCCCATAACAATTTGAATCGAACCCAAGAAAGCTAAAATAGATATGAAAACACCTTAACCCAAGTTTAATCTAGCCAAAATCCAAAGGTTAAAGAACATAGCCCAACGGATAGAAATAAACAAATTTTAAGGTGGCGGATATAAAAAACAACACAAGAATAATATGCTCAAAATGTAATTGATTAATTTTCAAAGATTACAAGATAAAAGAATAAGAGTTTGCCTCACTCAAAGAGGAGTCTTTCAAGACCAATCACCATGAACAACCAAGTTATGTTAAGGTTTGGGGGTGTTGGATATTTATAGTACAAATAATAAAAGATAAAGAAAAATTGAGTCTCAGTCTATTTTGGTCGACCGAAATGTCAACCGAACTCCATTTCGGTCAACCGAAATGGTCAACCAAAATCGACTGCAAGCGCTTTCTTTAGTATTTGAGTCATAACTTTTGCTCTCGATATCCGATTGAGCGAGAAGGGCTACATTTCTTTAAGAAATAGTGAACCTCAAGTTCGGATGTTATCTCTGTCAAAACTTTAATGGAATCTCGAACTTGATGCATCTTCATTTCTTTCATGATGCTTCATTGCACCTCCTGGATCAAAAGGAAAATATGGGCTCCATGTCTCTTGATCAACCAATATAACTCCCTCAGCTGGGCAATTTGGAGGATCGAACCATGAACTCCTTTCGGCATAAGTGAAGTGGCCCAAAGTACCAAGTGCCATTAACCTGCAAATAAAATTAAGCAAAATGGGGTGGGGGAATGTTAGTTTCAAAAATTACGAGATATAGATCCTCATACTTGTGATTCATCGCCTCCAACTCCTCTTCCCACACCATGAGGTTCTTCACTTCACCCCCAATAATCCCTTCAACCTTTCGCTCATTCAACACTATAAAATCTTCATGCTCAACCACTTCTTCCACACTTTCAATCTCAACAACACCTTCTACACTTGGAAGCTTATGCACCCCCCTCATCAATATTTTTATCATCTATACAAGAATTTGGAGTTTTATCAACTATTTCTAATTTTAACTCCCCCTTCTTCTTCTCAGCTTCCTTATATAGGAGCACCTCTTGCAATTCAGCCACCGCCTTTCTTTCAATCCTTTCACGCTCCCATGCCATAAACTTTTCTTCAAAAATTTTCATTTGGCTTTTAAAGCCCCACATGGGATCACTCTCCTCCTTCACAAGCCCCCTATCAAATCTCTTATCACGCCCTCTATCACACCACTCGCATTTATCCTTACCCATGTTCCTATTTTGATCATTACCACCACCATCATCAAATTTGTAACGCCCCGGGTTCTGAACACTCGGGAACGCCACTTCTTCGTCTCAAAATTGAATTTGAAGATAATAATTTAGCGGAAAATAAATTTAATTGAAATTCCATTTCACATAACTTTATAAAAATTGACTCAAACTGTCAAAATAGTTTAAACATGGAAAAATAACTTGAACGTAACATAATGAAAATAAGTTTATAATTTCAAATAAAACATCTCTAAAATCTCAATAATGGCCACCATCGCACGCCCCGCCGCCAACTCCGTCATTTGCAAATTTTATTTTGGAAAACTTGAGTATTTCATAGAAATACTCAGTAGACTCGCGCATAATAATCATTTAACATTATAAATCAAAACACATAATTATGATATTCAAGTCTCAGGTGTCTAACGATCACCAGTATTCTCATGAACAAGTAAATAACATACAAGTTCAAGTCTCATGCATTTAAGCAAGTAAATTCTAGTAACATAGTCTCATGCTTAGAAAGCAAGTAATTCTCATGAACACAATCATACATGCTAAACTTATAATCCAAATAATTATTGATGCGCACTTTTGAAAAACGTAAATTTGTAGATTAGAGTCTACCTTAATTTCTCGAGTATTGAGCAAACGGGAAAATACGTCTAATTCTCTCGCGCCTCGTCTAGCCCTAAAATAAATAATTTCTATTAGAAACTTGAAATTAAAGTTTTGTGAATAAAAATAAATTCGAGGGTTGAATTAAACTATTTTAAATTAAAGAGGACTCGAATAACTTAATTTAAAAATATAGTAGCTGAAATAAGAAATTTCAAAACTGAAGGGACTATTTTAAACTATTTTAAAACTTGAGGGACTGAAATGGATAACTTGTAAAACTTGGGCTTAAAATCAAATGAATTTAACCTACAGGGACTGAAATAAAATGGGTTTGATACTTAGGGGCTAAAATAATAACCTTTGAAAATTGGGGACTAAAGTGTAAATATTTGAAACTAACATATATACATATATATCTATCTCTCATATCTCTCTCTATCGTTAGAGAGAGAGGGAGATCAGAAAAAAGAGAAGGGGCGACGCCCCTTCTCCGTCCAGCTGCTGCCGGCGCTTCAGCCAGCGAGGAGGCGGCGGTGAGGGCGGTGAGTGTGTGTGTAAAGGGAGAGGACTTTGGGCGATTTGGGGGCTGGAATCCGAGGTGAAACAAGGTTCAAATCGTGATGAAATTCCGGTATTAAATCTGGCAGCGAAGGGCTTAAGGTCGAGGTAAGTGCCGAGTTAGTCTATTCTTGGTTTATGGTTTGATTTGGGGTTGATTTTGATGTGGATTTGAGATTGGGTAGAGGAGGTGGTTGATTGAGAGATTTTTGGGACTTGGTAGTGGTGACTTTCGAGGGGTGGAATTGTGGTTGTAGTAGCCATGGTGGTTTGGGCAGAATTTGTTTGTTCGACAGTGGAGTTGCTTCGGTTTGGGTATCGCCGGTGGATGGAAAGTAGTCGGCTATGGAGGTTTGTTTTGATTCAACTGTGTTTGATAATGGTGAAGACAGAGTAGTAGCATTGGTGGATTGAAGTTGGCAGGCGTGGTGTTGATGGTGGAATCTTGGTTGCATATTGGCAGCCGGTTGTGGTAAGGGCAGTAAGTCGGGTTCGACTATGGTTTTGGTGAACTGAAGGCAGTGAGTTTGGTGTGCGATTTGATGCTGTCGTGTATGTGGCTTGGCCATGGATGATTTGTGCAGTTTGTGGGAGAATCAGCTATGGGGTTTTTGGGTTCGTGAATTGAACTGAGGGAATATGTGTGTATATATATGGATTGGTATGGGAGGTGTTATAGTTGGAATAGGTGTTGGTTTTTCATGGAAGGAGGCAGAGACTTACCAAAAGGTGATGAAAATTTGAATGAATTGGTGATGAGAAGGAATGAAGATTTAATATGGCTGATTGTGGTATGAACATGGTAACTTAGGTTAAATCTTGATTTATGGAAAATTGTGGGAATTTTGGAAATGAGTATCGATCGTGTAAGGAAAAACTTGGAAAATAAGTTGTTGATTTAGTTGGGCCAAGAATTGTATTAAGAATAAAATTTTGAATAATATCACAAATAAATTTAAAATTTGATTTTAAAAAATAATTTTAGGAATTAAAATAATTAAATTTTGGAATTAAAAATAATTTTGGATTTAAATAATTTTAGAAATTCGAAATTTGGCTTAAAATCGATTTGAACTCGATTTCATATATTGACTCGAAATACAAGGCTAGACAAATATTCTTTTAAAAATAAATAGGATAAGTCATAGCGACATGTTGTAAATAATATTTAAATAAGTTACGAAAAATTCTCGGTCGCTACAAAATTAACCCCTAACTCTTCTATTTTCCTTCTTTCACCATTATTCCTAGGTGGTGGAATTTTCCTCATTTCCTCCAACCTTTCCAACCTATCCAACCTCCCTCCCATCTCCTCTACTTGCCTAGTAAAGGTGGTGGAAAGAGTTTGCAACATCTCCTTCAAGTCTTGAGTTTGAGCATTGGAAATTTGTCCACTTTGTGTATTGAATTTGAACATGTTGCGCAAGTGTGCTAGTGTCCTCACGAAATATTCATTTAACTCGTGTTTTACTCAATTCCCCAAGGAATACAATCAACTACACCGAGAAAATTAATTCTAGTGAAGTCAAAAACCACCAACAAACACAAAGGAATTTAGAAGCGAGTAAACTCAATAGCAAGTGTAATTTATGTACTTTCTATACTCAAAATGAACAAGTGATATGTGGGATAAGATGTTAAGAACACAACTTCACAATGGGAATGAGCAACCACAAGTATTTAGCAAAGCATGGGTGTTGAACATATAGGCAACAATAGTGCATATTTCATTGAGGCATTCTAACAAACACTTTGTGTGCACACATTGGATAAAGTAGATTTTTCAAGTGTATAGATAATGGAATCCCCCAACAAACTCAACAAAGATTTCAAACAATATATCCAATGTATAGGAATCAACCAAAGCTCAAGAACAACAATTCTTTTCACCTTTTTTTTTTTTTTTTTTTTTTTATATGATGAAACAACAACAATAATAACAAGAATTTAAAAGATAGATATACCAATTTTAGAGTCAAACTCTGATACCAAATGATTCGAACCCCTTTGGTATATTGACCAAAAAATTCCCACAACAATTTAAATCGAACCCAAGAAAGCTAAAATTGATATGAAAATACCTTAATCCAAGTTTAATCTAGCCAAAATTCAAAAGTTAAAGAACCTAACCCAATTGATAGAAATAAACAAATTTCAAGGTGGCAAAAATAAACAATACAAGAATAATATACTCAAAATGTAGTCGATTAACTTCCAAAGATTACAAGATAAAAGAACAAGGATTTACCTCACCCAAAGAGGAGTCTCTGAAGACCAATCACCATGACGAACCAAGTTATGTTAAGGCTTGGGGGTGTTGGATATTTATAGTACAAATAATAAAAGAAATAAAGAAAATCAGAAATTGTACAAAAACCCCAAAAAATTGAGTCTCGGACTGTTTGGGTCGACCAAAATGGTCAACCGAACTCCATTTCGGTCAATCGAAATGGTCAACCGAAATCGACTGCAAGCGTCTTTTTCATTATTTGGGTCATAACTTTTTCTCCCGTTATCCGATTGAGATGATTCAAAATGATTTGGAAACTAGACGAGAAGGGTTACATTTCTTCAAGAAATAGTGAACCTCAAATTCGGATGTTATCTCTGTCAAAATTTTAATTGAATCTCGAACTTGATGCATCTTCATTTCTTTTACCTCGACTCGATTTCATATCTTATAAGTGAGACCCACCTTCAATTCTTGGACCTTCTTGGCCTCGAATGCTATTCATTTATGCCTTAGGAATCCTTCAAAATTTACTCAAAATTTGTTTGGCTTGAATAATTAATTTGCTTCATAGAACCCTCTATGATTCTCATCAATACATCTACAGGCAAGTCCTCCTTTGCTATTGTGTAAACAGAAATTCCTTACCATGTTGTGGATATGGTGAAGCAACCTATAACAAATTTTAAGAGTATTGCTGCTGAAGATCTAGCTTAAGAAGTGTTAGCAGTCCATGATGAAGTAGAACAGAAGTTAGAGAAGATTAACGCAAAGTATAAGGCAATAGCAGATTCACATCGACGTGATAAACAATTCCAAGAAAGAGATTTAGTGATGGTGTTTATGATAAAAGAGAGGTTTTCGGTTGGTACTTACAACATGCTGAAATTGAGAAAATATAGGCCTTTCAAGGTACTTAAGCGAATTAACAAACAATGCCTACATTCTTGACTTGTCGCTTCTACGGGTATTTCTAGTACATTCAATGTGGCAAATCTATACGAGTTTCGTAGAGATGATGAACCTCTCTATCTAGATTATAACTTGGGGTCGAGTTCTTCGAAGGTGGAAGTGATTGATGTAGAACAAATGGCTGGATGGATTTAGATCAATTGGACTGAAAAAGGCAAAATTGTAAAATACAAGTTTGGCGTTCAAGCTCAGATTTGAGCCCATAATATCTTTTCGAAAAGGAAACGACAAGGCGAATAATGCACAAAACAAAGCTTTGGTGTAGGGGTGATTTTAGCCATTCGGGTTTATTTAGGCCTCAAAAATAGCCTTTTAATATTTTTGTATTATTTCTGTCATTTAGTTTATTTCAAATTCTTTCTATTTAGTTGATCTAGAATATGTTTTATACTTTCCTAGTTGATTTAGATTATGTTTCATAGTTTATGACCCTATATATAAGGGGTTAAGTATTTGTTTTTTATTCATTCAATTACTAAATTTTGAAATTATTCATCATTTCTAGTGGATTCCAATTTTATATTTCTTTTAAGGTTTTCATTTGAATTCCTTAATTTCATTGCGTCAATCCTATATCACGAAGTCTAAAAATAACTTTAACGATTTATAAATAATTTATAAGTCTGAGCCAAATATAAACTTAAACAGAGCGCAAACCACTTTTTTTGATGGCAAATAGAAAATTAGAGGTGGCATTCTTTCTTTTCTACGTGAGACACTCCATACATACATCGTACAATCTAAAATGAAAAATGCTCTAAGAATTATGCTATTCTAACACCCAAAATTTGTCACACCCTCACATGGATATATGTGAGACAATCCTCATGATGAACGGTCACACCTCTTATTTGAGAGGAGTGGCAATGACAAACTGGATAGTAAAATAATATTACTAGAGTGTCACCCGGCCGGGTGACAAAGTAGCAGGCTCATGCAGAATTTAGAGCACCAGAAATACAATGATTACATATAATTTAGGGCACTAGAAATACAATTATCATTACTTGCAAATTAGCAAAACTAAACACAGTATCATACTGAAAGTGAAGATTACTGCAAGCAAATTTATACCCTGAGAAAGACAATTGGACAAACTTAATCAAGGTGCTCCACCAGCTCCACCGCCAACACCGCCTCCGGCACCAGCACCTACGCCGCCAGCTGCACCTCCAACCCCACCAGCACCACCTAAGCCACCAACTCCTCCAAGTCCACTTCCCCCACCAAGTCCTCCGAGGCCTCCAAGCCCACTGCCACCACCGAGTCCGCCAATCCCTCCGAGCCCACTGCCACCGCCGAGTCCCCCAATCCCTCCAAGCCCACTGCCACCACCGAGTCCGCCAATCCCTCCTAACCCACTGCCACCACCGAGTCCGCCAACCCCTCCTAGCCCACTGCCACCACCGAGTCCTCCAATCCCTCCAAGCCCACTTCCACCACCAAGTCCGCCAATGCCACCAAGAGTTGGCATCACCCCAGTATACCCGCCGACGCCGGCAAAGCCACCCATGCCGCCGTATGTGAGAAAGTTTTTCTGATCTCCAACTGGTCCAGCTCCATTAATCTCTTTTTTTCCAACATGGGCTAGTGTCTTTGTACTAGGTTTTGTTCCAGATGGAGTGTTCCTTGCTGTTGCATGAACAAGTACAAGTGCAAACACAAACATTACGTACAAATTTCCCATTTCTCTCTCTTAACTCTCACTCACGCACTAAAATAGATAGAAGTAAAACATACAGTGAGGGGATTGAAGGGTTCTAGCTATTTATAGTAAAAAATGGTGGAGGACAGTTGAGGAATTGAAGAAGCATAGTAAATTAGGGCATTAAATTTTCGAGAATTGCAACTTATGAACAGTAGTTAGGTGAATGAAAAGAAGAGACGAAATGAATTAGAAAAAATTAATGTCACTCAGTAGAAGACATATGATTCGTGGAACCCATCACGCGTTTCAACTTTCAACAATCAACATCCATGCAATTCTTGGAACATGAATTCATTTACACTCGTTATAAATTTAGCAAGATCAGATATAATAAATGGTGGCACATGGATTACGCGGGACTTGAAGGCTACGTGACAAAGGAAATGGTGGATTCAACAGTTATTTCGAGTCATACAAGTACACAAGCTACTGATTTGAAAGAGTACTTGACCATCATAAAATAAAGTTATTATTCTTCAGGAGTAACAACAAAATACTTTTTCAAAATATCAAATTAATAACATATCTCATACAATTGGACTATTCGAGAGCAAATTATATTTCATTATTATATTTCATATGAGATAAAATTATGATTCTTCAGGAATCATCACAACTATATTTTATACTACATCATAATAATCTTCTGAATTATTAATAAATTCGAATTTCTTTAAGAAAAAGAATGCAATATTTATCACATGAACAATAAAATAATATTTTTCTAGAATATTGAAACGTAGTAATAACGCAATATTCTTCTGGAATATTGATTCGAATCTCATTCAATTATAACAATAATTAATATCTATTGTGCTATTTAGGAGCAAAATAACGAATTATTCTTCTGAAATAATTATATTGCTAAAATTGTAATTCTTCAAGAATAATAAGTCAATATTTCCTGGAATATTGATATTAATGATTCATTCTACCTTTCAAGCTAACAATATTTGTGCTCTACACGAGTGACATTAAAATATTCTTCTAGAATATTTATCTAACGTGAGTTGTGTTTATTCGAGAATACCAACACCATATTCGTTTAAAACATATTTTAAATTATGCTTCTTTAAAAGCATTTGATCAATATTCTTCTGGAATATTGAAATTTTAATATACTACTCGTGACAAGCAAGTAATATTCTTCTAGAATACTACTATTATTGTCCTACTTCGTGAGCAATAACATGATACATTATTAAATCAGAATTTATGAATGAAAATCTACAAATATTTAATCATCTTAAAGAATATTAATTACCATATAAACATAATATGAATTTATATATAAAAATGAATTACCAAACATATATCAGGAAAAAGAATCTCCATATATAGAAGTTAAGGCTAAATCTTTTACCAATATGCAAAAGATACTAAACATGCACGTGAATTCCATATATAAAATTAGATACATAACTAATATATAGTAGAATCAAATCTAATAATGTATTTGAGAATTCAAAATAACATAATGAATTCCAATGACAAAATTGAAGGAGCAAAAAATAATAACAATAATAATTTTCTGGAACAATGTATACTTCAACGAATTTATTTTGATTCTTCCAAAAGAAATAATAAATCAATATTCTTCTACAATATTGAAAATTATAATTCATGCTCTTTGGGAGCAAATAACATCCTTCTAGGATATTAATTTTAATGTCGTACTACTTCAGGAGTAACAACAAATTATTTATAATAGACAATTTTACGATTAATAATTTAATATTCTTCTGTAATATTAATTATTTATTACTTTACCTCAAGAGAAATAACGAATTATTCTTCTGGAATAATTATATTTCTAAAATTGCTATTATTCAAGAATAAAATGTCAATATTCTTCTAAAATATTGAAAATTACAATGTCTGCTCTTCAGGAGCAAATAATATTCATCTGAACTATATGTTGTACTACTTCAGGAGTAACAACAAATATTTGTAATAGATAGACACAGATATATGATTAATATTCTTCTGGAATATTAATATAATGTTGTGTTACTTTAGGAGCAACAACGAATGAATTAATAACATCAATAAATTTGTAATGGACAAATCCATAATTAATATTCTTCTGAAATATTAATATATATTGTTGTGCTACTTTAGGAGCAACAATATAATGAATTATCAATATAAAGATCAAAATCTGTCGAATTGGTTGGAGAAAATCAGATTGAGATTTATGAGCCACAATTGCTAATGAACAACATCGTAATGAATAGATGTGAATTGCAATTGAATAGTAATAAAGAAAATTCATATGTCACCAAATTAATTTCGGTGCATATGATTTTACCATCTAACTAATATTTTGATATATGAGATTTTGAAAATGAACATTCTAACTCAATTTGGTAGAGACTTGTGTTGATAACGTATTATAAACTAAAGTGAAAAAGAGAGAAAAGTAGACACACCAATAAACTTGTGTATTTTATTATGAACCAGAGCCCCATATATATAGGGGAAATAAGAGATATACAAAGTAATTATAACTAGGGTTAGAGGGGTACAATTGTCATTCACTAATACAAGATAATATTTACAACACATGTGCTATTATTAATATTTATAATTCCTAATTTAATCCTTAATTAATTTATAATTTTTATTTAAAAAAGTTGATTATCTCCTCAAATTCTATTTTTATTCCAAAAGGCACTAATAGCCCAAACAGTCATTATTGTATCTATGTCAATGGATTTTTAATTCAAATTCAAATACATCTTAGCAATTAAATCTGGCTTCCGACCCTTAAATATTTAAAAGAAATTCTCTAATAAAGACAAGCTATCTTGACGGCTATAGTCATGGTAAAACTCATGATCAAGTCAATTACATTCTCCTAGAACAACATTTCTAAAAACATATCTCGAAGGGATAATAATTGAGTGGCAAATCCGCCCAACTCTTTCGGCTGAGTTGATATATCTTGAATAGCTAGTGTGTGTTGAAAAAATGTGAGCAACAATCGAACAAATTTCCAGTCATCTTCTTTGAATGATTCACTAGTTAACATGGATTTTGAGTCCTTAGATAAGAGATATAAACCAATTACATATATCAGAAAATCAAAATGACCCAATGAATTAAGAAACTAATAATGCAGATCATCAATTGATAAAGGAATCTTGATTGTAAGAGAAATGAATAGAGAATAGAAATAAAAACTTATGCATATTCATTTTCTATGTGGTTTGTTATTTAGAATCAAATGATACTATAATTGGATCGATTTTTATATATACGCAAAAAGAAAATTAAACCAAAGTCATGCATTTTCATTTTCTATGGGAGTTATAATTGAAAATTTATATTGATGTTATAATTGGATCCATTCTTAAAAATACGTAGAAAGAAAATTAAAGTTAAGCATACACTAGTATAGAAACAGGAATACGCGTCGGTTGTAGCAGCGACGTCTATGACGCAGACGCGTAAAGTCTCGACTTTAGGCGTCGGTTGTAAACCGACGCCCAAAGTCAGTTTTGGGTGTCGGTTCTAATTTAGAACCGACGCCTAAAGTCAATAAAAATAAAAATAACTTTGGGCGTCGGTTTTAATATAAAACCGACGCCCAAAGTATGTTTTGGACATCGGTTCTAAATGTAGAACCGACGTCTAAAGTCTTCTTTTTTTTTTTTTTTTTTTTTTTTAACTTTAGGCGTCGGTTGTAATATTACAACCGACGCCTAAAGTCTTTTTTTTTTTTTTTGCGAGGGAAGTATCACATTTCTTTCATCTATTCCGCTGCATTAGAAATTCAATAATTCAAATATTGGAATTTATCCATCTAATAACTAAAAATCAACAATACAAAATTAAATCAATAACTAGTTGAAACACCCATACATTTATATAAACACATCTATAATATAAATACCTATATATATATATATATATATATATACATATTATTTACATACATTATACATGCATAAATATTATTACATATATTTACATACATTATATATATACATATAGATAAAAACACATGTATATAAAAGAGAGGTGGGTCTCTTACGAGATGGTGGAGGCGCGCGGTGGTGGCGGAGGTGCGAGTCCGGTGATTCGGGGAGAGGAAGAAATAAAGAGCGAGGGGAGGAATGTGGTGATGAACGTTGTCGGAAAAGGAGGAATGGTGGTGGCGGCGGCGACGGCGACATAGTGCGGTGGTTCGGGTGAGAGAAAAATAAAGAGAGAGGCGGGAAGAGATCGAGTAGTGAAAAAAATATAGATGATCTGCGCTTTTTGCGTATAAGTAAATAAAGGAATACGCGTCGGTTCTTGGAGAACCAACGTGGGAAACCGGAGAATGGGCGTCGGTTGTAAAGTAATAAAAAAAATAAAAAATTGACTTTAGGCGTCGGTTGTAATATTACAACCGACGCCTAAAGTCTATAATTTTTTTTTTTTTACTTTAAGAACCGACGCGTATTCTCCGGAATACGCGTCGGTTCTTGAAGAACCGACGCCCATTCTTCGATTATATTTACAAAAATGCCACCGTCCTTTTATAGGCATCGATTTTACTAAAAATCGACGTATATTCCTCATTTTTTTTGGTGATTTCTGTACTAGTGATAATAAATTGAGTTTGATTATAAAAATAAATAAAAAATAATATAATAATAATGAGACATGGTTAATGTGTAATCATATAAAATCATCAAGATTAAAAGTGTCCAAAAAAAGTTTCTCCCATTTAAGGGACTTTTATAAGTAGTGTAGATTATTCATGTATTGGTTTAAGCTAGGGTATTCTGAAAAATACAATTCACTGAGCTTCCATCCATTAGGCACTAATGGAATATATGGTTCGACAATATTTCTTATGAAAAAATAAGATAAGATTTTGTTTGTTCTATTGTTGAGTGAAGTATTTCCAAACATGTAATAGCAATTCTATTGTATATGTCTATATGAAATGTGCATCAGATACGGGGAATTGATTTGCAGTATTATTATTGTGTTTCATTTTCTAGCAGTACTGGAATTGCTATCCCGTTTAATCTTTCCACGCATGACGCAATATGTCTTTACCCTTTCCTCTATTTCATAAATCGGTGAAAATATTTTTCTAGTAGTTATATAATTTGAATAAACTAGTTTCAACTATGATTAAAGTGATTACCAAAAAGGGTATTTTTCATCTTACGATCTTTGGTAATACTTTGCGTTCCAGAGATTTGCAGTTTTGACTGGACTCACAGTTTAGTTGCATGTTTTTTGAAAAGGTTGAGGGGGAAAGATGATGGTAAGATATCCATCTACAATTGAAAATGAATTCTTGGATTGACCATTCGATTTCATGTGACGCTTCTTTCTCTACAGTAATCAATGATGAAGTTGTCGAATGTTGCATGGGTATCGCTTTAAGCTATCCAGGTAATTTGACCTCTACCACTCTTCCTTCGAATATGTGAATATGTGCATCTGAGGGTGGGGGACGTGGCAGCATCTAGGCTGTCCACTAAAGGTAAAATCTGTTGGTATGAAAATTTATTTTGCTATTTATCTTTCCAGGTGCCCCACAAGTTCTACTCCAAAGCTGTCGCAGGTTTGTGGCATTCTCGTTTGTTATCGAAGGTCTGAACAAGCAGCAGTCTGCACTTACTTTGCCACATTTCTTCGGCTGCAAAAGAAGACCTTTCGATGTGTTTCCTCCTTTGGCAATTCCCCTTCCTAACGAACTGAAGGGGTCTTTTTTATCTTTTTGTCACACTTAGGAAATAAGGTGAACTTAAAGATCATCTTTGTAAATTATTATTATTATTATTATTATTATTATTATTATTATTATTATTATTATTATTATTATTATCATTACTATTATTATTATTATATTTTAAGATTTGCCGACGGAAAGTGCCAACTAGATGTTGGATCCACTATCAAGGCAACCTTGACTCTTCTTATCTTTCAGAATTTCCTTTTTAAATAAATTTGATCCCGTATGAATTTATACAAATTTTGATAGAATTTCCCCTATAATATTTACATAAACAAAATGTAATACAATGATAAATCTTCAACAATCATTAGTGGTGAGTGAGTGAAAAGACAGATAAAATAGTAAAACAACCAAAAAATAGGTTACCGTAGCCCAAAATGGATCTCATAAAAGCGCCGCGCCAACGGCTGAGTCACCGGCCGGCAAAATGAAGGAGGGAAATGAGTGGAGGATTCGACGAATTGGCTATGGTGCTGGCAGTTAGTGCATCATAAAACAAGTTGGAAATAGGAATTAGAAGTTCTCGATTTCAGAGTAGGAGATTGCAGGATGTTGTGGATGCTTTTCACTAAAGCTCTAGTGGATGTTACAATGTAAGGATTCTATGTGGACATAGTTTTTACTGGGCAAGTATTGTGCGGGGACACACCTATCTCAGATCCGAGTCTGTCACACTGCTTCCGGAATTTGGAGACGGCTAATCAAGATTGCCCCTACGGCCGAGAGCCGTATCTTTTGGAAATTAGGTCAAGGTCAGATTTCTTATTTTTTATTTTTTGGCGTGATTGTTGGATAGGAGATTCTACTTGGGCTCAACAGCTGCCTCTTTGATCCCAGACTTCATTTAGGGTATTGGATTTCTTTGATTACACTGGTTAGGATTTTGACTGATTATGAGGGGTCCTTCCTTTACATTTGGTAAAGAGGATTGCTTCTATACCTTTATCTATTCAGACTCCCGATCAGATACTATGGAGAGATTCATCAGATGGGATGTTTACTACCAGATCAGCTTGGAAGATTATCAAGGAGCCTTCTTCTATTCAGGCTTTTTATAGATTTTTCTAAGGGGCCTCGATTCCTATCACGATATCCTTCTTCACTTGGAGACTATGGCAGAGTTTGATACCTATAGATGTTGTTATCAGGCAGAGGATTCGCGCTCAGTTGGCTTCTAGATGTCAGTTTTGTGGTTTTAAGGAGACGTTGCACCATGTGTTTATTAGTAGTCCTATTGCAATTCAGGTATGGGACCATTTCTCATACATATTCCAGGTTCTCTACTCCATCTGATGGGATACAGCATCATTTTCAGAGATGAAGATTTTCATGGCAAAATGTGACACTTGGACACATTCACATCATCGTGCCATTACTCATTTTTTGGTTCCTTTAGACGGCACGTAATAATGTGAAGCACAAGGGCATTTATATGGATACTCGTCGGATCATCTAGCGAATTTACAAACATATCACTTTACTTCACATTGGGCGGAGATTCAGACACACCTACTGGAATGGGGATAGGGGGTTGGCGTCATTATTTGGTTTTTTGGCACAGGCATGAGAGTTGTCCCACAAGGTGAACACTGATGGTTTTGTTCATGAGAGGAGGGAAAGCGGTTGTGGTGTTTTTAGGGATGACAGGGAGAGATGTGTGGGGCATTCTGTCCTTACTATGGGGATTGTACTATCTTGGAGGCTGAGTTGCGCGCAATCATTGATGGTATCTTGCTGGATAGGAGATCAGGCCGTACTGATCTTTGGGTGGAGAACGATTTGACACGAGCAGTCCACTGTATCATTCGAGGAGGTGGACCTTGGTATATTCAGACATTGCATAGGAGCATCAGACATAAGCTATTTTTTGAGAGAGATACGATTTCCCACATTTATAGGAAGGGGAATCAGGTTGATGATGATTGGATACTCAAGGATGGGATCAACGAATTAATGTAGAATTCAACATGCACACAATGGATCACACACCAGAGCCTTGATGCAGGTGGATCTTTTTAGTTTTCCTTCAGTTCGAGGTCTCTAGCACACACTTTCATTCATTTACCTATTCTTATTATTTGTTTCATGGTTATTTTAAGGTTATTGCTTTGGTTTTTACTTGGATTGTTTTCCATTGATTTACACACTCACTGTGTAAGGGAGGTAGTACCTCCTTATATATTGTTTTCTCTTATTCTTTGTTTGTTGCACTTCTAGGAGGTTAGGTTCAAGTCCCCCTTCTTCCCTACATTTCTTTATTTTTATTGATATAATTGTAACCCCCACCAACCAGTTACGATAGAGGCATGAAAATCATATTGGGACTATGCTGGTGCTTTATTAAAAAAATAAAAATAAAATAATATTTTCACCCCTACGATACACGAGAATACATTTGTGAATATCATAATATTTGTGAAAATATTTGTGATAGTGATTTTGATCAATATTTACGAAAATATGTTAGTTATACAATCATATCAAATAAAAATAGTACAATAACATTTTAATACAAAATATTATCGAATTCAAAACTTTAAAATAGAAAAAACTAATCGAAATAGGAAATGCAACATGTACAAAACTAATAAAAATTAGGAAAGATTGATTATTATAGGAATTTTCTTTTTAAAGTTATTTTTCTCTTAAAAAATATATTTTTATTTATTATTTATTTGTTTGTTAAACTTTCTTCTTCTAAATAAGTTCTTTTTATCTTTTTTTTTTTTTTTTATATATATTAGAATATTTTGAAATAAAATAAATAAATTTAACAACCATAAATCTATATTTACTTTAAATTGATAATTTTAATTAAAGAATATTGTTGTTATATTTTTTGTATATTTAATTTTATCTCAAAATGAAAAATTGTTGCTTTATTTGTAAAATAACTTTTTTTTAGAAGATTTTTTGATATTTGAAATAATTATTATTTTTAATTAAAATCGGTTCTACCGTAGTTCGATCTGATCCAACCTTCTTACCATTAACCGGTTGCCTTTTTCGGATCGAACTGATTTCAGGTTTTCTAAATACTTAGTATTATATAATTTAAATGATATAATCTAAAATGAATGAGATCTTGAGGAAAAGTAAAAAATACAAAATAAACTTTTACACATGATCTTTGGGACATTTTACAGACAAAGTTTTTATAATTTACTCTCACTTTTTATCTTACCCCTGTTTGAGTACCTTCAATTTTTTTTTCCTCATTCTTCATCTTCTTTTCAATCATAAATTTATTAATAAAATAATATTACATACAAAACCAAAAAAAAAAAAAAAAAGATTTTCTACTTTTTTAACCACGCGTTCTCCCAAAAAGATTTCCTACTTTTAACCACACATTCTTATCCCTCTTCTTGTATTAAACTTTTTGTTGAGATATTCGATTTGAAACTCATATTATATATTTTTTCTACTTCAAAATAATACAATAATTATCAAAAGAATAATAATTAATACAAAAAATGGTTTATAAATAGTATTATAGAACTTAAATGATATAATTTAAAATTAATGGGATATTTAGAAAAGTAAAAAATATAAAGAAAAACTTTTACATTTGATCTTTGAGATGATTTTATGGACAATATGTTTACAGTTTGCTCTCACATGTTAGCTTGTAATAAATTTCTCATTGAGATCTTCAATTTGACACTCATATTACATATTTTTCGACTTCAATATAATATAATAATTATTAAAAGAACAATAACTATTACAAAACAAAAAAATAGTTTATACATTAAAATAAATTAATAGCCCGTTCTATAACAATAATTAAAAAAAAAAGAGTTTCCAAACTTTTTTTTTTTCAAATTGATCGATATATTTTTTGGTCATTACATTATCAGAATATTACTTTTTACATTTATGTTTGAGGCCCAAGGTCATACTTTTAGTCGACTTCTTCTATGGCCCGAGGTCACATTTTGGGCTGATCTCATTTACAAAGATCAGCATAAATCTCGAGCCATGTAAAAAACACGATTTTAATAAATAATTGATATCAAGATCGTGAATATGGCTGACGTAGTTCTTCTGGGCAAGCCCGACCTCGTTGAACGACCTGTCTCTTAATAATCATAGGATAAACCCGACATATGGGTCCATCTATTCATAAAATGTCATGATTTTGTAATAGGCTGCACCTAACCCTAAAACACGTTAATGGGTTATGTCTTGGGTCTTACATCCTAGAAAATTAAGGTAATGATGTAATTAAACTCTTTTTACCTAAAGGAGAATCCAATTTACTTAAGAAGTATTTCTATATAAGGTAACTTCTTTTAATTAAGAATTCTTTTCCTACTACAATAGGGAGACTTATTCTGATTCTTATAAATAGGTCTCCTTCGTTCGTAATTACACACACAATATTTATGTTTTCATAAGCTTTTGAATATTCTTTATTTAATTTTCCCTTCCACGGAATGCTAATTCTTAAACTGGAGGGACGACGAAGGGATCCCTCGTTGCCTTTTTCGAAGGTTCTTTGGAAGCTTGGATCATCTTCAATAAAATACCAGCTTTTGATCTTGCAACGTCGAGATTAGAAAAATTACCGAAACAATTGGTGCTGTTTGTGGGAAACAGTCGAAAAATCATGTTGTTCAAAGCTCGATTCCAAAATAAACAAAAATTCCAAAAATTGGAAGATTTGGAAGGAAAAAAAAAGTGCTTCACACGACTAAATGCAACATTAGTACACCCCCAAACCCTAATCTTCAAACTCTATTCCGTTCTCGACTCGAATCAGTCGGCACTATTCGAAAGAATGAGTCGATCAAGCAGAACCCTTTATGTTGGCAACCTTCCTGATGACATTTGTGAGAAGGAAGTGGAAGATTTGTTTTACAATTATGGACCAATTGAGCATATTGATCTGAAAGTTCCACCTCGGCCTCCCGGTTATGCTTTTGTTGAGTTTGAAGAGGCTCGTGATGCTTGAGATGCTATTCATAGGCGGCTATGATTATGATGGGTGGGCTGTGAGTGGAGCTTGTGCATGGTGAGCGTGGTAACTCATCAATGATGGATTGTCACAATAGCAATAGGGGTAGTCGAGGTCCTCATGGTGGAGTGTCTAGGCGCTCTGAGTATAGAGTGTTGGTCACTGGATTGCCCAATTCTGCTTCTTGGCAAGATCTAAAGGATCACATGCGTCGAGCAGGGGATGTGTGCTTCTCCCAAGTTTTCCACAGGGGGAGTGGAAAGACGGGGATAGTGGACTATACAAATTATGATGACATGAAATATGCTGAATGGTAATCAAAGGAAAAAACAAAGAATGATTCAATAACAGTAGATATGCTTCCGAAAAAATATGATTTATTAATCTGGACTGTTTATTGGAAAAACCTCCCCGAAATCATTCGCTCCGACATTATAAAGTTCGGAAATCGATAATCTTGAGCTTGCGTTTTCCTATGGAAATTGGTTCAATTTGGAGCTGGAATTTGAATTGCTGTTTCGGCTAGCCTGATAACGTATGGTGAAATTGATAAGTTTGGCAAATAGAAATCTGCAACCGACGACCTTGAAGCTTGTGATTGTGGCCTAAACTAGTTAAGATCAACTCCAATTTGATTCAGATTTCAACTGGTAGTGGTAATGTGTGGTGAAATCGTAAAATCCCAATAAGTAAAAATCCGATCATGCACGTTTGGTTCTGGAATTCACATGTAGTCCAAACCAGATTTTGATTGAATGAATTGGATGATCGGAGGACATCAAATCCAATTCCAAACTCAGAGTACATCTGGCCAGATCTCGACCGGATCTAAAGTTTTATAGGATCTCGACCAAAACTGAACTTCTACAAAAGACTAGAGATTTGCGCTATGGCTCTGATGAACTCTGTCGAGGTAGCGGCAGGCTCAACAACTTTCTATAGGAGGAAGAGAATCATAAGAAATCAGGAAATCTAAAGCAGAACCAAAAATCTGAGGAAGCGATCTGAAGAACTCTCTTGGAATTGAAGAAGGGGCTTATGAAATTCCTCTACAAATATGCTTCTAAAATTCTTCTTCCACAACTTCTCTAGCAACTTTTATTGGAGCAATCTTTCCACTAAACTTCAACATCAACCATTAACAAAAGCCAGTTACGAGACTATTGTCGTCTCCACTAATTTGATGAAACTGATAGGGGAAACAACCACTCGAAGCATGTCTCTGCTCGCTAAGATTGATTCAAGTAAGACCGAGGCACTCTTTGATTTCTTTAGAGGCCGGTGAAATCTATCAAGGCAGCGAACCGCCAAGGTCACGGCAGGGATGATCCCCATCAAGATCCATTTACTGGCCATACCATTCTCGAAACCAGGTGTACTCTAGCCCTATTCATTTATCCTTGCATTAGCTGGTAGAAATCTTGTGCGAGACTGATAAATTTAAATTTATGCAATCCCGTATGCTCCTGGATTATTGCTAGATTAAGGGCTTATCAACTCTAGATATGGTTACTTATCTTAGCCAAACCTGATCCTTGATGTATGAGTTAAATTCAATTTGGATTGCTTGTTGAATTAGAGGTTATAAGATCTACTCCATAAGGGTTCATGCTATTTTTGGTAATCTAATATGTGTATGTCTTGGGAATTATTGTTGAATTCTAATCAATCTCCATCTACTTTTAAAACTCGCATCGTTAACACGATGAGTTCCAGCCTCCAAATATAATTATCGAGCTCCTTGTTGCCCCCAATGACACTATCGAGATTTTGAAGCCTCTGGAAAATTCTGTTGAGCATTTGGAATTTCTTTGAAGAATTTTTAATAATTGAAGTGCACACAACACGTTTGTCAAAATGCTCGCACCAAATTTTTCTTTACAATATAGAAGGCTAAAAATAGCCTTGAGAACACCGCTGCACTGTTTAGCCTTTGGGAGCAATTTATAGCCTTCTAGTATATCTTCATGATGCAGATTATATTTGTTGTTTGGTTTGATTAATTGGATTTTTTGATCCTTCTGGTCAAGTGTTCAGCTTGTGCATGAGAATCAAGGCCTTGTTTGGCATTTTCAATTCATTGATAAGCTTATCAAACATGTCTTCATACCCATTTCTCTATTAACATTTGGATTGGTTATGAGAATAAATGTGACTCACTTTAGGCATCCATGTCCTCCTGCAGTCATAGTTTGGCATGAGAACTAAGCCACCGCCATCTTTGGAGCAGTTACTGGAGATCGATTGAAGGATTCCTGCCAACATTTAAGCCAAGTTCCTTCTGATTCCATGGTCGAATAACAACACCAATTGAAACGACTATCAAATTGGATAGAATTGAGTCATAAATCTACTGCCAAAGTCCAATCAGGAGTAGTCGAAACGAGCAGAAAAAGGGAGTAACCATTTTTAACTCTTCCATCTCCCTCCCTACTCTTATATACATGGCTAGAATTTTCTTTCGTTAACTACTAGCTATCTTTCATTCACTGCAAAACCCACTACATTTTGCAATGATTTTGCACTTGAAGCTTACTTCGGCTGAGCCTATAGTGTAACGACCCGGGTCCCACTGGCCGTTAGATGACGACGTACTGTCCCCATTGTACAAACATGAGTCTTTTCAGCATACTTTGTCCTCACTTACACACTTCCCGAGAAAACTTCCCAAGGGTCACCCATCCTAGAATTGCTCCAAGCCAAGAACGCTTAACTATGGAGTTTCTAACAATGGACTTTCGGAAAAGAAAGTGCACATTGTTAGTATGAGTAGTACCTATCAAATATTTTAAGCTTTTTTGGCTTAGGGTGTTACATATAGTCACAATGTTTTGTTACTACTTCCTTGCTGACATTAATAAACAAAGGAGATATTGAGTTATTTTCATTCATTTGCTTCCATTGAAGAATAGAAAGTTTTTTAATCCATATCATTAGTTATTTGTCACTTTACTGGATTTGATAAAGTTGCAGTAACCTTAATTTGACTTCAATTTACGTCCTTAATGCGAGATGTTGGATAAAACGCCTCAACCTGATCTCCTATCAATTATGGTGCAATATAGCCTCCAGTTGTAATTGTTGAGCATTTTGATCAATGTCGCTGACGCAACTACCGCTTAATGTTGAGCAAGGATTTCCTTAGGTCCTTGGTAATTTCTGGATCTACTCAAGGAATTACAAAAACGAGGTGTACCCTAACACTCTTTATTAATTCAATAATCCTTGCATAATGCTGATCATGTGTTAGAGCTCAAAAATTTTTGCAATCCTATATTATAGGTGGTTATTGCTAACTAAAGAGCTCATCGAATCTAGATAAGATCTTTGCCTAATTTGATAATCAACTCGTTAAGTTGAGATTAAATCATTAAATCTGCAATAGCCTGTGATATGTGAATTCAAGAAACATGCTCCCTGATCATAAGATATTTTTTGGTCCCTCTATTTCTTAGAACAAGTCGAGAGCTGCGACCAAGACTCAAAATGGAATGTTCTTGGTATAATTCCGACAAAATCATTATGATTTATGAGCAACATGTCTAAAGGATTACAATCGATTAATTATTGATTTTTGAAAGCCTCATAATCTGTTAAAATGCTGATTTAATTAATGAAATCCAATTGTAATTCTTGTCTCATTATATACAAGTATGATCAGATCAATAATACACGAGTTGAACTCAATTGCTTGCTGAATTGGAAGTTATTTGATCCGTTTCCATGATGATTCATGCTATTTTTTGTGATCTAAAGTTTGTATAACCTAGAAATTAGCTGAGTTAAGTAGTAAATTGTAAAGTGACTCACACAATGATCAATTATATAAAACATCATATTTCTATGTGATCATCAATAGAAACACTAAAATATTTTAGCATGACCTTCCTGGGTACAATCTACATTGATTAAAACGCTCTAACCTTTTTCTTCAATAGCTAATTATATTAATTGAAAAAAAGGTTTGCTTTGAATCAATTAAATTCTTGCTAAAACAAGCTTGGGCATATTGCTCAACATAAGCTCGGCTTATCATTCCTTAACGTTAACTTGATCTCATTACTTAAACATGAGCTCGACCAATTATTTCCTAACACAAGCTCGGGCTTATGTGCTAACATGAGCTCGACCTATAACTCCCGCCAAAACAAACATGGGCTTATTACTCAACATAAGATCGGCTTATTCCTTGCTTAAAAATAAGCTCGAGCTTATTATTTCTTTACATGAGCTCGGCTTATTGTTTCTCAACATAAGTTAGAGATTATTACTTAACATAATCTCGGCTTATTGCTTCTCAACATAAGTTAAAGATTATTACTTAACATAATCTCAGCTTATTGAATCTCAACATAAATTAAAGATTATTACTTAACATAATCTCGACTTATTCCTTTCTTAAACATATCAATAAGTTCTATTATCAATACAAGCCATAATCCCTCATCGATCTGAGGCTAGCTTCTATACCCTCCAGTCATTGAACGAAAACAACTATGATAATTGCAGAAAACGTACCATACAACCACATTGGGAATGATTTACAAGGTTGACAACAAAGTATGACTTTACAAATTTTCTCCCAAAATTACAAAGCCAAATAATTTACAATGTCTCATATGGCAAGACGTTACAAATTATTTCCTTACAAATAATTTATAATGTCTCATATGGCAATGTGTTACAAATTATTGCCTTATAAATAATTTACAACGTCTCATATGGAAAGACGTTAAAAATTATTTCCTTGCAAATAATTTACAATGTCTCATATGGCAAGGCATTATAAATTATTTCCTTGCAATAATTTACAATGTCTCATATGGTAAGGCATTACAAATTATTTCCTTGCAAATAATTTACAATGTCTCATATGGTAAGACGTTACAAATTATTTCCTCACAAATAAATTACAAGGTCTACCAAAATGTCCAACCGACGAATTATTTTAGCACGAGTAATTTACAGGGTCGACCATCATGCCCGACCTCACAGATTGCTTCCCTACAAAGAGTTTATAAGGTTAGCCTATACGCCCGACCTATCAAACTCTCTTTTTTACACAAAATCAAGGGCTTGAGCCCTTCTTTGTGCAAGAGTTACAAGGTCGGCATTTATGCCCGACCTATCAAACTATTTCTTTTTTACACAAAGTCAAGGGCTTGAACCCTTCTTTGTACAAGAGTTATAAGGTAGGCCTATATGCCCGACCTATCAAACTATTTCTTTTTTATACAAAGTCAAGGGTTTGATCTCTTCTTTGTACAAAAAGTCTACAAAGTCGGCCTGCATGCCCGACATATTTCCTTACAAATAAATTTCAAGGTCGGCCATTATATCCGATCTTACTAATTATTTCCTCAAATTACGCAAAGTCAAGGGCTTGACCCCTTCTTCGTACAAAAATGTTGCAAGGTTGGCCTACCTGCTCGACCTGTCAACTATTTCTTTAAATTATACAAAGTTAAGAGTTTGACTCCTTCTTTGTACAAAAGGTTTATGAGGTCAGCCAAAATGCTCGAATTGACTAACCACTTCCTTAAATTGCACAAAGGGTTTGACCACTCCGTTGCACAAAAAAACTTACAAGGTCGGACAACGGCCCGAGCTGTCAACTATTCCTGTAAATTACACAAAGTCAAATAATTTACAAGGTCAGTCACATGGTACGACTTCATAAATTATTCCCTAAAAAAAAAAGAAGTCAAGGGCTTGACCCTCCCTTTGTAAAAATAATTTACAAGGTCAGTCACAAAGCACTACCTTCACAAGTTATTAATGACACAACCTAGCAAAATTGTTTATTGCTCATACGCAAGCACTCAAAGCCTTAACCACGAGCAGACAATTAAATATTTGCTCATGCAAGTAGACATGGCTATTCCTAAGCAATCAAATAATTAAATTGACATAATGATGCCCTCGGGTCTACATAAGTTCAGGCTTATTACTTAAATAAGCTCGACTTATTCTTTGTTTAAACATGAGCTCAGCCTATTATTGCTTAACATAAGCTCAACATAAGCTTAAGCTCATTACATAACATGAACTCAGCTTGTTATTGCTCAACATCAAGCTTATTACCTATGTTAAGCTCGAGTTCATCACTTAACATGAGTTAGGCCTATTATTACATAACATAAGCTCACGCTTAATTCTCGCTAATAAAAGCTCGAGCTTATTAATTAATAGGCTCAGCTTATTCTTTGTTTAAATATAAGCTCGAGCTCATTACTCAATATGAGCTCAACTTATTTCTTCCTCAACATAAGTTCTGGTTTATTAAACATAAACTTAAGTTTATCACTAAACATAAGCTCGAGCTCATTATATGACATGAAATTCCCTTATTATTACTTAGCATAAGTTTGGACTCATCCCTTACTGACTCGATGTTAAATCTACCCTCCAAGTATAAAGGGGTCAAGTTATAGCCTAGCAATAATCCAGGGTCATTCTTCCTAGGAATTTTATTGGTATCGTAATATTTACTAAATTCACGTCTTAAACTATGATTTCAAAATTACTTAACTGATAAAAAGAGAATATAATTAAATTGCAATGAAAGAGAAATTTGAGTGGAATTATTCTTCCTCTATCAATTGGGCTTTGCAAATAAATTTAGTATGAATTTCTTGAGATCGATAAGATTTAAACAAATGAGTCAGAAATTTAATCAATTTATTTTACAGCATTTAGTCGAGCATGTTGTGTGCATATTTAATACATACCACATCAACGACATTCATCCAAGTAAAATAATTTGAAAACTTAAAACAATTGATAAACTCTTATCAATAACAAGAATTCATTCATAAGAATTTAAAACACACCCATTGAAGCTAAGAATAATTCCTCTCAAATATAACTTAGCTGGACATCATTAAATTAACTGAAATAAAATTCAAATAAACACTAACCATTAATCAAACGAAATTCAAATTCGGAAATGAAGTTACAAAACTAAATATATCTAAAATCAACTAACATCAATAATATAAAATTATGTATACTAATTATTAAAACAAATAGAAGTCTAAGAAAAACTATGAATTAAACTCAAGCAATCAACCAAAACCGAGGTTGCTGTGTCGAGTAAACCAAGGCTGCTGAGGATGCTACTGTCGGTTGAATGGAGCTGCTGCCTTCCAGTTTGGATAGAGATAGATACAGAGGAGAGAATGCGTGAGGGAAGATACTGATGATTGCCGTGTGTGGGAGAAGTGCTGCTGGGTCGGTTTTTTGTGTGGCTGAGAACGGTGGAGTTGAGGTGCTAGGTTGGGGCTACTGAAGTTGGTGAGAAGATGGAGGTAGAGGAGACGGCTGTGGGTTATTTGGAGAAGAAAACAGCGAGAGAGAGAGAAGAGAAAAAGGTTGCGGCTGGTGAGTGAAAGAGAGAGAAGACGCCAGGGAGAAGTGGTTGCTTGCGGCTGTGGGAGTTGGTGAGGAAGAGAATGGATGGCTTGCGGATGAAGGTGAAGACAGACAGAGGATGCGTGAGAGAGGAGAGAAGACAGGGAAGACGGCTGGAGGAGGTGAACGAGAGATGGAGACAGCCGCTGCTCGTGTGAAGGGAGAGAAGAGGTTGCTCAGTTCTGTTGGAATTCTCAGATAGGGATAGTAGAGGTGTAATACCGCATTCGATTTACATGCTTTCTTGATTTTTCACGTAAAGTTTATGTTAATATCAGTATGAATGATTTAACTAATATTATGGTTATTATGGTTTTATTTGAATTATTTTGCAGTGGAAGGACTGGATGCCGTCTCGATCAATGTACCAATTAAAAGTTTATAAATTGTTATTTTAACAGTTTACGTGCAATTTATGTGATTAATTAAATTTATTGCCTAGGCATGCTAATTTCTATTTTTATTGTGTTAAATTGAAGTTGGGAAAAGTTTGGTGACACTTTGGAATTTTATTTGAAAGTTATGAACCTAAATTACCAATTTGAGAGTTGAGGGACTAAATTGCACGTTATCAAAAGTTACACACTAAACCTAACCTAAAAGAAAACCTCACTCTCATAACTCTCTCTCTTCTCCATCGCGCTCTCTCTCTCTCTCGCGTTCCGCCTCCCTCTCCCTCGACTCACCTCTCGCTCTCGGCCACTCTCTCTCTAACCCGTCGCCGACCACGACCCAACCACCGGCGGTAAGCCCCTTCTCCCTTTTCTCCTCACGCACGCACACACACCCACGAACCGCACACACGCACTCGGTTTCACACGGGATTTCACACACACGCCCATAATTCGATACACACCTGTATATATATATATATATATATAAATTCTATGTAAATAATGTATGTATACACTTTATATGCATAAATTCAGATTTCAGTGAAATTTCAGATTTTTATTTTGTGTAATTTCGAGTTAACCATGAATTTGGGGAATTAATGATGTTAGGTATATGAATGTATATATTTTTATGTATGTATTCATATTATGTATGTGAGAATTCCAGATTTTTAAATTTGCTAGCTGAAAATGCAATCCTTATGTATTAATTTTAAATCTGGGAATTTTATGATGATGATTGATACCTATAAATATAGATATCGAATGTATGTAAATTTCAGACTGTAAATGATAATGGAAATTAATTGACTTTCTATGGTTCACTGTTGATTTTAATGGAAGTTTTCAAATTTGGGGATTTCAAACTTATCAGGTTGTTTAAACTGAATTTTATGTACATTCTTATTATAATTGTCATTTTCAGATTTATGAGTAAGTAGCACGGCAATTGAAATTGTTCATGTGACAATTAAGTTTTGATAATATTGAGTAATTTTGATGTTTGAATGATTTGATAAGTAAGATTTCAAATTTTGTCCTTTAACTGAATGTACTACTTCGAATATGATATTATACGTGGCGTTAAATGTGTTTGTTATATTATGAGTCACACGAAAGTCTCGACCTTATTTAAGAGTGTTAAACGTGGTTTTTCATTTAAAATCATATTTTGTTAATGAATGGAAATTAATTAGGAGAAACGGTACATTGACGTCGCGGGCAACCAAGACTTCCACCTGCATATTAAGCAAAGTAACTACTGAGAATTACAGGTAAGTAAACTCCCCCCTATTTTCATCAAAGTTGAATGTAAATGTGAAAGTTATGTGTAAATGACTGTCGTGCAACTTACCTACTTTGATGAATTGTATTTACTTTATGAAAGCATATGTTATTGAGAAGAATGTTAAAGCATGCACGTTATTATGTCATTGCATCATTAGGCATGCACTGACATCGAAATGGGAAAGTCAAATGTTTTAATGAAAAGAATGTGTCGAAATGCAATCTTTTGTCAAAAATTATGTATCCCAAGTTTTTGAAAGAATGGGTGTACTTCTATGTCATGAAAGATGCGAGTGGGAAATGGGGCGCGGGGGACCGGCGTACCCGAAGGTAATGAGCCGCTTTGCGGTGGAATGAATGTAATGTTAAACCGCTTTGCGGTGGAAATGCGCATGTTAATCTGGTTCCAAATAAGAATTGCCCACTGTTATCCGATTGACTAGAAGTTACATCAAGTGAGCTCACGATGGAAATGAAGTGAAAGTTTTGAAATGTAAAATGAAAGTTTTGAAATGTTGAATGTTCTGGAAAGTAAAGAAAAAGGGGATACATATATGAAATTTTTAAAGCATTCATGTCATAAGCATGCATTCATGCATACAGTTTACTTACTGAGCTTTAGCTCACCCCAATCCCTCCCCAATATTTCAGGTGATGAAAGTTAGATGATCAGAGGAGAACACTTGGCGGCTGACTTCGATAGTACCCACCATCGCCTTAATTAATAAAGTTAAATTGATTCAAGTTGTCGTTTAAATTTATTTCCTTCATTTATTGTTATTGATAATGTGTCTTGATTACGTATGGGTGACGCATTTGAGATTTAATATCCTCTTAAATCCTTTTGTCAATGTCGTTTGATATTTTGAGAAATCTTATGCTTGAGGAGTTTGGGGATTAAATGAATTGGTTTGGAGATGATGAATGTTGTTGAGATGTGATTGATGCTTTAAATCTTTTAAATTAGTTTTGGTGTCCCTCTACAGGTTGGCTATGTCCAAATTATAGAGGAGACTCTGTCGAAATTTCTGCAAAATTAATAATAGTGAATTGAATATTTTAATTGTGTAAACGATTTAAATTCCGCATTTTATGAGAATGGAAGTTAACACGCCTAGGTTATAGACTTTAAACTTGGGGTGTTACAAGAGGATTGTTGGTTCTCCGTTTTTTGTCTGGCTGGGAGTCAAGAGAATTAGTATGAGTTGTTGGTAGGTTTTTTTCAATTTGGGCTTTTTCGGGTCCATTAAGCTAGGGATTTTTGAGATAAAATTGTCCAAAATGTACCTGCAATTAAATAAATGAAATTATTAGCAAATAAAATCAATTTAGAGTTTAACAAATAAAATTGAATCTTTAATAAATTTCACTCTAAATGACAAAATTTATATCCCAAAATCGTATTTTTCATTTATTTACTTATCTAAAATACGTAAAATTGGACACTAATCATCCTCCCCAACTAGCTTTTTGCTAGTCTCTAGCAATTCAAGCGAATTAAAAACATGACTAGCTCAATGAAAAACATCAATTGTAAAGTCAAGAATGAATTTAGATAGTTTAGCACAGCAACTTCGCAAAATCAAGAGATCAAGCATTATATCCAAATTAATCCATAAAGACTTCCCCAAATTTTTGTGTGTGTGTGTTTTAAGCCGATCCATCAAACCACTAACCCCAACACATACAGTTTCGAGTATTCAATCAAGTAAAGCATAAACTCCATATACTCACTGGTATGTGTATTTTGTTTTTGTACTGGTTAGGGGGTCACTCATGGAGTTTGAAAATTGATCACTCAAGCATTCAAGAAAGGCCATATATATGTGGATGGTAGAAATGCAAATATTGACCTCATGAAAAACTTACAACTATTGGGACTCAACCGTTCTTACCACAAGCCAACTTAAGATCAAAATGTCAATGTCAATATAAATGTGACGATTGTCTTATCAAGGGAACTGATAAGGAGTGGTGAAAGAAAAGGTTTACGTGTTCCAATGATAATAGCATAACAATAAATCCCAATGGAAGTATAAGATGCAATGGTAGCAAATTTTTTTTTCGATAGGATAAGGAAATAAAAGAAGTGAGTAGAAATTGAGGACTTCCAAAATATAAGCGAGGATAATAATTTTTACTTTTAATCACACTTCAAGCTTGCTTTCTTCTTCACATCCTTTACTTTCTTTTCAATATGTCTCCCTTTTCTTTCTCTTTTTTCTTTCTTTTTTTTTTTTTTAACCTGAAATCCTTTCAAATAATTCTTCAACATTCTCTTCTAGTCTCAATGACTGTCAAATACTTTCTAACTCCACTTTTCTTTCTTTCCATGCACTGAACATTTTTCCTCAAATATGGAGCAAAAATAAGCATCCTCACTTATACTTGAAAGTAGAAACAAGGTTATGTATTTATGGAAGCAATGTTTGGATGCAATGTCATCTTTAATGTGAAATAAATGAAAGAGATTTGTGGCTATGAAGGAATTTGTGGTGGGAAGAGAAGATGATAAGGTTAGCTTCAAAGGATCAAATTTTTAATTGACATTGACCTTCATCGTTTCTTAAGTGTAAACCACCAACAAACCACAATCCGTGTAATGATGCCCAATGGAAGTAGCAATATCAAACAAGGGCAATATAAGAAAACCACCAATCACTCCACTCTCATGATGAACAAATAAAATTACTTAAACTTGAGAGAGCTCTAGTTGTATGTGTTGACTATCCATCTTACCACAAGGCTTAAATTCGTGCAAAAAAAAAAAATTTTTTCAGGAGGGAGGTCTTTACAGAATAATAAAGATATAATTCAAGACTCAAGATGTACTCAATTTTAGTGCTCAACTATCACAAAAATTAATGCAAAACAAGTACATTTGAGTTACTCTCCCCCCCAACTAAAATCAGACATTGTCCTCAATGACTCAAAGAGAAGAAAAATGAATAGTGATTAATAGACACGACTCAAAATTAAATCAAGCTAAAGGAGAAGAGTGTACCTGAGAGGAGGCCTATGCACATGAGCAATTATTCAAGAATGAAAAACTAAAAAAAATGAAGAAAAGAATAAAATCTTCAAAAAGAAAATAAAATATATACATAATAATAAAAGTTAGTTCCAAAAAAATCAGCCGCTGGAATCAGGGTCTAGTAGAGGTAGTTCATTAACTTCAGCAGAAAAATTATCCAAAAATGGTTTCAGACGTTGTCCATTAACTTTAAAAACAGTACCAGTTTTTGGATCCAAGATTTCAACCGCTCCATAAGGATAAACAATTTGCACAATGTAAGGACCAATCCATTTAGTTCTCAACTTACCAGGAAACAGATGAAGCTTAGAGTCATATAGCAATACTTTTTGTGAAGGAAAAAATGATTTTCTAAAAATTTTCTTATCGTGAAAAACTTTCATTTTCTCTTTTGAAATTTTTGCATTCTCATATGCTTCCAAACGCAATTCATCTAACTCATTCAATTTTAATTTCCTAAACTCACCAGCTTGATCTAAGTCAAAGTTGAGTGTTTTGATTGCCCAATAAGCTTTATATTCGATTTCAATCGGCAAATGACAAGGTTTTCCAAATACAATTCTATAAGGAGACATTCCAAGAACATTTTTAAAAGCAGTCCTATAGGCCCATAAAGCATCATCCAATTTTATAGCCCGGTCTTTTCTATTTTGATTCACTGTTTTTGTCAAAATGCCTTTAATTTCCCGGTTGGCTAGCTCAGTTTGACCATTAGTTTGAGGGTGATAGGGAGTGGAAACTTTATGCCTAATGCCATATTTCTTTAACAGAGTTTCAAAGGGTTTATTACAAAAATGTGTTCCTCCATCGCTAATTATGGCCTTAGGCATACCAAACCTAGAAAAAATATGTTCTTTCAAAAATTTGAGCACAACTTTATGGTCATTTGTTCTACATGGAATAGCCTCTACCCATTTTGACACATAATCAACAGCAACCAATATATAAAGATATCCAAAAGAAGGAGGAAAATGACCCATAAAATTTAATCCCCAACAATAAAAAATTTCAAGAACAAGGATTGGAGCTAATGGCATCATATTCCTATGGCTGAGACTACCAAGTTTCTGACATGCTTCGCAATTTTTACAAAATGTATGAGCATCCTTAAATAAAATAGGACAATAAAAACCACATTGAAGTACCTTAGCAGCTGTTTTCTGCGAAGAGAAATGGCCTCCGCAAGCATGAGAATGACAGAAAGTAAGAATTTGTTGTACCTCATCATCAGGAACACATCTTCAGATAATTTGATCAGCACAATATTTGAATAAGTATGGATCATCGTAGAAGAAGTTCCTTGCAATAGCTTTCATCCTCATTTTGTCTTGGACACTCCAATTTGAAGGCATATGACCTGTAACCAGATAATTAACTAAGTCAGCAAACCATGGAACAATATTTAAGCTAAATAACTATTCATCGGGAAATGAATCATTTAACGGGTGAGAAACTTTTGAATTTTCAGAATTTAATCTGGATAAATGATCAGCGACAACATTTTCCACCCCTTTTTTATCCTTAATTGTGATGTCAGATTCCTGCAATAACAAAATCCATCGAATGAGTCTAGGTTTAGTATCTTTCTTTGTGAACAAATATTTAAGAGCAGAATGATCAGTAAAGATGGTAACAAGGGTCCCAATAAGGTAAGTTCGAAATTTTTCCAATGCAAAAACTATAGCTAGCAGCTCTTTTTCAGTAGTTGTGTAATTCAATTGAGCTTGATTCAAAGTTCTGATAGCATAGTAGATTACATAAGGTTCCTTACCTTTCCTCTGGCTAAGCACTACCCCTACAGCTATATCACTTGCATCACACAATAATTCAAAAGGTAGAGACCAATCAGGTGATCTAACTATGAGTGCAGTGGTGAGTGCATTTTTTAAATGTTCAAAAGCTGTAGTGCATTCATTAGTCCAAACAAATTTTGTATCATGCATCAAAAGTATAGTCAAAGGTTTTGCTATGATACTAAAGTCTTTTATGAACCTTCTATAGAAACCTGCATGACCTAAAAATGATCGAACATCCTTTACAGTTAAAGGAGTAGGCAACCTAGAAATTGAATCTACTTTTGCCTTATCTACTTCCATGCCTTTAGCAGAAATTATATGACCTAAAACAATTCCTCTTGTTACCATGAAATGACATTTCTCCCAATTAAGGAGAAGTTGCTTATCTTCACACCTGCATAAAACAGCTTTCAAATTTGTTAGGCAATCATCAAATGAATCACCATAAACAGAGAAATCATCCATAAATACTTCCAAAAATTTTTCTATCATGTCACTGAATATGCTAAGCATGCATTTTTGAAAGGTTGCTGGGGCATTACAAAGACCAAAAGACATTCTTTTAAAAGCAAACGTCCCAAAAGGGCAAGTAAAAGTAGTTTTTTCTTGGTCTTCTAATGCTATTTCAATTTGATGATAGCCTGAAAAACCATCCAAGAAACAATAGAATGAATGTCCAGCAACTCTTTCTAGCACTTGGTCTAAAAATGGTAAAGGAAAGTGGTCTTTTTTAGTCATGGAATTCAATTTCCTATAATCTATGCACATTCTCCAACTAGTGGGTACTCTTTTAGTTATCATTTCTCCCTGTTCATTTTCAACAACAGTAACCCCAGTTTTCTTATGTACTACGTGAGTAGGACTTACCCACTTGCTGTCTGCAATAGGATAAATAATACCTGCATCAAGTAATTTTAAAACTTCATGTTTAACAACCTCTTTCATGTTAGGGTTTAGCCTTCTTTGAGATTCCCTTGAAGGATTAGCATTTTCTTCTAGAAAAATTCTATGAGTGCACACTAAAGGACTAATTCCATTAATATCAGCTATAGTCCAACCTATTGCAGATCTATGATCATTCAACACTTTCAACAACATATTTTCCTGATCACAAGTAAGAGTAGAAGAGATTACCACAAGATATGATTCATTAGGTCCCAAGAATGCATACTTTAGTTCCGATGGAAGAGGTTTAAGCTCCAGAGTTGGCATCTTCTCTGCTGATGTTTGCATGGGTGTCTGGCTAACATTTAGAGGCTCAATGATTGGCTGCCAAGCTCTTACAACTGCTGTTGTGACACCTTTTGAAGGGTCTTGAATGCTGTCCAATTCGAGATTCTGCTCAAGTTGCTCATCAGGATCTTCTAACTCAACTAGCAGCTCTTCCAGCATATTAACTTCCTGCACTTCATCAAAATCTTTTGGTTGTCTACAAGCATTGAAAATGTTAAGTTCCAAAGACATATTTCCAAAAGTCAACTTTAAAATACCACTCCTACAATTTATCAAAGCATTTGAAGTTGCAAGGAAAGGTCTACCAAGAATAACCGGGATTTGAGGAGAAGTTTTAGGTGTACTTTGAACATCAATAACAACAAAATCAACTGGGTAATAGAATTTATCGACTTGAACCAAAACATCCTCAATTATCCCTCTAGGCATCTTAACAGATCTATCTGCTAATTGTAAAATCATGGGGGTAGACTTAAGTTCACCTAGACCAAGTTGTGTGTATACACTAAAAGGCAAAAGATTCACACTTGAACCTAAATCTAGCAAGGCATGACCAATACGAGTGGTTCCTATCATACAAGCAATGGTTGGAGAACCAGGATCTTTAAATTTTTGAGGAGTTTGGCATTGTATGATAGAACTCACTTATTCAGTTAAAAAGGCCTTATTCTTAACAGCTAACTTCCTTTTCACTGTACACAAATCCTTAAGAAATTTAGCATAAGCAGGGACTTGTTGAATTGCATCTAATAGAGGAATATTTACCCTAACTTGCTTAAAAATCTCATGAATTTCTGTTTGATTTTTGGTCTTATTACCAGGCTGTAATCTTTGAGGAAAGGGGACCGGGGGTGCACCTACTATTGGCCTAGGTGGTTTCTGAACATCAGATGGAGATTTTAACACAGTATCATCAACAGGAGGTTCAGCTTGCTTACCCACCAAGTTCTCTTTAGGTTCAGGAACTTGGATTTGCTTACCACTTCTCAAGGTAGTTACTGCTTTCACATGTCTTAGATTGGACTCATCGCCCCCATTGTATTGAGTTTGAGGATTAGGCATTGGTTGAGCTGGAAACTTACCTTTTTCCGATGCACTTGCCTGAGTAGTCAGCTTTGTCAGCTGAGATCGGATGTCATTAATGGCCTGAGAGTTTTGATTGTTGATGGCAGCTTCTCTTTGCATAAATTGTTGGATTTGGTCTTCCGGACTTCTCTTCTGCGGTGGCATATATGGTGTTGGTTGTGAAGGTCAAGCATTGTTGCCAACATTATTGCTTCCTCCTTGATCATTCCTCCAACTGAAATTTGGATGATTTCTCCAACCTGGATTATAAGTACTCAAATATGGATTAGAATAAGGTTTGGAAATCATATTAACAGCAACAGATTGATCAAAATACATCTCTTTTAGTTGGGGAAGTGCAGGACAATCAGAGGTTAAATGTTGTACATCATCACAAATTGAACATTTTTTCTAAAATAGTGGAAGAGGAATTGACTTCATTCACTTTTTGAGTTTCCAAATTTTCAAGTTTTCGAGTGATGACAGCCAATCGGGCATTTATGTCATCATCTGCTCTAAGTGAATGAATTTCATTTCCAGATGCAATCTTTGGAAATTCAGTTTTTATTGTAACACCCCTATCAAACTCATCAATGTTATCCCAAGATTGGGCATTCTCAGCTAAATCATCAAAAAATGTAAAAACTTCATTCGGGTCTTTTGCAAAGAAATCACCGTTACTTATGGTTTGCACAAATTGTCTCATTTCTGGTCTGAGCCCTTCATAAAAAAATTTCGTTAACATCCATTTTTCATAACCATGATAGGGACAAGATAACAACAAATCTTTGAATCTTTCCCAACTAGTGTAAAAATTTTCATTATTTTTTTGAGAAAAATTCATGATTTGTCTTTGAATAGCAGTGGTTCTTTGTGGTGGAAAAAACTTGTTAATGAACTCTTTCCGCATATTTGCCCAATTTTTAATTGAACTAGGCCTCAAAGAGTTAAGCCACGACTTAGCTTTATCCTTTAGTGAAAAAGGGAAAAGCTTGAGTCGAATGACTTCCTCAGTGCAATTTCTTTCAAGAAAAGTAAAACAAACCCCTTTGAATTCCTGGATGTGGTGATATGGACTCTCTGACGGCATCCCATGGAAGCGTGGTAAATGATCAATCATTCCCAATTTAAAGTTGAAGACCGCTGCATTTGCAGGCATCACTATGCATGACGGAGTGCTTGCCATCGTTGGAAAAATGTAATCTCTAAGACTTCGAACAACTGGCGCCTCATTTGGATCTGCATTATTTTCCATTACTACCTGCTGATTTTCAAGAATTAAAAATTGGTTAGTGGATTCCGATCTTACTAATCGCTTAGTATTATCTCGGAACCAAACGGACATAAACAATGAACAATATCCCAAAAAAAAAATTGTAGTAGAGAAAAAATAAAAATAAAAATAAAAAGAATTCAGCAAAAATCAATTAACGCCAAAATAATCCCCGGAAACGGCGCCAAAAACTTGACTCGATGTTAAATCTACCCTCCAAGTATAAAGGGGTCAAGTTATAGCCTAACAATAATCCGTGGTCATTCTTCCTAGGGATTTTATTGGTATCGTAATATTTGCTAAATTCAAGTCTTAAACTATGATTTCAAAATTACTTAAATGATAAAATGAGAATATAATTAAATTGCAATGAAAGAGAAATTTGAGTGGAATTATTCTTTCGCTATCAATTGGGCTTTGCAAATAAATTTAGTATGAATTTCTTGAGATCGATAAGATTTAAACAAATGAGTCAGAAATTTAATCAATTTATTTTACAGCATTTAGTCGAGCATGTTGTGTGCATATTTAATACATACCACATCAACGACATTCATCCAAGTAAAATAATTTGAAAACTTAAAACAATTGATAAACTCTTATCAATAACAAGAATTCATCCATAAGAATTTAAAACACACCCATTGAAGCTAAGAATAATTCGTCTCAAATATAACTTAGCTGGACATCATTAAACTAACCGAAATAAAATTCAAATAAACACTAACCATTAATCAAACGAAATTCAAATTCGGAAATGAAGTTACAATACTAAATATATCTAAAATCAACTAACATCAATAATATAAAATTATGTATACTAATTATTAAAACAAATAGAAGTCTAAGAAAAACTATGAATTAAACTCAAGCAATCAACCAAAACCGAGGCTGCTGTGTCGAGTAAACCAAGGCTGCTGAGGATGCTGTTGTAGGTTGAATGGAGCTGCTGCCTTCCAGTTGGGATAGAGATAGAGACAAAGGAGAGAATGCGTGAGGGAAGATACTGATGACTGCCGTGTGTGGGAGAAGTGCTGCTGGGTCGGTTTTTTGTGTGGCTGAGAACGGTGGAGAGAAGTCTGAGGCATGAGGGCTGCTTGCGGCTGTGGGAGTTGAGGTGCTGGGTTGGGACTACTGAAGTTGGTGAGAAGATGGAGGTAGAGGAGACGGTTGTGGGTTATTTGGAGAAGAAAACAGCGAGAGAGAGAGAGAGAGAGAAGAGAAAAAGGTTGCGGCTGGTGAGTGAAAGAGAGAGAAGATGCCAAGGAGAAGTGGCTGCTTGCGGCTGTGGAAGTTGGTGAGGAAGAGAATGGATGGCTTGCGGATGAAGGTGAAGACAAACAGAGGATGCGTGAGAGAGGAGAGAAGACAGGGAAGACGGCTGGAGGAGGTGAACGAGAGATGGAGACAGCCGCTGCTCGTGTGAAGGGAGAGAAGAGGTTGCTCAGTTCTGTTGGAATTCTCAGATAGGGATAGTAGAGGATTGTTGGTTCTCCGTTTTTTGTCTGGCTGGGAGTCAAGAGAATTAGTATGAGTTGTTGGTAGGTTTTTTTCAATTTGGGCTTTTTCGGGTCCATTAAGCTAGGAATTTTTGAGATAAAATTGTCCAAAATGTACCTGCAATTAAATAAATGAAATTATTAGCAAATAAAATCAATTTAGAGTTTAACAAATAAAATTGAATCTTTAATAAATTTTACTCTAAATGACAAAATTTATATCCCAAAATCGTATTTTTCATTTATTTACCTATCTAAAATACGTAAAATTGGACACTAATCACTTACTTAACATAAGCTCTTGTTATTTTCCCATAACATAACCATCACGTCACATCACATCCTACCAAAATCACGATATCTCATTACTGTACGTCCATCTCTCCTCGAATTCGATAGGGATACACGGGGGCTTATGATGAGCACATGACCCCGAACACTACGAATAAAACTTCAGTAGTCGGGTTCTCATGTTCGAGCTTGTTCGTCCAACATAGGTTCATGGTTTCCATCCTCAAACAATAATTACACTTGATATGACATACGTCTAGAGGCCGAAACCCGACCTTTGACGCACGGAGGATAATGATCGGTATTTTTTTGGTCACATTTTGGGTCGATTTAATTTACAAAGATCAGCATAAATCTTGAGTTATGTAAAAAACACGATTTTAATAAATGATTGATATCAAGGTCGTGAATATGGTTGACCTATTTCTTCTGGGCAAGCCCGGCCTCGTTGAACGACCTGTCTCTTGATAATCATAGGATAAGCCCGACATATAGGTCCATCTATTCATAAAACATCATGATTTTGTAATAGGTTGTACCTAACCCTAAAACACGTTAATGGGCTATATCTTGGGCCTTACATCATAGAAAATCAAGGTAATAATGTAATTAAACTTTTTTTACCTAAAAGCGAACCCAATTCATTTAAGAAGTATTTCTATATAAGGTAACTTCTTTTAATTTTTCTACTAGAATAGGGAGACTTATTCTGATTCTTATAAATAGGTCTCCTTTGTTCATAATTACATACACAATATTTATGTTTTCATAAGCTCTTGAATATTTTTTATTTATTTTCCCCTTCCATGGAATGCTAATTCTTACACTGAAGGGACAGCGAGGGCATCCCTCTTTGCCTTTTTTACAGGTTCTTTGGAGGCTTGGATCATCTTCAATAAAATATCAGCTTTTAATTTTGTCACGTCAAGGTTAGAAAAATTACCAAAACACAAATCATAGTTAAATAAAAACTAAATAATTATTCTACCTCAGTGCTGAAATTTAAATTAAAAAAATATTTAATTAATTCATAAAATATAATATAATATTTCACTATTTCCATATTTCCATTAATTAATTATGAAAAATATATTTTCAAAGATTTCTTATTTTATTAATTAATGAATTATAATATTTCAAAAGATTTTCCATAAGAGTAATAGAAAACAAAAAAATTGTCAATAAATTTCAACTTTTATTAATTAATAAAATATAATTTCATATTTAATCAATATAATATAATATTTCAATACGAGTTATGAAAAATAATATATTTTCACCATATTTCAAATTTTATTAATTAATAAGGTATGATTTTTTATTAATCAATAAAATATTATGTTTTAATAGGAATTATGGAATATAATATATTTTCAATAAATTTCATAATAATATATTATATATTTCATCTTTTTGTAAAAATACTTTTTTGAGAAGTTACAAATTTGAGCTTCTCTAAAACAACTTTTAAAAGCTGTTTATCCAGTCAAAAAGTTGATAGAAGGCTTATATAATCAATATCTAATTTGTGATATTTTCTCTTAATCTAAAGGTTTTTAATGTTTAATTTATGGATATTGATTATATTTTATATGAGGAAATTATGCCCAGGCCAATGTTTTAATTTTGAAATTCATGAACAAGATGATAAAGGTAATTGTTCAAAACTCAAGTGATTATTAAACTTTAATATAATAATTAATATTATAAAATTAAATTAATACTAATTAAACTCATAACCACTCCAATTTATTCAGCAGTCCCCTTCTCCAAAGCTAATTCAAAACCAACGTATCTGCCTCCTCAGTTTCTCTCCCACCCTCCCAAAATATTGCCTTTGCCTTCTCCACCACCTTCACCGCCTCCAATTTTTCGATCACAACCACCACATCTACCTCAATTTATCTCCAAGACCACTGCCTCTACATTCTCCTTAACCACCTTCACCGCCTCCAATTTTTCGATCACCACCTCCAATCTGTACTCAACCACCGCCTTCGAAATTATCGTCTTCATGGAGTGCAATTCTCGAAATCAAGCAAAAATGTTGAAATCTATTTCTATTTTCAGTTTCTTTTGATTGCATCATGTGTCGTCTCTTTGAGCAGCACAGTTATCGTTTTTTTATCTGGTAGTATGTCTAATATGGGGATAGAAGTGCCATACTGTTATTAGGAGTGGGAGTGGTGGTGGTTATTGAATTGATTGCGTTGAGTATATTTTTAGATTTTCAAATCTTTTCAGGTCACATGTGATGTGATCCAGGACCCTCAACAATCGGAGTCATAGCAGGCTTGACGGGAAAAATTTAAATATTCAAGCCAAAAATAAGAATTCAGCAAGTTCGACGAGCTTTGAAGATCAAACCGTGTCGAAAAGAATCGAAAATTATGCAGAAGAGCTTTCACGGCCGTAACCAACATATGTCACGGCCGTAACCTCCCCTCGGGTTAAAATGCAGAATTTCAAGATTTTCGATTTACAGCCGTAAATAAGGGATCACGGCTGTAACCTTAAACAGAAACACACTTACGGCCGTAAGTATCATCTTTACGGTCGAACTGCTTTAACGGATCAGATTTTTCCAGATTTCGCATTATTTTATTTCCTTATCATTTTTAGTTATTTTAGTCTAATTAGAATTCTATTTTGAGTAGATTAGCGACTAGGGTTTTATTTTGCTTATTTATACGCTTTTTCCATTCATTGTAATTCAGACTTTGATGATTGAATAAAAAGAGATTGAATGTTTTTCAATTGTTTAATGTGTGGATTCACATTACAAACCCAAACTTATCAAGATTGATTATCTTGTGGCGTTCATCCAGAACTTATCAAATATTCGCGAGAGTATTTGTGGCGTTGAAAATCAGAGACTTATCAAGGAGATTGGGTAAATCCTCGTGGTTCTTTATTCCGCATCGTCGAGCCATCGCGTCGTGAATATCGGGTCATGATTCATCCGTCCAACCACAACCTGAGTTCCGAACTTTCCGGCGTTTCTTCCGCGCTTCGAATCTCATCATCTGGTATCAGAGCTGGACTCTGAATTCAGGTTTTTTATTCTATCCAGTTTAATTATTATGTTTATCATCGAATCTGCCATAAGAATTATCCATATCTTGTTGTTGAGTCTTTCTTTTCTTGAGTATTCTTCGTGCCAGTAAATTTTTTCTTTGTTTGATCCATATAAAAATCCAACAAAATTCAAAAGTGTTTTTTTTTTTGCTTAATTCTTATCCGAATTAAGTTCCGTTTGTTCTGTCGTGTTCGTTGTCGAATTTTCGAATTTATAAAAAAAAAAAAAAAACTTTATTTTATTATTTTATTTATTCCGAAAATTCATCCTAAAAATCAAAAAAAAAAAAAAGAGTCCATTCAAGAACTACTTTCTTGAATTTCTTGATCATTTGTTTTCATTATTCTTTTTCTGTGTCCTTCCACATAAATTTCACAATGTCCAATTCCCATGAAAACGTCAAAGATCGTATGTGGAGATTTTTGAATGAAGCTTTGATGAGGTTGGATAAACTAGATGAAAGGGAAGGGAAATTGAAAAAGGGGCGATCTCAAGCAAATCGTAGTGATTATAGGCGTGATCCTAAACCTAGGGATGGAATCGGGGTTAAGAGAGGAGCCGAGATTGATCCAAAAGCAATTTTGAAAATTCAAAAAGAAATTTATGAGGAAAGATTGAGGTGTGAACGGGAGGCAGAAAGAAAATATTTGGCTAAATTGCGAAAGAATGAGGAGAAACGAAAGGCGGTGATTAAATAGCTAGAGGAGAGTGAAATACATGTTATAGTTGAGCATCGGGATATGAATGTTGAAAAGAATGAGGGAGGCTTGAAACATGAATTAGAAGTAGTTGAAGAGACCCCGAACTTTGTGGTAGGAGTTGAAAACGTGGAGTTATGTGAACAAACTCCAAAATATGATGAGGAATTAGAAGTTGGGGTAGAAGTTCAAATTTTGAGCTTTGAATTGGAAGATCCACATTTTGGTAGTGATGGGGTAGTACATGAACATGGTGATTCAAAAGTGGAGGTCGGAGATGTGGTTGAGTTTGAAGATAAAAAAATTGAACAAGAAATTGCAAAGGAGGAAAGAGGCGAAGAGCCTCGTGGTTCAAGAAGTGGAGTTGGTGGTGGTTTGTCATGAATACAAGGATCCATACCTTGTACCTCATGAAGCTAACATGTCCCTCCCCATTTTGTTTAAATCCTTTTTGCAGGTTAATTATGTTTGGAAGCTTCAACCACACCGCAAATGGCAAAGGAAGTTCAAGCTCCATCTCTTCCATGTTTTCCAATCAAAGGATTCCAATTTATTGAACTCATGGCATGGAAGTAGAAATTTTCCGTTTGATCCAGGAGGTGAAGTGAAACAACAGAAACAAAGCTATGATTCAGGACGAATCATCCTAAAGAAGGAGGGTATGATGTGATCCAGGACCCTCGACAATCGGAGTCATAGCAGGCTTAACGGGAAAATTTAAATATTCAAGCCAATAAGAATTCAGCAGGTTCGACGACCTTTGAAGATCAAACCGTGTCGAAAAGAATCGAAAATTATGCAGAAGAGCTTTCACGGCCGTAACCAACATATGTCACGGCCGTAACCTCCCCTCGGGTTAAAATGCAGAATTTCAAGATTTTCGATTTACGGCCGTAAATAAGGGATCACGGCCGTAACCTTAAACAGAAACACACTTACGGCCGTAAGTGTCATCTTTACAGCCGTAACTGCTTAACGGATCAGATTTTTTCAGATTTCGCATTATTTTATTTCCTTATCAGTTTTAGTTATTTTAGTCTAATTAGAGTTCTATTTTGAGTAGATTAGCGACTAGGGTTTTATTTTGCTTATTTATACGCTTTTTTCCATTCATTGTAATTCAGACTTTGATGATTGAATAAAAAGAGATTGAATGTTTTTCAATTGTTTAATGTGTGGATTCACATTACAAACCCAAACTTATCAAGATTGATTATCTTGTGGCGTTCATCCAGAACTTATCAAATATTCGCGAGAGTATTTGTGGCGTTGAAAATCAGAGACTTATCAAGGAGATTGGGCAAATCCTTGTGGCGTTTCGAAAGTCGTGGTTCTTTATTCCGCATCGTCGAGCCATCGCGTCGTGAATATCGGGTCATGATTCATCCGTCCAACCACAACCTGAGTTCGGAACTTTTTGGCCTTTCTTCCGCGCTTCGAATCTCATCAACATGTTTTTTCTTAAGTGACATTCATGTTCGGATCTCAGGTCACCAGTTCGGTTCCCAAGTCACATGTTCGTTTCTACGTCACAACTTTGTTCCCAGATCGGATGTTCATTCTTAGATCACATGTGAGATCTTAGATAACATTTGTTCATGTTGTTCTCAGGTCACATAGAAAAAATTGGGACATCTTGGTGATTGAAACAATATTGAAATGAAAATGTTGCCTGAATTCTCGGTTAATTTTATCTTCTTCCATTATCAGAGTCGTTCAAAATGGAAAGTCTTATTTGGAATGAAAAGTTGTAACTGAATCCTTGATTTAAGGAGGAAATATATTTGTGTAATTATTAAAATATGATATCTAATATATATGTAAATAAATATCAATTACGACCTGATTTTTGAATGTTTAAAAATAATTTCTTAAAAATAAAATAGCATATTGTAATGACATAATTTATGTATTTTTCCCTATAACCATTTTGAGCCCAGCAAAGACCAACTTTCTTTAGAGTTACTGGACATTTTTTTGCAAGCCCAGCAAATTGGACCTAAGGCGGCAGCTGGGGACATTTTTTATAGGAAAGAATTGCGAGGGTAGACGATATACAATTGAAGGGGGAATTTCCAACGGGATACTTGGAAGGTCTACACCCGGCGGCCAAGTTTTCTCCCATCATTGATATTATATTTTTTTATTTTATAATTCTTTTAAGTTTTTGATTCAAATGTTTATAGATAACTAAATCATTATTCCAGTTCAAGAACAATTGAAGTGTTGATTCTTCAAGAATTGTGAGATCTAATTAATTTCATTGTTTTTTTTATCTCTTTTCTCTTTATATTTTGTTCGTATTAAAGTTGTTATTTTGATTAATTAATATAAAGTGCAAGTTGTTTTAACTGTCGAAATGATACTTAACCAATTAGGATTCTAAATCTGTAATTGTTTAGATTTTCTAAGACAAGTGACAAATAACAATGTTGATTATAGATAGATTTTCAGTTTTTTGTTATGAAGATACATAACCTAGCTTAGATGAATCACACTTGTGAATTTTTTGGTTATATTTAGTCGTCTCTCTAGAGATTAATGCTGTTGAATCCAAGCCCAAAGAGAGGTATAGTGATCCATTAGCAAGGGCCCAACTAAGGCCCAATGGACATTGACCCATAGCTAAGGCCTGAAATATCATCTTGGGTCCGATCCGAGGTGGTGTGTCAAGCGAACATTTTTAGCCGAACTGATTTACGCCTGGCCGATGTGCTTTATACTCAACCGGGGTGCTTTATGGCAGTGACCAGAAGAGAGATGGAGTTAGAGATGTGACACTGCCTTTACCAAGATGTGACAGACGCCCATCCCCTATGAAATGTAGCAATGATTACGGTCAAAAAGCAAGGTTGTCACCTCCAAGAGTTAGGGTGAAGACAAGTGTAAAGTATGCCACGTGTCATGATCCGAGACAACAAGTTCCTCTATAAATGGAGCACACTTGCCTCCAAGAAAGGGGTTAGCATTGTCTCACTCTTAACAGGATATATTTCTCTCACTCCCTTTTTCCTCTTTTACACATTTACCTCTCCCGCACCCAATATATATTCGCCTAAAATGAGTACTGACTTTGGCATCGGAGTGCAAACGGGAGCCACCTCGGCCCCCTTTGTAAACTGATTGTTTGTCACAGTGCACAAGGGATCCACATGTTCAAGAGAGAGGAGCTAAGACGTGTTGGTCCAAGGTCCAGCCGGATTTTGTGGTCAACATTTTGTCGCCGTCTGTGGGAAACCATACTGCTAACAACGAAAACACATGGTGAAAAGCCACACATAGAAAGGAAGTCCTGAAAAATGGCAAGTAACCTCTTGCAAAAGATCGGAGAACTGCAAGGACTTTGAAATATAAGTTTAGTACCCTTGAAAAATGCATAAAGCTTTGAAATATAAGTCTAGTACCCTTGGAAAAGGCGTAAAGCTTTGAAATATAAGTTTAGTACCCTTGAAAAAGGTAAAGAGCTTTGAAACATAAGTGTGGTAACCTTGAAAAAGGTAAAGGGTTTTGAAACATAAGTGTGATAACCTTGAAGAAGGTAAAGAGCTTTGAAACATAAGTTCGGTGACCTTGAAAAAGGTAAAAAGCTTTGAAACATAAGTTTATTCACCTTGAAAAATGCTTAAAACTTTGAAACATAAGTTTAACCACCTTGAAAAAAAAAAAAGGCTCGGAGCGTTGAGATAAGAATCTGTCTATCCTTGAAAGATAAATTAAAACCAAGAAATCTCTTTGAAACATGAACGAAAGCGATGGTGATATCAACCCCCGTAGGGGAAGAAATGGCCATCACAGCGAGGAGGAGGTTCCTCAAGGACCTCATGAGAATGCCAATGAGGGAGGGGCACAACCTAACCCACCATGTCGGCACCGTAATCGCCGCATGTTGCGAGACATGACTCGCATTGTGGCCCAGATGCTGAAAATGCAGAAGCAGCAGATAGAACAGACTGCTGCGATGAATGCCTACATGGCTAGAGGGTATGTAGTGAATGAACCCATGATGCCTCCACAATACCCACAGCCACATTACTCACCATCCGATGCGACAACCGCCTCGTATTATTATCAAGATCCACAGGCTTATGCCGAGGTGGAATCTGAGCCCTTCTATAAGGAAGGCCTGGAACATGAAGCACGTGAAGAACAAGCCCCACTCCCAGCTAGACACAGGGAGGCCTCGCCCGCAAAATCTGGCAGTGTCTTTAGCCGGATAGAAGGGTTTTTCAGAGGCAGGAGAAGGGGTCGGAACAATGCAGCTGAGCCTAGAAATAGGCCGGAACGACGGACTGAAGAAGCCTTGTCGCATAGTCGAATGCATGGGGACCAACAAGGTACGGGGGTAGAAAGATCCACCCCCACGTATGAGCTTAGGAATAGGCAGGAAAGAAGAGCCGAAGCAGTTCGGACTAAGTCTCGCAACGAGTTACTGAGCCATGAAAGGCCAAACTACGGCCGCATTCTGCCACCAGAAAGGCAGGAGTACGCTCCGCCACTCTATGACTAATACCGTGATCCAGTGTATTCCGATCACGACAAGAACAGTGAACTACCTTCATATGAACTGGATGATGAAGAGGAAATAAGCCCCTTCACAAAGGGCCTCCGTAGGTGCCCCGTGCCCCATGACTTCGAAATTCCAGAAATTGCAAAATATTATGGCCGAGGTGACCCTGACGATCACCTGTTAAATTACCGCGCCAGCATGGAAATAGCCGGAGCCACCCCGGTACTGAAATGTAAAGCCCTTTGATTTAACCCTTGAGGGGAGTGCGATACGATGGTACAAAAAACTCCCCCCCCCCCCCCCTGGAAGCATCCATAGTTGGAGAGATCTGAAAATGGCTTTTAAAAATGGCTTTGTTTCCTCCCAGCCTGGCCAGCTCCCACTCCAGCGCCTTCAGGATCTAAGGCAAGGAAGGGATGAATCTCTGAGAAGTTACCTTGCTCGGTTTACAGAAGAGATGCACATCTGTGAAAACATCACCGAGTCGGAGATGTTTTCCGCTTTGAAGGGAGGACTAGATATGACAAGCATGTTTTGGAGGGATGTCCGAAGCAGGAAACCAAGGGATTACAATGCCCTCGTAGACCTGATGAAGGAGGAGATTGTATCAGAAAAAATGGCTAGGGCTAGGGACAACCACCCCCAAGGAAGATACAATCTTGGGTATTCAAGTGAAACAAATCTCAAGAAAGGAGGAAACAAGGATAGGATCAGTAACAACCGAGGTGGAGCGCCGCGTCCATTCCCAGGGACGGGATCTAGCTTTGCAGCAGAAATCACGAAAGCTATCCCCCACTTGCACTCCAATACCCCTTCTCAGAATCCTCCCACAGCCCAAGGAAGGATGGAAAGTGGCTGAAGTGGGAAACGGCCCATGATTGGGGCTTACTGCACCTACCACAGGTACTATGGTCACGCAACAGAAGATTGCAGGGAAATCCACATGTTAGCTGACCAAAAGGCGCAGGGGAGGAGGGCAAGTGACTTCTCCCCTGACACGAGGAGAACTCAAAAATCCGGTGGTCAGAAGTTCAACCGAGCTGATAGGAGAGCTCCGTGGAAGAACTCAACTAAGGAAATGATTGACAATCGTCAAAGAGACAGGAACAAGGGCCAGGATACCGCCTCGAAAAATGCCAAAGATTCAAGGGAACCACCTATGCCAATTGCCGACCTTCCTATCTGTGAAATCGATACAATACTGGGAGGCCCCCACCCAGGTGGGAGCACAAAAAACTCCCAAAAGAGGTATATAAGAGAGGCCAAACAACCCGCCAACGTGAATTATCATATTCATTCACACCCTGTTGGGATGTCTCGGACAGAATCTATCACATTCACCCAAGACGATGCCGTCGAAGTGAACTTCCCACACAATGACGCATTGGTTATCAGAGTAGTGGTGGCTCGGAATGGGTTATCACGAATGATGGTGGATGATGGTGCCTCGGTAAATGTGATTTACAGGGTAACTTTTGATAAAATGGGGATCAGCACTCCACTCATTCCAGTCCCAGATCCAATATACGGATTTACGAGGGACAGCATAACCCCCAGAGGGTCCATAACCCTTATGACTGAAGTAGGGCAAGCACCAACCCTCTCCAGAATCCCTATGAAATTCTTGGTGGTTGACAAAATCTCCTCCTATCATGGTTTAATTGGGAGGCCAGGTCTAATCGACTTGGGAGCTGTGACGCATACGAAATACATTTGCATGAAGTTCCCCACGGAGCATGGCGTTGCAACTGTAAGGGGGATCCAAACCAAATCGTGGGCCTGTTACACAAATGCAATCCGAAAATCTCAAGATAGAAGCTTGAACATGATCAGTGACGTAGCCATGGCCGAGGCTGCTCCAGACCCTGAAAGATTGGGTGAAGGGCCTTCTGGAAATGAGGATGTTACGATGAGATTGGAGGAGGATTTAGTAGATCTAGACCCAAGAATGGCGAGTGACAATTGTCCCACCCCGGCTGAAAGGTTAGAATGCTTCGGTATAGACCCACTTAATCCAATCAAAGAATTACAGATCGGATTGGACTCACTGACCGAATACAAGAGTCAATTGAAGAGCTTCTTACTTCAAAACCTCGATGTATTCGCGTGGAAGCATAGTGACATGGTTGGGATCGATCCTAAGGAGGCCTGCCACAGACTCCAGCTGGATCCCCGAAGCCCTGGGCATAGGCAAAAGAGAAGGCCCATGAGTTCCGAAAAGTATGAGGCCTTGAAAGACGAGGTCAAAAAGCTATTAAAAAATGGCTTCATCAGAGAGTCCCGCTATCCGAAGTGGGTATCAAATCCTATTTTGGTACCAAAACACAATGGGAAACTGAGGGTGTGTATTGATTTTTCCAACTTGAACCAGACATGTCCCAAAGACAGCTTTCCACTGCCTCGGATCGATCAGTTGGTCGACTCCATGGCAGGACATGAGCTGCTAAGCTTCATGGATGCCTACTCCGGGTACAATCAAGTCCCCATGTGCGAATCAGACGAGGAGCATACTTCATTTATTACAGATAGAGGACTCTATTGCTACAGAGCTATGCCATTTAGCTTGAAAAATGTGGGAGCTACGTATCAGAGGCTGGTAAACCACATGTTTTCGGAACAATTAGGAAACACCATGGAGGTATATGTTGATGACATGCTGGTCAAAAGCATGGTCGTCGCGGACCATATCCTCCATTTGTCAGAGGCCTTCGATGTTTTGAGGAAATATCGAATGAAACTCAATCCAGCGAAGTGTGCTTTTGGGGTAGCATCTAGAGAATTCCTTAGATTCATGGTGAATAAGAGGGGAATTGAAGCTAATTCCGACTAAATCAATGCGTTGTTAAACATGCAGTCGCCTCGAAATCCAAAAGAAGTGCAAATCTTAACGGGGAGAATTGCGGTCTTGAATCGATTCGTCTCAAAATCCACTGACAAATGCTTGCCATTTTTCAAGGTCCTAAAAGGGGGAAAGCGATTCCAATGGACACCGGAATGTGAGCAGGCTTTTGCCGACCTGAAAGCATCTTTGGGGCGGCCCCCATTGCTATCAAAGTCAAAGGCTGGCGAGCCTCTCTACCTGTATTTGGTTGTATCCAAAGAGGCTGTTAGCTCAGTGTTGGTCAAAGAGGAAGATGGGAATCAATTCCCAGTATATTATGTGAGCAAAGTCATGCTAGATGCCGAGACACGCTACCCATATATGGAGAAACTTTCTCTCTCATTAATCACAACCTCTCGCAAACTTCGTCCCTACTTTCAGACACACTCCATACACGTGCTCACCAACTTTCCCATGAGACAAGTGTTGCAAAAACTAGACGTATCTGGGAGGTTACTGAAATGGGCGATAGAAATCATCCAGTTCAAACTACATTATGCGCCTCAGACCGCCATAAAGGGTCAAGCGTTGGCGGACTTCGTAGTCGAATTCACACATCAAATCGGAAGTCGAGATGGTTGATAACACAGATGACAGCCAGGAGTGGAAATTGTTCGTTGATGGGTCCTCGGCTGAGAGACGATCCGGTGCGGGAATATTGTTAATAAGCCCAGAGGGGTTTAAACTACACAGTGCGGTCCACTTTGAATTCAAAGCCTCAAACAATGTTGCTGAGTACGAGGCGTTATTAGCTGGGCTAAGACTTGCAAAAGCTTCGAAGATTAAGTCCGTAGTGGCGAATAGCGATTCATAGCTCGTTGTAAGTCAATTCAATGGGCAATTTTCTGCTAAAGAACCTTCTGATGTGATCCGGAAAAGGCGTCAAAAATGAGAAATCAAGATACGGGCAATTCAACAATATTCTACATGGAAAAATGAAAAAGTTTCGTGTTGGGCTCGAGTCGAGATTCAAATCAGATCAATTAATGTCAAAGGATCAGAAAATTGAGCAGAAGCTGACTTACGACCGTAAACTATGATCTCACGGCCGTAAACAGAGCCGTAAACAGAGTTTTGTAACTTTTATTATTTTGTTCAGAAGGTCACTTACGGCCGTAAATAAAATTATCACGGCCGTAACATATGTTTTTAATTTTTAATCCGTAGCTTACTTACGGCCGTAAACTCATAAGTCACGGCCGTAACTTAAGCGCCGCAGTTTTGAATTAATTAGGCGGTTAGGGTTTTGTTTTGTTTAGTTCTAGTTTATTTTGGTTATTTTAGTTATTTTAGCTATTTTAACTAAATTAGAATTCTATTCAGAGTCAGTTAGCGACTAGGGTTTATTTTGCCTATTTATGTGCTTTTCCATTCAATGTAAAAACAGAAGACTTTTGATGAATAAAATTATTGAGTATTTTTACTCTCTAAAGGTGAGGATTTTCCCTTTAAACAACGAACTTATCAAGATTCAAATTTTGTGGCGTTCAAAACAATTGAACTTATCAAGGATCTGGACATTCCTTGTGGCGTTCCCCCTTTGTGGTTCTTATCTCCGCATCGTAACGGGTCTCGGGTTTAATATACCTCTGGTTCTTGGATCGTGAGGTCGGGGTTGCATTGTTATCGTCCGTTCCAACCTGGATTCGGAAATTTCCTAGCGTTATTCCACGAGCTACGACGAGGACCCCCTCCCGGGTTCTCATCATATGGTATCAGAGCTGGACTCTGAATTCAGGTTCTTGTGTTTTTCTATCCAGTTTGATTTTTATGTTTATCATCAAGTCCCATAAAAATCATCCATATCCTATTTTTGTTATTTGAGTCTTTGTTTTCAATTTTTCTTGTTCTTCTTGTCAGTAAATTTTTTTCCAGTTTGATCCATAAGACTCGTCCTAAAAAAATCAAAAGTGTTTTTCTTATTCGATTGTTTTCCAAATCCTGTCCCTTTTGTTTTGTTGTGTTCGTGTCGAATTTTCGAATTTTATAAAAAAAATTTTTTTTTTTTTTTTTATTAATTCCGAAAATTCATCATAATTCAAAAAAAAAAAAAAGTCACTCCGAAATTCAAGAACCACTTTCTTGAATTTCCTTAAATTCTTGATAATTCCTTACCTTCCAAGTCAAATTAAAATTCTTGATATTCTTTCCTTTCTAGTCAAAATTCAAGAACCACTTTCTTGAATTTCTACAATATTCTTGAGTTTCTTTCCTCTCGAGTCAAATTCAAGAACCACTTTCTTGAATTTCTTTAAAATTCGTGATATTGTTTTCCTTTTCGAGTGAACATTAAATTCCTTCTTGATATTAGTCAATATCTGGACCCTCTTATTTTGAGTCTCTCAAATTTTTGAAAGCTACATAAAGGGATGAATTATGTGTTCGATCCTACCTTCTAGACTAGGTGTCATGTGGGCAGTAAAGTGTGCAATATTATTATTGATAAGGAGTATTATTGCGATCTGGCAAGTACCACCATAGTTGAGGAGGTGGGCTTACCTTTACTACCACATCCCAATCCTTATAGGCTGACGTGGTTAAAGGAGTGTGGGCAGGTAAATGTAACCCACGGGGTTATGGTGAAATTGTCACTTGGGAAGATATAACGATGAATTGTGGTGTGATGTGGTGCCTTTAGAATCTTGTGACATCTTGTTGAGTAGATCGTGGAAATGTGAGAGGAAAGCAGTCTATGATAAGCACAGGAATATATATAAATTTGTTAAGGATGGGAAAAGTATTAAGCTTATGCCGTTAACCCCGGAACAAATACTTGAAGAGAAAGTATTGCGAGAAAATAGGGATGAGCAAAGAAAATTCGGAGATGATGAATGGAGTATGAAGGCTGAATTCATGGAGATGGCCAAGAAATTAATACATCTAAATAAAGAGATGAAGGCACAACAGGCTAGAAAAAAGTTAGCCGAGTTGCAAGAGAGAGAAAGGGGAAGAGAGGAGGTAGTTAAATCACAAGAAAAGCATTCGGATATGATTCTTAAGAAGAAGGAGGGAGATTTGAGGAACGAGTTAGAAGAGGAGGTGCCTAATCATGTCGATAAAATTATTTATGAGGAGGTGCATGAGCAAAAGCATGAGAAATTAGGAGAGGTGATTGAGCCCAGAAATTTAGAAGCGGAGGTTGAGTGTGCAAAAAAAGAAATTGAAGTAGTTGATCAAACTCTGAGTCTTGAAGTACAAAATAAAATTGTTGAAGAGGAGATTGAAAATAACATTATTAACAATGATAGGAATGAATTGGAAGTTGGGGTACAAGTTCAACATTTGAATGTTGAAATTGTCAATAAAAATATTGAAGATGTGGTTGAATGTGAAAAATTAGAAGAAGTGGTTGAGAAAAAAGAAGAGAATGAGCAAGAAAGTATATTGAATTTTGGAGGCGACGAGAAGGGCCTCGTGGTAGGAAAAAAAGTTGTGGAGGTTTTGTATCATGAGTACAAGGATCCATACCTTGTACATAGAGACGCTAACATTTCCCTCCCCATTTTTTTTAAATCTTTCTTGCAGGTTTATTGGGCATGGAAGTTTGATTTCCATCAACCTTGGTCAATTCCCCTCGTGTTTCAATAACTTCTTGTCTACAAATTGGAGGAGCATCATTTATTGAATGCATGTCAGAGAATCGACAATTTTCCGTTTGATCCAGGAGGTACAGTTTGATTTTTCAAGAACAAGACCATGATTCGGGACGAATCATCCTAAAGAAGGAGGGAATGGTACGAATCAGGGTGGGCTTGACGGGAAAATCTATAATTCAAGCCAAAACAAGAAGTCAAGCAGGTTCGGAGAACGTCAAAGATCAAACATTGCTTGTACGAAGAAGGTTCGAGGCTAAACCAAGTGAGCAAGCCAAGAACAGCTTTATGATTCGGGACGAATCATTTTAAAGGAAGAGGGGATGATGTGATCCGGAAAAGAAGCTCTAAGAACAATGTTATGATTTGGGACGAATCATCTTAAAGGAAAAGGGGATGATGTGATCCGGAAAAGGCGTCAAAAACGAGAAATCAAGATACGGGCAATTCAACAATATTCTACATGGGAAAATGAACAAGTTTCGTGTTGGGCTCGAGTCGAGATTCAAATCAAATCAATTAATGTCAAATGATCCGAAAATTGAGCAGAAGCTGACTTACGACCGTAAACTATGATCTCACGGCCGTAAACAGAGTTTTGTAACTTTTATTATTTTGTTCAGAAGGTCACTTACGGCCGTAAATAAAATTATCACAGCCGTAACATATGTTTTTAATTTTTAATCCATAGCTTACTTACGACCGTAAACTCATAAGTCACGGCTGTAACTTAGGCGCCGCAGTTTTGAATTAATTAGGCGGTTAGGGTTTTGTTTAGTTCTAGTTTATTTTTGTTATTTTGGTTATTTTAGCTATTTTAGCTTAATTAGAATTCTATTCAGAGTCAGTTAGCGACTAGGGTTTATTTTGCCTATTTATATGGTTTTCCATTCAATGTAAAAACAGAAGACTTTTGATGAATAAAATTATTGAGTGTTTTTACTCTCTAAAGGTGAGGATTTTCCCTTTAAACAACGAACTTATCAAGATTCAAATTTTGTGACGTTCAAAACAATTGAACTTATCAAGGATCTGGACATTCCTTGTGGCGTTCCCCCTTTGTGGTTCTTATCTCCGCATCGTAACGGGTCTCGAGTTTAATATACCCCTGGTTCTTGTGTCGTGAGGTCGGGGTTGCATTGTTATCGTCCGTTCCAACCTGGATTCGGAACTTTCCTAGCATTATTCTGCGAGCTACGATGAGGACCCCCTCCCGGGTTCTCATCACCTTCTATGGTCGCTTACTTGAAGAAAGTAAGAGATTTGGCTGTGTACTTTGGAAAAATGGAGTTGCAGCATATCCCCAGAACAGAAAATTCCAACGCCGATGCTTTGTCCAAACTAGCAAGCAACGGTGATTCAGAGCTACATAATCTAATCCCAGTTGAGCGCATGTTGACTTCTTCTATTGAGCCAGGACCGGAGATTTTGGCAGTAGAAGAAGAGGGATACTGGATGAATCCCCTGATCGCATATTTGAAGCATCAGACAGTGCCAAATGAGCCAGAGGCAGCTCGAAAATTGCAAAAATATGCTGCGAACTTCGTACTCTTGGACCTACTTTATAAGCGGAGTTACAGCTCCCCTTTACTGAGATGTGTAGGTCCAGAGGATGGACGATATGTAATGAGAGAAATCCATGAAGGCATATGTGGCAACCATGCCGGAGCGTTATCGCTAGCACGGAAAGCCCTTAAACAGAGATATTTTTGGCCTGCTATGCGAAAGGACTCCCATGACTTCGTGCGCAAGTGCGATAAATGCCAGAGACACGCGGCCATAACACATCAGCCTCATCACAAGCTAACTGTGGTGACTAGCCCTTGGCCTTTTGCAAAGTGGGGGTTGATATTATCGGTCATATGCCTAGGAGTGCTGGTAACAATTGCTTTGCGATAGTGGCAATTGATTACTTCACCAAGTGGGTCGAAACGGAACCTTTGATGAGGATCATCGAGGCCAACACCACCAAGTTCATTTGGAAGAATATCATATGCCGGTTCGGAATACCACACTCGCTGGTTAGTGACAATGCGAAACAGTTTAAAAACAGAAGAATCGATGAGTTATGCGACGAGTTGGGAATTAAGAAATTGTTCTCATCTCCACATACCCACAGGCCAACGGACAGGTCGAAGCTGTGAACAAAACCATAAAAAAACCCTGAAAAGGAAGTTGGAATCCAAAAAGGGTGCATGGGTAGATGAACTCCCACAAGTGTTATGGGCGCTTCGAACCACTTCGCACACCGCTACTGGTGAAACACCTTTCTCATTGGAATATGGAGCCGAGGCAGTATGTCCCGTTGAAATTGGGATCCCTTCGCTTCGATAAATTCATTACGACGAAGTTAGGAACGAAGAAGCGCAAAGGGCAGGTTTAGATTTCCTCATGGAAAAACCGAGTGATTCCCAAGTGGTGATGGCCAGGTACCAGAAAAAGATGGCTCGATTCTACAACAAAAGAGTGAAAAGTCGACGCTTTAATATTGGGGACTTGGTCCTCAAAAAGGTTCTTCCTTCAACACAAGAACCAGGAGTAGGGACTTTAGGTCCCAACTGGGAAGGCCCTTACAAAGTCTTTGCCGAGGTGGTACCCAGAACGTACATGATTGAGGACCTATCTGGAGTACCTCTATGTAATCCTTGGAACACGGACCACCTTCGTCGTTATTTTCAATAAACCAAATTCCTCCTCTATGATTGCAGCATTATCATGTGATTTCACAAAATCATGGGTGAGCTACGTTGAAGATTATGCCAATTTCTAAATTAGGTAAACATAATGGATAAACGCAAGTTCCAAGATTATTTTGGTCGTAACACCATACGTCCACGCTATGCATGAAAATTTTTAAAAACAAGGGACTCTTATAAAGCCCACACGGCAATCACTGCGTAAGAATTGAGTGCGTTGGCACCATGAAAGGGGGTTCATATAAACTCGCTTGCGTAGGTCCTACAAAGTGTGATTTAAGAAACGTTCAAATGATCGTCAAAATCAGATCTCGCTAGTAAACATGAATGCCTCGAACCACTCAGATCTGAGGGACTTTATTCATTCACCATGCAATACGTTTGAAAAGACATTTGCGTTTTGAAGAATTCAAATTTAATCAAATGTTGTCATATAAACCAAAGTGTTTTGCAAAACACATGTGTACTAAGTATTGTGTATAGATTGAAAGTGATCACGCCATCCACAGGAGTTCATACAAATTTATAAATGCAGTTGTTACAAAGTATAAGGTAAAATGGCTCAAAAGCTGGTCAAAATCAGATCTAACCAGCAAATGTGGATGCGTTAAGCTAGGCAGATCTGAGGGACTAGAGAACACATATTATCATACAGTTCAAGAACGTTTTACATCATCATATAAGACATTTACAATTACAAGACATCCGCACTTGGAAACACTCATGCTTAAACAGTTTGAAACGTTGCTGCCAAAATACTGGGCAAAATATGAATAAGTCATTTCATTCATAAAATTAAGGCATTTACAAATTGAATAAATGTTGCATTTACAATATCAGGTGCCGGGGCACTTACAAAAAAAAAAAAAAAAACCCAACAATAAGGTAAATACAGGAGGGGATTATTGCGGAGGGACATCTTCTAAAAAACCCTTTCCAGATGCATCCAGTGAATCCGCATGAGCATCTTGAGGCTCGGGGTACAAGGCTTCAATGGAGGACAGGTCCAAAGTTGGAAAAGCTTCATTCACGTCCCCCAAAGCCATCCTAGCACCTAAGTTCCCAAAGACCCTCTGCATAGCCTCATACTCTGGGGTCTCTTCAAAAGTGTCTTTGAAGTTCTGGACAGCCTCAGACACCCTGGTACTTAAAGCATTCTCCACCCGTGTCGTGACAGTCTGCTCCAGAACCTCAGTAATCCTCGTTTGCATATGCCTCTCCAAAGAGGCAAGGTCCTCCTCCGCCTTTGCCTTAGCCTCCAGCTCCCTCCCCAATTTTTCATTGGCTGCTGCCACCTCAGCTTCCAGCCTGGACTTGGCTGCGTTAGCAGCAATCAAAGCTTCAGATGTGATGGACCGTGCACGGTTGGAATCATCTAATTTTTTGTACAGAACCGCCAAGTCTAATTCAGAGGACCGGAGGTCATGCTTCAGTTTATCATTGTCCTCCTGGAGGCGCTTTGCATTAGCCCTCTCTTCTGAGGAAGACTTCCAGGCTATGGCCAGCTGGGTCTTTAAATCATTAATCTCCTTTAGCATGTTGTCCGCATGCCGGAGAGCAGTTTCAGCATTTCTCTTGTCCCGCTGCGCCTCGTCCACTGACGATCCCACCTCGTCAATGAGGGCCAGCGCCCTGGCATTCATGGACTTGGTGGCGAGCAGCTTCCGGGACGGACTGGCACTAGAAGAGAAGGCGAACCAGCCCTCCGTCCAAAATTGCTCAGTTATAAATGCGGCCCGGGCCGGAGGAGAACTAGGGGAGTCAAACAGTGAAGGGCTGAAAGTGACATCTCTGGGGAGAATGCTGGTTTTAATATGCTTGAGCTCTTCTGCCCCCTCCGGTGTCACTTCATAGGCCAAGTTTGGAATGGGCACAGACGACTCGTCCTCCAAGTCCTCAATCATCGGCGGCGGAAGTGCGGAGGTGGACTCCTTGCCCTTACCCCTTTTTAGCCTCTTCAAGGGAGCGGGATCCTCCTCGGATGCGTGCTCAGGTGATGGGTGTCGAATCCAACAAATAATAATTTTTTCTCGCTCTTGTAAAAATAAATTGCAACAATGGTGAGCAAGGTCGAATCCACAGAGACTGGTTAGATTTAATTCTTCGAAAAAATTAAAAGCAATGAATTAAAAATAAGGGGGGTTTTGAGTTTTTGAATGTGAAATCAATTTCTAAATAACGAGTGCGAAATTAAAATGTTTGGAAATATCAAATTAAACAAATATCCAGCCCAATGTATAATCTCAGTAATGATTCACGGAATTGATCATAGATGCAAAAATAAAATCCTTTACACATTCTCTAAATTGGTTATGGTCATTGATACGATCTAACAACCTATCTCTCCTTACTTTATCGATAATCAAGAGATGCTCGTTGATTATTCCCCTAATCAATAAACAACCCTAGATACGATCGTAGGATTTAATTTACCAATAGCATTAATTTCTAGAGAGACGACCAATTCTAACCAACAAATTCATACACGTGATTTATTTAAGCTAAGTTATGTATCTTCATAACATGAGTCAAAAATCAGTCTATAATTAACTATGTTATTTTCCACTTGTATTAGAAAATCTAAACAATTACGGATTTAGATTCCTAATTGGCTAAGTATCGTTTTGACAATTAAAACAACGTGCACTTTGTGTTAATAAATCAAAACAACAACTTTAATGCAAACAAAAGATATATAAATAGAAAACGATCAAAGGGACAATTAAATTTAATTAGATCTCACAATTCTTGGTGAATCAAAACTTCGAATATCCTTGAACTGGAATAATAAATTTAGCTACCCATAAACATTTGGAAAATAAAAACGAAAAAGAAAAAAAATAATTAATATGTAATCAAACTCTTGAATGATGAAAACGTGTGGCAGTGGCTTCTTCTTTTTTCTCCCGCAATCCTCTCCAGCAATTCTCTCCCCTTCCTACCTTTTTTTTTCTTTTCTTTCTTTTCTCCAACGTCCACCCCCCAGCAATTGTTTTCCTTTCCCCCTTTTGTCTTCTCTTTTTCTTTCATTTTATCTTCCTTTCCTTTTTTTCGTCCCTTGTCCAGCAACAATCCTTTTTTTTTCTTTTTCAACTCTTTTCTTTCCTTCCTTTACTCATTTCCAATTATAATTCTTTTATTTTTTTCCTTTGTGGTGCCTTGTTTCCTTAAATATATATGTCAACCCTTTTCACCTAACGTGTGCCGTCGAGAAATTAGTCTAGGTTCAATAGCTGGGCCTTTAATTTTATCCAACAAGATTGTGTAAAGCCCCTTAATAATTTGAGACAGCTGACTTCCACAACAATAAGGCATGCCCACGCCTTATGTCAAGTGCTCCTCTGGTTGTGTGCCTTTAAATTTCAAATTTCTTCTTCCTTATTTGTGATATTTGAGTCAAATTGATCTCAATTCCCCACCTAATTCACAAAACATAAAATATGATTAATATTCAAAGTTTAAGCATTTAAAGTCATTGAATTAAGAAGAAGAATCACTAATAAAACAACAATTATGCACCCTATCAAATCCCCCCACACCTTGACCAAGCTTGTCCTCAAGCATAAACTAGCTCAAGTTAATGAAATGTACTCTCATCATCATCCATTCTTCTATCTCTACAATCCAACACAAGGCTAGTCACTTCAACAAATTTTTTTTTTTTTTTTCAAAATCCACATGTGGTGGGATTTAACACATCACAGTAGATTCACACAATACGCTCAAATTTTTTAGGGTGTAAAGTATATATGTACTCTCAAGTCAAAGCATAGAAGATTCTTACCATAGGCTTGCTAATATATCACATTGGAGCCAACAATGGTTTTTAAATGCAAAGTAAGGGTCTTAACACCAGTTTTAATGGGGCTTGGGTAAGGTGGGATAAAAAGGATATATTTTTGGCTAATTTCATCGAAGGAATTATACGAACTTCTTCATAAGAGCTCACTTAAAATTCATGTACTTCAATCATATCACTCCATACCCCAGTGTGGTTTATATCCTTTCACCTCTCGTTAGTATCCCCTCAACAACTATAAATGAATTACAACATGGGTGTTAATTTCAATCAACTTGAAGGCACGAAATATAGACCAAGCAATTCAAACCACTCATAAGCACATGTAATGGGAGTAAACACTCTCACAAGGTATTTCTCTCTTCGCACAAAGTGTATAAGGGTGAGAATTTTCACTCAGCTCACTGCATGGAGAATTCATTGCCACAGACTGCTCAGATGTCATGATCGGAGCTAACAATAACACAAGTGCAAAGTAAAGGTTTTTATTTGGTTGTAACGGGGCTTCGGGTTAGGTAGGATAAAAGGAAAATATTTAGGCTAAATTGAGAGGACAGTTCACAAGCTGATTCAATTCAAAACGATATCTCTTCCTCCACCTTTCAATATGATTTTTCCATAATTTTCTAGCATCCAGTCGATTCATCCCTTGACTCTTATTATGCACGTGGGGTTTATTCTCTTCACAGGAAACTTTTTTTTTTGACCCCATTATCACTTAAACATTGAATAGTACAAAGTGAAAGCTCCCATTTTTCTGAAGCTAAGACTGTCTCATACTTCTCAATTAATACAAGCTTGTGAAATTCCTCTCTTGTGGGTTCAAGATAGAGGTAACATGAAAGAACGGGAATCCATGGCTTATAGCATGACAACAAAATTCCAAAGACAGGCTAAAGCTCAAAGAGGCTTCTATTAGTACATGTATCATGGTAGGCTCTTTAAGAAGGCCAAATTGGGTTTCACCTAATACCTTTACTATATTTTGCACTTGAGTCAAGAAACTATAACGGCATGCATAAGAGAGCACATCCAAGAACAAACTAACCATGCAGGACACACATCAAAGAATAAGAGCTTAATATAAAAATAAAAACAGCTCATATGCTCAAAAGCTCACGAATTACATTTTATATGTGTTGCTCCCATCCATTTATGAGATATAGGTCATTGCTTGGTCCTGATTTCAAACATAAATTTTAGTAACCAAGGATTAATGCTAAAAAGAGAGGAATTAGGTTAATCAGGGTGGTGTTACATCATATCAACTTTGGTTTGGCTCGATTAGGTATGGATTGCAACTCGACCACTTTATCCTTAACATTTCTTTCACATTACCACTTCTCAAAAGAAAGAGGAGACTTACATCATAGGTCATTGATTCTCAATGTCTTTCAGTCTCAACCAAAATAAATTGAAGTTCAAGTGAATAAGCTTATATATTCCTTCAATGCAAGTTCAAGAGAATGGAAGATCAACAAAAAATAGGATTTCTCATGGCTTGTATTGTGGTTAATTTTCAACAAAAAGGCTATGGCTCAAAAGTGGCTTTCTAGTGGCATATTTCAAGGTAGGTATTTTGAGAAAGCTAAATTTGGCTTCACCTAAGTGCCCTTACTTATTTAGTGCATTCAAGTACCAAGAGACATCTCAACATGCATAACAGAGCAAGTTCTAGAAGAAATCAACTACTCATAATGTTAAATGTAAATGCTCAAGAGGCTCAAAAACTCACAAAATAGGTTAATATGCATCAAATCACCCTTCATTCAATTCACCATTAAGAGTAATCGATCTAGTGCAGTAAACTAAAATTCAACAACTCATGTCATTCCCCACTATGCCTCAATTCATCTCAATAATGCACAATAATTCAGATCATAAAGGACAAGTATCCGTATAATCACAAATTGAGGATGAGAATTTTCAAAAATTTCTTTGAAAAATAGGGCAAACATGGAATATAATAGAAATTGAGGTGCAAATAAAATGAATCATATTTCACAAATCAAGCAAAGCACATTCAAAACCTTCCCCCACACTTAACCCATACATTGTCCTCAATGTAAAAAGTAAAAACTATAAATAAAAAGAATAAAGGACTCCCCTGAAATCTGTCTGATTCTCTTTTGCGTGCAGGTGACTGAATATCATCCAGAGTTGTTCGAGTTTCATCACTGCGAGCCTGTTGTGCAGATTATCTTGTGCTTCCGTGACTGATTTGAGACCATATTTCTTTGCCCATGATGCGAAATTGATGGCGGTTGATGCTTGAATTCATGTGAGTGGAAGAAAAAGAAAGAGAATTGGAGTTGTGGGGAAAAAGGGTAGGCGAGTGTGTTTCTGGGGTTGGGCTATTTGTGAGTTGTGGGAGGTGGAGATGGTGGGGCTGAAGAATAAGAAAGTGGAGGGAGGCAAGTGTTGATTTGAGTCTGAATAAGTTTTTTTTTTTTTTTTTTTTTGAACCCGAGATGCACTTTGAATAAGGCGTGGGCATGCCTTATTCCAAGTTGTGAACAATTACCTTGTAATCCGAGATGCACTTTGGTTAAGGCGTGGGCACGCCTTATTCCAATATTCTTCAATATTTGAATCAATTGCTTTCTCCATAGAGCGTGTCCACGTCCTAATGGATATTCATATCTGCCCAAAAATCAAAACATGGTCAATTTCACTTCAGAAATTATGGATATCACAAAATTAAATAATAGTAAATAAATAAATAAATAATTTGATTGCTAAAATTAAAGAAAAATTCTGGTTGCCTCCCGGAAGCGCTTATTTTAAAGTCATTAGCTCAACTCTCCTTGTAAGCACTTCATGGCACTCTAAATATAGCTTTTGATGCCTTGCACATTTTGCTTATTTTGACTTTTCTCCACTCTTCATTTGTTCGAAACACTTGCACTTTACCACTTCCAATGTCATGGGGCTTGCCTATTCCATCCAATTCAAACTCAACAATGTAGACTTGCACCTCCTCAAATGGCTTAATCACAAAATCAATTATTGGACAACCAGTGAAGTTGAGAAAATTTGATTTGATCTCTTCCTCATTAATTTTCACTTCCCCGTGTGATTATTTTGTGATTAAATTGTCATTCTCTTCAAGCTCATCTCCATAAGTTGATGTCTCCTCGAATTGAATGACCAATCCAAAAGTTGAATCCATGGGCAATGGAAAGTTTTTCATGTAAATTCCCAAGAGTGGATTAACAATGGTTTGGGAAGGAAACTTGCCTTAAGATTGCAATATGCTCACAGTTGATGCCAATTGACTCACTTGATTCTCCAAGTTCTTAATCCCCGCCCTTGTCTCCTGTTGAAATTGTTGTGTAGTAATTGCAAGTGATTTAACAATTTCTTCTAGAGACATACTTGAACTTGAAGAAAATTGTTGTGGTTGAGGAGTAGGCTATTTAAGCTGAAATTGTTGGAACTGTTGGAATTGTGATCTTGTTTGATAACTGAAGTTCGGATGATCCCTCCATTCTGGGTTGTAACGGTTTGAATAGGGATCATACTTTGTTTGAGGTGGGCCTGAAAATCTTCCAACTGCATTAGCCTGCCCAAATGAATCTTCTTGAAGAGTAGGACATGTGTAAGTTGGATGACTGGTGGCAACACAAATTCCACATTCTTTAACCTGTTGCATATTTCCTACAACCATTTGTTGAACAAGAGAGGTTAGATTTGCTATTTGATATTCAAGAGATGATACATTTACCTCATTCACTCTTTTTACAGGGGTGTCTTGTTTGAATCCAAATTGTTGAGTGTTAGAAGCCATGATGGAGATCAAATAACTGGATGAGGAATCAATTGAGCATAAAATGAATAAAAATAAAAATGAAAATTTAAATCTATTTGACACCAATCCCCGGCAACGGCGCCAAAAATTTGATGGGTGTCGAATCCAACAAATAATAATTTTTTCTCGCTCTTGTAAAAATAAATTGCAACAGTGGTGAGCAAGGTCGAATCCACAGAGACTGGTTAGATTTAATTCTTCGAAAAAATTAAAAGCAATGAATTAAAAATAAGGGGGGTTTTGAGTTTTTGAATGTGAAATCAATTTGTAAATAATGAATGCGAAATTAAAATGTTTGGAAATATCAAATTAAAAAAATATCCAGCCCAATGTATAATCTCAGTAATGATTCACGGAATTTATCATAGATGCAAAAATAAAATTATTTACTCATTCTCTAAATTGGTTATGGTCATTGATACGATCTAACAACCTATCTCTCCTTACTTTATCGATAATCAAGAGACGCTCATTGATTATTCCCCTAATCAATAAACAACCCTAGATACGATCGTGGGATTTAATTTACCAATAGCATTAATTTCTAGAGAGATGACCAATTCTAACCAACAAATTCACACGCGTGATTTATTTAAGCTAGGGTATATATCTTCATAACATGAGTCAAAAATTAGTCTATAATTAACTATGTTATTTTCAACTTGTATTAGAAAACCTAAACAATTACGGATTTAGATTCATAATTGGCTAAGTATCATTTTGACAATTAAAACAACGTGCACTTTGTGTTAATAAATCAAAACAACAACTTTAATGCAAACAAAAGATATATAAATAGAAAACAATCAAAGGAACAATTAAATTTAACTAGATCTCACAATTCTTGGTGAATCAAAACTTCGAATATCCTTGAAATGGAATAATAAATTTAGCTACCCATAAACATTTGGAAAATAAAAAGAAAAAAGAAAAAAAATAATAAATATGAAATCAAACTCTTGAATGATGAAAACGTGTGGCCGTGGCTTCTTCTTTTTTTCTCCAGCAATTCTCTCCCCTTCCTACCTTTTTTCTTTTCTTTTCTTTCTTTTCTCCAACGTCCACCCCCCAGCAATTGTTTTCCTTTCCCCCTTTTGTCTTCTCTTTTTCTTTCATTTTATCTTCCTTTCCTTTTTTTTTGTCCCTTGTCCAGCAGCAATCCTTTTTTTTTTCTTTTTCAACTCTTTTCTTTCCTTCCTTTACTCATTTTCAATTATAATTCTTTTATTTTTTTCCTTTGTGGTGCCTTGTTTCCTTAAATATATATGTCAACCATTTTCACCTAACGTGTGCCGTCGAGAAATTAGTCTAGGTTCAATAGCTGGGCCTTTAATTTTATCCAACAAGATTGTGTAAAGCCCCTTAATAATTTGAGACAGCTGACTTCCACAACAATAAGGCGTGCCCACGTCTTATGTCAAGTGCTCCTCTGGTTGTGTGCCTTTAAATTCCAAATTTCTTCTTCCTTATTTGTGATATTTGAGTCAAATTGATCTCAATTCCCCACCTAATTCACAAAACATAAAATATGATTAACATTCAAAGTTTAAGCTTTAAAGTCATTGAATTAAGAAGAAGAATCACTAATAAAACAACAATTATGCACCCTATCATCAGGCATGTCCTCGGATAGAGAGGATGGTGCAGAAACATCCTTAGCCTCTTTTTCCCTCTTAGAGCCCCCTTTGTCAGACCTTTCCCCTTTCCCCTTTGGAAGGACTCCTTTAGGGTCAGCCTCCTTTTCTGTGCTAGGCTGCTGGGGGCCCACATGCAGCAGGGTGGGCGGTGGCAGTAGGGCTGGAAGAGGGCCCTGAAGTTGGGCTGTAGACGCCTCAGACACTTCCTTTGCCACTCCAACTTGCAGGTTGGCCAGGACCATTTTCTGCCTTCTTTCAATTTCGCTGCCGTGGCACAGGGCAGGAGGGATCTTCTTAGCCATGAGACCCTTTAAGGAGATCTTCGGAAATTTCTTGGAACCTAGCAAGAAAGAGGAAAATGAGGCTAAGAACAGAAAAAGCATAAAATGAAACAGTAATAGGGAAACAAACTTACTCATGGCTCGCATAAGACCGTATTTAACAAACAGCTTGTTTTGCTGAATGACCCCTTGGAAAGTGCCCTTGTAAGCAAACAAACGCCTCACTGCCGCTAGGTCTGCGCCGGAGAGGAGGCGAACAAAAGTGTCCCCTGCCATAAACCGATGACATGTTAGTAAGCAACCAAGAAAAGTGAATGGAAGTTAAAAGAGCAAAAGACGCGTGACACTTAAAGACTCTAAAACAAGTACAAGACTCACTAGGTAGGGAAAGAGTTCGGGAAACTGTAATTTCTGGACTAGGGTCCACAGGAGAACTCTGCACTCCTCAGCAACCCAGAACCACTGGTTCCTCCAGTTCTTTATTGAGGTGGGGTGACCGGTGATGACAGGAGGGTAAGAGCCCCTGAGAGACAAGTAATATCAATCCTTGACGTCCGACCTCACATCTCTCTCCCTTCTAACTGATTTCTTCAAAGTATAGAGAGTGTGAATGATGTGCAGTGAGATGGGATGATCAGGGTTGACCTCTTGCCACACCAACCAAGTGCCCATAGCCTGTGTCCAGAAATTGGGGGCCAGCTGGTAGGGGCACAGGTTATAGCTCCTGAGTAACGCCCTGAAGAAGGGGTGCAGGGAAGCCTCATCCCGCAAGAAAGGGCATCGTAGCATATGGCTGCTTGGCCTGGAGGAGGGCTGCAAGATCGGCAGGAAGGTGTAGGGTGCACCACTTGGACCCCTTCTGGAAGCCTGAATTTTGCCGAAGTCCCGGCCAAATCAACCCTTCGGATTTCAGTAGCAATCTCACTACTCTCCCATGACTCTGGGTTTGGATCAGGATCAACGTAGTAGCCCGAAACTTTGTTAACTTGGTCAACCCAATCCCCACCTAATTCACAAAACATAAAATATGATTAATATTCAAAGTTTAAGCCTTTAAAGTCATTGAATTAAGAAGAAGAATCACTAATAAAACAACAATTATGCACCCTATCATCAGGCATGTCCTCGGATAGAGAGGATGGTACAGAAACATCCTTAGCCTCTTTTTCCCTCTTAGATCCCCCTCTTTCTGACATTTTCCCTTTCCCCTTTGGAAGGACTCCTTTAGGGTCAACCTCCTTTTCTGTGCTAGGCTGCTGGGGGCCCACAGGCAGCAGGGTGGGCGGTGGCAGTAGGGCTGGAAGAGGGCCCTGAAATTGGGCTGTAGACGCCTCGGACACTTCCTTTGCCACTCCAACTTGCAGGTTGGCCAGGACCATTTTCTGCCTTCTTTCAATTTCGTTGTCGTGGCACAGGGCAGGAGGGATCTTCTTAGCCATGAGACCCTTTAAGGAGATCTTCGGAAATTTCTTGGAACCTAGCAAGAAAGAGGAAAATGAGGCTAAGAACAGAAAAAGCATAAAATGAAACAGTAATAGGGAAACAAACTTACTCATGGCTCGCATAAGACCGTATTTAACAAACAGCTTGTTTTGCTGAATGACCCCTTGGAAAGTGCCCTTGTAAGCAAACAAACGCCTCACTGCCGCTAGGTCTGCGCCGGAGAGGAGGCGAACAAAAGTGTCCCCTGCCATAAACCGATGACATGTTAGTAAGCAACCAAGAAAAGTGAATGGAAGTTAAAAGAGCAAAAGACGCGTGACACTTAAAGACTCTAAAACAAGTACAAGACTCACTAGGTAGGGAAAGAGTTCGGGAAACTGTAATTTCTGGATTAGGGTCCACAGGAGAACTCTGCCACTCCCCAGCAACCCAGAACCACTGGTTCCTCTAGTTCTTTATTGAGGTGGGGTGACCGGTGATGACAGGAGGGTAAGAGCCCCTGGGAGACAAGTAATACCAATCCTTGACGTCCGACCTCACATCTCTCTCCCTTCTAACTGATTTCTTCAAAGTATAGAGAGTGTGAATGATGTGCAGTGAGATGGGATGATCAGGGTCGACCTCTTGCCACACCAACCAAGTGCCCATAGCCTGTGTCCAGAAATTGGAGGCCAGCTGGTAGGGGCACAGGTTATAGCTCCTGAGTAACGCCCTGAAGAAAGGGTGCAGGGGAAGCCTCATCCCGCAAGAAAGGGCATCGTAGCATATGGCTGCTTGGCCTGGAGGAGGGCTGCAAGTTTGGAAGGAAGGTGTAGGGTGCACCACTTGGACCCCTTCTGGAAGCCTGAATTTTGCCGAAGTCCCGGCCAAATCAACCCTTCGGATTTCAGTAGCAATCTCACTACTCTCCCATGACTCTGGGTTTGGATCAGGATCAACGTAGTAGCCCGAAACTTTGTTAACCTGGTCAACCCAATCCTCTACCTGGGCGATCTCCTCTGAGGTCAGACCCAACTCTTCCCTATGTGCCCTGAACGGGGCCCTAACGATTAAGCCGAGGTCCTGGTGACCTGAAGAAGAGCCTGCCGCCTCTTCTCTCCCCAGATCCCTATCTCGTTTGCTCCGAAGCTCTGTCAAAGATGCCTCCTCCTCGGATGACAGATGAGCCATGTAGTTCTGATGTTTTTCTTCTTCGCTGTCAGAATCACTCAAATAAATTATGCCACTGATTTTCCTATTTCTCCTCTTAATCTGCTCCCTAAAGAAGCGGGAACTAAAAATCGATAAGAGAGTCTCGCATATACAGAGACCAAGAGATTTACCTCCAAAGGACGAACGTTTGAAATTGTGCACTTGGAATGAAGAACTCGCCAGAAAAAGATGTGGAACGTTAAGGGCGGGTGCTGGGTAGAAAACCCTTGAAGAGAAGACTCGAAACTCGTAAGAAAGAGATAAACGGTACATGCTTTCGCCAGAGTATTGCTGCAAGGATTTTTAGAAAATGGTAAAGGGGAAATAATAAAATGAAGGAGGATTTATAGGGATCCCAATGATCTGGATTCCTTGATTTTTGTGAGCCGTATGATTAATGTGGTTAACCCATGCTACTTGGAGAATGGGCTGATCAAAGCGCCAGCCGTCAAAAGGAGGGACAAAACCGTTCAGCTACCACAGTGAGTACCACGTGCTGCAAAATGCCACTCCCATCACCTTTTATATATTTCTTGGGAACCAACGAAAATAGCCCCCCTTTTCATTAAATACGCCGCCTAAGATACGCGCTAGTACGTCCCAAACCTTCACTCAGGAGAGAAAATCCGAAGTAGGAGGTCGGCTTCACACCAAATCCAAACCTCCAATAAGGAAGGTCGTCCTAGGCACCAGGTCTGCGGCATCATACGAAAGCCACCATAACTAAGTTAGTGTCTCGGGCGTACAACAAATCCTACACGTCCATGAATGATCCTTCAGATTTGAGGGACTAGTGTTGAATCCAAGCCCAAAGAGAGGTACAGTGATCCATTAGCAAGGGCCCAACGGACCTTGACCCATAGCTAAGGCCTGAAATATCATCTTGGGTCCGATCCGAGGTGGTGTGTCAAGCGAACATTTTTAGTCGAACTGATTTACGCCTGGCCGGTGTGCTTTATACTCAGGCGCTTTACAGCAGTGACCAGAAGAGAGATGGAGTCAGATATGTGACACTGCCTTTACCAAGATGTGACAGGCGCCCATCCCCTACGAAATGTAGCAATGATTACGGTCAAACAGCAAGGTTGTCACCTCCAAAAATAAATATTGGTTAATTTTTGAATATATGCCTAGATGGTGACAATTACAAGAGAGAACCATGATTGAATAAAGAGGATAAATGATTCTAGTATCATTGGAATTTTATGAAAAATGATTTTTATATGGTGGATGATATGTGTTATAGATTTGGTTATTTATATGATACATGATTATTTGGGGAAAATGTCAGCTATCATTAATGGGAGATGTTGAATATATTTTATAGCGGAATAAGATAGGCATTCACTAAGATTGAGAATTTGGAGAACATGTTGTTTGTTCTTAATAGTGCTAAGTTGAGGAAAGAGATTTAAGAATAAATTTCGCAGAAGTATTCACACATCTTTCTAGTAGAACATTAATTGATGACTGGATGTGGTGAAGGACAAGGTAGAATTTGTATTCAAATGTCCCAATTATCATTAAGTGAATTTGATTATTGCACATGTACGGTAGACTCCAAAGGAATGAAGGTACATTACTATGGAATTTTATTAAGATTTCCTAGTGATTAGAAGGGTTGATTGATGCATATTAAGCATTTATTTTTACGTTATATTTGGTACTAGAATATCATGATAGGAGATTGTTTGGATAGAATTGAAGATTTATTTGAAGTTGAGATTTTAGTATATATGAAATCTTATGGTATGTTGATGAATGATAGTTCGTGTGATAAATATGATGACTATTATTTTATGATATTAAGAAATGATATGATTAAATATTGAGGTCATACGATATGGTAATAGAAGGTTAAGTAATGGTATGATTGTTCTATAGAAAAATAGTGTGATGATATACTTCGGTTATGGAGTTAATTAATCTTCTCTTGATCATTTGATGGGTTATTGTGAAATATGCATTATGATTGAGAAGCTCCATTTCTAGTTATAAGTTAAGAGGAATTTATTTGAAATTTTTTGGTGATGCAGTTCTGGTTATTTATTGTCGGTTATACTTTAGATATGAGTAAAGTATTTTATTCTTATTAAGATTTATTTTCCATGGGATATGCATAAAGTGAAGTTTTTGGAGAACATTGAAAATTGCATCTTGAACTTTAAATTGGGAAGTATTGAGTTTTTCTTAAATTTGGTAAACTAGAAAAATCAAGAACATCATATTTGATCCTTGTGATGATATTTAAAGCTTGGGTTTTAATGTATGAATGAGATAGCAATGGGCTTATTTGGTGATCAAAGAATGTAATCACTAATGACAAGGCTTAGTAAGGAGGTATTGGTTTTAAACCATGTCCTAAGTTCGTTAGCATTGTTAAAGAAAGTCCAACTTAAAATAATTGATAAGAGTTTGATTTTAAGGATCGAGGAAAGATTGAGATCTATGTCCATTGAAAGGATCTTGGAGAAATTACTTAATGAAAAGGTAATATGGTTAGTTTGATACATTCATATGCTTATAGCTTATTCAAGTGAATTTTGAGGACGGAATTCTTTGAAGGTGGTAAGATTGTAACGACTCGGTTTATACTAGTCAAAAGTCAAGGAAATATTTAGTCAAAGTCAATTGTCAAGTTAAATAAGGACTAAAGTTGAACAAATGATATTTCATGGGATTTATTTTGTTATTGCATATACTTGAAGACTAGAGATAATATAATAAGGAATTTAAGGACTTAGTTTCTATTATTGAGATTTTAAGGACTAAATCTTATATTATGTGCAAGTTTGGGGACTTGACTTGTTATTACACTTATAAATTGCCAATTAAATAGACATTAGAGGCTCATTTTCTCTTGATAATTTCTGTGGCCAGAGAAAGAAAGTTCAAGAACGAGAAAGCCAAGAAAAAAGAAGAAAAGGGAAAGAAAGAAGAAAAGGAAAAAGGAGAAAAAGAAGAGGTATGGATAAATCCTTATTATTTTGGGCTCTTAATTTATCATTATTTTCCAAGAGGTATGTTAATTTAATTCTAGGGTTTATAGATTATTAGCTTAAATTTGAAGTTTAGCTAGTATTAAGCTTTATTGACATGGATATGAGGTAATAAGCTAAATAGATTGCAAGGAAGTTGTATATGGTAATTGTGCCTAATCTCATGCTTTTGGTTATGGAAATGGGTCATTAATATATGGAAACAAATGAGTACATTTTCAAATGATATAATCTTTTATGTGTGCCAATCATGAAGAATGTTGGGAATTTAATAAGTAAGGGCACGTGATTGGATGAAAAATGGGGAATATGGACTAAAAGAGAGCTTGGTTGGATTTTATAATTATTATTTGGGAATTATGAATTTTGATACAAAAGAATTATATTTTTATTTCAGGAACGATGTGGAAATTTGACAAGCTTATCAAAACAGGCAAATTTCAGTCAATAGCTCTGTGAGTGGAAAATACTTTTCTTAAGAAAATAAGTTTTTGTTTAATGTATATTAATTCTAAAAGCATTATGAAATATTTATTTATTATAGTGCTTGCACATAATTATATAAATTGCAGAACTTGATTATTTTCAAGTGTTAAGTTTACAGCATGATTTTTAGAATAAAGTGAGGTTTATTATAAGTAGCTCTTTTTAAAGCTAGAATCAGTTCAGTTTAAGGATTTCATTGACATTCTATTAGCATTAGATATTTCAGTATATTTAAATTATTTTAAAAAACTACCAGAAAGTACCCAGATGATTTTACCCGCTCTGCACTGATGTCAATGCGTTTCCACAGTGTATGACCAGATATAGTGATTTTACCCGCTCTGCACTTATGTGAATCCGTTTCCACGTTGTATGACCAGATATGTTAGTTTACCCGCTCTGCACTATTGTGAATGCGTTTCCATAGTGTATGACCAGTTTATAGCCTTCGGGCAGCTCTGTGCGCGTATGACCAGAATTTCAGAAGTTCAGAATCTCAGAATTATCAGATTATCAGATTTTGGGTACCTTTGGTGTGGTTTTTCTTTCAATATTTCACAGTTTATCAGAATTTAGTTTTCAGTTTACAGAATCAAGACTTCATCTTATAGCATGATTCTAGTGATTTCAGTTTTAAAAGTAATTATCCGATTTTTGAAGTTTTTAAAGTGAAAGTATATAAATTTTCGAGCAAATATGTATAAATGAGAAATTACACATATGTATGAACTGTCCACTCACTGAGTTACAAACTCATTATTTTCCCATATATTTTTATATAATGCAGGTGAATGTGAGTTGCGAAGCATTTGAAGTATGTCGATTTGTCAAGTCGGGCCACGGATATAATAAGATAGTATGATTTATTTAATTAGTATCTAAGTTTGAGGGCTCACTGAAATCTCTCAGCTTTATTTTTATTTGGGACATACTTTAATTATATTAAATGATCGAGTTGGTTACACTTAGTTGATTAGTATATGCGTTTGAGGCAGAGGTAGTTCCCACTGTTTATGAGATATATGTATGTTTGGGAAATGTCGTTGCTATTCAGGTGAATTTAGTCTAATTTATAAGGGAGATCATGTCAAATTTTCAGTAAATTATTTATAGTCAAAGAAAAGTCAAGTTTACCTTGGTAGTGGGTCCAATATTTAGCTGATGCCTGCTATCGGCACACGTCACGTTCTGGGTCTAGTAGGGTGATTCGGGATGGGTCGTGACAAACCCCCTCCGCTCCCACTCTTCGCTTTTCCGCGAAGCCTTCAGCAGCAGCAACTCGATGATGTTGTGCAGTCGGTCGCAGTCGCACAGATCACAACAGCAGGTTGTTGTGACATCGCAGCCGCACAACGCAGCATCATCAGAAACTGTTTTGTGTGTGGTTAATGGTGCTGGTGGTGTGTACAGTTGTGGTGTTTTGTATTTGTGCGGTCATGGTGGTGGTGTGTGTGCGGCAGAGTTTGTGCAATGGTGGATGCAGAGGTGTTAGTGTGTGCGATGGTGTTTTTGTGTGCTGTAGTAGTGTGCGGTGCAGTGGTATTACTTGTTTGTGGTGGCAAAGAGTTGTGACGGTGGTGGTGGTGGTGGTGGTGGCACTCATGAGGTTGGATGGAGTGGGAGTAGTGGATGTGGTGGCGGGGCAATGATTACAGAAGCTGTTGCAGCGGGATGGGTGGGTGGTGGTGGTGTTGACGGCGGCGACGGTTATTGGTGATGGTGGGGATTGAGTGTGAATTGATAAATTCGTAATTTGTGACTTTGGAATTGTGAATATTTCACTTGAAATTTGTGACCGTTAAACAAGCTGTGACCTATAAGGTTTTTTTGTGACAAAATATTAGTTGTGCTTGTAAATTTTTTTTAGTTGTGACCAATTAAATCAATAGTTTGTGAATAAAAATGAGTCCTGATCAAGAATTTAGTTGTGATCAATTATATTGTAATTTGTGATCAAGAAATAAGTCGTGACCTATAACATTTGTAATTTGTGGCCAAGTAATAAATTGTGGACCTATAATTATAAATTTTTAATTTGTAACCAAAAATAAATTGTGAGCAAATAATTTTATAATTTGTAATCAAGAAATTAGTCATGACCTATAAATTTTGTTATTTTGTGACTGATAAATAAGTCGTGATCTTTAACATTTGTGGTTGTGACCGAATAATAAACTGTGACAGATTAATTTATTTGTGACGGAAAATAAGTTGTGACCTATAAATTTATAATTTGTGATCAAGAATTAAGTCGTAATTAAATAATTTCATAATTTGTGACCGAAAAATCTCATAATTTGTGGCTTATACAATTTGTGATTTGTGACTATGACCATCAATTGCATAATTGTGACATTAACCTATTTAATTAAGAAAATATATTTAATTACATACTTTTTGATTAAAAACTTGATTTTTGTATAAAAACCTCAAGATTGTTAAATTTAAATTTCATCTTTTAAAGTCTTTTTTATATATATATATATATATATATATATATATATATTATTCCCTTTGAAAAATTGTCGAATTTTATATACATTATACGCATTGTAGTATCAAACATGCAAAATCCTCATTTTGATATTATCATAAGGCCAAATATTTCAATAGAATGGAAGGTGTGATTAAAAAATCATGAGACTCATGAAATATGTAGTGGCGCTTTTATAAAAATTTAGATCAAACAACGGCTAATAATATTTCTATACATTTATGATTATGGCCGAGGCCTTCTTTGAGCTGGATTTATGTTTAAGTTTCAAGGTGGGTCCCATTTCTTTGTCTGTAAGTTCTTGTTGGAACCTTAAAACCTGGGAGAGTTAAGTCAATGGAAAATGCTACATGTACTCTATGAATTATCATGTCAGGCATCTACCTAAAACACACTCCCAATGGACAAAACTGCATATGTTAGCTTCATTCGTTCTCATGCACTGTTCCAAAAAATCATCATCTTTACTTCTTTACATGTAACACAAAAACAAGCAAATTTCGAAACTATTTAAAAATAAAAAAGGACTAATATAAGATGCTAAAGGTCGAATTTAATCCCTTTCCTAGGTTTATTGATACAAAGTATTATTCACTTGAACCCCATTTTGGTAATAGAAGAAGATGAGTAAAGTAATGATGAAGACGAGAAGCTCGTGTTGACGCTTCCCTGGTACGAGTTTTGCATTGCTGGTTTTGACGAAGATGTCGCCAGAACTCCGGTCGAGTTCTTATTTTCGTGATTTTTCGGTGCTGGAGAGCCCTTGAGGAGGACATCTACTTTCGCAAACTCTTCTCTTTCATTCTTGATTTCCTTGAGCATTGCAGCCACATCTTTCATAGTAGGCCTTTCATCAGGCGATGAGTTTACGCATAATAAGGCTATGCCCAATGCCTGCATCATTTCCTCGATCTCAGATTCGGGTTGGGAAAGCAAGCTTGGATCGAGAACTTCGAGTCCTCCCCTTTTCTGCCTCACCCAATCGACTATGTGAAGTCCATCGGGTATTGTTGGATCAATTGCTTGTTTTCCGGTTAAGACTTCCAATACGACGACGCCATAGCTATAGACATCAGTCTTTTCGGTTATCTTCATCATGTAGCCATATTCTGAAGTACAAAATTAACAAAAGATCAGTCACTTTAACTAATCTTGCAGAAAGAGGGCGAAAAATTAACTATTTAGTATTGAATTTGCACTTTAGGCTCATTTCTTCATATAATCTGCAAATGAAAATGATAAGTAGAAAGAACTGACAAAATAAAAGGCACCGCAACATTGAATATATGGATTAAAAGAAGAAATGGTTACCAGGGGCAATGTATCCATAGGAACCTGCAATTGTATTTGAGGACCGGCCGAAATCACCATCCTCGACAAGCTTTGCAAGGCCAAAGTCCGCAATGTAAGGCTCGAATTCAAGACCAATGAGAATGTTATTGGCCTTGATGTCTCGATGGACGATTGGAGGCACACAATCATGGTGTAAATACGCAAGTCCTTGAGCCGCCCCAAGCAAAATTTGGTACCTCAATTCCCAGTCCAGCGGTGTACCATTCCTCTCGTGTAGAAGGCCGCCTAAACTCCCATTAGGCATATAATCATACATGAGCAATCTCGTGTTTTTATTCCAACAACAACCCAAGAACTTGACAATGTTCTTATGGCGAATTGAACCGAGCGTTTTCACTTCTGCTGAGAAGGAATCACGAAAGCCAGACTTTTCATCTTTGCATCCATTAGTTGCAGCCATTGTTGTGGGCCATAGCTTCTTCACTGCTATGACTTCCCCATTGTCCATATCTGCACGGTAGACTACACCTGAACATCCTTTTCCGATCACATTGGAATCAACAAGGCATCTCAATACTTCTTGTATCGTAAAATTGAGTTTCTGGAATGGAGTGAATTGCCAAGGCAGTGAATCTCCGATCTCCGATTCATCATCACCTCTAATCGTTCTACGAACTCGAATTACTGCAATTATACCCATTATCACCATCATAATTGTCATAGCAATGAGCAATACAATTGCCAATTTGAACCCCCTCGACCTCCTCATCTCACTCCTCCCTTGTTTCGCCACTCCTAGTCCTTCAGCATTGTCCAAGAAACAAGAGTCCCTCCCAAAAGCACACAGGCCTTGATTTCCAGCAAGGTCTGATAATGTTAACTGGCGAAAGAGTTTGTTGTCAGGAAGAAAACCGGTGAAATTGTTATACGAGACATTGAGAGAGATGAGGTTATCTAAGTTGGCAAGAGAACTCAAATCCCCCTGAAGCTTGTTGTGCGAAATGTCTAATATCGAAAGCTTGTTGAGTGCAGAAATATGGGCCGGGATTTCTCCCGTGAGTCCATTCCAACTCAGGTTGAGAGCTATTTCAAGAGATCCGATTTTACCTAACTCCATAGGAATGCTACCAGAAAGCTGATTGCTGCTAAGATCAAGTAGTTGGAGACTCGAACAGAGGCTAAGGGACAGAGGTATTGATCCAGAGAATGAATTCTTGTTCAACATTAGCTTGTTCAGTGAAATAAAACGGCCAAAACTCGCTGGAATAGGACCGGAAAAGTGGTTACTTGAAACATCAAGAACCTCAAGCCCAGATAGTGATGATAGTGAGTTAAGCAGGGGACCTTCTAATGTATTATTACTTAGGTCCAACATTTGTAACTCTGTACAACTTCCAATTTCATCAGGCACTGGTCCAGAAAGTCGATTTCCAGAAAAATCAAGAAAATTTAAGCTCTTCAACCCTCCAATTTCTTTAGGAATCCCACCCGTGATCCGATTGTTTCCAAGTCTAAGTCTCACTAGTGAACTACAATTACCAATATCTGAAGGTAACGAACCCGAGATATCATTAGAAATCAATAAAAGCTTAGTGAGGTTTCGCAGTTGAAACAAACCCGGAGGAACAATACCAGTAAGTGAATTGTGAGACAAATCTAAAGCTTGAAGATTGCTACAGCTAGCCAAACTTGAAGGAATACTCCCCTCAAGCTGGTTCTGCCAAGCAAGAAACACTTCAAGTTTTGACAATTTTCCTAGCTCAGAAGGAATCAAACCGGAGATCTGATTCGTGTCGAGCTGCAATTGAACAAGACTTCTAGCATTTGAAAGAACAGTAGGAATTGAACCAGACACATTATTATCACTCAGCATAAGTTCTTCGAGCTCAACCAGATCACCAATAGACCAAGGTATAATGCCAGACAAAGAATTCAAAGACAAATCTATAGAAATTAACTTGGTGCAATTCCCAATCTCATCTGGAATTTCCCCAATAAAATTATTTTGCCATAATAACAATTTTTCCAACTTCGACAATTTGCAGATCTCTTTTGGAATTGAACCAGAGAGACTATTCTCATACAAATACAAGTTCATAAGCTCAGAACAGTTACCTATTTCAGATGGGATTTCACCGGAGAGCATTGTGGTGTATATGGACAATGTCTGCAGCTTCTTTAGCTTACCCAACGAGGCCGGTAAAGAACCTGAAACCCGCGTATCAGCCAGGCCTAACACCGTCAAATTGCTGCAGTTTCCGAGCTCACTGGGGATTTTCCCGGCTATATCTTTGTTGCCACCGGCACGGAGGACCTCAAGACTCGATAATTGGCCCAACTCTGATGGTAAGCTTCCATCAAGCATGTTATCGAAAAGCAAAAGGTTCTTTAGGCCTTGACAATTACCCAGCTCAACTGGGATTTTCCCAGTTAATTCATTTGAGTTCAAAATCAAATCTTGAAGGAATTGAAGCTTCCCAACGCTTGAAGGGATTGTACCCACAAGACTGTTTGAGCTCAAGTCAATGACTCTGAGCGCAGTACAATCACCAAGTTCTGGTGGAATAATTCCAGTGATATTTGCATCAGAAATCGTCAGTTTCTCAAGATACATAAAGGAAAAAAGATTTGACGGCAAAGGGAGCTCAAGAGGGACTGACAGAATATTGATTTCAGTGACAAACCCTCTTGAATTGCATGATATGTAATTCCATTTGCATGGTGTAGGATCAAGTACATTCCAGTTTGAAAAAGGTGGTAGTGGTGAAGAAGGAGAAGAGCTGTGCAGCCATGAAAACAGTATAGAACCCTCATGGCTGATGGAGGTGGCGGTGGCGGTGGCGGTGGCGGCCGAAGCGGCGACCAAAAGGGTGGCTAAGAAAATTAAAGAAAGCAAGAGAGGTGGTGGTGATGATGAAGAAGAAGAAGAAAAGTGGTTTAGTCTGAAACAGTTAAGTTTGTAATAAGATTTGTGCCTCGAGCTTAGGGGAAACATTTGCCTCAATTTCCAAAACTTTCTTCTCGGGTTTGCATAATTTGGGTTTTGCTGTTGGTTTCTCAATCTGTGTGTATTTCTTGATTTAAACTCAAACTCAAAATGCTCACTGGAAGAAATATACTAAAGAATTGCAGACAAGAAAGGAATACCTAGAGATTGGAGACCCTGCATCAACCCACCATTACTCACAATATGAATTTATCCACATATATATACAACATATACATACATATAATCTGCTGGTAGAATTGATTATAATAGTATGTGGCATGGGGTGGGGTGGCAGGGGTGGGAGAAGCAAACACTTGTCAAAGACTCAAAATGAATTCAAGTACGTGTGGGTTAATTGTTTAGGGTTCATTTGCAAGTAAACACGATAGTTTTAGCCCATCTTTGGTTCTTAAATTTGATTTTAATTTGAAATTAAAGTTAATAATTAATTTTAATTAGACATTTCATGATACAATTTTTTAATCATATATTTCATCAACTTTTATTAAAATTTACTAAAAAATTGATATTTAGAAAGTGTTTAATTCTAATTAAAATGAGTTTTTTTAAATGAATAATGATTTTTAGGAGAATTGATGATTGAAATTTGATTGAAAATGTAGGTTTAAATTTTAATGGATGATTGAACACTATAAAAGAATGAGAAAATTTTAATTAATACCAAACAAAGACTTAATTTATACCAAACAGGGTTTAAAGAGTAGTTGAGTACAACTACATAACTCAATGTTTGTGTTATTACATGTACTGTATTTTAAATCGAATAGAGACAATAGACACCGTCAAGGCGTCACTCCCTCTCCTTACTCTGGTCTATACAGTCTTTTTAGTTTTTCTTTATTATTTTCCTTGATCTCTACTTCTTCATTTTTTATTTTTTTGTTCTTTTTTGCTGTAATTTAGGATTTGTTGTGTTGTTGGATAATTCGACTAGAATCAAGAGAAGACAAATGAAAATGAATTGAACTAGAAAATTAGTATAGCACATTATTAATAATTTTTGGACTAATCAATATTGTTTGTGCTATTCTTAATTGGATGATTTTGAATAAAAGAGACTCTTAGAATTTCAAAAATTAATTGGCGTGATTTAAAACTCGAAAATAATATGGAAATCATTTTTAACGAATTCTGAGAGATGATGATTTAGAAATCAATTAATTTTGAATTGATTTGGGATTATTAAATGAGGAAATTACAGCTAACCCTATTTTTACATATTACATTTCACAAGTCAAGATTTAAGTTTATTAGTCCATAAATCTGGTTGTAATTCATCATTTAACATTTGCTTAATAAATATATTATTAATACTCAATCCCACGACATTCATCCCCACTCCTGCAAAACTACACAATACCCCCCCCCCAAACAAACTCATCACCATTCCCGCCCATTCTCCCTAGACGACACCCAGCTCGTCGGACTTCATTCCGCCACTCCTTGACATTGACCTCCCCCTTCTCCTAGACGATGCCGTATCACTAGCCCACCACCCGATCTCCAAGCCATCTCCCCCACCCTCATACCCACGATGCAAAATCAACCTACCCACCTTCCCTCCCTCACCCCTCTATCGCTCTCATTCTAGTTTCTCAACTACAAGAGCTTAATGCGAGATTATCGAGACTAAACTCCGTACCCTCCCCCGATCCTCTGTTCTTATTCACAAACTTCCCCTTTGTCTCAGAAACCACCTTCGATTGGGAGAACCGACTGAGACTTCTGTACCGACGATGAGACCAACTAATGGTGCTTGGATCTTCAGAGCTGGAACTGCCAATTGTGATCCTCTTTGACGTCGACTTGAAAGTGTAAGGATTTTAATTAATCGTGTGGGCTTATATGTGAATTATTGTGTATTGAATAAAAGGTTATCAGATTTGGTTAAGCTCATTTAAAGTGATCTAATAAGGATTTGGTATATTGGGCTTTAATGCATCTAATTAATGTATGGGCTTTTATGTGTAGATACCAGACCATTACCTAATTCATGATGGGCCGAATTAGATTAACTGGAAATTCAGTATATAAAGTTGGTTATGGTCACTGAATCGTACGTACTGTTCATTCTTTTTGACATCCCATCATCAGAGAGAAAATAAGGACTACGTATTGATTTAGAAGATCCAAACACCGCAATCGTTCATCATGAATCACGTTTTGATTAAGGTACGCTTCCGCTTCAGTTATTTAATTCTTGATAATTCAGTATGATGATTTTAGATCATAGATAAATAATTTATCTGTGATAAATTTTCTAACAGAAAGTTGACGTCGCCATTTTTATCAAATGATTGCTTATTTATTCAAAATATGTGTGACCTCTGCATATATTGTATTAGGATCCGAAATTCCACTATTATCCTATGCTTTCTGTACCCATACTACTGCTAGATCGAGTTGCTACATCCCTCTATCTTCTGATTCTTAGGTCTTTGGTTGGGTGCGGGTTTTTTTGTAGAAGGGGGTGGTGGTGCTTTGATGGTTTTGTGGTGGTGGAGGTGGTGGGATGATGGTTGTGTGGTGATGGAAGTGGCGATGATGCTGTTAGGCTATGTTTATGGTGTTTGTGAGCCAGGCTGTCGGTGTCAGTGGCTGGTTTGGTGCGAGGCAGTGATGGTAGTTGTTTGTAGATAGTTGTAGGTCACTTGTTAAATGTCACATGTTAAAGTCATATCTCAAAGGTTATAAGTCACAGTCACAGATTATAGGTCACATGTTTAAGCCACGTGTCATACTTCATATATCGTATGTCACATGTGACATATTAGAGAATCCCGTAGACAACATATTTGATGATTATATTGTTAGCCCAAGAGTAAACTAATCAAGAGGGGGGTAAATTGGTTTATAAAACTTTTTCGATAAATAATCTCAAACTTAAAAATCAATGTGTACAAGTATGAGCACTTAGTGTTGTAAGTAACTTAACTATCAATGTAGTGTGCTATAAATGTGTAAACTTAATTGATAAGGCAAGTATAGCACTTAGATATAGTGTTGCACAATATAAATTGATAGAATAAAGTAAGTGCAATGTAAGTAAGTAAAAGGGATAAGAGAATGCAAACACGATTTATGAAGGTTCAATCAACCAACGTGATCTACGTCTCCCGTTACCAAGCTCTCCGTCACGAGCAAGGCCAAATTCACTATATTGGTAACTTACAACAAGGAGTACCAAATCCTTAGGCGACTTACAACAAGGAGCACCTACCCTTAACCAACAATCGAGTTTTCACAAGGCTCTCGAAACTACAAGATATAATGAATTGAATTTACAATTGAAATAGCTCTCTTGACAAATGATATACTCAAATTAAGTACCGAGAGAGTTAAGCTAACATTTCAATAGATAACAATGAATTAAGCTCGAGTGTTAAAGAAAAACTTTGATGCAAATGATAATGAAAAGTTAAATGCAATCAAACAATTTTTTTCAAATAATCTCTTGTTAAAATATTGAATCAAATTAAGTACCAAGAGATGTCACACTTGAATAATTAACAATAAGTTAAGCTCAAAGTGTTTAGGCCATGGAACTTTGATGAATCAAATGATAATGAAAAATGTAGCACAAATAATTAAAGTTCCTTAGTTGGAATTTCTCTCTTTTAAAAGATTAAAACAAGTTTAGAACAAAGAGAGACTTACACTTCAATTCCAATATATAATGTGAAGATATTGAGGAAGTTTATACAATGTAAAACCAAGAATCTTCACAAAAACTTTCTTTCAAAAACTTTGATGAGTTTTGATAAAACAAAATTGGATCAATCAAAGTATTCTAATAAAGATAGATAAATATAAATCAAGTAAGAACAATGAATTTTTCACAAGAAAGCTTCTCTAAAATCTCCTCTTTGTTGTTGAAAATGAATACAAGAGAGAAGGCTATTTATAGAGCAAATTTCGCACATACTGTCTTTTTTCGGTCGACATATCCTGCCATACGGTCGACATCAATATAGCCGTTGCGAGAAAATAGCCGTTGGAGTTCAAAAATAGACAGTGCGGTCGACCTGAAAGTTTCACGCGGTCGACCTGAAAAATCAGGATTTCAAGATTTTGATTTTTCAATGTTTTCTGATCAAAGTTGATTTTGAAAAAAATATTTTGATGGTTTTAAAAATGTTACTTGAGCTTTATGAAATACATTGCCAACTATTGATGCATTAACCTTACACAAGATTGAAAAGCAATTTGTAAATGATCAATTCTTTGTAGGCTTCATTGCTTGGTCTTCATGCTCTCCGACTTGAAATTTGATCTCAAATATCTTCGATTCTTTCTTGATCTTCTTTGCATCTCATGTACTTGATCACATAGTTTTGATTTGAACATTGAATGCTTTGAATTATATGAAGCACTTGAAGCACACTTGTTAGCAACACAATATATTCTTGTTTGTTATGATCAAAACAATAAGGTCAAGTTGACCATAGGTCAACAATTTCCCCCTTTTTGATTATGACAAACAAGATGATTTGTAATGATAATATTAGCAATTGAAGCGTATAATCAAAGCACAGGGAAATGAGAATAATTGATAAGTTCAATTTTAGCATATATTCCCCCTATCTTATACAAACCAATAAGGCATAATCTAGCATATATTATAATCCTTTTCATGCATATAGATTATCCAAAGTCAAGGTAAAAACAAATCATCACCATATTTTCCCCCTTTTTGCATAAGCAAAAAGGTGACATTTATCCCTTAATCATGAGCATAGGAGTGATAAGTATAATAATGGGGCACAAGTAGAATATCTTGATTGTAATCATATTCCCCCCCTTAGTAAAGCATTCCCCCTTAGTAAAACATTTGTAGCTTGAAATGAGTTAAAGGGTATGTCAAAGTATCAAAGTATTTTCAACTCATTGAATAGGTGGATCATGTGTGAATGAGTTAAAAAGTTTAAAAGTATCAAAATAATTTTGGTCAATAATCATATCACTCTTTTAATCAAAACCAAAAATAATTGATCAAAAGTAATGCAGTTCAAGAGTTAAATGAAGAGAAGATATTTTCAAGTCATTTAGGGATTGAGTATGAAAAAATTTTAAATTAAAAACAAATCCCTAAGTCTAGCCACTTTCGGTTAAATCATGTATGTAACATAAAATTATGCATAAAACACATATTAGCACCATGTTTCATATTCATACTCATACCTCTTTTCAGTGTAAGAAATTTTTATGAAGTGCATGTGGTTTTTATCAAATATGTTGATTAATAGATCTCTAAATCATTGATCATTCAAAGCCCAAGACGTATCAAAGAAATTTACCTCATCCTCAATAGACATGAAGCACATGTTGGCCACTTCATCTTGACTATCATCTTCATCTTGCTCATCATCACTTTCATCCCAAGTGGCTTGTAGAGCTTTCTTTTTGATGAATCTTCTCTTGCTTCTACACTCGGTACTTTTGTGACCGGGTTTGTCACAATTATAGCAAACAATCTTTTTATCTTTTTCGTCTCTCTTTTGGATTCGATGATTGTTGCGAAAGGTTTTCCACTTCTTGACTAGGAGAACAAGATCATCGAGTTCCTCATCACTCTTGTTAGAGTTTGAGGCTTCTTCAACATTTGATGACTTTAAAGCAATTTGTCTCCTAGGAGGATCCTTCATTTCTTCCTCTTTTGCTTTTCTAGACTTTTCTTTTGTCAAGGCATGATTTAGCTCATATGTCATCAATGTTCCATAAAGCTCTTCCAAGGGATATGTGTTGACATCTTGGGTGTTTTCTATCAACATTCTCAATGAGCTCCAATCTTCCGAGAGTGACCTAAGCATTTTGTTAACAAGTTCACCATTAGAAAATTTTCGATCAAAGCCCTTAAGACCATTAACAATATCGGTAAATCTAGTAATCATGCTAGCAATGAGTTCATCTTGTTTCATGAAGAAATTTTCAAAATTTTTATACAAAAGACTTATTTTTGTTTCTTTAACTTTATTTGTGTCCATGTGTGTGACTTCTAAAGCATGCCAAATATAGTGTGCGGAATCACATGTGCTAATACGATTAAATTCATTAATACTAAGTGCACAATAGAGAAGATTTTTGGCTCTAGCATTTAAAGACAATTTTCTTTTATCATCCTCATCATATTCTTCCTTAGATTTTGAAATAATTATATCCAGTTTTCCATCAACTTTAATAACCTTAGTAAGCTCATGAAGACCGGATTCAATGACATCCCAAATATTATAATCAATGGATTGAATAAAAATCATCATTCTAGTTTTCCAATAATTATAATTAGTACTATGAAAGAAAGGAGGACGATTTGTAGAATGCCCCTTAAGATTATGGTTAGCCATAAACTCAAGATTGTAAAATCTTTTAAAAATGAGCACCTAAGCTCTGATACCAATTGTTAGCCCAAGAGTAAACTAACCAAGAGGGGGGTGAATTGGTTTATAAAACTTTTTCGATAAATAATCTCAAACTTAAAAATCAATGTGTACAAGTATGAGCACTTAGTGTTGTAAGTAACTTAACTATCAATGTAGTGTGCTATAAATGTGTAAACTTAATTGATAAGGCAAGTATAGCACTTAGATATAGTGTTGCACAATATAAATTGATAGAATAAAGTAAGTGCAATGTAAGTAAGTAAAAGGGATAAGAGAATGCAAACACGATTTATGGAGGTTCAATCAGCCAATGTGATCTACGTCCCCCGTTACCGAGCTCTCCGTCACGAGCAAGTCCAAATCCACTATATTGGTAACTTACAACAAGGAGCACCTACCCTTAACCAACAATCGAGTTTTCACAAGGCTCTCGAAATCACAAGATATAATGAATTGAATTTACAATTGAAATAACTCTCTTGACAAATGATATACTCAAATTAAGTACCGAGAGAGTTAAGCTAACACTTCAATAGATAGCAATGAATTAAGCTCGAGTGTTAGAGAAAAACTTTGATGCAAATGATAATGAAAAGTTCAATGCAATCAAACAAAATTTTTCAAATAATCTCTTGTTAAAATATTGAATCAAATTACGTACCAAGAGATGCCACACTTGAATAATTAACAATAAGTTAAGCTCAAAGTGTTTAGGCCATGGAACTTTGATGAATCAAATAATAATGAAAAATGTAGCACAAATAATCAAAGTTCCTTAATTGGAATTTCTCTCTTTTAAAAGATTAAAACAAGTTTAGAACAAAGAGAGACTTACACTTCAATTTCAATATATAATGTGAAGATATTGAGGAAGTTTATACAATGTAAAACCAAGAATTTTCATAAAAACTTTTTTCAAAAACTTTGATGAGTTTTGATAAAACAAAGTTGGATCAATCAAAGTATTCTAATAAAGATAGATAAATATAAATCAAGTAAGAACAATGAATTTTTCACAAGAAAGCTTCTCTAAAATCTCCTCTTTGTTGTTGAAAATGAATGCAAGAGAGAAGGCTATTTATAGAGCAAATTTCGCACATACTGTCTTTTGCGGTCGACCTATCCTGCCATGCGGTCGACCTCAATATAGCCGTTGGAGTTCAAAAATAGACAGTGCGGTCGACCTGAAAAAATTTGCGGTCAACCTGAAAGTGTCATGCGGTCGACCTGAAAAATCAGGATTTCAAGATTTTGATTTTTCAAGGTTTTCTGATCAAAGTTGATTTTGAAAAAAATATTTTGATGGTTTTAAAAATGTTACTTGAGCTTTATGAAGTGCATTGCCAACTATTGATGCATTAACCTTACACAAGATTGAAAAGCAATTTGTAAATGATCAATTCTTTGTAGGCTTCATTGCTTGGTCTTCATGCTTTCCGACTTAAAATTTGATCTCGAATATCTTCGATTCTTTCTTGATCTTCTTTGCATCTCATGTGCTTGATCACATAGTTTTGATTTGATCATTGAATGCTTTGAATTATATGAAGCACTTGAAGCACACTTGTTAGCAACACAATATATTCTTGTTTGTTATGATCAAAACAATAAGGTCAAGTTGACCATAGGTCAACATATATCACAGGTCACACTTCAAATGTTTAGGTCAGATTTGATGCATTAGGTCATAGGCCACACTTTAAATGTTCTGGTTACAAGTGATATTTGATGCATTAAGTCACTGGTTACATTTCAAAATTGTTTAGTCACTAGTGACTTGATAGGTCACATGTCATACTTTATACCTTCATATGCTCACATGTTATTTTCTTTTTGCAATGATAACATGTTATAGATTCAAGTTTACACGTCAAAGTTCATATGCTGCTGGTTTCAAGTAACGGTTCACATGTCACATATCGATTTCAACCGATCACAAATCTAATAGAATTGGTCACACTCAATAGTTCAGGTCTTCTTCTGGATTCTCAATTCTAAAAATAGACGACATTTTTTTATGGTTTAGTTGGTTGATTTTGTTGATTTCTAGGTGAATGAGTGGGTGGTGGAGGTAGAGGTGATATTCAGGGGGCACGGTGGGATACGTCGGAGATGATGGTGGGGGGTGATTATGCGTGGTGGTGAAAATACGTTGGAAATGGTGGGTGATTGTGATGGTGCACAGAAGATGAGACGATAGTGGCAGTGGCAGTGGCGATGATGCAGGTGGTAGAGGTATCTTACGATGATGATGTGCAGTCCAATACATGATATATGTACAATCATTTTGTACAATTTAACTTACAACTCATGATATGGGATATTGTGGTTTGTTAATTTTGAAAATGATGTGATGTGTAAATCAACAGGATTGTGTCAACCAAGATTGTAAGTTAAAAGTTGTAAAAATGTGTTGTACATGTATCATAACTCTTCAACTTATTGGCCATCCCATCTAATTCGCCATTCTACCTATAACACCCCTTTATTCATGTCCAATCACCAAGTTAGCCATTGACCTATACTCTACACACAATCCGCTCTATTCGGTTAGTGGTTTAAACTGGTTTATAAATCAATTTATAAATTACATAATCTCTCAAACAATTTTTTATCCATACATATTTTCTCTCTACTTTTAAACTACAAATTTTACCTAAAAATATAAATAAATCAAATTGATAATCTACTCTAGCTGCCGACGAACAGACAAGTGTGCGGCGTCCGCAGGTGCAAGTGGTGCTTAGAACCACCTGTAAATAGGGGTGTCAAACGGGCCAAGCCGCAAGTGGTACTTAGAACCAGCTGTAAATAGGGGTATCAAACGAGCCGAGCTGGCTCGGCCCTTGACTGGTGGGTTTGGTCCGGCCCACGAGCCGGACTGTTAGATGCTCGTGTGGGAGACAAGCAGAGCCGACCGGCCCGTCTCCCATACAGCCGGGCCAAGTCCAGCTCATGGACTCGGTTATTGATTTTTTTTTTTTTTTTTAAAGTAACTTTCTACTAATACTAAAATAATTTAAAATATTAAAACTTAAAATTGTACACGAACTTGACGAGCTTGAAATTGACTTGATGAGTTTGAAACAAGCTTTTAACGAGCCGGCCCATTTCGCTTCTTGTTGGGCTTTCACGAACTTCACAAGCTGAATCCGAGCTGTCCAACATCCAAATTTTCTGTCCGGTCCAAGTCAAAGTCCGTTTTTTCACGAGTCAAGCCGAGTTTTTAACGGGTCGAACCGAGTCGAACTCACGAACTGTCCAACCTGTTTGCCACTTTTACCTATAAAGGCCTTGGGCACTGTAGTGGAGTTAGGGAATTGTACAAAATTACAACTTAAGTGTAACGCTATAAATTAGTCTACCGTTCATTTTTAAAAGTTGGTATCATTCCCACTATTTAAATATATTCTGAATATCCTTATTTGAAGACTTATTTCAATTCATAAATATTTTCTTTCAGCCAAGTTAGTATATCAATATAATCTCCTCTAAACAAGAATTAATTACCATGGAACAAACGCAATTATTATTAATCAGATTATCAGACATGGGATCGACCTAAGAAGTCCCTTAACTTTGACTAATTTGTTACCAAAACTATTTAATAACCTCATTTAATCATACTACACTACATATACAGGCAAGTTACTTCCCAAAAATAAAATTTGAAAATTTTCACGTCTAAACTGTCTTTTCAATTAATCATGATACTTTTGATAATTACACTATTATTTTGAAATAAAAAAATATGCAATATGAGTTTCAAATCGAAGATCTCAACGAGAACTTTAATACGAATTCACGAGTAAGAACCAACTATAAATACATCATCAATAAAATCACATCAAAGATTAAAAAAAAAAGTTTTATTTTGTACATTTCACTTTTTCTCAATGTCCCGTTGTTTCAAAATTATTTTATTTAAGTCCTACAATAATATTTATAATAATTGCTTAACTAAATTTAATTTGATATTAAATAATTAATTTCAATTTGAGTTGCTTTTTTTATCAAACAGATATATCTATGTTTTACTTATTACAAATTCTATTTAAATGTAGTTTTTTTTTTTTCCATTTTAAGTTTTAAATAAATTTAAATTACAATATTTAAAGATATTTCCTATAACGGTAAATATACGAATCGTAAAAAAAATTAAGATACGTGTAATTGTATCTTTTTTGGTAATTAATTCTCTTCCTTCGTTTTTCATTTTTAATTAAATATTTATTTCATATGTTAACATATAAATTCGATATATATAAATAACAAATGATCGTGTATCGCACGGGTGTAACACTAGTTCCAATAAATTTCAATAAGTTACGTGACAAGTATTGAAATGGCTTGTCGTCAATCTCGACGACCTTGGGTAGGATAATGAAGACATTACAAGTATACTATACTCTTCATTCTTTTTAAGGTTGACACTAATGACGTATGACATCAAGGACATTATAATTGCCTATATTCGCGGACCTATGTCGAATATTTTATACCATAAAGTTTACTGATCATGACAAATAAAGTGGACCTAGAGTTCAAGTATCGATCCCATGAAGAATTAGTATTTAGACTAATATTCAATTAATCTAAGTTCAATCAAATGTAATAATTATGTAAAAACGGATAAGTTGTGATGTGACTAATTTAGCAAACTAAAATTAGCTATATAACCTAACTAGCATAAAGTGATTATTAAGCATATGAATTGAACAAAACTAGGATCTCGTATTCCCGTACATTCAATATGTGAACATTAATTACATAATTTGATCATATTTAATTGATATGAAGTGAGGAAAGAAATAATGAAACAAATAGTTTTGCCTGGATTGTGCAGTGCGATCACATCGGGTTATTTGGTGAGATTGCAACGACAACTCTTTCCCACTATTGCTGCCAAGCAAGCCCTTGCGATCGCACCCCTAGATAACACATCCTTCCAGCAAGTGCATTCTTGGTTCCCACTTTCTCTCTTTGTTCAACTTGAATCCTTTCTTCTTTACAATCTAGGTCCTTCGTCTTTAAATCATTACAATTTAGTCATCAACATTATTCAATCATCCCTAGTCGATAGGATGTAAGTTCCCGGAGTTTACATTAAAGTCTCTAAGCCTCTGTCTGGGACCAAGTTCTTGGACAAAAATCATAGTCTTTAACAGTAAAAGCAGTCAAAAATAGTGGGCGCAGAGGAGCATAAATGTAGTGGGTCCCATCAAAGTCAAAAATACCGTAGAATAAATAGGGAAAGAACTTGGTCCTAAACAGAAGCTAAATCTTCTAAATGTCAAATTTTGCTCTCGGAACTTATTTTATCACTTTCGATGGCGCCCATAAATTCCTAAAGTTGACCAATAACAATCTAGTTGATCGTCAATTCTATGAATCTTTTCATTTCAACTCCCAAAAATGCATTTTTCATTTCCATTGTATCCAAGTGCCTTCAAATCGAAAATTTACCTATAACTAAAATATTTACTACTAAATTAGATAGATATATACCTGGTTTATTGTGAAGATGCAAGTATAGAAATCCTAAGTAAGTGCATAGAGATTGAATATATTCTCGTTCAATCATAAATATAGAAGATAATCTTAATATTTTTACCTATGACAAATCTACATTTATAAATAACATCCGACGACATCTTTTAACGGTCATAGAATATAGAGATTCGCAAAATAGAGTGCACATCAAACCTACAAATTCCTGCACAATATGATGAAGAATTGCTAAAACAGCAAGCCTGAATCATGCAAAGTCATGCGCATAAGCGTGAGGTGGTTAATTTAATTCATTTAACAAAGTTTTTAAATTAATTAAATACTTATTTTGATTAAAATGTAGGAATGGTAAAAGCCGGTGAGATTAGCACACTTTCTAATTATTTTGACCTAGCACAAGCATCCATCGAAGTTTGCAATTTTTTGCATCGGATCACAATTAGATCTAATGAAATTTGTTTTTATATTGTGCATTGAAAACTTATTAATTTATTAATTGGGATTTTAAATTATATTAGTTCTGAGAAATTTAGGGATTTGAGGGTGAATGCCTATTAGTTATTATTAAGATTAAAAGCATTAGGTGGCAACTCACTGAGCATTTACAACATATGTGTTAAATTTTGTTATAAGCTAAACAATGTCACGTAAACAATAAAATAGATTTTAAGTGTCACATTTACATGCTAACTTTAATGATTGTTTGAGTGTCACATTGAATATGTTAAATTTATTCATCAATAATTAAATTAACCAATCAATGATTATATAATGTTTCTCTTTTTTTTAATACAGATTGTCATATCAGCTTTTAAAATATTTGTTAACTTTAACAAATAAGTTGTTGGGTATTTGACCCAAATTAATCAAGTGCCTAGTGAAACATAATGAGTGCCTAGTTGAAACAAATGATGGTGGAGCTAATTATGGTATTTGAATGATAATTAGTCTTGACTAATTATGATGTCTTTGAATGATAATTAGTCTTGACTAATTATGATGTCTTGGTGTTAAGAGAATTTCATGTAGAATTCTCTCTATAAATAGAGAAGGAATTCAAGGAAGAAATACACCACCACAAACATATTGGAGAGTGCTAATTAGTGTCATATTGTGGTCAAAGAGAGAAAATTGTGAGCCTAGCATATTGTGAAGTTTCTTGTAACTCTTTGTAGTGTAAGTCAAAGGGTAGAAATTATATGCGGTAAAGCTCGTTTGTTGTATTTTCTCTGTGGTCTGTGGGATTGGGTTGGTAAGTGAAAGCCTATATATTTGTAACAATTTAATATATAGTGAAAAGCTTTGGCGAGGGTCCGTGGACGTAAGCATTTTGCTGAACCACGTAAATTTCTGTGTTCGTATTTATTTTCTTGTTTGCTTATTTTATTTTGAACATCGAAAGATCCTGTGGGAAGAAGAAAGTGGGAATCGACGTGTCGAAATTCCCAACAAGTGGTATCAGAGCTACAGGTGGTTCAAATATTTTGAAGCAAAATAAAATATGTCTGTCAAGTACGATGTGGAGAAATTTGACGGGAGAATCAATTTTGGCTTGTGGCAAGTACAAGTCAAGGATGTCTTGATTCAGGCGGGTCTGCACAAAGCTTTGAAGGAAAAACCAACTGAGAGTTCTGACAAAGAAAAAGATATTGAATCCAGGAAGACTGATGAAGATTGGGAAGATTTGGATTTGAAAGCTGCTAGTACAATACGACTTTGTTTGGCCAAGAATGTTCTTGCAAATATTCATGGGATATCTGCTGCTAAGGAACTTTGGGAGAAACTGGAAGAGTTGTATCAAACGAAGAACTTGTCAAATCGCTTGTATCTGAAGGAACAGTTTCATTCATTGAGAATGAGCGCAGGTACAAAAATCTCTGACCATCTTAGTGTTCTTAACGGGATTGTTTCTGAATTGGAATCTATTGGAGTCAAAGTTGAAGATGAGGATAAAGCGTTGAGGCTCATCTGGTCTCTTCCATTCACGTTTGAGCACATCAAACCGATTTTGATGTACGGGAAGGAAACGGTGGACTTTGCAGAAGTTACAAGTAAGTTGATCTCTGAAGAGCGGCGATTAGGTGGAGACGATAATTCATCTAATAATAATTTGCTTGTTACTGAAAAGTGGAAGAGAGGGAACTCCATGAAGAAGAAGGTGACATGTTGGAACTGTGGTCAATCCGGGCACGTGAGAAGAAATTGTCCAAAAGGTGGAGCGGACTCGGCGAACTGCTCGAAGGACAATGCGACTCTCTTGGTGGAGGGTGGTGATGATGTACTCTGAGTAAGATGGGACATCCTCATGGCATGATGCCAGTTGCCATGATAGATGATGTGTTTTTACTGGCATGGGTACTGTGTTCGCATAAAGCATTTGTTTGGTTTAGATGCAAGGTATGTGGTTTACTTTATGTCGATGGCTGATGAACTTTCAAGGAGAACCAAACATGGGAGTTGCACCATAAATTTCAGCAATTTTGTTTCGACATGGGCCGATGAAATTCTCGGAGTTCGTTGATAATTCTGAGTGATTATACTCATATGGTGGAGTATGAGACTGTCAAAGTGGAAAAATGCTTGCTTGTTACCCAATATTTGAATTTGGTTTTGGCTTGGACGAATTTGTGTCAAGGTGGAGATTGTTGGGTATTTGACCCAAATTAATCAAGTGCCTAGTGAAACATAATGAGTGCCTAGTTGAAACAAATGATGGTGGAGCTAATTATGGTATTTGAATGATAATTAGTCTTGACTAATTATGATGTCTTTGAATGATAATTAGTCTTGACTAATTATGATGTCTTGGAATGATGATTAGTTTTGACTAATCATGATATTTTGGTGTTAAGAGAATTTCATGTAGAATTCTCTCTATAAATAGAGAAGGAATTCAAGGAAGAAATACACCACCACAAACATATTGGAGAGTGCTAATTAGTGCCATATTGTGGTCAAAGAGAGAAAATTGTGAGCCTAGGATATTGTGAAGTTTCTTGTAACTCTTTGTAGTGTAAGTCAAAGGGTAGAAATTATATGCGGTAAAGCTCGTTTGTTGTATTTTCTCTGTGGTCTGTGGGATTGGGTTGGTGAGTGAAAGCCTATATATTTGTAACAATTTAATATATAGTGAAAAGCTTTGGCGAGGGTCCGTGGACGTAGGCATTTTGCTGAACCACGTAAATTTCTGTGTTCGTATTTATTTTCTTGTTTGCTTATTTTATTTTGAACATCGAAAGATCCTGTGGGAAGAAGAAAGTGGGAATCGACGTGTCGAAATTCCCAACATAAGTTAACAATACACCTAAAAAGATTCCTTTAACAAACAAGTTAACATATTCAATATGAGCATAAAAGTGACTAGTAGTTAACATATAACACTAACAAATACTTTAATACATTCATTGTAAATGCTCGTTCACTTGTAATATATAGGGAGAGTTTTTTTTAAAAAAAAAAAAAATTGATTTTAGTGCGAAAGCGCAAAATTACAAAATAATTAAGATTTATGATTTTGATGTAAGATAAGACAGTGTTATACAAAAGACAATGCTACATGTATCGCGAGTATACCACGCACTCACATATGGGGGAGAGTGAAATGATCATTACACTGCTCATGTACTTGTGCGGTGCAACTCGTGGTACACTTTCGCGGTAACTTTAACATTTTCCTATACAATATGACATTGAACCAATTATTTACGATTTTTTCAAAATTTTATTTTGGATTTTGAAATATTTCCCTTTTGATTCACTCTAGATTAACAATTTATGATACTTTTATCGTTATGATTTTTTCTTTTTTGTCAAATATCCTTGTCAAGTCCACAATATTTGACTTTTCAAAATATTTAATCACACGCTCTCAAAAATACCATTTCAAATCACAATTTCCCCCACCTTGATATTACATTTCTTAAGCTTGTTTGAGGTGTAATATTATCAAAATATATTTAAAATTATTAAACTTTATATATATATATATTGACATCATATAGTTTATCAACCCGTCACTTGACCCCTCCTCCCAATAAAGGGACACATGGCCGCAGTGCCCACTGGGACACTATAAAAATTACACTGAAATGAATTAATCGAGTCAATTCTCTCATCAACGTTGTAAAATAATTAGTGGGGCCTAAATAATGTAATGGGATCAATAACAGTAAATTTACCAAAATGAAAAGAACGAGGCCCCAATTGAGACGCTATGAAATTTCCACTGAAATGAATTAGTGGAGTTAATTCACTCGTCAACACTGTAAAATAATTAGTGGGGCCTAAATAATGGGATCAATAACAGTAAATTTACCGAAATGAAGAGAAGTGGATGCAGCAGTGGAGCTGCACTTTAGCAACCACATCCCAGATTTTGAGGCAACATCACGTGAGTAGAAGATATTCATTTTCTATATGATTAGTTTATTGTCTATTTGCAAAGAATAAATTAAAAAGGGGGCCATAATGTTTATTAAACAAATGTTTAGGGGTTAATAGTCCAAATTAATAAAGTTGAAGGCGCTGCTAAAAGTCACAGGTTCCTGATTTTAAGGTCATAATCTTGGAAAGCTGAACAAATTGGAATCTTCACACGTTTGTACTGGCACAACTCACAAACCCCACCTTACCTGCCCAACCACAAACCTTATTCACAAACTTACTATGTGCTTTTTCAAAAGGAAATTGTTTTAATTGTTTGTCTTTTAGAATAAAAATATTGAAGAAAAGGAATGCCAAAAATAAAAATAGAATTTGTATTAATAAAATATTTTTGTTTTTTGTTTTTTGTTTTTTTTTTGTTTTTGTGTGAAAGAACCAAGGGTCTGTTTGATTGCGATGTTGAAAAATACGTGGAAAGAATATATTTTTCAAGGAATTGAATTGCCTAAAAATTATTTTCGTAAAAATATCAATTAAAAATGTTTTATTGATTTAATTTTCTGAATGAAAAAGTAAGAAAATTTTCAAGTTTTATTTGATTGACATTATTTTTCATGACAAAAAAAAAAGTAAAATTTAACTATTTTAATAAAAAAAAAAATTTTTTTTAACATATTTATATTTGATAATAATAATAATAATAATTTTATTTTTTGAAAAAAATAAGTTATTTAACAACAACAAAACAGATCAAACGAGACGAAATTAATTTGCCATCTCACATGGCAAATCAAAAACAACCTAATTGCTTGGAAAATGTTTTCCCCAATTCCTCGACAAATCGGGCACGTGAGGTCGAGCCAAAAAAAAAAGTTCTCCATGTAAAATCTGGTCGGTCAAATAAGGCAAAATTAGGAAAGTTGGAATATATTTACATTTTTCATAGCAAATAGGTGATTATCAAACACACCCTAGGTCTGTTTGATCGAGGAGTCAAAGGCAATGTCCCAATAGTTAGGCGACGTCTCTTACGGAGCGAAAGTCTCGGGTTCAAGTCCCCACACATCCCTACCCCCATGTTCACCAAGTTGTAATAAAAAATAAATCAATCAAAATCAAAAAAGGTTCGTTTGATTACAAACATGAAATTTTTGGATGGAAATAGGTCAACATTTGTCTCCAATTTTTGTGGTATACATACTCCGAATTTGATGGAGTTGCATATTCACACTGAACCCAAGGAAATATGTGGAGATTCAAGAGTTTTTTTGTGAAATTTGAGAGTAGTAAATGTCAAAAATGAATTCTCAAGTGAATTCAAAAAAAAATTTGATTGAAAGTTGAGATGGAAAGAAATTTTGTGAAAGTAGAGTGACATTTGAAAATGTAGTAAATGTGAAAAATGAATTCTCAATTGAACCAAAGAAAAAATCACACTAAAAAATAGTGGACAATTCGTTAGAGGAGAATTTCCCTTATTTTCAAAGAAAAACACGAAAACTGAAACAGAAAATGACAAATATTTGACACTATATGTACATGAACATATAGATCTTGAGAAATTCATTGTTCTTTCCGTAATTTATTTGATCATTTTCTTCGCACCTTGAATGGAAATATAATGAAATTGGTATATACTATGAGCTTAATTGGACTGAGGATTGCTATAAGAACTTATTAAATGGTAATGTTTAAATTATGAGAAATCTCGAAATTAATAACAATCTTGAACAAACTCTTATTTTTCACTTTTTCTAACACAAAGGTAGGAGAAAAGCTCCTTCTAGACCGATTGGATACACTGATGAGATAACACCAAATGGAAGATATTTTGTAGCGATCAAGAATTTTAAGCACTTAATAATTATTTCTTAAATCATGAAAACGATGTCGCTGCGATCTAATCCATTTTTAAGTTAACGTCACGACGCGTTCGTCTAGCCACATCAAGAAATATCGAGTTAATTCAATTTTAAATTAAATTTCGAAATTTTCAAAATTTATTATTTTAATTATTTATTTAAATTATTATTTTCAAAATCATTTAAAATTCCAAATTTCGTCAATCTCATTTTATCAGTTTCGTTCTTCCGACCCAGTCCAATTCGCGTACGAGTGTACCTCGAACTACGTGCAAGGCTTGTATAGAGTTTCACACCACCATCAATCCAATACTACACCATACCTATCAATCCCTCTTATACACTACTCAACCCAACACCTCACCCATTTCAGCATCACCATCACCATCCTAGTCTCCCAATTCAGCAGAGGTAACGTTCCTTTCCTACTTCATCACCACTTCCAGCACACACCTAGGACCACCATCATCTTCATCATCACCACGGCACCTCCACCACCGTGCAACCACCACCAACTGCACAATCCAAACCAAAACACCCACCAAGCACCACCACTCTGCCTCCTTCCAAATACGCACACAAGCATCACCATTATCCAGTATCAACCCAGCCACCGTCTCCACTGCCCATGCTTGTTCACTTCATCATCACCACCATCATCACCACGACCACAACCGCCGCCACCACCACACGCAGACACCACAACCATTTCACTGCCACCATATCCTGCTACTGTCCCAACCCAATATACCACCCATCGAACCCAAAGAAAACCCAAAATCACAAAATAAGACATAACCCATACTTACCTACCTCGACCGCCGGTAAGCTCGCCGGAAAATCGCGATTCAAGCCTCGGTTTTGCACCCATTTTTGCCCCCAAATTGCACCAGAAAAATCCCATAGGACCTGTGTAGCGCCCCGAGTTCCGTATACCCGATTCACTACGTCATTTTCTGTCTAAATTTTTCGAATAATATTTTTGCGGAAGAAATAATTGAAATTCATTTTTGGCAACATTAAATAAACTGTAATGGCCGATAAAATTGAAACATTTATGAAACCATTTGAAATAGTAAATCGAACCATTAATTTTGTAAAGAAATTGACAATGTCATAATTTCTCAAATAAATGAACTTCTCTAAATTATTCGATTGTTTGGAAAAATACGGAAATCATTAACGTCAAACTTTCACCCGTTTAACGATTATTGCCACCATCATTCATCGCTCGCCACCGTCTCCGAAATCTGCAAAACTGTTAAAAAGTAGGGTGAGTATTTCATGGGGGAAATACTCAGTAGACACATCGCAAATTAATTTAATTTATAAGATGATTAAACACATAAATCCCGGATCTTTATAAAACGGGTATTGATAGAGCTTCTTTATAAAACGGCTCTTGATAAAACTCATATTGTGCATTACAGCACGGAACATATTTTGAAAATCATAGGCTCTTTGAAAACAACTCTTTGAAAACAGCTCTTTGAAAACCATATACTTATAAAAACATTTTAATTATGCCAAGCATAATTTCTTTTGAAAGCATAACATAAGATAGGATTGAAATCCTCATAAACATAGGGAGACACAAGAACTTTACCGAACTTAGGTGGCAAGAATTCTTATGCAGTAAAATCATAATAACAGTAAGTATACCAAAACATAATTCTTGAAATTCATAGGGATCATTTCCATCATAACATAAGATAAGATCGAAATCCTCATAAACATAAGAATTTTACCGAACTTCGGTGGCAAGAATTCTTATGTAGTAAGTATACCAAGCATAATTTTTGAAATTCATAGGGATCAATTGCATCATAACATAAGATAGGATCGAAATCCTCATAAACATATGCGACAGGAATTTTACCGAACTTAGGTGGCAAATCCTCATAAACATATGGAAACATAGGAATTTTACCGAACTTCGTGGCAAATCCTCATAAACATAGGAGACACAAGAATGTTACCGAACTTCGTGGCAAGAATTCTTATGTGTAGCGCTACTAAAACTCCGGTCCCCTTAACATATCATAACTTATCATATGGGACCCATAACAATCTTGGTAGATTGATTTCATAGCAATGATCCAAAAAAAAACATTTTCGTGAAGCATAGGGTATACTTACTTTTCGTAAAAACATAAAGTATATTTTCTTTTCATAAAAACATACTTACTTTTCATAAAAACATAAGGTATATTTACCTTTCATAAAAACATACTTGCTTTTCTTAAAAATTGACTTTCACAAGTCACATGACATTCATATGAAATCATAATTTAAATCAATTAATAAATGCGAGTCTACCTCAAATCCGACGAGTGCAAAGTTGAGCGGGAATGACTTCAATTTCTTTAAATTCTCCGTACGCTTCGTCTTAGCCAATAAGTCACTTTAGTCTATCGAATATATAGCTCAAAATGATAAATTATAATTTGAGGACTAAAATTGATGTTTTGAAAGTTGAGGGATTAAAATGAATACTTTTGATAGTTGAGGGACTAAAATGAATATTTTCAAAGTTCAGGGACTAAAATGAATATTTTGAAAGTTGAGGGACTAAAATGAATACTTTTAAAACTTGGGCTTAAAAATAAATCAGCAGGTACTGAAATAAAAGAGTTTAAAGTTAAAGGGCTGAAGTAAATCATTTAAAACTTTGGAACTGAAATTGATAAGTTTAAAAGCTGAAAGGACTGAAATAAAACCTTTTTTTTAAAACATAGGGACTGATTTGAAATAACTTTAAAGTGAAAGAGGCTGATTTGAAACAATTTAAAACGTCAGGGACCAAAGTGCAAATTCCGAAAATTAATAATATATTCAGATCTTTACTTCTCTCTCTATTTTCGTCTGAATCATAGAGTGTCGAGTGAGAGAGGCGAGAGAGGTTCGTGAGCTGAGGAAGTCTGGTGGAGGTGCTTCTGCCAACGATTCGCCGGTACCACGCCGGCGCAGGATGCAGAAAAAGGCGGTCAAGGTGAGGTTTCTAATCTAGGGAGTTTAGTGCGAAGTTAGGTGCGAAATCGAAATGTAACCTAGGTTTTGAATTCGCGACTTTCCGGCGAAAAACCGATCAATCAGTCGGCGTAGAGGTATTGTTCTGGGTTCTTAGGTTGATTTTGGGTTTTTCTGATTTGCGATTGAAAATGAAAGTGGGCAGTTGTATGGGACTAGGTTTGGCCGCGATTGTGATGATTATGACTGTAGGCGATTGATGCAAATTGGTTTCCAGATTGATGTAGATGATTGGCGTTGAATTTGGGAAAACTGATTGAGGGTTGTAGTTAGGAATTGTGGTTGGTTGATGAAAATGGAAGTGAAGGTTGGTTGTAAATCTCGGTTTAGCTCTTGGTAGTGATGGAGCTGATGGTTCAGAGACTGATTTTGAGTTGAGGAAATTGGGCAGTGATGAATTTCCGGTGGTGATCTGATTGGCAGATTGATTTAAATGTGGTGTATTCGATTGAGGCAGTCTGTTGGTTTGAGGAAATCTGAAAATGGTGAATTGGCCATGGCTGTGGTGGATTGATTTGGGTTCTGCAACTGATCTGGGGTGCAGGCTGCATTGGGTAGTGAGGATGGAAGGTAATCTGTGGTGGCTGCATTGGTGGTTGCAGCATAGGTGATTGGTTTGATTTGTAAAGGATGGAATCCAACCTGAAGTTTGTTAATTATGCCGTGAGTGAAGCTGGGAGGATGATCTTAAATTGATGAAATGAAAGGGAAAAGAAAGAGGAAAGTAATGGACTAGTGGAGACATAATAATTTGGGGAGGGGGAATAATTCATTGAGTGGGTTTGGTGTAAAGAAAAGAAAAGGATGAGCAAAACATGGGTGTTGTAATGATTTATGAATTAAGAATGTGGATGGTGAGGAGAGTGATGAAAAGGAAAATGAAATGTATTTGTGGTGTAAAATATGGGATGATTGAGGTGGAAAGAAGAATAAAGAAGGAAGAAAAAAAATGTGAGGGACGTGAGTTGTGATGGGGAAGAATATATGTATTGATTTGGTACTATAGAATATCATAGTGTAGAATTAGGTGTAATATGAAATGGAAAATTGTGTAAAATTATTTGTACAAAATGATGATGTTTTTGTGTAAAGAATTGTTATCTTGGTGTAAAGAAGAAGACATGTGGGCAAAATTTGGATTTTAAAAAGATTTTGAAAATAATACTTTGAATAAATAATTAAAATAATATAATTTTAGAAATTCGGATTTTAATTTAAAATCGAACAAATTCGATATTTCTTGACTTGGCTAGACGAATCCGTCTCGGCGTTAACTTCAAAATAATGGGTGAAATAGTAGCGACACAATTTTCTAAATATTAAAATAATTATAAATTTGCGTAAAAATTCTGGGTCGCTATAACCTGAACCCACTTTGACGCAGCTCGCCGCCTCTCTGCGCCGCGAATCACCGGCGGACAGGGCGCGATGCAGTGCGCTTCACTCTCTACCTTCTCTCGCTTCTCTCTGCCTGAATTGTAGAAATAGGGAGTAGAATTAGGTTTTAATATTTTAATTTTCGAAAATTGCACTTTGGTCCCCAGTTTTGCAAATGATTTTAAATCAGTCCCTGTAGTTTTTAAAACTCATATTTCAGTCCTTAGGTTCTTGAATGAGCTTATAAGCCTTTCACTTTAAAATTTCTTATCTCAATCCCCACAATTTAATATTCGTTTTGAACTCCGACCCAACTTTTGAAAATTTACATTTTAGTCCCTCAAGTTTGAAAAATATTCATTTTGGTCCCCTCATCTTTCAAATTTACATTTTAGTCCCCTAACTTTCAAAATATTCATTTTGGTCCCTCATCTTTCAAATTATTCATTTTAGTCCCCTAACTTTCATATTATTCATTTTAGTCCCTCAACTTTCAAATTATCAATTTCAGTCCCTAAATGGTAAATTATCATTTTTAAACTATAAAATTTCAAAAGACTAATTTAACTTATTTTCTAATTGGCTAGACGAAGCGGACGGAGAATTAAAGAATTGAAGTCGTTTCCCGCTCAACTTTGCACTCGTCAAGTTTAAGGTAGACTCGCCCCTATTAATTGATTTAAATTATGATTGCATGTGAATGTGTATGTTATGTGACTTATGTGAAAGTCATTTTTATGAAAAGAGACGAGAATGTATTTCTTCGGAAATAATTATGTTGTTATGCTTGTCATAACTTACTTGCTTAAATGCATGAGAAAGAAAGAAGAGAATATCTTGCAAGATAAATGATGATGTTATGCATAACATACGTGCCTTAAGTGCACGAGACGAGACTACCCACACCATATGATTTTAAAGAGCCTATGATTTCTCAAAAAGAAGCCTCGTGCTTTAATGGACAAGATGATACTACACACACCCTATATTTCTAAAGAACCTGGATTTATGTGTTCAATTATATTGTAAATTAATTAATTGGCGATGAGTCTACTGAGTATTTCTATGAAATGCTCATGTCTATTTTTAACAACATTTGCAAATTTCGGAGAAGGTGGTCAATGATGGACGATAGTTGCAATAGTCGTTAAATAATTGAGAATCTAATTTTGATGATCCATATTCCTAAACTTTGGCTATTTTTGAGATTTTCAGTTATTTGAGAAATTATGGCATTGCCGAATGTTTTGTATTATTAATGGATCGATTCGTTATTTTGAATTATTTCATAAATGTCCTCGAATTTTATCGACCATTACAGTTGAATCAATGTTGTCAAAAACGAATTTCAGGGATTTCTTCCGCTAGAATATTATTTTAAAATTTAGACAAGAAAATGACGTGGCAAACCGGGTATTTAGAACTCGAGGCGCTACAGCTTGGTATCAGAGCCAGTCTGCATTTCTGTAGACTGGCAAAATTGTCAAAAGAAATTTCAAGAAATATTTTACACTATTTAATTATGATTAATGAAGATTGCCACTGCCATCGTTCGTTCCACCAACTCCAAGGTAAAGAGTTCACGATGTTTAATGTTATTTCAGTATTTCGGATACTTATTTTAATGATTTATGAGATTTAGAAGAAAGAGAAAGAGATTGCTGCAAGCTGTCCAGGAATTGAGGCAAGCCCCAGTGGGTCCCTCGGTTCCAATTATCGAACAGTTTCGGAGGTACCGTCCCCCTACCTTTGATGGGGGCGATAACCCCTTGGCTGTTGAGGAATGGCTTCTGAAGATTGAGAGGATATTCCGGCACATTTCTTGCCCGGAGGACAAGAAGGTCCTATGCGCTGAATTTATGTTAAATGGTAGAGCCGGCTTCTAGTGGGAATCTGCATCCCGGACCAAGACTGTAGCACAGCAGGCAGCTCTCACTTGGGAAGAGTTCAAGGTTGAAGTCAGAGATAAATTTTTCCCGCAAGCTCTCAGGGACCACAAGGAGACTGAATTCTTACATATGGTTCAAGGAGAGCTGGATATCACCGATTATGAAAGAAAGTTCGAGGAATTGTCCCGCTATGCTCCACATTTGGTGGAGATTGAGTTCAAGAAGGCACGCCGTTTCGAGAGGGGCCTGCGCTCGGACGTCAGGAAAATTGTCAGTTCGCACGAACTACCCACTTACAGGGAGGTAGTGAAGAAAGCTCAGGCAGTGACTTATGCGGGTGCACCAGTTGGGAACCAGGGCAACCATAATAAGTAGAGATATCAGGGTAAGAGGAAATGGCAGGGTCCAAATCGTAATCAGAATCAGAACAAGAATCAGGCGCCTAGTAAGAGGCAGAATTCAGGACCCACGGGAGGACCTTTGACTAATTTTACTTCCCCTTGTCCTAAGTGCCAGAAGTTACACCGGGGAGAGTGTCTGGTGGGTAAAGGTGTCTGCTACAGGTGTGGCCAGTCGGGTCACTTTGCCTTAGACTGTCGTGTTTCGTCTGCCCAAAGTTTCAATCAGAGGAAGAACACAGACCAGAATAGAAAAGGAAAAGCGAGAGTATTTTCTATGGATGCAGCAGAGGATTCTGACGTGATTGCAGGTACACATGTTATTTCCTAAATTCCTGAATATGTCTTAATTATTTCCCCATAGAGTACTTTTCCATTTTGAGCATGTTAATATGATAACAGGTATATTGTCTGTTTCTGGTGTCCCCGTATATGTCCTTATAGACTCAGGAGCTACGCATTCGTTTATATCTGATGTATGCTCAGAGAGACTGAACTTAATAAGGGAAGAAACTGGTAGTACATTAGAGGTTAGCCTACCGTCGGGAGGTACTATCAATACTAATATGATAGTCAGATCGGTACAAATAGATTTTGATGGCCAAATATTGGGAGCAGATCTGAATATTATTCGCATGAAAGACTTCTATATTATTTTGGGTATGGATTGGCTTAGCGCCAATCGAGCTGTGATTATGTGTCACGAGAGGGAAGTTATCTTTCGCAGGGATGGTGAAGAAGTGTTCAAGTTTTATGGATCGAAGATCAAAGCACTTCCTCCCCTTATCTCGGCTTTGAATGTAGAGAAGTTGTTAGCCAAGAACAATTGTCAGGGCTATTTGGTTAGTCTTCAAGACAGACCGTCAAAGGAAGTTACTTTGGATTCAATGCCAATAGTATGCGAATACGTTGATGTATTTCCAGAGGATCTGACAGGCATCCCGCCTAATAGGCAAGTGGAATTTTCCATTGATCTGGTACCAGGAGCTGCCCCTGTATCTAAAGCTCCTTACCGCATGGCACCGAAGGAGTTGCAAGAACTGAAGGTTCAGTTAGAGGAACTGTTAGAGAAGGGTTTCATCAGGCCAAGTGTATCTCCATGGGGAGCACCCGTTCTGTTTGTAAAGAAAAAGGACGGAAGCATGAGGATGTGCATTGATTACCGAGAACACAACAAGCTGACAATAAAGAATAAGTATCCCCTTCCCAGGATTGAAGACTTATTCGATCAGTTGAAAGGTACGGCTATTTTCTCGAAGATTGACTTGAGGTCGGGTTATCATCAGCTGAAGATCAAGCCATCCGATATACCAAGAACAGCGTTCAGAACGCGATATGGAAATTACGAGTTCACAGTAATGCCATTTGGTCTCATGAATGCCCCTGCAGTGTTCATGGATTTGACGAACCGAGTATTCCACGATTATCTCGACAAGTTCGTCATTGTTTTCATCGATGACATACTAATCTATTCCAGGGATTTCGAGCAGCATGAGGAGCATTTGAGGATTGTGTTGGAGATATTAAGAGCCGAGAGATTGTATGCCAAATTCCAGAAGTGTGAATTTTGGCTCGAGAAAATTGACTTCTTAGGTCATGTTGTTACAGCTAATGGCATCGAGGTTGATCCCTCTAAGGTTGAAACTGTAATGAGTTGGCCAACACCAGTAAATGTTGAAGATGTGAGAAGTTTCCTTGGACTAGCTAGATATTACCGACGATTCATCGAGGGTTTCTCGAAGATAGCGGGTCCTATGACTCAGTTGACCAGGAAGGGAATTAAATTTCAGTGGACCGATCAGTGTGGACAGAGCTTCCAGGAACTAAAGAACAGACTTGTATCGGCACCCTTGTTAACCATACCAAATGGTTCAGATGGTTTCGTTATCTACAGCGATGCATCCAAACATGGATTAGGTTGCGTATTGATGCAGAATGGGAGAGTGATTGCATATGCTTCAAGACAGTTGAAACCATGCGAGAAGAATTACCCGACGCATGATTTAGAGCTCGCATTCGTAGTGCATGCTTTGAAGATTTGGAGACATTATTTGTATGGGAGTAAATGTGAGATTTACACTGATCATAAGAGTCTCAAGTATTTCTTCACTCAGAAGGAACTCAATATGAGACAGCGTCGATGGCTAGAGCTGGTGAAAGATTATGATTGCACCATTCTTGACCACCCGGGTAAAGCAAACAAAGTTGCAGATGCTTTGAGCAGGAAGAATGCTGGACAGTTATCAGCTCTGGGAACAATACAAGATCGGTTGAATCGAGATTTGCAGAATCTAAGAATCGAGGTACGAGTCCCATCAGATCAAGGAGCCAGCAGATTGGAAAATCTGACCGTTAAGCCAGATTTGAGAGGTCGGATTGTGGAAGCACAAGGAGGTGATAGATTCTTAGAGAAGATCATATCCGAAGTTAGGATTGGCAAGAGAATAGACTTCGAGATTGCCTCTGATAAAACACTTATGTTTAGAGGACGTCTCTGTGTGCCGAAGGATGATCAGATCACGAAGGAGATTTTAACAGAAGCTCATTCAGCACCTTATGCATGCCACCCAGGAGGAACAAAGATGTATCGGGACTTGCGTAATACCTTCTGGTGGAGGAACATGAAGGGTTGCATTGCAAGATTTATTTCACGATGCATGACCTGTCTGCAGGTCAAGGCCGAACATCAGAGACCGTCAGGATTGTTAAATCCTTTGGATATACCAGAATGGAAATGGGAGAAAATTTCCATGGATTTTGTCACAAGGTTACCAAAATCAGCGAGAGGGAATGACGCCATTTGGGTCATTATGGATCGACTTACAAAGTCAGCCCATTTTCTACCAGTCAGGATGACTCTCAATATGGATCAGTTAGCGCAGTTGTATATCAGAGAGATTGTTCGACTTCATGGAGTACCAGTTTCCATCGTCTCGGATAGAGACCCGAGATTTACTTCAAGGTTTTGGAAGAGTTTGCACGTGGCAATGGGTACTAAATTAAATTTTAGTACTGCCTGCCATCCTCAGACCGACGGACAGTTTAAACGCACTATTCAGACGCTGGAGGATATGCTTCGAGCCTGTGTGCTAGACTTGAGTGGCAGTTGGGAGAATCATCTACCATTAGTGGAATTTGCCTACAATAATAGTTTCCAAGCTACCACTGGTATGGCACCCTATGAAGCATTGTATGGACGGCGATGTTGATCACCAATCTATTGGGATGAGGTCGGTGAGAAGAAGTTATTGGGTCTAGAACTTATTGAAAGAACAGTGGATGCTGTTGAGAAGATCAGACTGCGGATTAAGACAGCGCAGGATAGACAGAAAAGCTATGCGGATCAGAGAAGAAAGGATTTGGAATTTCAGATTGGGGAGAAAGTATTTTTGAAGATAGCCCCGATGAAGGGCACTTTTCGCTTTGGGAAAAGAGGAAAGTTGAGACCCTGCTTTATTGGACCATTCGAGATATTAGAACAAGTAGGGAGCGTGGCTTATCGTTTGGCTTTGCCACCAGAACTTGCGGCTGTTCACGATGTGTTCCATGTTTCTCTATTGAGAAAGTATGTTTATGATCCTAGTCACGTGGTCAATTATCAGTCTCTTATAGTTCAGAAAGATTTATCCTATGAAGAGACACTCATGTGCATAGTAGATAGAAAAGTCCATGTCTTGAGAAACAAAGAAATTCCGTTAGTCAAAGTCCAGTGGGGTAGACACAATAGTGATGAGGCTACTTGGGAAAAGGAAGATGAGATCCTAGCCAAGTATCCAGAAATCATAGATCAAGTAAGTTTAAATTTCGAGGACGAAATTATTTTAAGGGGTTAAGGTTGTAGCGACCAAGAATTTTACGCATTTAATAATTATTTCTTAAATCATGAAAACGATGTCGCTGTGATCTAATCCATTTTTAAGTTAACGTCACGACGCGTTCGTCTAGCCACATCAAGAAATATCGAGTTAATTCAATTTTAAATTAAATTTCGAAATTTCCAAAATTTATTATTTTAATTATTTATTTAAATTATTATTTTCAAAATCATTTAAAATTCCAAATTTCGTCAATCTCATTTTATCAGTTTCGTTCTTCCGACCCAGTCCAATTCGCGTACGAGTGTACCTCGAACTACGTGCAAGGCTTGTATAGAGTTTCACACCACCAACCCCCATCCATCACATCAATCCAATACTACACCATACCTATCAATCCCTCTTATACACTACTCAACCCAACACCTCACCCATTTCAGCATCACCATCACCATCCCAGTCTCCCAATTCAGTAGAGGTAACGTTCCTTTCCTACTTCATCACCACTTCCAGCACACACCTAGGACCACCATCATCTTCATCATCACCACGGCACCTCCACCACCGTGCAACCACCACCAACTGCACAATCCAAACCAAAACACCCACCAAGCACCACCACTCTGCCTCCTTCCAAATACGCACACAAGCATCACCATTATCCAGTATCAACCCAGCCACCATCTCCACTGCCCATGCTTGTTCACTTCATCATCACCACCATCATCACCACGCCCAAACCACGACCACAACTGCTGCCACCACCACACGCAGACACCACAACCATTTCACTGCCACCATATCCTGCCACTGTCCCAACCCAATATACCACCCATCGAACCCAAAGAAAACCCAAAACCCCAAAATAAGACATAACCCATACTTACCTACCTCGACTGCCAGTAAGCTCGCCGGAAAATCGCGATTCAAGCCTCGGTTTTGCACCCATTTTTGCCCCCAAATTGCACCAGAAAAATCCCATAGGACCTGAACCCACTTTGACGCAGCTAGCCGCCTCTCTGCGCCGGAGAATCACCGGCGAACAAGGCGCGATGCAGCGCGCTTCACTCTCTCCCATCTCTCGCTTCTCTCTGCCCGAATTGTAGAAATAGGGAGTAGAATTAGGTTTTAATATTTTAATTTTTGAAAATTGCACTTTGGTCCCCAGTTTTGCAAATGATTTTAAATCAGTCCCTGTAGTTTTTAAAACTCATATTTCAGTCCTTAGGTTCTTGAATGATCTTATAAGCCTTTCATTTTAAAATTTCTTATCTCAATCCCCAATATTTAATTTTCGTTTTGAACTCCGACCCAACTTTCGAAAATTTATATTTTAGTCCCTCAAGTTTGAAAAATATTAATTTTGGTCCCTCATCTTTCAAATTATTCATTTTAGTCCCCTAACTTTCATATTATACATTTTAATCCCTCAACTTTCAAATTATCAATTTCAGTCCCTAAATGGTAAATTATCATTTTTAAACTATAAAATTTCAAAAGACTAATTTAACTTATTTTCTAATTGGCTAGACGAAACGGACAGAGAATTAAAGAATTGAAGTCGTTTCCCGCTCAATTTTGCACTCGTCAAGTTTAAAGTAGACTCGCCCCTATTAATTGATTTAAATTATGATTGCATGTGAATGTGTATGTTATGTGACTTATGTGAAAGTCACTTTTATGAAAAAAGACGAGAATGTATTTCTTCGGAAATAATTATGTTGTTATGCTTGTCATAACTTACTTGCTTAAATGCATGAGAAAGAAAGAAGAGAATATCTTGCAAGATAAATGATGATGTTATGCATAACATACGTGCCTTAAGTGCACGAGACGAGACTACCCACACCATATGATTTTAAAGAGCCTATGATTTTTCAAAAAGAAGCATCGTGCTTTAATGCACAAGATGATACTACCCATACCCTATATTGCTAAAGAGCCTGCATTTATTTATTCAATTATATTATAAATTAATTAATTGGCGATGAGTCTACTGAGTATTTCTATGAAATGCTCATGTCTATTTTTAACAACATTTGCAGATTTCGGAGAAGGTGGTCAATGATGGACGATAGTGGCAATAGTCGTTAAATAATTGAGAATCTTATTTTGATGATCCATATTCCTAAACTTTTGCTATTTTTGAGATTTTCAATTATTTGAGAAATTATGGCATTGCCGAATGTTTTGTATTATTAATGGCTCGATTCGTTATTTTGAATTATTTCATAAATGTCCTCGAATTTTATTGACCATTACAGTTGAATCAATGTTTCCAAAAATGAATTTCAGTGATTTCTTTCGCTAGAATATTATTTTAAAATTTAGACAAGAAAATGACGTGAAAAACCGGGTATTTAGAACTCGGGGCGCTACATATTTAAATTTGAATCAGACATCTAAGCCAATGATCTATGTTAGCTAACCTCTATTGGGAGTATACCACATGAGGTACGCAAGCAAAAGTTTCAAGCATGAAGGATGGAGACTGATCGTAGGGGTGGGTGTGGTTCCATATGATTCTGGTTCCTAGGGAACGGAACCGAATCAAGAACCGATGGTTCTTTTGAAAATAGAAAAGAAAAAAGAATCGTTGGTTCTTTTTTGCAAGAGAATAACCGAACCAGAACCGAACCGAACCGTTCGGTTCTTTTGGTTCTGGTTCCAATTTTCTAAACTAAATTTTTTCAAACTTGAGCGATGAAGTCATGGTAGATTCCGATTGATAAGAGTCGTAAGACGGTAATGTTATCGACTTTGATCAAAATGCAAATACAACACTCAAAATCTTTGACATCAAAATATTCACTCTCTTTTAGACAGTAACGTATCTCCTCATTCGTGTGTATGTGCTCCTTCTAAATATTATTCAATTTCTACTCGTATATCTCCACTTTTTTCGGGGAACATTCGCACAAGTCCAGCAAATCCTTGAAAACAAGATAAGAATTAATTATAAGATGAAGTGAGAAGATTTATTGTTTGTTGATTCTTGAAGAACTGATGGTTGAAGGTTTGAAGCTGAACGACAGAACCAGTAAAAGAAAAATGATTTTTGATCTATGGTTTTTTATTACTTATTTTGCTTATAGTTATTGTAATATTTAATGAGTTAATTAATAGTTGTTGGATAATTAATATTGACTAATGAACCGGATAACATGCATTAAGATTATAAATTCATGATTTTTTTATTTTTTTTAAATTTATATTTAAAAAATAAAAAAAATCGTGTTTTGTTCTGATTCTTGGTTCTGGTTCTGAACCAAGAACCGGAACCAATGGTTCTTGATTTTTAGAACCAGAACCGTTTAAAATTTTGATAGAACCGAATCGAATCGGGACCGAACCGAATCAAACCGCAGGTTCCGGTTCTTTGGCCAAGACCTAATTGATCCTATGTTGGAAATAGTTTATTAACTGGTGAAATAGGTTAACTTTGGTCTCCAAATTTTGTTGAATACGTACTCCGAATTTGACGAAGTTGGATATTCGTGTTCTACTAAGCAAGATAATAAATGTGATATATTTATTTAATGAAAACAATTTAGAATTGAAAAAAGTTACACATTTTAAATTAGGAAATCTGAGGAATTTCATTTTAATTGAAACGTGAGGAGGACTTGTACCAGATAGGAAACATTTTAAAATTTTTTATGATTTATAAGATGGAAATTTGTGAATTGGGTTTGGACCCCAAGTGCACTAATAGTCAAAAGCCCATGCATACCGTCGTCATCGTCATCTGACCAACTCTGCTTGATACGAGCACATACATGAGCTTGAGGTTCGTGTCCGCTCTAGTTCGTATGCGCGGTGCGGTGGGACACACACACACACACACATCTTTTTCAACAAAATTCATCTAAATTTTAGGACTAATTTGTAATTAGTTAAATTCTTGGTTGCTTACTGGAATTATTTTTATTACCTTCATCTTTCCAGTGTGATCGTTTGGATCCGTATGTGATCGACGTAACATATGTGTGTTAACCGACGTGAGACGTCGGCTAACGTACACAATGTTTCAGTCTGAATAGAGCTGTCTATTCAAATTTTTTAGGCTGATTGAACAGTGAAAGGACCTGTATGAGAAATTCGAATGGTTAGCATACCCCGCTGCTAGAAAATCTACGGCTTTGTTTATTAAAAGTTTTTCTTTAAAGACAAAGAATATGATGTTTTCGAGGTAAAATACTTTATTGAAAATTGGAACTCATGTTGATTGTTGTACTGCTTTCGTAAGAGATGAAATATGTTCTACGCTGGGAGACGATTCTGTTGGAAAAATAAAACAACGGGATATCTAATCAAAAAAATTAATTTCCTGTGATTTGGGTCATCCCATTGTAGGAATTCGCTGTTTTACGTATTTGACTAGATTAAATAATTTTGAACGGATAATAGTTTAGTAATCGTTACCCTAGTAGCGTGTTTTGACAATTATCTGTATTGTTCTTGATTCTACCAATCTCCAAACCTTCAAGTTTTCCTTGGTGTTCTCCAACAGAGGCTATGCAAGTGTGTGGTCACTTTTCTCTGGGTTTTGGTTACACTAGGGTTAGGGTTTTAATCAAGAGAATAAAACACACACTTCACACTTTAGTGTGTGTCTCGCCCACAAGTGTATTAGGTTAAAAAAAATAGTTTTAGAAAACTATTTATAACTTCTTTACCCTCTAAAAACCCTACCAACCCTAATACTATAACGCAGGCCCATTTCTGCACGGCCCAATCCAAGTTATAATCCTGTATATGCCTGTTATATTGAAGCCACCAAGGGAACCTGATCGGACCCAATTAAACTAAGCTCCAATAAATTAATTCTGATCTAGTCAACTATTGACCAATCAAAATAATTTATTAATCACGTTCTATTCCACTAAAAGAACGAGATTGCACTCTTAGTAAAATTGTAATTACTGAAGCAATAACCAATAATTATATCCTCTGACTTACCGTTCTTACATGTTACCCCCGTCGATCAACTGGAATATTCGAAGTAAGGTTAAATTATCAAAATACCCTTATCTGAATATTCATAAATTCTCAACTCCCATCTTCTATCTGATAGTTCTATGTGATCACATCACATCATAGAATTCAACAATCACTGTCGAATTACTGAGCTCAGATTTAACTGTTCACTAGAAGAACCAGTGAGATCATGATCATACCTAAAGGTGACGAATTCCATAATACGAATATATGTTCCCCGTTAGTTTACTTTAATTCCCAAAGTACCGAGATATTTACCAACAATTTGATCTCACCCATTGATACCTCAAAGAACTTCAAGTTAGTAATCGAAGTTCATTATCCGATTAGGATTAAGGTTCCATGTACGATAGTCAAGTGAAATTAAATTTGCACGGTCAATGTCACAAATTAATTTCACGTGGTCCTGTTCAATACATATCAAATGTACTCTCAATTTCATTTTCAAAATCAAAGATAGATTTTAATGAAATCGAGACGATCAAAACAAATTATCCATATTTATTTTACTGATCGTGAACAATAATTTTAGATCGAATTACAAATTGAATCTTTCTGTGTTTAACAACTTAAACACTCAATTAGTAATATCGAATCGGTCTATGGACTATTGCAAGCTCAAAATAATATAATCAAATATTTAATCAGAATAATATTTTATTCCAAAAATGTCACGACTACAAATAAATTAACTCGACGGGCATACACTATCCAACAATTCTCCCACTTGCCCTAGAATAAATGAGACATGTTAAGTACACCCATATTTTCAATATGACCCTCAAAGCTTTTAGCTGGTAAGCTTTTGGTAAAAGGGTCTGCAAGATTTTCTGCTGATGCTATCTTGCACACTGTCACATCTCCTCGTTGAACGATTTCTCTAACCAAGTGGTATTTACGCTCAATGTGTTTTCCACGTTGATGGCTGCGGGGCTCTTTTGCATTCGCCACTGCTCCACTGTTATCACAATATAGAGTAATGGCCTGAGATGCAGATGGAACCACCTCAAGGTCCAGTAAGAATTTCTTCAACCATACTGCCTCTTTGGTTGCTTCACAAGCTGCCACATATTCTTCCTCCATGGTGGAATCAGCAATGCATGATTGCTTGATACTCCTCCAAACAACGGAACCACCACCCAGTGTGAACACTGATCCAGATTTGGAGCTGAATAAACCAGCATATAATCTCGTGTTCTGCGAAGATACTTGAGTATATGCTTTACAGCGGTCCAATGCTCTAGTCCAGGATTTGACTTATATCTACTAACAATCCCAATAGCATAATATATATCTGGGCGAGTACATAGCATAGCATACATGAGACTTCCTACAGCTGAAGCATAAGGAACCTATTTCATGTGTTCCACTTCACTAGGAGTCTTAGGACAATGCTCTCGTGACAAGTGAATTCCATGTCTAAAAGGCGTTTGACCTTTCTTGGAATTTTGCATAACGAGCCTCACCACAATCTTGTCTATATATGAAGCTTGAGATAGCGCAATTCTCCTGTTCTTCCTATCTCGAAGGATCTGGATTCCTAGAACATAATTGGCTTCTCCCAAGTCCTTCATATCAAACTGTTGCGCCAACCAGTTTTTAACTGATGTTAATGCTCCTACATCATTCCCAATGAGCAGGATGTCATCTACATACAGTATGAGAAAAATTATATTGTTGTCTTTAATTTTCTTATAAACACAAGGCTCATCAAGATTCTGATCAAAACCATAACCTTTTACATCTTGATCAAATATGATATTCCAGGACCTAGACGCCTGCTTAAGTCTATAAATAGACCTACGCAGTTTGCATACTTTATGCTCTTGACCTTTTTGGATATAACCGTCTAGTTGCATCATATAGATGCTTTTGTCAAGATTTCCATTAAGGAATGCTGTCTTGACATCCATTTGCCACACCTCATAATCAAAATGAGCTGCAATGGATAAGAGGATCCGAATAGACTTAAGCATGGCCACAGGTGAGAAGGTTTCCTCATAATCGATACTTTCTCTTTGGGTGAAACCCTTAGCGACCAGTCTACCCCTTTTTTTTATTGAAATATAATCAATAATATTGAAAAACAAAATATTTTAAGAGTAAATACCTGAAGGCCATCAAATGGATCAGGATTAACTGAGTAACAACTACTGCGAGTTGGTGGTCGGGGTTGTGGAGTTATGTCCACTTCGGCATCAACATTTAAGCCCATGCGCTGAAGGATAGCTTCGTATTTCTGCTGCATATTATCAATCTTACTCTGTACCTCTACTAGATACTCTTTCCTGACACGTTCGGTGATACCAACCTCCAAATCCTTCATGATAATATCTTTAATATCATCTACCGACACAACCCCTCTCGATTGTCTGCTGGCCGAATCAGGTCTTCCATATACATCCCTCACCGTGTCGTACACACCATATCCCCTAACCCGACCAGGATGATCCTCCTTACCAAGAGCTTCCGATAAGATGTCATGGTGTCTCCTTGGGACAAATGTCCTTTGAGTTGCTTCCTCAGATTTTTCGATCTGTTCTCAAAAAAAAAAAAAAAATGAAAACTAAATATTAGTGTTTAAGCGAAATTTCATCATATTATGAAAAAATGATATGCTATGCTTACAATTTTTCCGTACACCCCCATCGTTTTCTCGTTGGGGATGTAATAAGATCCGTCTTCTTTCTTCTTTTATCTAGCTCGAATCCAATCTAAGCTGCGATCATCACTTAACATGGACGAGCTAAGTGACGCACATGAAGATGCAGAAGACAGTAGTGGGTCTGATAAAAGCCACTGTGGCCTCATCCCGGCATAACCAGCGGAGCCCAAAAAATGTGGATGGTCGTTGTGCAACTGCCTGTCCCTGGCCTTCTTGCTTTTTTCCTTGAAAAATAAAGCATCACATTCATTAGTTTTCAACTCAATAATAAAAAATATTAAGAATCATCACACAGGAGAGTAGGAGTTATAATGTCATATACCTTGAAAATCTCAGTCTCGCGCTCTTTCTTTAATTGCTCCCATTTTTCTTCGGTCAGGTAATTATATAGCATAGTAGGTGATGCGTATCTTGGGTGCTTATTGTTAATGAACTTATGCACCAACTTATTCTTGAAATCTTTCCATCGGGACCCAGCAACTCTTAAAATAATTCGTTTCCTTTCATCGTCGGGTATGCTGAACTGCTTCTGAAATACAACAATAATATGCGATATTTATACCCATAACAAAAAAATAAATAATGAATTATTAAGTTACTATGTATGAAGTGATGTAATACCTTTATATCTTCCCAAATCATGTCTTTAAGGCCTTTAGGGACTTTATGCCAATCACTAATATTTATATCAACATGAATACGGACCAAAGAGCCTATAAAAGAATTGAAGTTCTTCTTATGGGGTCCGATTGGCCTATTGTGTTCATCAAATTCAATCGAACTTACTTCATCCCCCTTCCTCTTCATGTTTTTGCAACTAGTTGGTCCTCTAGTCCTTTTTTTTTTACTGATACACTGATTATCAGATGAACTGGAAGAATCAGCCATGACTTTCACGGGACTGTGCACGTATCTGCGTATATAACAAAACAAAAATATATAAACAAATTAGTAAGCGAATAGTAACAATGAATAGAGCATATATGAACAATATTAAAAAGTTCTAAGTAAGAAAGTAAACGATCTTACACAATTATATTGCCTCACGAACGACGGTCAATCCACAATCCTTCTTCATGATCCTCACGCATGTAATTTATTTCAAGATTATCTTCCCTTGTAATTACATCTGGTTGTATACCAATAGAAAATGGAGGAGTTTCGTCGAAATGATCATACTCTTCTTCATCCACCACATCATCAATGCCAACAATATGTCTTTTGCCCTGAAGTACAACTGACCACTTAGTATTTCCTGGGTCTAGAACATAAAATATCTGTTTCGCTTGTGATGCCAGTATGAATGGCTCATCAAAATAACCCAACCGATCAAAATCCACCAAAGTGAAGCCTAATTCATCCACCCGAACACCCCGTCTATTATCAACCCATTTACATCGAAATAGAGGAAACTTGAACTCCATGTAATCAAGTTCCCAAATATCTTCAATTACTCCATAGTAAGACATTACGGAAAAATCTCTTGACATTGCTACTTGAGTCACTCCACTATTTTGCATCGTGCTCTTATCATCTTGACGTTTTGTATAAAATGTATACCCATTAATGTCATATGCTTCATAAGACCTCACAAGCATGCCAGGGCCGTAAGCTAACCACTTTACAATTTCAGAAATGTTATTCGACATTTGTGATAATTCTTGCAGCACTTTATCTTTGAACCATTCTGCAAATGAGCGATTATGTTCATTAGTCACCCACCTCTCACCTTTTGAAGGATTCTGCTGCCTTAAAATGGACATGTGCTCATCCAAATATGGATGAACCTCAGTAAGGTGTTGCAAGACAAGGAGGTGTGCTTTGTCTCGCAATTCAACACTAGGCACAATTGTTTTGCATCCAATCGTACTTTTACCTTTCAGTCTTCCCTCGTGACGAGATTTAGGAATACCAATAACATCAATATCATCTAGGTAATCATTACAAAATTCAATAACCTCCTCGGCAGCATAACCTTCAATTATACTGCCTTCAGGTCGAAATCGATTTCTCACATATCCTTTTAATATACCCATGTATCTCTCAAATGGATACATATACCTCAAGAACACCGGACCACAAATCTTAATTTCTCTCACCAAGTGAACAAGTAAGTGCACCATAATGTCAAAAAATGATGGAGGAAAATACATTTCAAATTGACATAAAGTGATAACAATATCGGCCTGCAAATCGTCCAGCGCATCTGGATCAACAACTTTACTACAAATTTCATTAAAAAAGAAGCAAAGTTTTATAATGACATTTCTAACATGTTTTGGGAGTATGCCACGAACTGCAACTGGTAACAAGTGTTGCATTAAGACATGACAGTCATGAGACTTCATACCAACCAATTTCAAGTCCTTCATTGACACAAGACTTTTGATGTTCGATGAGTATCCAGATGGAACTTTAACAGAATTTAGGCACTCACAAAAACTTATTTTCTCCTTTCTAGACAAAGTGTAACAGGCTGGGGGTAAATAGGTCCGCTTTTCCAACTCTTGCGGTGCTAACTTATCCCGTATCCCCATTTCTACCATGTCTTTTCTGACTTTGATACCATCTTTTGTCTTTCCTTGAATGTTCAATAATGTCCCGATGACACTATCACATACATTTTTCTCCACATGCATTACATCAAGACAATGCCTTACCTGTAAGTGTTCCCAGTAGGGTAGATCCCAAAATATGGATCTCTTCTTCCAAAGACTCTTCTGAGGAGGTTTAAAAGGTTTGCCAAACATAACATCAATATTTTTAACTCGTTCAAAAACCTCATTTCCTGTTAATGGTAAGCGAGAAACTCGAGTCTCGACTTTTCCATTGAAGAGATTTTTCTTCTTTCGATAAGGGTGGTGAATAGGGAGAAATATACGATGACTCATAAACACATTTTTCTTACAGTTTTTCAACCAAAGATCAACTGTATCTTCTTCACAAACGGGACATGCTTTAGCTCCTTTATTAGTATACCCCGACAAGTTACCATAAACTGGAAAATCATTTATGGTGCAAAATATCATAGCACGTAACTTGAAATTCATTTGACTATGTGCATCAAATGCTAACACACCTTCATTCCACAACAGTTTTAAATCTTCAATTAGTGGCGCTAGGTAAACATCTATGTCATTTCCCGGCTGTTTAGGCCCTGATATTAGCAACGACAACATGATGTACTTGCGCTTCATACATAACCAAGGAGGAAGATTGTAATTCACCAAGAGAACCGGCCAAGTGCTATGTCGACTACTCATAGTACCGTGCGGGTTCATCCCATCTGTACATAGTCCAAGCCTAAGATTCCTATCTTCTCCACCAAAATCGGGGAACATCCTATTAATGGTCCTCCATTGAGGAGAATCAGCCGGGTGTCTTAGCTTTCCATCTTCTTTCCTCCCATCGGCATGCCAACGCATGTTCTTCGCATCCTTTGCATTGGAAAATAAGCGTTTAAATCTTGGTATTACAGGTAGGTACCATAACACCTTTGCCGGAGAGCCTTTCTTATCCTCCCAATTAACATTGCCTTCCTTTCGCTTATACCTCGATGCTCCGCACTTTGGACACAGGTTCAAGTCCTTATACTCTTTCCGATATAATACACAATCATTTGGACATGCATGTATCCTCTCAATCTCCATACCCATCGGGCACAACATTTTCTTTGTCTCGTAAATTGAATTAGGAAGTTCGTTATCCTCCGGAAGCATATCTCCTAAAAGTTCCAATAAATTCGTGAAACTCCTATCACTCCACCTATTCTTCGCTTTCAAGTTATACAACTTAAACACAGCAGACAATTTTGTGAATTTCTTACAACTAGAAAATAAAGGCTGTTCACAATCATTAAACAAGCTATCGAAAATATGATCAGACTTTTCAATGAAATCCTCTTGTATGTCACACATCATTTCATCTATCTGATCACTATCCACATCATTCTGATCATTGTCCACATTATTCTCCTCTTGATCACCCTTATCATCATCGGTACTCGTCCTACGAAGTATACTTTCACCGTGCCATATCCATCGTTCATAACCTTCCTTAAACCCACGACGAATCAAATGACTCTTGACTTGCTCAGAGCTACGGAACTTTCTCAGATTCTTAAAATCACAACAAGGACACAAAAGCATTTCTTCACCTTCTTTTATTTTGGTTTCCTCGGCACATTTCATAAACTCTTCAACTCCTTTCACATATTCATGTGTATTACGTCTCTCATACATCCAACTCCGATCCATATCTAATAACACATATATCAAGATATTCACCATGTGTTAAAATGAATGAAATCACCTTAACTTATTATTTATAAATCTTACGAAAATTTTGACAGAATCTCCCCTATAAATTGGACTTAACCAACCTGTAGGGGGAATCAAAATGCCACAATGAAACTAAAATATTTAACTTCAACATATTCAAAACCCAAACAAAACTCCAGTCGAACTTCAACATGATCATCCAGTCTAAAATATTCATTCTCAGCATATTAAAAACTCAAACATTTTTATCCCCTTAATTAATCACTATATATGCTCATATCTCCAAATTAACACAACATAATTGTTACGAAGGGAAAGACACCCGAAAATCGAAATCTTTACATCTACTAAAGATTCATTGCGACTAGATTAGGAAACTATATATTTTGATTTCATTTTTGCCTTATAGAGTTAGGATTTTCTCTATAAATAGGGTTGATTGCATTGAGTTATACGCAACAACAATAACAATATTAATTTATCAATTTTGCTCTTATATTTCTAACATAAATAGAGAAGCTTATTTCTAATAATATGACCAATTCATACACATGCAACTCAAAAAAGAAAAGAGAAAAATATTACTTGACAACTGATTGTGTGAAAACTTGATTCCATCGTATAGCTTTAATAAAAATAATTTTTTTTTTTTTTGTATCATACCATCATAGAGAGATGGTGCATTTTTTATTTATTTATTTTTCAGAGTGTTTCTTTAAACCAGTTCACCCCTAAATCCCACTTAGACCAAAAATGGATTATATCAACAATGTTAATTATCTAATAATATGAAACAAGAATACAAAATTCACTGAGTCAATATTCTTTTGGAAGCATCTCTTCAATTTTTCAATCATGTCTAGTCCTTTCCCTACGTTGCGCCATAACTAATGTTAACCTCTTCTAGGCCGCTGGATCTTTAGTCACATGAATGATTTTTTAGTTGGTCATATTGTTCTAGTGTAGTATATATAAATACGTATGTTCTACTTCTCGGAAATTGAACCTTGCAAAACTAATACTACCATAAATGTATATGCATATTAAGCTCTTAGTATTTTTTCTGATCATCATCGGCATGCCTGGTGATGAGAAAGGAAGCCTCTTCATGCAGTATTTACCATGACAAATCAACCAAGTAAGAATTACACCAACTCGATCGAGCCCGAACTCCCTAGATCTTTTCTGAACCCAACCTGAACTTTTTTTAGTCGTTTCTCGATTATTTGTCCATTAATACTAATCTTTTCAAATTCTGTAACACATTGTCAATATTGTGCATTGGTGTTGGATACATTTGTGCAAAAAGATGCAAAACTTGCTTAAGAAAAAAAAATTAATTAGTTAAGAAATCAAACATTCTTAAAGTGGGTCTTACCGGCCGGTGGTTGTGACCCAACCCAGGTGACCCGTAGAGGCATGTCCCAGGCGTTGGTGGCGGTGGTGACGGTATGTGTGGCTGCAAGCCCTGACGTGAGGGCGCGGCTGAGTTCTGTGCGGCTGAGTTCTAGACGAGGCGGGTGATGAGAGGTGTAAAAATATAATTAGGGCTTTGAATGGAGATGAAACCGGGGAGCTAAAATGAGGGGATGGCTAGAATGGAGATGAAAACAAGGGAAAAAATGAGTGAAATGGTGGGAGGCGCTGGAATGGAGATGAAAACCGGGGGAAAAAATGAGTGGAAATGAAGGAGGCGCGAAAATATATTTTAAGTATAGGCGTCGGTTCTTAGGTAAGAACCGACGCCCTTAATGTGTGCCCTTATTGGCGTCGGTTGTTTGAAACAACCGACGCCTTTAAATACTTTTTATTTACCACTTTGCCACCGCTTTTTTTACTGGCGTCGTTTTCTTTGAAAAACGACTCTAATTTGTTAATTTTTTTTTATGTTTTTGTACTAGTGTATGATACTTATATCTGTTTATTTTTTGAAGTTTCTTTCTTTTAAATGTTGTTAAAGTTTCACATGATGTTTATTCACATTTCATAGCATGATACTTGTTCATTTTTTATATTCCAGGTTGGTCTTAGTGCCCAAATTGTGGAGCATTTATGTGATATCAAATTAAAACAGAAGGAAATTTCTTCAGACCAGATTGAGTTGAAAAATAACTTTTTGAGTGGAATGGAAAGTTTAAAGGAAGATGTTAGGATGATGATTTCAGACTTTATCGAGGGGCTGAAAGGAAGTATGAAGTTGGACGATGAAGTGTGTAAAAAATCTGATGATGCAGAAGTATCTGATGAAAGATTTGATGATGCAAAAGTATCAAATGACGTGGATATATCAGATGATGAAAACATCGATGTTGTAGTAAAATCAGATCATGCAAAAACATTCGATGATGCAGTAAATGTTTGTATGGATATTGTACCATTTGTCTGTTCAGAGATTGCCAAAATGAATGATGAGGATAATATTGTAGGAGAAACATCTAGTGTAGGTAATGGAACTAGTGAATTTGGGTTAAATACTGCATTCTTTGATTATTCTCCTAGATTTAACTTATTGACAGATTCGTAAACATCACAATCTGAATTTTCTGATTTTATGGTGGAACTTACTGAAGAGGATTTCAAGAGGTTTGATTCATACGCATGTCCTTCAAGAGCTGCATATACAGAAGTGGATGTTCTGGTACAATTTTTAAAAATTATAAATCTTTTGTTCACTTTTTTTTTTTTTTTGACGGAGTTTTGTTCACTTTTTTTAGTTTCTAATGAACTTTTTTTTTTTTTTTTTTTTTTTTTGTGAAGGCTGAAAATTACAATGTTGTCAATGCTTCCTCGACGAGGGTTGTCAAAGGAACTTCAGCTTTCAATGATCTAATGATACCACTATCTGAATATGACTTGAACGAATTTGTAGCATGGTATAGACAAGGTCTTAAGGAGGGGAACAAGTAAGTTGTTAAGTTTCATAATAACTTTTTACACGTTTCATATTATGATACTTCTTGCTGTTGTTTCTTTGATACCTTTTTTTTAATCATGATTTGATACTTTATGTTTTCTGCTATGATACTTTTCATAAAGTCTCATAATATGTTTCTTCACGTTTCATTATATCACAATTCCTTTTTTTTTTAACTTGTTTTAAGTTTCATTAGATATTCTTCTACGTTTCATAATATGATACTTATTTAAGTTGTTTAAGTTCCATAATATATTTCATGTTTCCTTTGTTTCTGATCGCATACTTGTCCAAGTTTCTTATATTTGCTTCATTGTTTTAAGGATTTATAAATATGGGAAGCCTGGTATTGTACTTGATCCCCCATCTGACTTTAGAATTGTCAAAATTAGTCAGAAAATATGGTGGTATTACTTATGCAACCCCGATTATTTATTGGAGGACATTGTAAGTTATTTATATTATCATTACATATGTTTCTTGTTTGTAATTTATTGATATTTATACGTTGTACGATTTTTGTAGCATATTGATATTGCTTTCTTCTACCTTCGAAAAATGGTTAAATACTCTGACATGATCAAACTAGCGGCAACAACAACTGATTGCTTGTTTGAGGGTTTGATTAGAGGAATATATAAGTCATTTTTGTCCAACCCGTATTCACTTGCTGACCAAAAGGCACTTGTTTCATATATTTTGGGTCGAAGTATGTGTTGCAATACCAGCTGGATTGACGTTGATCATGTTCTTGTGCCAATTATGATGGAGTCAAGGAAGCATTGGATACTTGCTGAGTTTGAAATGAAACGTCTCTGCCTAAATGTTTATAACTCATATAGTCATCTTTTCGGTGATGATGAAGTTATAAATCATGTTCAGCCATTCTCTAGTATTTTTCCTTATCTCTTGGAAAGTATTGGTTATTGGGATGGAAAGGATGCAAAGTATTTTGATCCGAATGTAAATATTAGTGATCGACTCCGTCCATTGTCCATTAAAGTCATACATGATATCCCCCAGCAGGACAGTGGGTTCGTAATATCTTCGTAGTCCTTGTTTTTTTTCTTGTATATTAATTTTGTATTTTAATGGTATATTTCATGTCTGCCTGTTTTGATAAATTTGTTTCTATATCATTTCAGAAGTGTTGATTGTGGGGTATTTGTCATTGGGTATGCACTATACTTCATTCAAGGAAAGATGCATGAGATGGAGAACTCTTTTGATGCAGCTACATTTCGTGTGAATATGGCTACTTACCTTTTCAAATATGCAAAGTGGAAAGAAGAGGAGCTTTGTCTGACTGATGATGATAAACCATCCAGAAAGTAGTTTATTAGGGAAAGAAGAGGAGCTTTGCCTGACTGAGGATGATAAACTATCCAGAAAGTAGTTTATTAGTTGATGCAGTGTTTTTTTTGTAAACGATTAGTAGGAAAGGTCTAACAACATAGATTTTAGTTTGTTTTGAGCTGGAGTTACGTATAGAAATCCCTTTACATATCTTTTGATATATCACTTTTATGAAATGGGGTTACATATTTTGATGCATCCATGTTTTATTATATATGGAATTGAATTTCATATGTTGGTACATTTAAATTTATGTTGACAGGTATCATATTTCTTACAGGTAGTATTATGTAACCTTTGAAGTATCACGCAATGATACCTTAAGTATCACGCTATGGTACTTCAAGATTTTAGGCAGTTTTGTGTAGCTGGAGTTCTTCTGAAGTATCACGCCATGATACATTACGTAGATTTATGTAACTGAAGTTTTGTGGAAGTATCACGCCTTGATTCCTTAAGTATCACGCTATGATACTTGAACGTCCCTATGATACTACAAGGTTTTAGGCAGTTTTGTGTGGCTGGAGTTCTTCTGAAGTATCACGCCATGATAGATTAAGTATCACGCTATGATACTTCAAGATTTTAGGCGGTTTTGTGTAGCTTGAGTTCTTCTGAAGTATCACGCCATGATACATTACGTAGATTTATGTAACTGAAGTTTTTTTATGAAGTATCACGCCTTGATTCCTTAAGTATCACGCTATGATACTTGAACGTGTTAGGTATTTTCATGTAACTGAAGTTCTTTTGAAGTATTTTCATATGCTGGTGACAACGCTCCGCAAGTGCACGGGTCGCGCAAGTAATAAAGTGGATTTTAAGTCCGAATATCGTTCCCACAGAGATTGTTTTAAATCGTATTTTAGACTACTACCTTAACCGGAACTAGAGAAATTGTTTGAATTTGAGAATTTTGAATTAAAATTAAACTAGAAAGAACGAGGAAATTTGATTTAGAGAAAATATGAGAAAAAACATGCTAGAATTGAGAATCCACATTTATTCCATTAATTATGCGTTAAATTAAACATCCAACAATAATTCACGAGGTTTTGAAAATCCATATTCCTAATATTGTCAAGACTCCCTTTCGGACAAGAATCAACACCTATTTCTATACACAATCCGACTATATTTCTATGACGAATCTAAATTTATAGAAAAGTATTAAAAGTTTTGTGAATACTATAGCAGATAACACAAAGCATAAGGGTATATTTCTATCCCCTATCGGACTTTGTGACAATTGACACAAGTCTAATGAAATCTCAATCTTTCGAGCTTAAGAAATCACAACCTAAATTCATACAACTAGTGATCAAGTAATTGCATGATAAAAAAGTATAAATCAATTGCTCAAACCCATGAATTATGAAATTAAATGATAATCAATACACAAAATCCGGAAATAAATGCTTCATCACAGTTCTAACATTTAAGAACCTAGCCTAGATACATAATTGAATATAAATCACAAGAGGAATGGATAGATGTCACCCTATTCATGCCCTTGATCTTCGTTCTTCAATTGTGTCTTGGGTTGGAGTGGATCCCTTCGCAATCCGACAGCGTTTTGGCCTCTCTTCAATCAATTGGGAACCCTTAATTTCGTGCCCCAAGCCATGTATTTATAGATGTTCATGAGAATTAGGTTAATTGTGGAGAAAATTGCTGAATTCCGCGTAAAAAGCCCGCCTGCGGCCCATTCGGGACTACCGTGCGACCGCACGGTTCAGAAATGCGCGATCGCATGACTCTGCAGGTAAACTTCAGTTGCTGATTTTTTTGACCATGCAACCGCACGATTTTTCAACCGTGCGGCCGCACGGTTATACCGGCAGCTACATTTTTCTTCTTTAAATTTCAGCAATTTGGTCCTCATCCTTTTATTGCACAGCATTTAGTATTTTGATCATATCTTTCTATTCCATTATCCGATTGAGGTTCTTCAAAGTCCGTTAGACAGATAACGTAAAGGGCTACAATTCGTCCTGAAATAGGATTTTCCCAATTCGAACGTTTATTGCCCCAAAATTAGGTTTCAAAGTCTGACTAAAACTCTGCCCGAAGACCTTGCTTGATTTAAATGAATTTATGGTAATATTCTTACCATATTTCATTCCTTTTTGCCATCTAATTGCATCCAATTGACTCCTAAAAGTCCTCAAGTATCTTATCTTGATCCGAATCAACTATCGAATATTTGCAATTTGGTCATTCTTCTTTTGATTTGTATATTTTAGTCCTTGAACTCCCAATTTCTTCCAAATTCGATTTTTTTCTTCAAATTAGCTATTTGATTGACTGCATCAATTCTTGATTTGCTCACTTTGACACTTTTTACATCCAATTGCTCAATTTTAGCTTCAATTCCTTTGTTTTCTCGAATTTTGGATTATTTCTGAAATGTAAACAAATAACGCAAAATAAATAGCAAATATTCCAAAACAAACATATAAAATCCTACTTTTAGGATAGAAATAAGTGTATTAAATACACTTATCAACACCCCCAAACTAGAACTATTGTTCGTCCTCGAACAAAAAATAAAAATAAACTATAAAAATAAAAATGCAAATTAAATAAAAAAATATATTTTTGCTTTTGTCAACTTATTTACCATGCACTTCAATAATCCAAATTGACAATTCACTTTAGAAAAAGAAATATGAACAACATAAAATATTTTCATTTATCTGATGCTCAACTTCATTGTGTGTGTGTGAATAGCCAAAATCAACCGCAAACTTATGCAAAAATAAACTTGACAATGTGTGACTTTTTATGCAAGAGTAAGCCCAAATCCCATGTGATCAACAATGATTTTCTTTTTGATTTTCCTTACCCTCTCATGAATGAGCACAACCTTACTGCTTTTCTCTCATATCCCGAGGTCTTTCCTATTGATGTGGTTTCTAAACATGTATAAATCGCATTTTTCCACACAAGCCAGTTAGGAGTAGACAAGTATGCACGACAGACAAAGAATAATTACCAAAGTTTTAGGAATCTCAATCAACAAAGCTTATACCATTTTATTCCTTTTTTTTTTTCATATGGACGACTTTTTCTTTTAATGTCCTTGTCTTTTATCATCTTTGTGCAATACTTTTCATACTTGCTTTCTATATGACCCCTGTAGCGAGCTTTAGGTCGGCAGCTCCCAACTCAGTTGAGCTTAGGGTACCAGGTTCAGAGAACCCCTCAAACTTAATTACCCGGGTCATAAAGGCTTAAACAGAAAAGTTAAAGATGCTTTTGTGTCTTATGTGTAAGTCCACTCTCCGTACTTTCTTTCTAGTTGACCCCTGTAGCGAGCTTTAGGTCGGAAACTCCCAACTCAGTTGACTTTAGGGTACCAGATTCAGAGAATCCCTCAAACTTACTTGCTCGAGTCAAAAAGGCATTTGAAGAGTAGAATAAGACCTTCAGCATTTTTCTGTTTTTATGCTGGTTATTATGGTTTATACCCGTTGATCGAAATCCCTTACACTAAAGATGTACAATTAAAAACTCCAAATCTTAAATCCATCAATGCATACTCAATCTAACCTTCCCACCCCCAAACTACTTGTTGAGCAGTTTGGTTCTACATTTCAGATCGGGATCTAATTTCTTAAGGTTTGAGATTTTACAGTCAGTTCTATGTTCAAAGTGCACAAGTTTATCCCACAAATATCAAACATCTCCCTACACAAGTTTTTATTCGAAGTGGCTATGTGCTCAAGCTTGATTAAAGTCTCACATGAATGAATGTTAAGAAAAATTTAGTTCGCATGTTGCCCAATTTTCTAACTAAAGCACAAAAGTCAATTCATATCGTATCATAAGCAATAAATAAATCAACAAAAAATTTCAAATTTTTCACTTTTTATGATTTTTTCAAATTTTTTTTTTTTTTGAATTTTCTACCCAAAATCGAATGAATGTGTATATGAAAGCACATGAATGAAATTCCCACCGCCAAACTAGAATCATACATTGTCCTCAATGTATTCAAAACACATAAAGAAAATAAATACAGAAATAACAAAGAGGGTTAATGTACTTCCCGGGTTTGGAGAGTTGGTGTTCCCATTTTTGAAGCTTTGACTTGAATGTTTATTGGATGAAATGACCCCTTACTTCATTTTCCATGTTTGACGTGAATTGTCTCATAATGATATGTTCCTTGCAAATAAACATTAATGATTATTAGAAATATAATTATTACATAGGAACTAAAGAAAATCAAAACAACACACCCAAACTAGGACTTAGAAAAATTTTGAGATTTTTGAAAAGTGGTTGACCACTGATTTTCAACCCTTGACATCGCCTCGAAAAAGTGAAAATTTCCCGAGACATGTCCCGGGCATATGAAAGTACATAACTTGGTCTATAACATATCAGAAATTCAGTAAGTTTGAAGTTCATTTGGGTCATGAAAAGATGTGACAAAGTAGGTGCAGTGAAGCTGAAAACAGGTGCACTGGTACAGTGGTGCCTGCAATGGCCTTGCACTGAGGTGCCATGTAGTGCAATGATGTTCAAGTTGAGTTTCATGCTTTAAATCAGTGTAAACATGGATTGAACGATGCACAAATGATGTTGAACATGTAGTGAGGGTGACCATCCAAAAAGATTTGCCAAAACTCAACAAAACACTCATTGTGGCATTTTATCGAGCACCTAGTATGCATATTAAAGAAATCAATGAAAATCATAGAGTTGGAGACTTGAATTAAACCAAAAATTCTCATAATAAACACAATTCAATACACCCATCAACTATCCTAAACCCATCCCCATTTATCTACAATTCACCAATCACATAAAAATCTGAAGAACATCAAATTATGCAAGATTTTGTGTAAATGTGTGGAAAAATTCATACATTTTAATGTTTTGAATGCAATGTAAGGCATGACTTTGAGTTAAAATGATGTGCAAGTAATGGGGACTAATTGGGGACTCAATGTGGGATGATTTGGGAGAGGTAAAACGGGTTTGAAAGTGGTTAAAATGAGAGAATTCAACATATAAATGAATCTACCGAAACTGTCCAGAATTGAACCGTGCGACCGCACGGTTTAATCACCGTGCGACCGCACGGTATAAAGAGCAGTGTCCTGAAATCTTTTCATTTTTCGATTTTGGACTCCGTTTTCGACCCCTAAACACATCCAAATGCATGCAACCAACTTCTGAACTATATGTGCATGTCCTAAGCTAGATTCTCAAGTGGAAGATTGTAATGAAAAAGAACAAAACAAATAATAATGTAATAGAAACTAAAAGTGCAAAAACGTGCAAAATAGAATACTAGAATTATTTAAAGCACATAACAACTCAATGCATGCATTTTAAATATACTAGTGCTCCTAAAATGCACTTTCAAGCAACTAAACAACAATTAAGCAATAAAATAACTCAAAAGCAACAAACAAAATAACTAAAGAAAATGGGTTTGAAAAAATTGGGTTGCCTCCCAACAAGCGCTTCATTTATAGTCTAGAGCTAGACTTTTTGGCAAACATTTCTCAAGGTGGTTTTAGATTGGATGGTGTAGCCTCATCATCTGCCCTTACCTTGTATTCATACCTCTCCCAGTACGCCAATTCCAACTCGACATCTATCCTGGAGCAATTTTCTAGTTCTGGTTCATGGACATCAAATTGCATCATTGTGAAAGTCACCTCTTGATTTTCGGCCCGCAGCACTACATCTCCTTTTTCTACATCAATTAATGCTCGTGCAGTGGCTAGGAATGGCCGACCAAGTATCAAAGGCAAATTCTCATCTTCCTCCATATCTAAGATGATAAAGTCCGCTGGGAATATGAATTTGTGAACTTTCACCAATACATCCTCCACAACTCCATATGGGTGACAGATTGATCGATCAGCCAGTTGTAATCTGATATTGCTTTCCTTTGGTTCACCCAGTCCCAATTTCTTGTATAAAGACAGGGGCATCAGATTTATACTTGCACCTAGGTCACATAAGACCTTGTTGAATTTTAAATCACCTATAATGCAAGGTATTGAAAAGCTCCCTGGGTCTTTGAGCTTAGGTGGCAGCTTGTTTTGCAGGATTGCGCTGCATTCTTCATTCAAAGTGACCTCCTCAAGTTCGTCAAGCTTTTTCTTGCTAGACATCATCTTTTTTAGCAGCTTGGCGTAACTTGGGATTTGTGTGATGGCTTCCAAGAAAGGAATATTTATGTGCAGTTTGCTCAGCATATTCACAAACTTATTAAACTGCTTATCCTCTCTTGTTTTCTTCAGCCTTTGTGGAAATGGAATAGGAGACTCGTGAGGCTTAATTTTTTATTTCACCTCATGGTCATCTTCCTTTTCAGCCATCTTCTCAACATTCTCCACAACTTTTTCAGGAACTCCAGCTGGCTTTTTAGCATAAATCTCAGGAAGTTGCACACCACTACACGTAGTGATAGCATTTATCTCATGTTGCACTACATTTATAGCCATTAGTTGTTCCTTTGGGTTTACCTCAGTATTTGCTGGTAATGTACCCGGAGCTCTGGCTGTGATCAACCGTGCTATCTGTCCAACTTGAGTCTCCAGATTTTTGATTGAAGCCTATTTCAGTTTTTCTCATAAACTGATCTGTTCTAGACATGAACTGTTCTGTCCTTTCCACAAACTTCCGAAGCATTTCTTCCAATGCAGGCTTTCTCTCTTCAGTGTTGAGATTAGGCGCAATGTGTCCATTAGAGTGATCTTTCCAAGAAAAGTTAGGATGATTGCGCCATCCTGGATTGTAGGTATTTGAGTATGGATTATTTTGGCGTTGACCTCCTTGTAAATAGTCAACTTGCTCCAATGGACAAGCCAAAATAGGGCAATCTGTAGTGGCGTGGTTTGCACCACACTCTTCACAAGTCATTTTGGCACTTTTTGATGAATGACTCACCAGTGCTATGCCCTCCACTTTCGCAGCCAAAGAGTCTATTTTTGCTGATATGGCAGTGTAAGAATCCACTTCATAGACTCCTGATGCCTTCTTTGGAACAACCCTGTCTGATCCCCACATGGCATTTGTATTTGCTATCCTCTCGAAGAGCTCCAATGCCTGCCCGATGCTCTTTGTGCTTAACGCACCATTTGATGAGGAATCAACCATGTTTTTAAAATGTGGAAGTAGTCCTTCATAGAAGCACTTCACTTGATCACCTCGTTTGATCCCATGGTTTGGACACTTCCTCAGCATGCCCTTAAATCTGTTCCATGCATCATCAAAGGATTCAGCATCTTGTTGCTGAAACATGGTGATGTCATATCTCAGTTTGGCAACCTTAGCTGGAGGCATGAATTTGGTGCAAAACTTTTGGACCAAGTCGTTCCAAGTGGTTATACTCGCAGCTGGGCGAGAATCCAACCATTCAACAGCCTTATCTCTTAGAGTGTAAGGGAATAACCCGAGTCTGATAGCATCGTCAGATACGCCCTGATATTGAAAGTGTTGGCACATGTCTAAAAATTTAGAAACATGTGTGTGCGGGTTTTCATCAGGTCTCCCATGAAATTGATGTCCGTTTTGGAACATGCTGATGACATTGGTTTTCAATTGGAAGTTTGCCTGTTCAAATGGTGGATAGACTATGCTGGATTGACTTTGAACCACCTGAGCCCACCAACATGTCATCTTCATTTATTGGATCAGCGTCCGGTAATCTCAAATTGTTGTTTGCCATTTGATTTTTTTTTTTTGGTTTTTAGATTTATCTAATTCCCCAAGTTCTCTTAACCTACGGTGTAATTTACATTCTATTTCCGGGTCAGCTTCGAAGAGAATCCCTTTTTTCGAACGTAGCATACACAGCTAAAAGAAAGGAAACTAGTAACTAACTAAAACAAAGAAATTAAAATCCTAAAAATTAAAAAAAATAAAAGTAAAAGTAAAAATAAAATTAAAACAAGTAAAAAGTCAGAATTAGTGAAAGTAATCTAAAAATAAATTTAAATAACAATCCACGGCAACGGCGCCAAAAACTTGACGACGCTCCGCAAGTGCACGGGTCGCGCAAGTAATAAAGTGGATTTTAAGTCCGAATATCGTTCCCACAAAGATTGTTTTAAATCGTATTTTAGACTACTACCTTAACCGGAAATAGAGAAATTGTTTGAATTTGAGAATTTTGAATTAAAATTAAACTAGAAAGAACGAGGAAATTTGATTTAGAGAAAATATGAGAAAAAAACATGCTAGAATTGAGAATCCACATTTATTCCATTAATTATGCGTTAAATTAAACATCCAACAATAATTCACGAGGTTTTGAAAATCCATATTCCTAATATTGTCAAGACTCCCTTTCGGACAAGAATCAACACCTATTTCTATACACAATCCGACTATATTTCTATGACGAATCTAAATGTATAGAAAAGCATTAAAAGTTTTGTGAATACTATAGCAGATAACACAAAGCATAAGGGTATATTTCTATCCTCTATCGGACTTTGTGACAATTGACACAAGTCTAATGAAATCTCAATCTTTCGAGCTTAAGAAATCACAACCTAAATTCATACAACTAGTGATCAAGTAATTGCATGATAAAAAAGTATAAATCAATTGCTCAAACCCATGAATTATGAAATTAAATGATAATCAATACATAAAATTCGAAAATAAATGCTTCATCACAATTCTAACATTTAAGAACCTAGCCTAGATACATAATTGAATATAAATCACAAGAGGAATGGATAGATATCACCCTATTCATGCCCTTGATCTTCGTTCTTCAATTGTATCTTGGGTTGGAGTGGATCCCTTCGCAATCCGACAGCGTTTTGGCCTCTCTTCAATCAATTGGGAACCCTTAATTTCGTGCCCCAAGCCATGTATTTATAGATGTTCATGAGAATTAGGTTAATTGTGGAGAAAATTGCTGAATTCCGCGTAAAAAGCCCACCTGCGGCCCAGTCGGGACTACCGTGCGACCGCACGGTTCAGAAATGCGCGATCGCATGACTCTGGAGGTAAACTTCAGTTGCTGATTTTTTTGACCGTGCAACCGCACGATTTTTCAACCGTGCGGCCGCACGGTTATACCGGCAGCTACATTTTTCTTCTTTAAATTTCAGCAATTTGGTCCTCATCCTTTTATTGCACAGCATTTAGTATTTTGATCATATCTTTCGAACGTTTATTGCCCCAAAATTAGGTTTCAAAGTCTAACTAAAACTCTGCCCGAAGACCTTGCTTGATTTAAATGAATTTATGGTAATATTCTTACCATATTTCATTCCTTTTTGCCATCTAATTGCATCCAATTGACTCCTAAAAGTCCTCAAGTATCTTATCTTGATCCGAATCAACTATCGAATATTTGCAATTTGGTCATTCTTCTTTTGATTAGTATACTTTAGTCCTTAAACTCCCAATTTCTTCCAAATTCGATTTTTTCTTCAAATTAGCTATTTGATTGACTGCATCAATTCTTGATTTGCTCACTTTGACACTTTTTACATCCAATTGCTCAATTTTAGCTTCAATTCCTTTGTTTTCTCGAATTTTGGATTATTTCTGAAATGTAAACAAATAATTCAAAATAAATAGCAAATATTCCAAAACAAACATATAAAATCCTACTTTTAGGATAGAAATAAGTGTATAAAATACACTTATCAGCTGGTACATTTACATTTATGTTCACGGGTATGATACTTCGTACAGGTAGTATTATGTAAGTTTAGAAGTATAACGCAATGATGTCGTAAGTCACGCTATGATACTTCAAGGTTTAAGGGTGTTTTTTGTAGCTGGAGTTCTTCTGAAGTATCACGCCTTGACACATTAAGTATCAGGCCATGATACTTAAGGTTTTTAATAAGTTGATGTAACTGAAGTTTTTTTGGAAGTATCACGCCTTGATTCCTTAAGTATCACGCTATTATACTTGAAGGTATTAGCTATAATACTTGAATGATTTAGGTATTTTCATATAATTGAAGTTCTTTTGAAGTATCACGCCATGATTCCTTAAGTATCACGCTATTGTACTTGAAGGTTTTAAGTAGTTTTCTGTAGATAATTGTTTGAAGTATCACGCCATGATGCCTTACGTATCACGCTATGATACTTACTCTTTTTTCAATTTTTGGCGTCAAATATGAATGTTATTCTATAAGTTAAAGGCACGACAAACTGAAGGTGAAGGAATAAGGATAACAAAAGTCCAACACAATTGAAAAATATTCTGAATATGAGAAATTTCATAACTAGGAACTCATGTTTTATTGGAACAAATTAACAGAATTCATAGAAGGTAATGGTCATCGTGCAAAAAATTGATTTGAAAGTTAAAATGGGACTAATAGAAGGTGTAAATTTCATAGCATGAATCTATGTAGCAACAAATTTCAGTTTGTTGTCTTCTTTTTTTTTTAAACTTTGGGGGCAACGGCTTTGGTCTTTTGCATACATTTTGTGTGTGTCCATACTCTTTGCACCTTCCACATTTTCTTTCTGCTTTCGGTTCTCCTTTTGATCTACATCGTTTTTCTTTAGGTCTACCTGGTTGTCTCCTTGGAATAGGAGGCAATACGTTTCTTAACTTGATATCTTCAGGAACAATCCAATTTGTACGATCCCCTAGAGGCAAAACTGTACCGTTGTATGTTTGGACATGGTATATCTTTGTGTAGTATTTTGAGCAATAATCATAGGGGTTGAAGTTTTTACTTGCATTTACTGCTACAACATGTGCACATGGCATTTCATCAATTTGGAACCTATTGCAAGTACATGTCCTTTCTTGGATGTTCACAATGTTTGATTGAGTATTGACTTTGCTATCAACTTGAAAAAGCACTGGTGTAGAAGGAATTACCTGTGATTAAATTAGGAATCTCATAAGTTGTCAGCATAAAAAAAAATGAAGTATCAATAGAATTCACAAAAGTATCAATGCATGATACTCTCCAGTGAAACAATGGGATATCGATGCAAATTTGAAAAAAACATAATATAATTATATGAGACGCTCTTTTAGACAAAATGTAGTATCAACATGTTGTGTAGAAAAAATTAAGTATCAATAGAAATCACAAAAGTTTCAACGCATGATACTTCCTGCTAAATTTTCATACTCATGCCAGATAAATTTTACTACTATTTAAAATCTTACCTTCATCCTTCTTGATTCATTAAATTTATCTCGTAACAATTTTTCCTGGTTAGTTGCCAAAGTTGTGAATGTACCCATTGCCTTATCTCGATTTTTTGAAAACCAACGCTGTAACATGTATCTTAAACATTCCAATAAAGTTTCTACATGTTCCTTTTTGGCAGTCTTTGTTGCTGAATTCACTGACTCTACAATGTTTGATGTCATGATTGAGTATCGATTAGTTGTCATGTGTGACCTTGTCCAATGCTCATACCCTACTTTCTCCTGTACAAAATGAAAATAAATTAATCAGCATAAGATATTCTTTATAAGTTTCATAAGATGAAACTAACTAAATAAGCGAAATCTTACCAGGTACCCACGAATTTCCTTGTTTATTTTGTCAAGGTGTGACATGTGATAATCAAATTCATGTTTGGTGTAAGCTCTTGCACCTGCATTAAATGATTGCACTAAATCCTTTGAATTTTGTGGAAATGTAGTCTTTAAGTTTTTTAGTAAATGGAATGAACAAGCACCATGCATCACATTTGGATACAATTTCTCCACTGCTGCGTCAATGCTAGGATGCCTATCCGAGACAATACATAAACCTTGACGAATACCGAATGTTTCCTTTATCCTACTCAAGAACCATTCCCAAGAATCATTATTTTCATTATCACCAATCCCAAAACCAAGCACAAAAATGCTGTTGTTGGCATCTTGAGTGCACGCTGTGAATAACGTGCCACCATAAGCTCCTTTTAGGTATGTCCCGTCAACCACTATAACTGGTCTACAGTATTCCCAACCTTCAATTGACGCCCTCAATGCCATGAACAAATAATTGAATATGTTGTTTGAATCTATTTCCATACTTGTTATAGTTCCAGGATTTGCTACTTATAACATGTGTAAGTATGTTGGAAGTCTTTGATATGATTCTCCAGGATGTCCTTTCAACAATACATATGCTCTTTCTCTGGCTTTCCATGCTTTATCATAGCTCATCGTCACTCCATACTCATTTTGCATATGTTTTCTTATATCTCTTGGGGTGTAGTTTGTGTTTAGAAACGCAAGATTGTGTTTAATACAATTTGCTACAGTTGAACTTGATGCTTGTCTATGATTACCCAACGCAACATTCAATGAGCATGTGTGATCATTTCTTATGTAGCGTATTTTGAAGGTATTGGTTTTTCCAACCTTTGAAGCCCTCAAAGTCCATTGGCAACTATGATCTACACATACCAAGACATACTCCTTATTGTCTGATCTTTTTACCTTGTATTGGAACATGTTACGCATTGCATACTTTGCGATACATGTCTTCAACAGCTCCTTATCTTGGAAAATTTGACTGTTCATTATTATGTCAATACTTGCATCATAAGTCACAATATCTTGTACTTCACTATGTTCGTCTTCAAACTGTGGTATTTGCTCATACACTTCCAAAGCAATTTCTTCAATTTATTTTTCAGATTGTGTGATTGTACTTTCAATTTCAGCACAGTCCATTAGCTTGCTGCCCTCAACTTGCATATTAGCAGAAAGTGGTTGGATGTTCTGGGAAGTTTCAGATGTGATACTTTCTGCAGGCATGATAATATCTATTATCAATGGGTAGCAATCAATCTCCTGGTTCTTTTTCTTCAACTCCAAATAGAATAATACTGAGCTATTGTTAAAGAATTTCACGAGGGGTAGCTCCTTCTTCAGTTTATATTGAATAGTTATGTTTACTCTTGTCCTATCTAACTCCAGTGCTGAATATATAGTGTCTACAAATCCAGTATAAGTGCACCCAAATGTCACTGTTATTCCAACAACTTCGTAGTCTATATATTCTCTGTCTTCTATCCACTTTCCACCATAATGTAAGAGAAATAGAGTTGATTCCATATCTGAATTGATAAAAAAAGTAAGGAATCAATGAACAATAGCTCACAACAACTCAAAAGTGATTTCGCATTAATGTATCAATGTATGATACCTGAATCATAATGTTCGAAACTATTATATCATAAGCTGATACTTCATGATTGGAGCTTAGAAATGAATAAAAAATTCATAGTTTTCATACTAGTTGCAATAAGGTATCAATGTCTGATACTTCTTGTATCATTGTATGATACATCAATCATAAAGTTCAGTAATGAATAATTAACCTGAAAATATTATATCATAAGCTGATACTTCATGATTCAAGCTTACAAATGAAAAAAAAAAATTCATAGTTTTCATGCCAGTTGCAGTAAGGTATCAATGTCTGATAATTCTGAATTGAACGCGGGATAATATATATCATCATGTGCATATTGAGTCAATCAAATCATATTTTCAAAACGTTCAAACCAATGTGTATCAATATTTCATAATTCAAATGTTAGAAATTCATTGGAAACGCCAATTATCAAATCTTGAAATTGAAATTATTAAAAATGATACTCAAACTTGCAAAAATCAGCAGGAGGTTATTAAAACCTAGATCTAAGAAATTGGAAGAAAATACCTATTTGAAAGGATTTTAATTCAGATAATAGCTAAATCTTCACAAAAGCTCAGACCTATCAGGAGCACACCGTCAAAATCTTTATGAGAGCACATTGTTTCCGAAAATCTTCATGGAAACTCGCTCTCGTCAGAAATCCTCACAAGCATCTGAAGGACGGCTAAAAAAAATCGCGGGGAAGATGCTTGCTTTGATAAAGCCAGAGGCAAAATTAGGTAAACTCGCTTGTGATGTACGTATTGTTGCGTTTTTTCACAGAACGTATCTTTGAGTTTTTAGGATGTTAAACGGGTATAATTAAGTAGTATCAGGCCATGCAGTAGGTTTAAGTTATAAGCCCAAAAGTAAGGTAATTGTGTGTTTGACCCATAAATTAATTCTGATCTAGTCAACTCTTGATCAATCAAAATAATTTATTAATCACGTTCTATTCTAATAAAAGAACGAGATTGCACTCTTAGTAAAATTGTAATTACTGAAGCAATAACCAACAATTATATCCTCTGACTTATCGATCTTACATGTTACTCCCGTCGATCAACCGGAATATTCGAAGTAAGGTTAAATGACCAAAATACCCTTATCTAAATATTCGTAAATTCTCAACTCCCATCTTCTATTTGACAGTTCTATGTGATCACATCACATCATAAAATTCAACAATCACTGTCGAATTACTGGGCTCAGATTTAACTGTCCACTAGAAGAACCAGTGAGATCATGATCATACCTAAAGGTGACGGATTCCATAATACGAATATATGTTCCTCATTAGTTTACTTTAATTCTCAAAGTACCGAGATATTTACCAACAATTTGATCTCACCCATTGATACCTCAAACAACTTCAAATTAGTAATCGAAGTTCATTATTCGATTAGGATTAATGTTTCATGTACGATAGTCAAATGAAATTAAATTTGCACGGTCAATGTCACAAATTAATTTCACGTGGTCCCGTTCAATACATATCAAATATACTCTCAATTTCATTTTCAAAATCAAAGATAGATTTTAATGAAATCGAGACGATCAAAATAAATTATCCATATTTATTTTACTGATCGTGAACAATAATTTTAGATCGAATTACGAATTGAATCTTTCTGTATTTAACAACTTAAACACTCAATTAGTAATATCGAATCGATCTATGGAATAATGCAAGCTCAAAATAATATAATCAAATATTTAATCAAAATAATACTTTATTCCAAAAATGTCACGAGTACAAATAAATTAACTCGACGGGCATACACTATCCAACAGATTCTTGTATGCCTGTAATTACTATAAAAGGAGCAAATACTTCTAAGGACACATCGTGAACTCGTTATACTCGAATCTCTTGATCATGTTGATCATCTGTTAAGTTGTTCAAATTAAAGCTATAAGTTTATTCTTTTTATATTGTTCATAAAGAGTAAATTGTACTCCATAAACAACTTTCTCAAGCACAAAGGTAAACTGGAGTTTGATTGTAAGACTCGTTCGTCTTATAAGATGAATATCAACATTTTTCTAAAATTTTATACAATTTCTCGATTTTTAACTATTTCGTTGTAACTCTACCGTATTTGTTCTACTTAATAAAATAACTAATATTTGTCTTTAATTAAAGATATTTTGTCTCTACATTTTCCCTGCACTCCTGCCAAATCAAACTGCACTGTTATTTCACTTGTATCAGTGGTGATCTAGTGCCCATATGAGCACTAGATATGGCACCCACTTGACAAGTGTCGAGTGGGTGTTGGATATGGGTGTGTGGGCCCACTGCCCACCCACCCATAGGGGGGAGGGAGTTGGAGGTTATGGCCCACAAGTGGGTTTGATAACAAATCCACTTGTGAGTTTTAGATCATTTTCATCACTTGTATATCTGTCTATTAATTAATTTTATCTCCAATGAAAATAGGGGCAAGCATTTATGTGATGCCCGTCACCGGCGGATCGAACATGCAGTGAGGTAGCGCAGTCGGGCCAGCTAGTCGCTGACGGATCTGTCGGCTTCGCAAGTTATCAAATTTACTTAAAAAAAGAATTGTTGTCCCATATACTTTCAAATACTACAACCAATTTCTTTGTCCCAACTAAACCCAATTACCTATAACTCAACAACCCAAACAAATACCCAACACATTTCAAACAGCAACCTCACCCTCTTCGTCTCTACTCCGACTTCCAGACTTCCCACTCTGTGTGTTCACTCTTCACAAACACATTTTTCGAGTTTGAGACTTCGACTCTTCGCCCTTCGTTCGAGTTCGATAAGTAAGTTGTAATTTTTATATTTTGTAATTTTTAAGTTCTAATCTTGAATCTTAATGCTCTTTTTCATCCTCTTGGCTATTGGGAATTGCAGCCGTAAGTCCGTAACCGAGCAGCAGCCAGCAAGGCAGTGGAAAGGAAGCAAGGAATTTTGTGATTGACTTCCAATTTCTCAGTTCTCAGGTACTGTGAGGCTAACCCTTGAATTTAGTTTTGAAGTGTAATTTGAGAATTTCGTAGAAATGTTACTTTTAAGTTTTTTTTTGGCAATGAAGTATTCTCTTTGCATAAAATGTAAATTATGATTTGGTGAATATTTGATTTCTGAAATTGAATTGTGATTATTGAATTTTGGTGAATATTTGATTTGATTTGTGAATTTTGAATATTAATTTAAGAACTATGGAACTTTTTTTAACCTAAACGAAAGTCTCAACCTACTGATTCTAATGATAGTGGTCCTGCAAATGCTTCTAGTAGACCACGTAAGTTATTAGATATTGATAACACTAAGAAATTTCGCACTGAATTCAATATGGATGAACTTGTGTTGGATCTAAGGAAATAACTCTCAATTGAGTCATATAATGATCTTAACATTAGATATGATATGAGGATGAAATATTTAGATAAATGTCCTTATCAATTACATGGACATGTTTTTTTAAGAAGATCGATTGGAAGTGATAATAGATATTTTAGAAAAGAATGGTTCAATGAATTTTATTGGTTGAAATATGTTGAAACTTTGTATATAAAATTGGTTGCGACCAATTTTATGTGATTATTTAAGTGGAATCGTTAGTCGGTGAATGGAGAATTAAACCACTTAAAAATGGGACAATGCTATTTAGAATATTATGAATTATTCTAGAATTAATGATGTGTCTTTTCATATGAAAGATTGTGACTTTTGAATTTACTATTTTTTTAATAGTTGTGTCTCTTTATTTTAGAGACAAATTTCAAGTATTGCACCTCTTGAAAGGGTTGTGTTTTTTTTAGACATAACTTTTCAATATCTATAAATAGATACGTGTGTTTGATTTTTATTCATTCATATATTCATTCTTGCATTATCATATCAACGCATGTTCACTTCAAAATATTGTGTATTTATTTGGAGTCAAGTTTCATATGAAGAGAGTTCGAAACATTAAGAAGTTTCAATAGTCTATGTAATTTGAAGTACTCCTATTGCAAGACGTGATCGTTGTATCTTAGGAGACGAATGTCAGATAATCATTAGCACCCGTACGGGACATTATCATCTTAAGGACAAAGAGTCAAACTCTTGCATCGATCGAATTTATATCCATGAATTTTTTGATTTCTACTTCATATATTTAATTTTGGTGAGTCAATTTTGTCATATTTTATACACATAAAAGGTATGTTATTAGAATATAAATATGCACGTTAATTTTTTCCAACAATCTTAAGACAATAATTTTGTGTATTTTATATTATGTTTTACGTGATAAATAAATCAATGTCCGAATTTTGTTTCGAATTGAAAATTAAATCTCCCATTTACTTTTATCTCCAAATATGTTTAACTCATGAGAAAGACAAAAAAGGGTCTATTTGCACGAGAAAATATATTGGTGGTTAAAAACATTCCATGGGTTATAGTTGCACGTATTTTGCATGTGCCGTTTGTTTGACCCGTTTTTAGATCTTTCATTTGTATTTAGATCTACGCATTGACTATGGTCAAACTTGGGCTGCAATTTCTTTAAAGCAAATGAAAGTGAGTTTTCATTTACATATTTGTGAATTGGCAACTAAATATGAAAGTGCATGGGCCTTTATGAGATATTGTTGTTCCTAATCATTTTAAATGTTTGAGGTGAAAAACGTGTAATGGATATTGTCTATTTGATAGGTAGACATATTAGATTATAGAATGGAAGTTTAAAAGAATTGATGAACTCTAAGTTTGAGCTAACCCAAAATTTGTAGGTGTTGTAATACTACTCTAGAATACATTCCATTGAAGAATTGAGGGGGTAGTTTATTTTAAAAGTTACATTCTTTATATCTTATAAGTCATAGAAAAATATTCTATGAAGATTGAAAAGTAAAAATCCCCTTATACTAATTTTAGAAGTATAAGGATGGTTCATAATGATCAAAAGTGGTTGAAATTGGAACAAGATCATTTATTGCATGGATACCGATATGCAATATTTAATAATAGTATTGAATATTTGAAGAATACTCGTAATTAAGTTGAACTTCATTGAAATGGTAATGATTCAATGTCATAAATTGAATATCAATTATCAAAGATTGAAGAATCCGCTAGTCAAGAAACTTTGGTGATTTGATGAAAAGGACTCGTAAGTTGAACTTCTTTGAAATGATAATGATTCAATGTCATATATTGAATGTCAATTATCAAAGATTGAAGAATCCACTACTTAAGAAACCCTCGTGATTTGATGAAAATGACTTATAATTGGAAATTTAATAGGCCAAGGGACTTGAGTTGCAATTTCACATTAAGGATTAATTGCATATTGAGTACTCAAGGTCTTGGGATCTGCAACTTTTGGTCTTAAATTTTTTTCAAAATTTTTTATTTAGTCCTTCGAGTTCTGGACATCAAAATCTAAGTCCTTAAGGTTCTTAAAAATGACTAAAATTATCATATTATACATATATAATTATAAATCAATGATTATAAAGTATAATAAATAATATATCATTATTTAAGATAGATGAACTTAAGGTAGATTAAGGAGTATAATTACTAAATCATGTTAGACATAATCTTTTTAACTCTTGTGACTGTATCAAGTAGTATTAGTAATTTTAACTCTAATAGTGAAAATAATTATTTATATGAAAATTACGCATTTATTTATTTATTAACTTGTGAGTAAATTTATAATCGACATTTTTAATCTTTTCTCAATTTAGTGTACGCAGGACATTTTATAAAACAAAATGCATGTAGCGAACGAAAATCCGAAAAGACAATGAAAATATGTTTCAACCATAAATATATTTTCATTTTTCGGTCAGATTTAAACAACCCGAGGTTCAATTTTTTTATTTAACTATGTTCATCATATAAGTGAAGATTGAATAATTATTCACCTATAAATATGTTTTAATATTTTACCACTTATTGCGCTTGAGGAAAAAAAATCATTTTTCTTTAAAGTGGCTCTCATGTTAGCATCTAAATAAATAAGGCACTATTTTTTACTTTAATTATTCAAAAAATTATTGATTTTAAAACGTATTTATTTTAACTCAACCCATAGTTTACCAATTATTGGATATAATGATTTTATATTGGAAGTTTGATTTATTGTTTAGTTAAACCAAAATCATTTGAAAAGTCAATGAACATTTATTTATATATATATGGATATAATTTTATTAATGATAAGGGTATTATAGACAAAAGAAAAATAGAATTAGACATAATTGGTAATTAAAAGATTCACACACGTCCACATTTTTATATATTAGTGATAGTGATAGTGATGTCTGAATTAGAATATTATATTGACGGTTTTGAATAAATTCTCCTTAATTTTTTACTATTTGATTGTATTTCAGATATTATCTCAAAATCACGTGAATGAGGCAATTAATGGAAAATATGAGCTTTTGGATGATAATTGGAGCTAAATTGAACAAAATGGAAGTTAATGATGTCAATCGGGAAAGTCAAGAGAAGCTAAGTACAAGAAATCAAAGTTTGAGGGCTCAATTGAAGATGAATTGAAGATTAGAAGAAGAATTGAAGTGATTTTGAAGTTCATGGATCAAATCGTAGCGAATGGACCTTGGACCAACACGTCTCAGCTCCTCCCTCTTGAACACGAGGATCTCCTGCGCACTGTGACAAACAATCAGTTTGCAAAGGGGGCCGAGGTGGCTCCCGTTTGCACTCCGATGCCTAAATCAGTACTCATTTTGGGCAAATATATGTTGGGTGCGGGAAATATAAATGTGTAGAAGAGAGAAAAGGGAGTGAGAGAGAAGTATAGAGTTAAGTGTGAGAAATTGCTAACCCCCTACTTGGAGACAATTGTGCTTCATTTATAGTGAAACGTCTTATCTCGGATTGCGACACGTGGCATACTTTACACTTGTCATCACCCTAGCTTATGGATGTGACAATCTTGCTTTTCAACCGTAATCATTGCTACATTTTGCAGGGGATGGGCGCCTGTCACATCTAGGTAAAGGCAGTGTCCCATCACTGACTCCATCTCTCTCTTCTGGTCAACGCCATACAGCGCCCCGGCTGAGTATAAAGCACATCGGCTGGACGTTAATTAGGTCGGCTAAAAAGGTTTGCTTGACATACCACCTCGGCATTCATCCCAAGGTGATATTCTAGGCCTTAGCTGTGGGTCAATGTCCATTGGGCCACTATTGGACCTTCGCTGGTGGATCACTGTACCTTTCTTTGGGCCCGGATTCAATACTAGTCCCTCAAATCCGAAGGGATCATTCATGGTCGTGTAGGATTTGCCATGATTTCACAGCATTAACTTTTTAGGGAGTCAATAATGAAATTCCTTAGGTAAGGCTCGGATCCATATCATAGCCGACCTTCTGCCTCGGATTTTCTCTCCCTACTGGCCAGGATCATATCAGCGCATTTCCTAGGCGACGCATTCAATTCGGAGGAGCTATCGGTATATAAAATGGGAGGGGGGCAGCATTTCGCAGCGCGTGGCATGCACTGTGGTAGCTGAACGGTTTTTGTCCCTCCCTTTGACGGCTGGCGCTTTGATTAGCTCATTTTCCAAGAAGCATGGGTTACCCACATTAATCATGCGGCTCACGAAACTCAAGGAATCTAGACCGTTAGGATGCCTATAAATCCTTCTTCATTTTATCATTTCACCTTTTACCATTTTCTTAGAATCCTTGCAGCCATACTTTCGCGAAAACTTGCGCCGTCTCTCTCTTCCTTGCGAGTTTCGTGTCTTTTCTTCAAGGGTTTTCTACTCAGCATCCACCCTTAACGTTCCACAGTTTTCCTTGGCGAGTTCTTCATTTCAAGTGCACAGTGTCAAGCATTCGTCTTTTGAAGGTAAATCTCTTGATCCCTGTGTATGCAAGACTTTCTTATTTTTAGTTTCTCATTGTGGGTTTGAGAATTCTGTTTTTGCACTTTGTTTTTCTTTTGTTGAGTCTGACTCTCCTTTAAAACAAAAAGAAAAAATGGAAAGAGTTGGGGGAACGGGTTCACAGGAAATGTTAGCAATGACGGTTCCCATCAGAGGTTTCTGCCCCATCTCTTTATCGGTTTTTAGTTCCCATTTCTTTAGGGAGCAGGTTAAGAGGAGAAATAGGAAAACCAGTGGCATAATTTATTTGAGTGATTCTGACAGCGAAGAAGAAAAACACCAGAACTACATGGCTCATCTGTCATCCGAGGAGGAATCCGCGCTTAGGGAACTCCGAAGCAAACGAAACAGGGACTTGGGAGGAGAAATGGCGGCGGGCTCCTCTTCAGGTCACCAGGACCTCGGCTTGATCGTTAGGGCACCGTTTAGGGCGCATAGGGAAGAGTTGGGTTTGACTGCTGAGGAGATCGCTCAGGTAGAAGATTGGGTTGACCAGGTCAACAAAGTTTCGGGCTACCATGTCGACTCCGATCCAAACCCAGAGTCATGGGAAAAGCAGTGAGGTTGCTACTGAAATCCAAAGGATCGATTTGGCCTCGGCTTCGACAAAATTCAGGTTGCCAGAAGGGGTCCATCTGGTGCTCCCTACCCCTTCCTGCCGACCTTGCAGCCCTCCCCCGGGCCAGGCGGCTATATGCCACGATGCCCTTTCTTGCGGGATGAGGCTCCCCCTGCATCCCTTTTTCAGGGCACTTCTTAGGAGCTATAACTTGTGCCGCTACCAGCTGGCCCCCAATTTCTGGACTCAGGCTGTGGGGACTTGGTTGGCGTGGCAAGAGGTCAACCCGGATCATCCCATCTCACTGCACATCATTCACACTCTCTATACTTTGAAGAAATCAGTTAGGAGGGAGAGAGACGTGAGATCGGATGTTAAGGATTGGTATTATTTGTCCCTCAGAGGTTCTTATACTCCCGTTATTACCGGTCACCCTACCTCAATAAAGAACTGGAGGAACCAGTGGTTCTGGGTTGCTGGGGAGTGGCAGAGTTTCCCTATGGACCCTAGTCCAGAAATTACAGTTCCCCGAACTCTTTCCCTACCTAGTGAGTCTTATATTTGCTTTAGAGTCTTTAAGTGTCATGCGTCTTTTGCTCTTTCATCCATACTCACTTTTCTTGACTGCTTCTTAACATATTATTGGCTTATGGCAGGGGACACTTTTGCCCATCTCCTCCCTGACGCGGATCTAGCGGCAGTGAGGCGTCTATTTGCCTACAAGGGCACTTTCCAAGGGGTCATACAACAGAACAAATTATTCGTTAAACACGGTCTTATGCGAGCTATGAGTAAGTTCGCCTCCTTATTGCTGTTACATCTTGTGTTTGTTCGTTTTTTATATATAACCCTCATTGTCCTCCTTTCCTTGCTAGGTTCCAAAGAATTCCCAAAGATTTCTTTAAAGGGCCTCATGGCTACGAAGGTTCCTCCGGCTCTGCGCCATGGGAGCGAGGTTGAAAGAAAGCAGAAAGCGGTCTTGGCCGACCTGCAAATTGGGGTGGCAAGAGAAGTGTCTGAGAAGTCTACTGCCCAACTTCATGGCCCTCTCCCAGCTCTACTGCCACCGCCCACTTTGCTGCCAGTGGGTCCCCAACATTGCTGGAGAGGCCGATCCTGAAAAAGGCGTCGCCAAAGGGAAAGGGAAGAGGTCGGATAGAGGCGGACCCAAGAGGGGCAGGGAGACTAAGGATGCCCCAGTGCCACCTTCCTTGTCCGAGGACATTTCTGAGCAAGCACTTGAGGAGGAGCCTGCTCCCTTAAAAAGGCTCAGAAGGGGAAAAGGCAAGGAGTCCACTTCCGCACCTCCGCCATCAATGATCGAGGAACTGGAGGACGAGCCATCCGTGCCCATGCCGGGCTTGGCTTATGAAGTGACACCAGAAGGGGCTGAAGAGCTTAAGCATATTAAAACCAGCATCCTCCCCAGAGATGTCACTTTCAACCCTTCATTGTTCGACTCACCCAGTTCGCCTCCAGCCAGGGCGGCCTTAATTACCGAACAGTTTTGGACAGAGGGTTGGGCCGCCTTTTCCTCCAGTGCTACTCCGTCTCGGAAGCTGCCAAAGCTATGAACGCCAAAACTCTGGCTCTCATTGACGAGGTAGAGTCCTCCTTGGAGGTAGCTCAATGGGATAAGAGGGATGCTGAGACTGCTCTCCGCCACGATGACAATATGCTCAAGGAGATTAATGACCTTAAGGCCCAGCTGTCCATAGCCCGCAAATCTTCTTCAGAAGAGAGGGCTAATGCGAAGCGCCTCCAAGAGGACAATGACAAATTGAAGCATGACCTCCATGCCTCTGAATCAGACGTGGCGGCCTTATGCAGAAAATTGGATGATTCCAATCGTGCACAGTCTATTGCCTCTGAGGCCCTGGCCGCCGCTAATGCAGCCAAGTTGAAGCTAGAAGCTGAGGCGGCTGCGGTAAATGAAAAACTGGGGAGGAAGCTGGAGGCTAGGGAGAAAGCAAAGGAGGACCTTGCCTCGCTGGAAAAACACATGCAAACGAGGATCACTGAAGTCTTGGAACAGACCGTCGCAACACGGGTGGAGAATGCTTTAAAAACTAGAGTGTCGGAAGCTGTCCAGGACTTCAAGGATGCCTTTGGAGAGACCCCTGAGTATGAGGCTATGCAGCGGGTTTTTGGGAACTTAGGGGCTAGGATGGCCTTGGGGGACGTGAAGGAAGCTCTTCCAACCTTGGACCTGTCCTCCATTGAAGCATTTTACCCCGAGCCTCAAGATGCTCCTGCAGATCCTTTAGACGCATCCAGCAAGGGTTCTCCAGAAGGCGTTCCTCCACAATGATCCTCTTCCATCTTTTACCTTTTTGTTAGTTAGTATGTTCGTTTCTGTTTTCTTCTTCTTCCCCTTTTTTTTGTGAGTGCCCCGGCACCTAATATTGTGAGTGTAGCCTTTATTTGATTTGTAAATGCCTCATTTTCATGAATGGAATGGTCTACTTATATTTCGGCGTAGCAACATTTCTAACTGTTTAAGCATGAATATTTCCAAGTTCGAGTGTTTCCTAATTGTATGATGATATGTGGGGCATTGTGAATGTCTGTCTGTAAATGTCCTGATTTGTAAAATACACCTGATTTAGAGCACCTCGGATAGGCATAACTTAGTTCGGCTGAAGGGGCTTCTGTGCCTTTCCTCCTCGGCCATTAGTCCAAGGCGATATCTAAACTTTGGTCATGGATGGCCATATGACCATATTTTGGGCGTGCTAGTCCCTCAAATCCGATGTGGCCATTCATGAGCGGATCGAATTTGTCATCACTTCGCAGTAATAGTTCTATTCAAGTTTAATCATTCGCTATACTCCCAGATCCGACACAGTTGATGTACTTACGTTTGCTAATTAGATCTGATCTTGACCAACCTTTGAGCGATTTCATCTTAAAACTATGTGACATCTACATTTACAACTTTGTATGAACCTCTGTTAATGTCGCAGTGTAAATTCACTGGAGTCCCTTGTTTTTAACAAAGATCATGCCTGGCGGAGGCGTGTGGTATTTGCGGCCAAAATAACATAAGAATTTTTTACGTTTGTCTTTTACGCTTATGCACACAGTACTTAGCATATATATATATATCTTGCAAACGCTTTGTCCGGATGTATGAACTAACTTAACGCACCAAGGATTTTGGTTTATGTGACAACATTTGGTTATATTTGAATGATTCCAAACATATTGCGCGGTGAATGACGGTGAACGAGTGCAACACTTTAGATTTGAGTGGTTCGAGGCATTTATTGTATTAAAACTCCCAATCCTTACGTGGTGATCGTAGTTTAGCCTTATGAGAGTCCCTTGTCCTTAACAATTTTTATGCATAGTGTGGACGTATGGCGTCATGACCAAAATAATTTTAGAATATGCGTTTATTCATTATGGTTGTCTAATAGAGATTGGCGTAATTTTTAACTCAGCTCGCCCACGATTTTTTGAAATAATATGATAATGTTGCAATTATAGAGGAATTTAGTTTTATTGAAAATAACGGCGAAGGTGGTCCTTGTTCCAAGGATTACATAGAGGTACTCCAGACAAGTCATCAATTATGTATGTTCCGGGTACCACCTCGGCAACGACCTTGTAAGGGCCTTCCCAGTTAGGACCCAGAGTCCCTACTCCAGGCTCCTGTGTTGAAGGAAGAACCTTTTTGAGGACCAAGTCCCCAATATTAAAGCGTCGGCTCTTCACCCTTTTGTTGTAGTATCGAGCCATCTTTTTCTGGTATTTGGCCATTACCTCTTGGGAATCATTCCGCTTTTCCATGAGGAAGTCTAAACCGGCCCTTTGCGCTTTCTCGTTCCTAACTTCGTCATCATGAATTTAACGAAGCGTAGGGATTCCGATTTCGACGAGGCATACCGCCTCGGCTCCGTAAGCCAGCGAGAAGGGTGTTTCACCGGTAGCGGTGTGCCAGGTGGTTTGAAGCACCCATAACACTTGTAGTAGCTCGTCTACCCACGCGCCCTTTCTGAATTCCAACTTCCTTTTCAGGGTATTTTTTTTATGGTCTTGTTCATCGCTTCGGCCTGCCCGTTGGCCTGTGGGTGATGTGGAGATGAGAACAGCTTCCTGATTCCCAAATCGTCACACAACTCATCCACGCTTCTGTTTTTGAACTGTTTTGCATTGTCACTAACCAGCGAATGTGGTATCCCGAACCGGCATATGATATTTTTCCAAATGAACTTGGTGGTGTTGGCCTCGGTGATCTTCATCAAAGGTTCCGCTTCGACCCACTTAGTGAAGTAGTCAATTGCTAATATCGCAAAGCAATTGTTACCAGATCCTCTAGGCATAGGACCAATAATGTCAACCCCCCATTTTGCAAAAGGCCAAGGGCTAGTTACCACAGTTAGCTTGCGATGTGGTTGATGTGGTATGGTTGCGTGTCTTTGGCATTTATCGCACTTGCGAACGAAGTCATGGGAATCCTTTCGCATAGTAGGCCAAAAATATCCCTGTTTGAGGGCTTTCCGGGCTAACGATAACACCCCGGCATGGTTGCCACAGATGTCCTCATGGATTTCTCTCATCACATACTGCCCTTCCTCTGGTCCCACACATCTCAGCGAAGGAGAGGTGTAACTCCACTTATAAAGTAGGTCGTCCAAGAGTACAAAATTCGCATAGTATTTCTGCAATTTTCAAGCTGCTTCTGGCTCGTTTGGCACTATCTGATGTTTCAAATAGGCGACCAGGGGGTTCATCCAGGATCCCTCTTCTTCAATCGCCAAAAATCTCCGGTCCTTGCTCAATAGACGAAGTCAACATGCACTCAACTGGGATTAGATTATGTAACTCTGAATCGTTGCTACTTGCTAATTTGGACAATGCATCGGCGTTGGAATTTTCTGTTCCGGGGATGTGTTGCAACTCCATTTTTCTGAAGTGCGCGGCCAAATCTCTTACTTTCTTCAAGTAAGCGACCATAGAAGGTTCTTTGGCAGAAAATTGCCCGTTGAATTGGCTCACAACAAGCTGCGAATAGCTATTGGCCACTATGGATTTAACCTTCAAGGCTTTCGCAAGTCTTAACCCGGCTAATAACGCCTCGTGTTTGGCAACATTGTTTGAGGCCTTCTATCCCAAGTTCCAAGATGTTAGTAAGGAAAGTCCCCTTGAAAACGTCACTGGCGGCCCTTCTTCTAGAGAAGCCAACCTTTCCCGCGCTCCTGCTTAGGATGCCTGTTTTTGTCATTGTCTTTTGTGAATCTTCATCTACTTCACCTTTGATCTTTATATGTGAATTTTATGTATTGCTCTGCTATACACAAGTAGTTCGTATTGTAAGATGGTCATCATTCAATGTGAGATGGTCCATCATAGGATGAACATAGTTTAATACAGGATAGTCCGAAGCTTGTGCCGGTCCTTAGAGTCACTGGTAGATGTGATAGTCCCTCAAATCTAAGCGCTAAAGACATTTATGTCCATCGCTTAGCTTTGACTGAATGGGTCACAACTCGTACTTCCCCGTGAATCCCCTGTTTACGTCCAGGGTGATTACATCGGGGCCATTTTTGGTTAAAAATCTAACATAGGCGATATGCCTTTAAATTGTACCGTACATACTGCCTTTGACCCATGTGCCAGTGAGAATGGAGTTCCTCCCGTGGCGGTGTGCAAGGTAATTCTGATTCCCCATAGGGCTCATGGAAGTTTATTTACCATTGTTTATTTAATTGACTCCAATTTCTTCTTCAGGTTGTTTCATAGATTTATCAACCAAGTATGCTTCACCCTCATCTAATAGAATATTCACTCCGGAGTTAAAGGAGGACATCCACCTAGGAGTCCCATGTATTCATGCTTTATAGCCTCGTTTGTAAGTACTCAGTTTGTTAGTCCGGGGTGGATTCCATTGAATGGGGAAATCCCTTATTTGTGGGGGTTTGCTAAGCTATTCATGTTTACTTGGAATTATGCTTGTTAGCAGCCCCTAGCGAGGATTTAGATCAATGATCTTATTCTTTTGTTAACCTGTAACGGTGTTACTTCAGTACATCAGGTTCGGGTTAAATCACGTCGACATATTACCTCGTCCGTGTTTTATCCGGTGTGAATTCAGAAAAAACTTCTAAGGTCATGCCATTCTGGAGACGAGTGGGTAGGGCTCCCATAGTCGTGTCATTTTCGGAGACACTTAAGCCGAGGCTTAAGAATATAAGGTCTCTGAGACCGTGTGTTGTGGAGACACTTAAGCCGAGCTTAATAATATATTCTCCGAACCGTTCCGCTTCGGCAATAAGCAAATCTTTTATTGTTTCATGAGTCTGCGTTTCCGCGACACTTAAATCAGACATGACTACAGGTGTCTTTTGACACTGTGTTGCTGCGACATTTATGAAGACGGCCTTAGGAGAGGTACTTCGGAAGAAGTCCATGGAAGAGGTCCTTCGAGAGAGGTGCTTCGGAAGGAGTCCATGGAAAAGGTCCTTTGGAAAAGAGTCCACTTAGGCAATAAGAGGGAAGCCAATTCGGCCATGCCACTTAGGCAATATCAGGGAAGCACTTCGGCCTTGCCGCTTAGGCAATATGAAGGAAGCACTTCGGCCGTACCACTTAGGCAATACGAGGGAGAGCCACTTTGACCATGTCACTTAGGCAATATGAAGAAAGCACTTCGACCATACCACTTAGGCAATACGAGGGAGAGCCACTTTGGCCATGCCACTTAGGCAATATGAAGAAAGCACTTCGACCATACCACTTAGGCAATACGAGGGAGAGCCACTTTGGCCATGCCACTTAGGCAATATGAAGGAAGCACTTCGGCCATGCCACTTAGGCAATACGAGGGAGAGCTACTTTGGCCATGCCACTAGGCAATATGAAGGAAGCACCTCGGCCATACCACTTAGGCAATACGAGGGAGAGCCACTTTGGCCATGCCACTTAAGCAATATGAAGGAAGCACTTCGGCCATACCACTTAGGCAATACGAGGGAGAGCCACTTTGGCCATGCCACTTAGGCAATATGAAGGAAGCACTTCGGCCATGCCACTTAGGCAATACGAGGGAGAGCTACTTTGGCCATGCCACTTAGGCAATAAGAAGGAAGCCACTTCCGCATGCCACTTAGGCAATATGAAGGGAACCACTTCGGCATGCCACTTCGGCAATAAGAGGGAAGCCACTTCGGCATGCCACTTAGGCAATAAGAGGGGAGTCACTTCGGCCATGCCACTTAGGCAATATGAAGGGAACCACTTCGGTCATGCCACTTAGGCAATATGAGGGGAACCACTTCGGCCATGCACTTAGGCAATAAGAAGGAAGCCACTTCCGCATGCCACTTAGGCAATATGAAGGAAACCACTTCGGCATGCCACTTAGGCAATAAGAGGGAAGCCACTTCGGCATGCCACTTAGGCAATAAGAGGGGAGTCACTTCGGCCATGCCACTTAGGCAATATGAAGGGAACCACTTCGGCCATGCCACTTAGGCAATATGAGGGGAACCACTTCGGCCATGCACTTAGGCAATAAGAAGGAAGCCACTTCCGCATGCCACTTAGGCAATATGAAGGGAACCACTTCGGCATGCCACTTAGGCAATAAGAGGGAAGCCACTTCGGCATGCCACTTAGGCAATAAGAGGGAAGCCACTTCGGCATGCCACTTAGGCAATAAGAGGGAAGCCACTTCGGCATGCCACTTAGGCAATAAGAGGAGAGTCACTTCGGCCATGCCACTTTAGGCAATATGAGGGGCTTCTTGAGCCATGCCACTTGGGGGCAATAAGAAGGAGAGTCCCTATTTTGGGGAGGCCTTTCTTCAAGGCATTTGTTACCAATCTTTTTCAAAATGTTTCCTTCCTTTTTCAAGGGTTTTATGTAGTATTTCTCCTCTATTTTACAAGAGGTTCTTCACCTTTTTTCAAGGTTTTTGTGGTTCTCACTCTTTTTCAAGAGGTTATCAGCCCTTTTCAAGGTTTTATGTAGTATTTCTCCTCATTTTTTCAAGAGGTTCTTCACCTTTTTTTCAAGGTTTTTGTGGTTCTCACTCTTTTTCAAGAGGTTATCAGCCCTTTTCAAGGTTTTATGTAGTATTTCTCCTCATTTTTTCAAGAGGTTCTTCACCTTTTTTCAAGGTTTTTGTGGTTCTCACTCTTTTTCAAGAGGTTATCAGCCATTTTTCAAGATTTTATGTAGTATTTCTCCTCCCTTTTTTCAAGGTGAATACACTTGTATTTCAAAGTCTTAAGCCTTTTTCAAGGCCAACCAGCTTATCTTTCAAAGCTCTTGCCTTTTTCAAGGTCAACCAGCTTATCTTTCAAAGCTCTTGCCTTTTTCAAGGCCAACCAGCTTATCTTTCAAAGCTCTTGCCTTTTTTTAAGGCCAACCAGCTTATCTTTCAAAGCTCTTGCAGTTATCCGCTCCTTCGTAAGGGGTTCTTCGTCCTTTTTCAGGACTACCTTTCTATGTGTGGCTTTTTACCATGTGTTTTCGTGGTTAGCAGTATGGCTTCCCACAGACGGCGCCAAAATGTTGACCACAAAATCCGAATGGACCTTGGACCAACACGTCTCAGCTCCTCCCTCTTGAACACGAGGATCTCCTGCGCACTGTGACAAACAATCAGTTTGCAAAGGGGGCCGAGGTGGCTCCCGTTTGCACTCTGATGCCTAAGTCAGTACTCATTTTGGGCAAATATATGTTGGGTGCGGGAAATATAAATGTGTAGAAGAGAGAAAAGGGAGTGAGAGAGAAGTATAGAGTTAAGTGTGAGAAATTGCTAACCCCCTACTTGGAGACAATTGTGCTTCATTTATAGTGAAACGTCTTATCTCGGATTGCGACACGTGGCATACTTTACACTTGTCATCACCCTAGCTTATGGATGTGACAATCTTGCTTTTCAACCGTAATCATTGCTACATTTTGCAGGGGATGGGCGCCTGTCACATCTAGGTAAAGGCAGTGTCCCATCACTGACTCCATCTCTCTCTTCTGGTCAACGTCATACAGCGCCCCGGCTGAGTATAAAGCACATCGGCTGGACGTTAATTAGGTCGGCTAAAAAGGTTTGCTTGACATACCACCTCGGCATTCATCCCAAGGTGATATTCTAGGCCTTAGCTGTGGGTCAAGGTCCATTGGGCCACTATTAGGCCTTCGCTGGTGGATCACTGTACCTTTCTTTGGGCCCGGATTCAACAACTAACATCAATCGTAACATTCACTTGTCAAAATTTTCCAATAGGTCCCTTTAGCAACATTCAACTACCGAATGTTGCCTTTTAAGTGTTGCAAAAACTTATTTTTGTTGTAGTGGTTCTTTTTCTGAAAGAATGAGTTCTCCTAACTGGCAACATGAGTCCCTAGATAAAAAAGACGTGATTTTCATATTAGTAGAGTGTATATATATATATATATATATAATTTTATTTTCATCGATTTTGGAAAATAATGAAACGTGATGTTTATGAGATTTTATTATTTCTTTTAACAAACACAATAAGTTTAACAAAGCTTTATGTCTAAAGATAAAATAAACCCGATAAGGGACAAGTGTACGGTTGGACGAGCGAGCAAGCACGTTTAAAAATCAACAATAGCAGCACAATCACCCTTACAAAAATGGAGGTAGAATGAAAACCAAGTGACATGATCAAAACACAACAATCCTGTATATTTTAGGGTAAAGTTTTTGGTAACAAGATAACCTTCAAGACTAAAAATAGCTTTGTATATACCTGTCGATACATTTCTGATAACAAAATCTCCCATTTCGAATTGCTAAAAGTAAGATATAAGCATTATGAGAAGAAAAAAAAGAAGATATGAAGGAGGAAAATAAGGAAATTAATAATTTGATTTTAGTTCATGTCGAAGAGCCAAATTATAAGTAAATAATCAATCTTCAAATACCTACAAGTAACCTTTTTCCATCACGTGAACATAATTATATTTCCTTGTAGTGCTTGGGATCAACACCACCAAAGACAATGTCACCATCCTCTTTTGCTTCCATATCGCGATAAAGCCAAAAAGAGAACACTGACTTCATGACATGATCTTGATCGATCATGTACCTATAATTTTGCATTAAAAATTGGTTTAATGCACATCGAGTAGATGATCATAGTAAAAGATGAAGCACGGAATATTGACTCAATCACTCAAATCAAATGAATAGTTGACTTGGTTTTGATCGCCAATCAAAATTTCTTGGAAACCAAGCCGAAGTATTCCATCAAATTCAGCTATTATAAAGGTAAGGTTTCGGTCTTTTGTAGCCTAAATAAAAACTTGAAAAAAAAATTAACGTTATGAAAGTACAATAATTTGAAGTATAGTAGACACAAATTGGGATTAAAGAAAGTTAACTAACTTAATTCTTAACCACAAACATCACCAACTCCATCACTAACTTGGCTAAAATGTCTAGAAATGATCCAGAGCCAATAAACTTAAAGATTTTTAGATCAACGATGTTCTTAAATAGCCACAATCATCAAAATATCATATTAATAAGCAACTATGTCAACATACCATTCTTTGTATATGTAGTGGACTTGCTGGTCTTATACTTCAAATGGAAATACTAGGTAATATGCACGTAAATTAAATTTTCTAATCAAATGTTGATGCATTAATAACTACAAATTGCTAAGTGCAACAATTGTTCAAAGAATCTTTGTAACAATCCGCAATTTTTCCATTTTTAAGAAAATAAGTTTTATTGAATATCCCAGTTCATGTATCGATACATGTTCTATAGGTATAGATACATGTAGGCGGGTAGCTAATGTATCGATACATGTTCTCCTACGTATCAATAAATGCAGGTGGTTTAGCTAAGTTTCAACTCGTTTTTGAAATCTGATTAGTCACAACACTAACTAACGCATGCTAGCCATCTGTCTCAACCAGATTCAATATCTTCAAGCAGAGAAACAGCTTCATCTTGTAGGATTGATGAATCTTCTAAGCCATAGTATCCAATAATTACATAAGAATCAATATTTTATGTAAAATCCGCCCACAATCTTGTAGTTTAAATAGGGACTGAATTGTTGAGGTAAAAAACACAAAATTGTGCCAGAGCTAGTTAAACACCTTCTAGTTTCAGATTCCCAAATCTCAAAGGTATTTTGTCCCCTTTTTGATGTCAGGCTTGAATTAGAACATATTATGATCTTAATGTGATCCTGTTATGTTCTATAAGTCCCCTCTAATGATCTTGTATCATTCAATTAAGTTAAGAAAAATGCAAGAGTTTAAAGGATCAGAGATCTATTACAAGCGCAGAACCTCATGACATGAAGTCCTGCAAGAACAAGTATCTGAGTGTGTATCGATACTTATATATATTTTCAGAAAGACAAAAGTTTGATACTTTATTCTTTTATTATTTTTTAGGTCTTGGTAACTGCAAGTAACACCTGCGTCTTGTTTAATTGATCTAAAATATTGCTACTTCATGCAAATATTGTGTTATTTCATATCTTGTACTTGAAGTTAAAAGATTTTTTGCATGTTATTACAATCAATGCATTATCCCCTTGTTATTCCTTCTTACGGCGCTTGTCTTGATATACGTACCGTGTTGTGGTTACGTTATAGTTATGCTTGGGGTCACTCCCTTCTTGGAATACGTGTGAAATACATGCTTGAATCGGGGTTCTAACCCTGCTAGTTTTATTGCGTGTTCGGAATAATGCTTGAATTGTAATATGGACCATACTATTAAAATCATGATTTTGAAAATAAAATTTGTTACTTGCTCAATACATTGTATTCATGATTTTCATGTTTTCAAACTTGTAGATGTTGGAGCGTCACATATTTAAAGCCACCTCGATCGGATAGAAACTTTTGGATGATGGTTCGACGTACATGCATATGTGGAAGAGACTGAAATCTAGAGTCACCCACCCGAGTACCCCATGTTGTATCGATATGAGTACACTAAAGTAAAGATTGAGTACTATGATGCTGAAACTTTTGAGTTACTTTATACTGATAACTATAATTTTACTAATGCTTAATATGTTGTGACAATAATAACATCAATTGTTATTGGGATTCTTTTGTTAGTTGAAATCCTAATATTTAAGACTTTTGTAATAGAATATGTACATGATGTTTAAGTTTTATGAAATCTGGGCGTTCTATGAGGTTTTTAATCTTAAGTATCGATGCTTGTTCTTTAAAATATCGTTACATAAATTTAACGAACGTTGGCTCCAATTTCAAGAAAAGCAGTTAAAACTCTGTCGTCCATGTATCATCATAGAAGTAACTTGTTATAATTCAGTTTTAAATTATCAAAGTTCTAATTTATTATCTAACTAGTTTTATTAAAGCAATACTCATATCATTGATCTTGTTAGGCTTAATATGAAGGATAATTAATCTTCAATAAATTATAAAAGTTAACCTTTTTAAATATCACCCCAATCATATCATAATTTTGGTAGTCAAACTATATGTAGCGATACATGTAATAGCAGAAATGTAAAGTAGTTATGGTTTAGGCCAAGTTTTATTTCATTATATAATTCTTTTTAATGTCTCAAATGAGGAAAAAAAATTATACGTAAAATCGTGCATCACAATTTCACAGCCCTAAGAACCAGCTTTGAGCCTTCAAGAATCAGCAAGTAAAATTTCAAAAAGTTATAAAATAGGAACTCATTCAAGAAACCATTAACAATCCATAAATGACACACAAACTCTTTCGATTACTCTATCTCTCCTATACCTCGAAAACATGCTAATTAGTTAGTGTTTCTATTTACCTAAAAGTATATAAAGTATTTAAAAACTTTCCTAATACCACAAGAAGAAATTACATAAACATTTACCTAAAATTGAGACAATTACGAAAAGTTCAAGCCTATATTTAACGTAAGTAGAAGCAACCCAAAGGAAAATGTAGCTTATAAATGAAGTTGTCACTTCCAAACTTCTTGTCCCTTTGAGTATGGGTGGTATCACAGAGAGCATAAAAAAATGTTCTAGAAGCCAAGAGACAACAAAAGTACTTATAAAAAAATGTAAGCTCAGCTAAATATGCTCATGCAAGATTGACTCCTATAATTATAAGCACACCTCAACTTACTTTCATTGATTCGTTGAAATTATATCTTCCAATCTATCACTACAGCTCCTCCTTCAACACCTAGAACTTCCCAGACAGACTACAATTATGATAGGTACAAATACACAAAATATTCAGAACAATTTTGATAGGCTAAAACTATATACGGGAGACCTAAACTATACGAAGTAAACACTAAAGAATATAAAATAGACATGAAAAAAAATTATCAATTCAAAACAACATATCATCTAAGAAGAGATGAACCAGTAAATCAAAAGAACAGAGAATGAAAAACTTCTCAATCATGGGATCAAACAACTACATTCAAGAAAGTGTTATTCAAAACCCAAGAAATATCAAAAACAGTGAAAACCCTAGCCTAGACTAGCATAAGATACATTAGCGGTGAGATTAACATTAGAGTTTTTGAAACGAATGTGATAGGATCTATATGGAAAACATTTGCATTAAAGCTAACATAGCAAAAATAACATAAGCATGAAAGCTATGATTCTTTTCCTTTATAGAAAGAAACTTAAATTAAATAATTTTTAAAGTTAATATAAGAAGAAAAAATGGGAGTATTGTCAATCAAAATGCTGATAGAGGATGTGCAAGTTGAAGTAAATGTCCATATTTATGTGGGTGATAAAATTGAACGAAGAACAAACAATGGAGAAATCACATATTCCCAATCAGTCGACAAACAAGGTGAAGAAAGACCACCAAAGCACAAATACTTCAAAATAAAGATGACAATGTTCAAATAGCAATGAAAATAGGTTGCAATAGCAAAAAATTGCAAATCGGATGGACAAACGTACAACACGAGAATGGTCACATACACATAAGAGAATAGGGATCCATTGGCTCATATAGAATCCATGTCCAAAGTGTATCAAAAACATTCTTTTCACTAAGCATTTTTGAAATCATAATCTTCCTTCCAGATGGCTCAAATAACATCGTACCCTCCTCAACCTAGGGAACTCCTCACCTGAGCTCTCGTACTCCACACACAATACAATGCAACCATATGAAGTGGAAATGTTATACTAATAGGATGTCCGAAAAATGAAAAGTTAGGGTTCGTCTGAGAGTTGGGGCTATAACCTATTTGAGACCCATTAAACCAAATAATGTGATTTTTAATAATAGATTTTTGAAGAATGTGAGGTTAAAAAGTAGTAAATCTTTTTGAGTTTATGTGTAGATTATTTTATTGGTAGAATGTGTGGTTGAAAATTGAGGTTTTGAATAATGGGCATCAGGTAGGGGCTAAATGAAGTGGAAATGTTGAATTGGGTTGGGTATTGACTTCTCACAAGACTACGCCGTCAAAATAGTTGATGAATAGTTGTAGCTCATTTGGCTCGGCTTATATGAAAATGACTTATCAATAGTGTCATTTGAAATGATTATTTTATTGTGTGTGTGTGTCTATATATATATATATAAAGATATGTATTTAAACGTTTCTATAATATTCTTATAGGGAAATTTGAATAGCATTACGATTATATAATTTTTTGATGAGAATCATGGGAGACTCATCAAAGAAAATCGATCATTCAAGCAAAAAAAAATTTTGAATTGCATATTTGTGGAGCTCCAGGTCAGCCATGGGCCATTTGGAAGAAGATTCAAGGCTTAAACAAGAGGTCAAGCCAAGAAAAGACGCCAAGAATCAAATTGAGAGCAAAGACATGAAGATTGAATCAAGTTCGAGATTCAATTAACGTTTTGATATAGATAAAGTCCGAATTTGAGGTTTACTATTTTTTGAAGAAATATAGCCCTTCTCATCTAGTTTTCAGATCGGGATCAAAATTTATGGCTGAAATACTGAAGGTAGCAACATCAGTCAGTTTAGGTCGATATTTCGTTCGACCGAAAGTCCAGAAATTTTAGCAAGGCCTCAGTTCTTTTCAGTTGAGCTTTGGTCAACTAAAAGTGACTGTTCCGGTAGACCGGAAGTTGCTGAAACTCAAAATTTCGGGATTTTTATGCAATTTTCTTATTTCTTTCTTTTTCCCATTTCATTTCTAATATAAATACAACTGTTTCTTCAAGCCCTAACATTAACTTTGATGTTCATGATGAATGGCTCTTGAGAGAGTTCCTCCTTTGGGGTGAGGTAAAAATCCTTTTATCTTGTTAACTCTGTGGAATTTATTCAACTAATTTTAGAGTATTATTATTCTTGTGTTTATTTTTGATTTTCGCCATCTTCAAATTTGTTTAGTTGATACTCATTAAGCTTAGTTCTTTAATCAATGAATTTTGGGTTAGATTTAAACTTGGGTTAAGGTGTTTTATCACTTTCTTTTATCATTTTAGCTTTCTTGGGAAGATATTAAATTGTTGTGAGAATTTTTAATTCAAACACCAAAAGGGTTCGCATAATTTGGTATCAGAGCTGACTCTAATTTGGTAAACCTATCTTTAAATTCTTATTTTGTTGTTCTTCATATTCAAAAAAAATAATAAAAATTAAGTAATAATAATAATATTATTGTTCTTCTTGAGCTTTGTTGGGTTCCTACATAATTGGCATTTTGATTATTGAGTTTGTTGGGTGATTTCATTAGTCATACAATTGCATTTTCTATGTGTTCAAAAGTGTACCTACTAAGTGTTTGATAAATTTCCCAAAAGAGAACTTTCATGTTAGAATCATCTTATCTCTACACCAAACACTTCCACACTTGCACAACATGATTCAAGACTTGTGTGAGATGTTGCAAAATCTTTCCACCACTTTTACTAGGCAAGTAGAGGAGACGGAAAGAAGACTGAGAAGAATGTTGGATAGATTGGATGCTAGAATAAAGACCCCACCACCCAAGTATAATTTTTATAGGAGGGGAAATAGAAGGGCTAGGGGTGAATTTGATGATGGTGGTGGAGGTATGGAAGAAAAGTGGAACATGGGTAGGAATAAGGAAGAAGGGTGTGATAGGAGAGTTGATAGGGGATTTGTGAAGGAGAGTGATCACATGCGGGACTTTAAGAACCAAATGAAAATTTTAGAAGAAATGATCATTGCATGGGATCGTAAATATAATGTTGACATGAAAAAAGGGAGTGAAGGAGATATGGTGGTTGAATTACAAGAGGTACATCAAGATTCGGAAGTTGAGAAGAAGGAGGGGGAGCTAAAAATTGAAATAGTTGATCAAACTCCAATTTTTCATATGGACGGTAAAAAGTTGGGAAGTGAAAAGGTGCATGAATTGGGGAATGAAATTGTTGATGAAGGGGGTGCATGAGCTTACACGTAGAAAAATGGTTGAGCTTAAAAATGTGGTAGATGAGGATGAGCATGAAAATTTTATAGTGTTGAATGAGCAAAAGGTTGAAGGGATTAATGAAGGTGAAGTGAAGAGTCTCATGGTGCGAGAAGAGGAGTTGGAGGTGATGAATCACAAATATGAGAATTCATATCTCATACTTTGTGAAACTAACATTCCCCACCCTATTTTGCTTAATTTTATTTTGCAGGTTAATGGCACTTGGTACTTTGGACCACGTCACTTATGCTTGAAGGAGTTCATAGTTCAACCCCTTCGTATCGCAAATCTATAGGATACTATTGGTTGATCATGTGTCATGGAGGCCATAATTTTTCTTTTGATCCAGGATGTGCAATGGAGCATCATGAACAAACTTATGATTCGGGACGAATCATCCTGAAGAAAGAGGGTCTGATGAGAATCATGGGAGGCTCGCCAAAGAAAATCAATCATTCTAGTCAAACAATTTTTGAAGTGCATGTTTGTGGAGCTTCGGGTCAACTATGAGCCATTTGGAAGAAGATTCAAGGCTTAAACAAGATGTCAAGCCAAGAAAAGACGCCAAGAATCAAATTGGGAGCAAAGACATGAAGATTGAATCAAGTTCGAGATTCAATTAAAGTTTTGATATGGATAAAGTCCGAATTTGAGGCTTACTACCTTGAAAGAAATGTAGCTCTTCTCGTCTAGTTTTCAGATCATTTTGAATCGCCTCGATCGGACGTCGGGATCAAAAGTTATGGCTGAAATACTGAAGGTAGCACCATCAGTCAGTTTAGGTCTACCGAAAGTCCAGGAATTTTATCAAGGCCTCAGTTCTTTTCAGTTGAGCTTTGGTCAACCGAAAGTGATCGTTCCGGTCGACCGAAAGTTGCTGAAACTCAAATTTTTGGGGTTTTATGCAATTTTCTTATTTCTTTCTTTTCTCATTTCATTTGTAATAAAAATACAACTCTTTCTTCAAACTCTAACATTGACTTAGATGTTCATGATGAATGGCTCTTGAGAGAGTTCGTACTTTGGGTTGAGATAAAAATCATTTTCTCTTGTTAACTTTTCGAAATTTTTTCAACTAATTCTAGAGTATTATTATTCTTGTGTTTGTTTTTGATTTTCGCCACCTTGAAATTTGTTTAGTTGATACCAATTGGACTTGGTTCTTTAATCAATAAATTTTGGGTTTGATTTGAACTTGGGTTAAGATGTTTTATCACTCTTTTTTTAACATTTTAGCTTTCTTGGGAAGATTTCAAATTATTGTGAGAATTTTTGGTCAATATATCAAGGGGATCCTCATCACTTTTTATAGTGAATAATTATTTATTATTATTATTATTATTATTATTATTATTATGTTACATTCATGTTGCAATATTTGTTTAATATGTAACAACAGGCATTTTCTTATTAATTTTTTTTTTTTTTTATTTGGAACCATTTACATATCAATAATATATAGTTCTTATTAGTACTACTATTATTAGTATCTTTAAATTAAGATCTTTACATTGTTTAAGGATAAATTTCTGGAAGTGAGTAATTATTTAAAATTTGTTTCAGGATAGTGAACCCGTTTGTAAAGTAAATTCTCCTAGAACAAGACTTTCTATCCCCCTTGAGAGCCAAAAAAATGTCATTTTTTTTTTTAACTGCTTGAAATTACCAAGGCAACTACCGAAATTTAAACAAACTTAGACATAAACATTTACTTTCAGAATTCCCTACATAATACAAACCCACTTACATTTAAGCTCCATTTGATATACATCTTTTTCCTTGAAAAATATGACTTTCCATCCAAATTTTCCACTTTGACATGTTTGATTGCAAATTTTTTCATGGAAATCATTTCTACCTGATGACCCTCATGCGCGTATTTTCTATGAAAAGGGGTAATTCATTTTCTTGTGGGTAGAGGTGCTTTTATTTTCTAGGGAAAGTTTTGTACAAATTTCGTCACGTTTGATTGTTTTTCTTGTTGTTAATTGATTTATTTTTATTCCAAAAATTAACATTATTATTATCAAATACAAATGTGTAAGAAAATTAAATTTTTTTGATTAAAATAGCTATATTTTGTTTTATTTTTCATATAAAATAATGTCAATCAAACAACAAAAGTTAGAAAAATTATCACTTTTTTCACCTAGAAAATTAAATCAATCAAACACATTAAACTTCTAATTCTCAGGAATTCAATTCCTTGAAATTCATTTTCTTTCCATCCAAATTTCACCTCGTTATCAAATGTAGTCTTATAGAACAATGCTTATGCCACCATTACAATAATTTCCAAAAATAAAAAACGAGAAAGTAGAATTCTTTTTCATTGCGAGTTTATAACCCTACTAGAAAAAACAAAAAGGAAAGATGTAACCCTTTTTCATATATTTCCTTGCTTCTTCACTTCCATTTGGGGGATATTACTATCTACATACATCCATATATATTTTAAACACATGCATATCAATTGATATTATATATCATAGTTGCTAGTAGCATAACAGATAGTCACGAGAAGAAAAGTAAATTCCAGGATGAAAAGATCAGCGTTGTCGAGCTCAAAAGACCAGACATATATACACACAGTCCAATGAAATTCTCTTCCATCTCTGAAAATTGCCCAACTATTTTCGAAGTACTCCAAAAAAAAAAACTCTAGGCATAATTATCTAAATAACATAATCATTTTAGGCAGGGACAGAGCTAGAGGTATGTAATGGGGGAACTACAAATTAGTATAACACTTTGTCGCAGTGGAGTCTGGTCGTAAGCTTTGATTGAGCAGTTGTGTCATTTTCGTCAAGGTAGCTTTCTTCTCTTACTTCGCAGCCTGCAGGCTTGAAAATTTGGCATCGACGCCAAATGAAGAAGATGAACATGAGTCGACCCTCAGCTATAAACCATGAAAAATAGCTCTTTGACATTTTGTCCTCGACACCAAATGGACAGTCCAGCAACATAACTTCATTTAGCCATAACTTTTATTTTACAACTCTAATTTGCAATCTGTAAAGTCCGTTCATATTCAATGATCATTCCAATGATATTTATACAACCCATGCAGATTTACATACTAGGAGTTATCTACTTATTTCTCCATATACTCCATGCAAAGCTAGTCGAAATACTTCCATTTCAAAAGAAAACTATTCCAGGAGCTATTCATGGATCTATTTATCTATTAAACTGTGAGTTAAATATGTTTATATGAATTATATGATTATTTATAAGTGAGTCGCATATGTTTATTTGAATTATTTGATTAATCATGTGAGTGGAGTATTTTATATTGTTATTAGAATATGTCTAATTAAATTATATCATTTCATTAGATGTGAGTCGGATATGTTTGTGTGAATTAGTTAATTTCATTGTAAATGATTGGAGTATTTTAAACTATTTCATAATGTGCGAATTCGATACACCATTTATATGTTGCATAATGTGATAACATGTTTTGATAAAATGACAGTCGGATCATGACATTGGATGGATGATGAATCATAAAAAGAAGTTTTTGCATGAGAATTATAGATTTGAACTCTAGCCCGATCGATAATCATTGTGTTATGTGGGATATCGATGTATGTCGTGAAGACCTTGCAACTCCAAGGTTTCAATGAATGACATGGTGATCTAGTAGCCTTATTGGAGTCAAATAGGATGAAAGATAACATGATGTAGAAGTCCTAGAGGATGAAATAGTCCTATGTAATCTGATTTGTTATGGCCATTTATATTGATATCCAGTTTATGAAAATATTAAGCGCTTCGGGTTAGAGAAGATAATCCATAATAGGGTCCTGGAAGCATAATTTTGAAAAGAACATACATATATATCGATTACTTAATTTGTTGAATTATTTGATTTATGATGTAACTTTTATATGTTTATTTGGATTAATTGATTAATAAAGTGGGTGAGATATGTTTATTTATTTGGTTATTAGAAGTGAGCATATTTACGTGAATTATATGATTTAATTATAAGTGATTTTATAATGTGAGTATAATATGCTTATTTAAATTATCTGTGAGGCATACTTGATATATATTTGAATAAGAACATATTAATATTCATAGAATTTTGATAAAAGCTTTGTTTACATGAATTATATAAATTTGATGGCATGATATTTTTAAGATATATGGCTAATCTTGTTGAAAATATTTATCACGAGCATCCCATGCATATTAGACTACGATTGCTCCAATGTACCCCACTCGAGATCTTGATATGTTGTCATACACCTGGAGCTGTCTAATGATCTTAAGGAATGACAGCATATTGAAGTTGAAATTGGTGAGATCTCAGGTGGGATCAACTTGGAAGTGTATGATTGAAGTTACTAGTTTTGGTCAATTATTATATGTTAAATGTGTGGGGTACAAGATGAGAACCCTAGAGGATCATCATGTCATGCATTGCATTATAGTATGCGATTATCAATATTGGAAAGTATATGCTACGTACAGGTCATTGGTGATACGATACATGCGGGATATCTTAATTACAATTGACTTTTACGATACGAATATGTTTTTTGAGCAGCTGGTGGTACGATGACCACAATACAACAAGATTTTGGTTTGTCAATTATTTTGAATAGACGGATATTATACTCATATACCAAGCTGTATTACTTTGACTAGCACACTTCAAACGATATATACATACATTTTAACTTGTCTTAAGTATATGAGGTTGACTTGTATATCTCAATGTGTAATAATACATATGCACCACATTCTGCTCACTGAGCATGCTTGTGCTCATCTCACAAATTCTAACTTCTCAGGTAGTTATAGAAATAAAAAGGCTTGATACGGATCTTCAAACGACAAGACAAATTGTGCTGCTCTAGGTGATAACCAATGAGTGTTGAACATGCCAGCGAATAAGATTTGTTGTATTTATACTACCACACATTTTATTGAACTCACGATTTTATTATTATCAAAATATTGTCGAGAAATGTTTGAAAAAATTAATGTTGTTACTTTTTAAAGGAATGCGTTTTATTTTAAGTGAAGTGATTTTGAAAACCCGATTATGTGACTTCGTTTATGTCAATGACAAAAAATATTCACGAGATTTTTGGGTTGTCACACTTTTCTTCAACGTCAGACATGAATTATGAATGAAGATTTTGTCCTAGTTATGGGTCATTGGGTTTGGTATTATGTGGGTCAAAAGGAAATGCTTATGGGCTAGGAAAAAAAATAATAAGTAGACGGTGGATTGGACTGTGGACTGAATTGGGCTTTTTCTATTGAATGAAGGAATATAAATGAGGAATTTAGTCTGAAACCCACCCGAAATGCACACATCTTGAAATTTGACACCTACAAGTATCTAATATGATATTTGTCTCCAATGCAACAATGTTAATTGTGTATACGTGATAAATTATTATTAGTTTTCAAGAAAAAATGAAAGAGAAATATTTTAATTGGATAAAAATTATTAAATTAATGCTAGACGTTGTCTAGTTCAATGTCTAGAACTACAATGTCTAGCATTAATTATGCCACGTAAGTAATTTTTTGTCATTTGTCAAAAAAATAGTTAGACATTGTATCTAAACTATGTCCATTGGAGATTCTCTAATCCACCATGAGGTCCGGCCATTTGGACACACTAGGATCCATGCGTCCTCTCCGGCCCTCAGCACAAAAGATACAACCATCCCCATTTCAACCTTCATCTTCTTCTCCCTCATTCAACCCTACTATGATTGATAATATAATGCGCAGTACTAACTAGTAATATTTCCACCTTAAATGTTGGCTCTTTGAAATCGAATAATTCCCAACTATCCTCTTCTGATATTGGCCTAATTCCAAAATCAGTTTCTTCAACTTCAGACTCAACTGCATTCTCCTTCACTTAAGAATCAACCAGAACGGGTTTTTGGTAGTCTGGGAATGAACCTTGATCAACAAGTTGCAAGAACTGAAGGGAATGTGCAAGAATATATTGGAACTTTTGGTGGAAATATTGGTTCAGATTCTGCCACTAGAAAGGTTGTGCTTGATGTTGTCATGCATGGATGTTGAAGGGGCAACTAGAAAGGTTGCTGGTGTAGATTCAAAAGTTTCCCACTTTGTATTACCTGATAACTAGCAATATCTTGTAAGGATGCATTTTCCTCTTCATCGGTTTCTTCCGACAATTGAGAAGAGGACAAGACCCGTTGGATTTTTATAAATTTTCATTCAAAGTAAAAAATAATAATAATAATAATAATAATAATAATAATAATAATAATAATAATAATAATAATAGATAAGAGAACTTATCTCAATCTTCTAGATGATACTCACATTTTTTTTATCCCATTCCTATCACATAAAACCAATTTAATACAAGTATAAGAAAAAACAAAAATTAACCGCTGAATAATAGGAACATGATATTTGAGTGGTGAAGAATTAAAGCTATCAACTACCATAGATACAAACTTTAGACACAGAGGAAGAAAAGAAACAATATAATTGATTAAAAAGAAATGGATTGTTGAAATACTTATTTGAATATAAAAAAATGGTTCAATTTAACACATCATACAGTAAATGGTAGATCAAACGATATTGATGAGTGCTTCAATTTGTTTCCATCATTCTCTGGTATTCACTAATTTTCAGTCAGCCACAGATTAAAGGAGGTTACATGCACTTGAAATTCCAGTTCATTCGAAGATATGGATATGATCTCAATCTATCAGCCAATCAATATTGTCTGAGTCTGGTTCGGTGCGGTCCTCGATCTGTAACAGGACTGTATGAAATTGCAATATTGAAAGTGTATATCGAGATTGTGATTTGTGATTTGGATTTTGGATAATCCTACAATTATTTGGAACAAGTCACACGTTTCTTGAAAAATAAAGTAATTGATGTTGTTATGAGGTTTAATTTCTGTTACTAAAATATCTCATTTAATATTGGATTGTATGAAACTGTAACATTGATATATCAAGATTATGTTTTGTGATTTGAATTTAGGATTATCCTACGATTATTTGGAACAAATCACACGTTTCTTGAAAAAGAAAGTAATTGATGTTGTTATGAGGTTTAATTTGAAATATCTCATTTAATATTGGATTTTAAATCTACAATTTTTTTTATTTACACATGATATTTTTCAAATTTAAGAATTGTGCATGACATTTACCAAAATAAGGTTTCATACATGGGTATCACTAAAAAAAAAAACCCCAATATAAATTGCATTATATATATATATATATATATATATATATATATGACTAAATAAGAAGAAAGAATAACGGTTCTAGTAAAGTTGATAGGGACATAAATTGCATTATACATGACCGAATTAGGCCTTTGCTATCGAAACTTTTGGGCAGCCAGTGGCAGTCCACTCTATACTCCGTCCCTAATTTCAGAGGTAGTTTTTACACAACTCGTGAGTTAAATATGGTGCAAGTATGGGATTGATCCATGGAATGAAGTGAGCAAATTCTTAACTTCAAAAAACACCGATTCTGCCCTCAGACTGAGAGGCGAGAGCTTTGAGCCTGCGACTTGCTGTTGCAGACTGTGGTGGCGACGCCGACTGCCTTCTTCTCCACTTCATTGCCCAAGTTTGAGTCACTATTCCTGGATTCCTGCTCGTTGAATGTTTCCTTAGGTAAGTGCAATTTATTGTCTATTTTCTTGATTTGTGTATGCGGTATTGTGGTTTTCTTACGGTAGCATTTTAGGGCTGCTTTGTTGTTTTTCTTGATTTTTGTATGTGGTTTAGAAGTTTCTTGATTTGTGTAATTGTTTTTGTGTTGTATTTAATTAGTTTCAGATTTGTGTTTTAATTTCCCTTAAGATTTTTTTGCACTTCTTAAAGAATTGTGTTGATGATTGCATAATTGCATAATGATATTTGTTTGCTGTATGATGAGTATTATTTGTGCTACTTTGGAGAACAAGTTCAATTTCTTTGAATTTTGGAATGACACATTTTCAATTTTGCTAGAATTTCCGTTGCATGTGAGTTCACATTTATTTGTAGTATGCTCCCTATTGAGCTAAATGTTTGAATTTTCTTATTTTTTGCAATTTTATGGTGAATTTGTATATTATTTATTACATTTGTCTTATGTGAATATGAGTGTTTATAGTTATTTTCAGTTTTTTTCCAAAAAAAAAATCGCCACAGTAAAGCCCAGGGCCCCATACCTCCAAGAATAAGTTATTTGTCTCACTTAGACCTACAAGATTACAGGTATGGCTATGCATGGTAATGGATAATCTATTTAATTTCTTTCTTTTTTTTATATTGCTAATGACCACATTATTCATATTTTCTGATAATAAACATGTACAATATAATGAGCAAAGATTATGCCATGTAAATTCATGTCCAAATAAACTATAAGAAGCATAAGAGAGTTTTATCACTTATCGCAAGTTGAATCTTCAATTTCCAACTTGCTTTCAATCATTTTCCAATGATTCTTTACTAAGAGTAGAGGTGGAGTAAATTTATTATCTAAAATGTTTTTCTTGGAGAACTGATATCAACTTTATTTGTGTAAGTCATTTAAATTTCACCCCACGTCTTCCTTCTTATGCATCTAGATGTCCCTAAAATTAGTGTAATATATGAATATCCATGTCTAAAGTGATAATTACACCTGAAATTTAAATTGGAATATTACCCTATCTCATGTCTTTCTCTGAAAAACATAAGATTAGGGTTATTTGCCGCCCCTCGTGTGGCTCTATTCCGGAATCCTAGTTTCTTCCATTGGTCTCTTTTGATTTTGTTCTTTCATTGAGACTGTACCCTTCTCCTTTTCTTATATCAAATGGATCCTGAAGATGTGAGAAAACTGTGTGAACGGCTGACTTGACGAAGAAGTAAACTCTGCCCTTAATATTGATACTGTGGACTGTGATGAAGGTAAGAACACAATGCAATTGTCTCTGGTGGGAAGGGTGATGGGATCCAAACTAGTTAACAAGGAGGGTCTTGAAAGGCACATGTCAAATATATGGCAAGTCTCTAGACAATTCAAGGTGATAACGAGAGGAGATGCGAATGTATTTCTCTTTCAGTTTGGGTCGTTGGAGGATAGAAAAAGGGTAGCTGCGGGTGGTCCATGGTTGTTTAATAATCAGATCCTCTCACTGCGAACTCCCTCGGGAATTGGCGACCTGCATGACATTGAATTTCACCAGGTAAATTTTTGGATTCATATTCTTAATTTACCTCTGGTTTGCATGACTGAAAATATACTCCAAAAGATTGGAGCGCTTTTGGGGGTGGTGCATGAGGTGGATATGGATAGAAACGTACCTAGGATTAGAGTGCAGGTGGACACGTCAAAACCTCTCAAGAGGGGTATTAGGGTTTGTCTAGAATCCTTTAACGAGATTTTATCTCTGCTGGTGCAATATGAGATGCTGCCAGATTTTTGTTACCACTGTGGTTTGATAGGGCATCGGTACCAAGAGTGTGCTTTGAGTTCTGAGGTACCGACAAGAAAAGAAGACTTCAAATATGGAATGTGGCTTAACGCCCCACTGTTAACTAGGAAATGATTGGTGGCAGGACTCAGTGGACAGAGATTACGACGGAGTGATGTGGAGGGGGAAGATAGGTGTAGCTGTGAATCTGACCAACAGGATGATTCAACACCCTGTCCGGTTTTCTGTAACAGTGCATCTAAGGAGTTTGTGGCTGGTGCTGGAAATGTAGGTGATAAATCTCAAGAAGGTAGCTCGAGGGGTGCTCCAGATTGTCTTAATGTGGTAAGGGGAAATAAATTGATGATGGGGACTGGGAATAATATGGCTCTAGCGGAGGGAAAGATTGTTGCCCTAGGGGATGGTCTAAAGGAGGTTGAAATTAATATTGAAGAAGTGGATGGGACTCAGGTTGGTAATTTGGAAAAAAATAATAAGGCAACGAAGGGGAGTTTGGGAAAACGTGGTCGGGGGTGGAAGAGATCCCCACAGCAAACTCGTAGTAGGTACACCTTATCTCCTAGAAAAAGCTCCTTGATCAGGAATGCGAGTAGTGGAGGTTCAGCTGAAGTGGGGAAGTCCCTTGGAAAATGCATATTAACGACTTCTTTGGTTGAGAACCTAAGAGGGGAAAAACGAGGAAGATTGGAATTGGGCGCTGTGGGGGTTGGTTCACTGGATAATCCTATGGAAACGGCAAGTCCTGCTCAGCAGGACCTCCGATCACAATGATTGGTCTTTATTGGAACACCCAGGGACTGGGGAACCCCGGGACAGTTTCCGCTCTCCGGAAATTAATCCGGACTTTCTCCTCTAATTTAGTCTTTCTATACAAGACTAGATTAGGCAATGCTAGGGCAGAGCAGGAGCGAATATCTTTGGGTTTTGATTCAAAATTTGTTGTGGACGCGAGAGGACAGAGTGGGGGTTTGTTGTTGTTATGGAAAAATAGTTTGAATGTGCGGGTTAAATTTTTTTTCCATAGGACACATTGATGTAGAAGTGACAGAAGAAAACGGCGAAGTGTGGCGATTCACAGGCTTTTATGGTAATCCGAGATTTAGTGGTAGAGGATTGTCTTGGGACTTGCACATACGGTTAAAACAGCAAAATAACCTGCCTTGGTTGGTTTGTGGGGATTTTAATGAAACCTTGATGTTTGAGGAAAGGGATGGTAGTGATTCACGTCCTATCCGGCTTATGGAGAACTTCCAAGGGGTGTTAAGTGAGTGTGCTTTGAGTGACTTGGTGGCAAATGGACCGATGATGACATGGTCAAATAGAAGAGAGGGGGTGGGTCATATCCAAGCTAGACTAGACAGAGCGATGTCTAACGATGGGTGGAGGAGCCTCTTTCCCTCGAGGGTCGTAGAGAACGTAGCGTTCTCGAAATCCGACCATAGACCGCTTCTTATTTGGACAAAAGGAAGTGGGTCAAATCCGAGAGGAAATAAAAGGAAGACCATACCTTTTCGATTTGAACCTTTTTGGGTAAGGGAAGAAGACTACGCTAATTTCGCGGCAAAAGTTTTGGAATCTTGGGGTAGACCAGTGGAGGAAACATATCCCTTTGCGTGTGTCAATCGTAACTTGGTTAGCACTAAAGTGGAGTTCAAGGCATGGGGCAAGCAATTTAATATCAGTAAGAAGAGGCTTATCCACATGGAAAATAGAAGAGAGGAACTTTTTAATGCGCATTGTCCAGGCGATCACATGAAGGAGATTAAAGCTTTAGAGAAAGAGATTGAGCTACTTGAAAACAGAAATGAAAGTTTTTGGCGGCAATGCTCTCGCGCAGACTGGTTAAAAGATGGTGACAAAAATACAAAAAATTTCCACCAGCAAGCGTCAAGGAGAAAGCCTAAAAATACCATCTGTTGTTTGAAGGACGAAAATGGACGGGTCTTGATGAAGGAGGACGAGATTGTTACACATATTGAAACGTATTATGCTTCACTTTTCACTAGCAGGTTTCCAACAGAGGCAGATATTTTGGATGGAGTTCAAAACATAGAGCACTCGCTATCTGAGGAGGATATCCAGATTCTTTCTAAAACCTTTACTGAGGAGGAAGTCACGGCGGCACTTTTCAGTATGGGACCATATAAAGCACCAGGGGTGGACGGGTTTCACGCTCTATTCTACCAGACACATTGGGATATTCTTAAGGAACATGTTTCATCTGCTTGTGATAAGTGTTATATTAACGTTTATTTTATATACTTATATCATTGAATATGTCATAATATGATTCTATCTAAGTATTATTAATGCATTTTATGTTTTATATTGTATAGGATCATAAAAGAAGAGAAAAGAAGAAAAAATGACCAAATTGCACTAAAAACTGAAGTTTGAGGACTTAGGTACAAATAAGGTTACGGCCGTAAGGAAATAAAGTCACGGCCGTAAAAGTATGATGAATCAAGAAGAAAATAAGCAGAAACACGTTTACGGCCGTAAAGGAGGATTTACGGCCGTAACCTTCAAAGGGTGAAAAATGTGCAGAAACACAGTTACGACCGTAAAGGGACATGTCACGGCCGTAACCTCAATTTAAGGAAAATATGCAGAAACCGTGTTACGGCCGTAAAGTAAAAGTCGCGGCCGTAACTTTCCAGTCAAAAATTTCCTTATTTTAATTCTTTCCATAATTTTGGGATTTCTTGAGCCCAAAGCCAGGGCACGAAATTGAGGTTATAAAAAGGGAATTTCATGACAAGAAAAAGAGACTTTTATTATTTGTGAAAGAGGCTACACATTGAGGAAAATTGAGAGAAAAATATAGAGCATTCTTTGGAGATTTTCAAGCGCAAGAATATCAACAACAATGGAATTCATGAAGCAACTTGAAGAATCTACCACAATCATGATAGGCTAAATTCCATATCTTGTTCAAAGGGGAAGTTGTGTCAACTTGATTATGTTATTTTCTTTTCCTACAAATTAGTAGCATGAATTTATTCCTTTATTTCAATTGTTGGATTATTATGTTTTGAATGTTCATTGAGTTTATTTGACTAATAGTTTAATTTGACCAATTGGATTATTGATCTTTGGATTCATGAATATGCTATGTTTAGATTCTTGATCCGTAATTGTCATTGAATCTTTACTTTAGTAGCAAATAAATCTCGTGCAGGTTTAGTAATAATTCGACTTGGATTGATTAATTCGAGCTTGTGAAGTTAACGATCCAATTCAATCTATTCTTCTAGATTTTCATACTAGTCGTGTATTAAATCCTAAGAGCTTGTTTAGGATTGTCCGTGGCTAGAATTGGTTCGAAGAAGTTGTTTTGAATCAATATACATAAGGAAGAATTTAGATAATCAGATCTTGTTGATTATTTATGATTGATAATTGAATAGGGATATAAATACGTTACAAGGAAAAGTATAACATTAATTGAGGGCACAACCAAACCCGAGAACAAGATTTCTTCTCATATTAATTCTCTAGTCATATTTAATTATTTATTTTATGCATAGTTTTCATTCAAGCAATTCAAACAACAAAACCCACCATTCCATTCTATTTGATCGAACAACTAAAATTAGTTTCCGTTCCTCGTGGGATCGACCCTTACTCTCACTACTACATTATTAATTAATATTTAGCGAGTAAGGAATTATTTATTATTTTGGTGCATTGCGACACGCATCAGCTTGCCTCAAGGTGCTCAATAATGGTCAGTCTGTAAAATCTATTAATCGCACTTCCATTGTTTTAATTCCCAAAAAAGCTAAACCTGAGTCTATCGTTGATTATAGACCTATTTCCCTATGTAATGTTTTATACAAGATTGTGTCCAAATGTTTAGCAAACAGGTTTAAGAAGGTTTTATCTCCCTTGATATCCAGCAATCAAAGTGCTTTTGTCCCTAACAGACTTATCACACATAATGCAATTGTTGATTTTGAAGTGCTTCATTCGATGGGGGAAAAGAATAACGGATCCAATGGCTTTATGGCACTCAAGTTGGACATGAGTAAGGCATATGACCTAGTGGAGTGGCAATTTATTGGTGCTATCCTTGAGCATATGGGCTTCCCTAAAAATTGGATTCGGTGTATTACTGACTGTATATCGACTCCAGAATTCTGTTTTACTATTAATGGGTCTATAAGGGATGTGTCAAACCGACTAGGGGACTCAGGCAAGGTTTTCCGCTATCACCGTACCTCTTCATTCTATGCGCTGAGGCTTTCACGAGCCTTATTAAAAGAGAGGAGGTGCAGGATAATCTTTTGAGAATGAGATGTTCGAGAAGAGGCCCGCGGGTGAGTCACCTTCTTTTTCCAGACTACTCCATTATTTTCTCGAGAGCGAATTCTAGGGATGCAAATTCTATTTCACAGATTCTTGAGGCTTATGGAAAGGCATCTGGACAACTCGTCAACCTAGATAAAAATTTTGTTACCTTTTCACCGAATGTTGGCAGGGAACGGAGAAGGGAATTGGGGGCTATTTTGAATATTGATGTACACAAAAACCATGGCAAATATTTAGGTTTGCCATCTGTGGTGGGTAGATGCAAAAGGAAAACCTTTGGGGAATTGAAAGAACGGGTATGGAAGAAAATTCAAAATTGGAATCGTAGATTCTTCTCCTATGCGGGACATGAAGTAATGATTAAAGCGGTCTTGCAATCTATGCCCACGTCTATTATGAGTATCTTCCGTCTACCTAATTACTTATGTGTCGAGATTCAAAGTCTCATTTCTCAGTTTTGGTGGGGATCGGCAAAAGGTGAGAGGAAGCTATCATGGGCGAGTTGGGATTCCTTGTGCAAATCAAAAAATGTGAGTGGCCTAGGTTTTCGTAATAAGGTTAATTTTAACCAAAGCTTGCTTGCAAAACAAGGATGGCGTCTCATACATTCACCTGACTCTTTGGTGGCTCGCATTTTGAAGGATAAATATTTTCCCAATTCCCATTTTATGCAAGCGAAGGATAAACCGGGGAGTTCTCATGTTTGGAGGAGTATATTGTGGGGAAAGGAAGTTATTATGAAGGGCTCCCGATGGCGGATAGGCAACGGGAAGAATATCAATATTTGGGACGATAACTGGCTGTTAGATAGCCCCTCACTCAAACTGATGACGCCAAGACATGAGGGGGTGAAAAAGGTAAGTGAGCTCATAGATTGAAATGGAGGTTCGAACGAAGGTGTGGTCACGGGATATTTTTGGCCGATTGATGCTAATCGTATTTTGTCCATACCCATCAATGCTAGAGACCAAGCGGATGTTTTAGTTTGGCATTATTCTTCTCATGGTGACTACACAGTTAGGAGTGGTTACCACTTATTGAATCAAAAGGCTGGTAAGGATGACGGGAGAGAGAGTGGAAGTGCGATAGAAGTTCCCTTGTGGAAACTGATCTGGAAGCTCAATATCCCCCTCAGAGTTCGACATATCACTTGGAGAATTCTAAAGAACTCTATCCCTACAAACAACAATTTGGCGAAAAGGGAACTAAATGGTAATCTGTTGTGTCCGCGGTGCAAGTGCTGGGAGACGGATGAGCATCTTTTCCTACAATGCTACTGGGTTAAAGAATTTTGGAAAAATCTGAATTTTTGGCAATTCTTGAAGAAGGGAGTGATGGTTGATAGGGGGCTGGATCTTAGCAAATTCATTGGGCATGTGTTGTCAACTGTTCCTAACGACAACGCTGAGATTATCAGTATGGGATTGGGTTTTATATGGCATAGAAGGAATCTACTTATGCATGGTGGAAAGGAATGCGAGGTGGCTTACAGTAAAGACTCTTTATTTATTCAACTAGAATCATATCAGAGGGCTAGTTTACTCAGGAAGCAATCTGGACAGCAATTGAAGACTTGGAAGAACCCCTCGGGAGTTACGGCCGACCTTATTTTAAATGTGGATGCTGCTATTAGACAGGAAGCTGGTCTGTTTGGGGTGGGTGGAATTATTAGAGGTGAAGATGGGGTTGTCCATGGGGCTTTTGCTGTCTGTAAGAGAGGTTTACCATCACCAGATATTACTGAGGCTTTAGCATTGCGAGAGGGGCTGAAATTTGAGGCAGATAATTCTCTCTCCATCAAATTTGTTGAAAGCAATTCTTTGAAAGTGGTGCGTGAAGTTATAAAGGAGGATCCGTTTGCTCCTATCACCCCTTTTATTTGGGAGATTCGAGAGCTTCTCTTCATTGGCAATTGTGGTTCGTGTTGTCATGTACCTAGAGATAGGAATGTGATAGCTCATAAGTTTGCCGGTTTAGCTCCTATTTCTAGTTCTTCTTTCATATGGATTGATAGGATGCCTTTATTTCTCTCCGCCTGGCTTGTGGAGGAGGGAAATATGAGTTTGGCAACTAAATGATAGTTTTTTGGTATTAACAGTTTCAAAAAAAAAAAAAGTGATAATTACACAACCCTAAATCCTTGCATATCTAGATTTATTTACTCGGGTTATTAAGTCCTTATTCAATTTAGTGATCCTTCTCATTTTATATTATTAAATTCAACTCCTAATTTAACTAAAATTGAACAATCATTTTATTCGGGTAAAGTATATCTCAATTATCCGCCCTCTTTGATAATTTCTCCTCAAATAATTAGACTTATAAAATTTACTAGTTTTCTAATAATAAAATTAATACATCGGCTTAATAAATGACTTTATTAAATAATTGAATTAGCATGTATTACATATTCTCTTTAAAAAAAAATTTATTAAACTATTATATATCACCTGCTGCCACCATCTTCCCAAATCGATGTATCTATAGCCAACCACCATCACCTTCTACAAAGAAGTACCACAAATCCACAAGGGAAATAAAAAACCATTGAAATTCACCATTTCAAGATTTACAGATATATAATCAAACCTATCTCCCCCACCATCTCCATGATCATGGTTGTTAGAATTGCGATCCAGATCATAAGATCGTACAATCCTACGATCATGTATAGAAAATCGATCCAGATCACGTATGAGACCTTTTTCTATAGGAGCTGCATGGGATCGTATAGGATCGCAATCCTGCACGATCCGAATATTTTGCTTGAATTGGGTTGAATTTCATTTTTCACTCAAACTAAAAAAAAAAAAAAAACACAACAACAACAGAGTGAGTTATATTTTCTGTAAGTTGAAAGTAAAATTACATATAAAAAAGTAAAGGAAAATGACAAACATATCTATAGTGAAATAAAATAAATTGTTTTACTTATTTACATGAAACATGTGATGATAACGTGGTTAAAAATTTTAAGAAGAAAGAAATTTGATAATTCTTGAAGATGATCTTAGGAAATATGATGATGATAATTTATTCATGGAGGATGTCGGAGGAAGCAATAAATTGATAATGAGCTTGGAATGCACGACCATAATTCTATTGAAGGGAAGCACATTTATTACCAATGATGAAGAATTCGATTGATGATTGATGCCATATTTTAAATTTTATATTTATCAATTAGAATCGTGTTTGAATTATTATTTTGACAAAAGAGTCTTTTTATGGATTGTTTATTAAGAAGATGAAAATCTGGATATAGATTTTATTGTTTTAAAGTTAGCCTGTGTTCGAAAACATTTTTTCTTGTTTATAAATAGATGCACAAAAATCGGTGAGTCCAAATGTCCAATTTACAAATGATACTGTTATACATTAATTACTGTAGTAGGGATGCGATGTGACCTACAGTTATGTCAAATATGACTATATATGATCGAGCTGTGACTTTTTGTGAGTGAACTGTAACCTTGTGTGATCAAATTGCGACTTTGTGTGATCGAATTGTGACCTCATATGATCAAACTATGACTTTGTGTGACCAACTTTGACTTTGTGGGTCGGATGGGATGAATTTTGCAACTAAATTTGTAATTAGGGCTCAATTTTGACTTTGTGTGACAAACTATGACTTTGTTGGTGGGGTGAGGTGGGGTGGAGTTATGGTGAAATTTGCGACTAAATTTTAAATTGTGAGTGAAAAGTGACTTTGCAGGTGAGATGAAGTAAGGTGTGGTGAAATTTGCGACTAAATTTATAATTATGTTCGAACTGTGATTTTGTGTGACCAACTGTGATTTTGCAGGGTGGGTCGAGTTGAGATTGGGAATGGTTGTGCGACAGACAAGTTGTGATTAGGTGTTGTTTTAGTTTTTTTATTTAATATTATATTTATTAATTACTATTTGACACCTGAATTAAAAAAAAAAAAAAAAAAAAAACCCTAAGTTTGTTAGTTTCAAGGAGTTGATTCCCATTATCAAAAGGAAAAATTACAAAATTTTGATTTGCGACAAAAGTTGTAATTGTGATCAAACTGTGACTTTGCGAGTAGGGTAGGTGGGGATGGGGTGAGGTGAATGTTGTAACTAAATTTGTAATTGTGACCGAACTGTGATTTGTATGACCAACTGTTACCTGGGCTAGAGTGGGGTGGTGTGGATTTTGTGGTTAAATTTTTAATTGTGATCGATTTGTGACTTTGTGTGATCAACTGTGACTCAGGATGGGGTGAGGTGGGGTGGGGTGGGGTGCTGTGAGGGGTGGGATGGGATGATTTTTGAGGTTAAATTTGTAATTGTGATCGAACTAAGACATTGTATGATCAAATGTACTAGGGTGGGATGGGTGAGTGGGTGGGGAACAGAGTGGGGGGGGGGAAGGGATGGACAAGTTGTGATTTGGTGTTGTTTGGGATTTCTTATTTACTTTTATATTAGCTTTAAAATTAATTATAAAAGGTAATTATTTTTATATTATATATAATATTTAATTTATTTATTTTATTATTAAACACCTAATTTAAAAAAAAAAATTAAGTTTGTTAGGTTTAAAAAGTGATAGTTTTAGTTGAGTAGTTATATATTTTTTCCTTTGTATTATCCTTACTGGACCTCATAACAATTGTCAAGAAAAAAAATTAGAAGTGAAAATTACACTCACGCCTACTTTATAAAAACAAAATTCATAAATAAGATCAAATTTGTATTACTTCAAATTTCAGGTTGTAAGTATAAATTTTAATATTAATAATAAACATATTAATTATTCAATTAAATTATGACAACCCTAGTTCTTGAATTTGATTCAAAAGAATCTCTGCTTTCATTTTTCTTACACTCCCTAAACGACAGCATCAACACCCCTCTTCCATTTCTATTCAACCCCAGACTTCTCTATTGAGGAAATACATTAAAATACCCTAAAAAACTTACCAATTTTTAAAAATACCCTAACAATTTTATATCTTTTAAAAATAGCCTAATCACTATAAAATACTACAAATATCCTTATATATCATATTTCAACTAAACCCATTAAAATTTAGAAAAGTTACAACTTAGTCCTTGAAATTTTATTAATTTTGTTTATGATTTTATTTGATTTTTGTTCGCTCATAGTAGCACCATTCACCTTGATATCAGAGTCATATGGCAGATCTAAAAGATAAATATTATATGACAAAAAATAAAAATGAATATATAATATATACATCAAGATTTATAATTATGTATACATTAATACTACCCGATAATTATAAAATAGAAATCTTGAACACTTTAAAAGATTTAGATAAAGATGTAAGAAGAGAAATATATGATCTAATAAATTTCGATATAATAAAAGAAGATTTTATCATAAACGAAATATTAGATTTAATCCACAAAGATATACTAGAAGAGTTATATAAAGATTATAGAAATGGATTATCATAGAGCGGATCATCAATTAATTAGATATCTAGACATAGAAACAAATGAAAAATTAGATTTAATAGTAAAACAAAGAAGAAATTTAATGGACCAAATAAGAGAAGAAAGAAATATAAAACGACAAGAAAAATTAAGATTAAAATTATTAGAGAAAAAGATAGAATATTTTGATAAAATCTTAAAACAAATACCAAAAATTCAAACGATTTTAGAAGACAAATAAAAAACTAGAAAAGAAAAATATGATAAAACAAACACATTGGAAGATTATCTAAAATATTATAAAATATCTCATAGAAAGTCAATGATTGGATCAATAAAAGAATATTGTGAATATCAAATAATGAATTATAAAGAAGCAAAATATGAAACAGAACTTATTCTAGAAATCGAACATATGAAAGGAAGAAATTAATGACAGAATTTCCAGAAATAAAATTTGAAAAACAAATAATAGAAAATATAAGACTTCCAGTTGGATCTTATCAAATAAAAGGAGCTAATACAACTATGTTTCAACCATTAAACTCATGGGGAGAATCTAATGGATTTTTTAACATGCAATTAAATTGGATAAGTGCATTTTTATGGCAAACATATAAAAACATAAATTTACAAGATAAATTAGCTATCGAAGAACTACAACAATTAAATATACAGGACATAAATATCAAAGAAAAATTACAAAATATTCAAAATAAACTAACAATACAATTTAAAGAATTAAAAGAAATGATAGGAGAAGTTAAAAATATAGATGAAGAAATCTTAAAAGAAATCCAAAGAAAATCAGGAGAATTAATTAATCAAGATAAAATTGGAATAATTATAGAAAAAATAGATATTTTAAATGAAAAAATAATAAAAAATGAAAATGAAAAAATCATATCAATAGAAGAAAGAATCAAAAAGCTAGAAATAAAAATAGATGATATGTATGACAGACTATTTAAGGTACAAAAAACTCAAAAACCAAGAATATAAAATGTCTATAAGTGAATATATTGAAGATCTAAAAATATTAATAAAAACATTAATAAGTGATGTACAAGAAGTAAAAAATGAATTAAAAGAAGTAAGAAATGATATAAATATACTAAAACTAGAGATTAGAGAATTCAAAGAAAATAACAAAAGCAAAGATAAGAAAATAGACAAAAGACTCATAGAAAAAGAAATACTTAGAATAGGAAAGAACCATTTTGAACAAGAAAAAATTATAATAGAAGCAGGAAGTATGAATGATGAATTTAGAAGAAACACATTACCAAAAATACTAGAGGAAGAATTAGAATTACAAAAATCTATAGAAAAAACTTTAGGAAAATTAAAAGTTGAAGAAAAAATTGAAGAAGAACAAGACAAAAATGAATGAAGAGTTAGATTTGCTTATAGAAAATTTTGACCAGTTAAGTATAGAAAATTTTAATGAATACCAAGTTTTAATGAATACTGGAGGAGCACCTAACCCTGCTCCAATAGGAACTTCTAAACAAGAATTACCAGATCCAGATGAAAGTTATGCACCCTTATATAGTAAACCACACCGACAATATTATGATAGAATCAGAGATAGACAACCACCTAGAGGAAATAAATATAAAGACAGGTTTGAACCAAATGATAATTGTGATAAACCTATTAATCATGGAGGAACAAAATTAGATTTAGATTGTAAAATAGATACTAAAAAAGCATTATTAACTTGGGCAGATTCGATGATACTATTCTTTTTATACAATAAAGATGATACATGGAAAAATACTGATAGAATGATAAATTTTTTAGTAGCATCTTTTGAAGGACATATTAGAAATTGGTGGCAAGGAATAAGTAGTGATACAAAAGCATTAATAAGAAGAAATGTACAGACGGAACTAATAAAATCAGATAGAAAAGGAATAGAAAAGTTAGTAGATTATATTGCGGATGAATTTTTAGAAGAAAATTGGATAAGTAATTCTGAAGCAGAATCAATAAGAGAAAAAGATAATGCAAGAGTAAGATTAATAAATTTAACAATATGTGATATGTGTAAAATCAAAGAATATACTTGTGAGTTTAAAGAATACTATTATGTCCAATTCTATAGTAATGAAAATCAAGAAATATATAGAGATATGTATTACAATAAATTACCAGGTTCATGGGGAATATACTTTAAAATAGAATTTGAAAAATTTATTAGAGATAACCCTGGAACACCTAGAACATTAAGATCAAGAATAAAATTCATATTTGAAAGATTAGCATATATATGTCAACAAAGACAATTATTAAAGAAATCAAAAAAATTAACCAAAATATGTTGTGAAGATATGGAAAAACCTACCCAATGGGGATGTAACCCTGAAAGAAGAAAAAATAATAATAAAAGGAAATATAAAAATAGAAAGTTTAAAAAATTCAGAAACTTCAGGAAAAAATATATAAAACCTAAGAGAAGATATTACAAAAGAAGATATAATCCAAATAAAAACAGAAAAATAAAACTTATAAGAAAGACAAAAGCCAATGTAAAAGTTGGAATTGTGGAGAAATTGGGTATATAAGCCCTGATTGTTACAAAAAGAAAGTTAAAATATTACAAAAAGAATATCTAGAAATAAAAAGTGAACTAAGTGAAATATCAGATATTGAAAAATACTATGATCAAGAAGTCTATATAAGTGAAACAAATTCAGAAAGTAATGAATCAGAATCAGAATAAAGAAATAGAAGCAAATAAGAATATAGATAAACAGGAATATGAAGGAATAGAAGGTTATGGATTAAAGGTAACATTTGATAATAATAAGTTCAGGAAGATACAAAAATTATCTTTAGATTTGAAAATAGGAAAATGGAAAATATTAGACAGAATATGGAAAAGAGAAAAAGTAGCAATAAATGAATATCATAAAATTGAAAGAGCAATATATGTTAGAACCACTCAAGGAACACACAAATTAAATATTTTAACAAAAAATACAGTTACAGAATTATTAACAAAGATCAATAGAAAACAGAGTGAAAAGATTCAATATGTTTACTTAGCAGGTATCCAAATAATGTTTAAATCCCTATTTAGAGAATGATTAGATTCGCTTTTAACTGTAAGTTTACATGATGGAAGAATTATAAATTTAAAAGACAGTCATTTAGGAACAGTAGAAGAAAATCTAGCATATAAGAAACTAATATTTACATGTTACCCAAAATATTGTATATCATTAAAAGATTGAAATTTTAATGAAATTTTAAAACTACATTTCAAATTACATAAAGATGATATAATGGAACCAGGAGATAAAATTATGACTATAGAATACAGGGCATTATACACATTTACTAATTCTAATTATGGAAACATTTATTCTAAAAAACCATTTATTGAAATTCATAAAGAATGTAAAGATTTTGGTAAAGCTGTAGAACCAGATAAACAAATAAGTTTAGTTCCAAGAAACTATGAACTTACTATAACAAAAAATAAACCAGAAATCATAGAGTTACGAGAAGAAGAATACCCTAATAATAACATAACATTTGAAGATGGTAGATTAATTAGGAGATCAACAAGTTTACCTAATAGAAAACAATTAGGAGAAATTAGTAATACAAAAGAAATAAAACTTAATAGAAATGCTGGAAATATGAAAATAGAAGGTGAATATTTTAATGGAATAGAACATATAAAAGGATCAAATATATTAATTGACACAGGAGCTAGTGAATGTCATATAGCTTCAAATAGAAATAAAGGACTAATATCTCATAGAACTGATCCATATAAATATATAAATTTTGATGGACAAGTACATATGACTGAACTTGAAGTAAAAATATCAATAAAAATAGGAGGAATAAATCTCCTAGTACTATGTCATGTAGATAGTAGTATGGTAAATCCTCATGTATTATTAGGAATGAGTTTTCTAGATGGACTAGAAGATTATAGTATAAAACGTGAAGGATTATATATAACTCATAATGGTCAAACTATACTATGCAGAAAAGCTGAATAAATAAATAACCAAATAAGTTTTTCATTAGCCGTTTATATACAAGTTACAATTGTTGAAACAAATATAACAACATGTGCATTAATTGACACGGGAATATGGATGGCAATGGGGCGGGTTCGGGGCAGGTCAGGGCCGCCCCGCCCCGGACCCGAAAACACCCAGCCCCGCCCCGCCCCGCGACCCGCGAAGTCGCGGGGCGGGGCGACCTCCCGCCCCACTAAGGACTCAAAATATATATTTTTTTTTTAATAAATAAATTGGTAATGAAATTTTACGTGAAAAATTTAGGCGTTGAACTAGTTAGAGTTTTTAAGTTTGAACTTTAAAAATAATATGTATATACTTGAAGAAAAAAATCAATAAACAATATAATGGTATAGTTGTTGTATATTCTCATATCCCTAAATTCCACTAATGTTCAATTCTTCTGGACTTCATCAAATTTATTTTAGTTTCACATTTCATTATTTAAAAAAAAAATTATTTTTACCGGGTCACGGGGCGGGGCGGGGCGGGGCGGGGCGGGTCATTTCGGGTCCTTCGGATTTTTTTGCCATCCCTACACGGGAAGTGATATAACAATATTCAAAAATTTCTTAATAAAATCATGGAATACTAATGGAAAGATAAAAATTACAGGAGTAACAGGAGAAAGTACTCATATAATTAATAGTACTGATAAAATTGATATAATACTTGGGAGTAAACAAATAGTTGTAAATAAAGTATATAATTATAACAAATTAGAATGTGATATATTACTAGGAAATGACTTTATAAAACAATTTCAATATTATAAACAAAATAATTACATGATAATGTTAGAAACACCTTGTGCACATTTACTAAAAATACCAAGAGAATTTAGACCTTACAGAGTTCAGCCAACACAGCGTGGTGATAAATGGGAGAAAAAACCAATTACACAAAATGAAATAAAAAATAAAAGAATAATGTATAAAAAAAGTCTTGAAAACGAACATACAAATAAACATGGAAAAAATCATTGATCAACTAGAAAAAATTTGTGGAGAAAATCCATTATCATTTTGGAAACCACATCATCCAAAAGCTAGAATAGAATTAACAGAAAATGTTATTATAAGAGTTAGACCAATGGTGTATACCATACAAGATACGCAAGAATTTAAAACTCAGATAAAAGAATTACTTAACCAAAAATTAATCAGACCCAATAATGGACCCCATAGTAGCCCAGCTTTTATTGTAGCGCCCCGAGTTCCGTATACCCGATTCACTACGTCATTTTCTGTCTAAGTTTTTCGAATAATATTTTTGCGGAAGAAATAATTGAAATTCATTTTTGGCAACATTAAATAAACTGTAATGGCCGATAAAATTAAAAACATTTATGAAACCATTTGAAATAGTAAATCGAACCATTAATTTTGTAAAGAAATTGACAATGTCATAATTTCTCAAATAAATGAACTTCTCTAAATTATTCGATTGTTTGGAAAAATACGGAAATCATTAACGTCAAACTTTCAACCGTTTAACGATTATTGCCACCATCATTCATCGCTCGCCACCGTCTCCGAAATCTGCAAAACTGTTAAAAAGTAGGGTGAGTATTTCATGGGGAAAATACTCAGTAGACTCATCGCAAATTAATTAATTTATAAGATGATTAAACACATAAATCCCGGCTCTTATAAAACGGGCATTGATAGAGCTTCTTTATAAAACGGCTCTTGATAAATCTCATATTGTGCATTACAGCACGGGACATATTTTGAAAATCATAGGCTCTTTGAAAACAGCTCTTTGAAATAGCTCTTTGAAAACATCTCTTTGAAAACAACTCTTTGGAAATAGTTCTTTGAAAACATTTCTTTGAAAACAGCTCTTTGAAAACAACTCTTTGAAAATAGCTCTTTGAAAACTTTGAAAACAGTTCTTTGAAAATAGCTCTTTGAAAACAACTCTTTGAAAATAGCTCTTTGAAAACTTTGAAAACAGTTCTTTGAAAATAGCTCTTTTGAAAACAACTCTTTGAAAATATCTCTTTGAAAACAACTCTTTGAAAACAGTTCTTTGAAAACAGCTCTTTGAAAATATCTCTTTGAAAACCATATACTTATAAAAACACATTTTAATTATGCCAAGCATAATTTTCTTTTGAAAGCATAACATAGGATAGGATCAAAATCCTCATAAACATATTGAGACATAAGAATTTTACCGAACTTAGGTGGTAAGAATTCTTATGCAGTAAGTATACCAAGCATAATTTTTGAAATTCATAGGGATCATTTGCATCATAACATAGGATAGGATCGAAATCCTCATAAACATATGCGACAGGAATTTTACCGAACTTAGGTGGCAAATCCTCATAAACATATGGAAACATAGGAATTTTACCGAACTTAGGTGGCAAATCCTCATAAACATAGGGAGACACAAGAATTTTACCGAACTTAGGTGGCAAGAATTCTTATGTGTAGCGCTACTAAAACTCCGGTCCCCTTAACATATCATAACTTATCATATGGGACCCATAGCAATCTTGGTAGATTGATTTCATAGCAATGATCCAAAAAAACATTTTCGTGAAGTATAGGGTATACTTACTTTTCGTAAAAACATAAAGTATATTTTCTTTTCATAAAAACATACTTACTTTTCATAAAACATAAGGTATATTTACCTTTCATAAAAACATACTTGCTTTTCTTAAAAATTGACTTTCACAAGTCACATGACATTTATATGAAATCATAATTTAAATCAATTAATAAGTGCGAGTCTACCTCAAATCCGACGAGTGCAAAGTTGAGCGAGAATGACTTCAATTTCTTTAAATTCTCCGTACGCTTCGTCTTAGCCAATAAGTCACTTTAGTATATCGAATATATAGTTCAAAATGATAAATTATAATTTGAGGACTAAAATTGATGTTTTGAAAGTTGAGGGACTAAAATGAATACTTTTGAAAGTTCAGGGACTAAAATAGATATTTTGAAAATAGAGGGATTAAAATAGATACTTTTGAAACTTGGGCTTAAAAGTAAATCAACAGTGACTGAAATAATAGATTTTGAAAATGAAAGGGCTGATTAAAACTCATTTAAAACTTTGGGGGCTGAAATGGATAACTTAAAAAGTTGGGGACTGATTTGAAAACCTTTTTAAAACTCGAGGGGCTTAAGTGTAAATTTCGAAAATAAAATATATATTCAGATCTGTTTTCTCTCTCTCAACTCACTCTCTCACGATCCACACTCTCTCACTAGTGTGAAGAAACAGAGGACGGAAGAAGGCGAGACACAGGCGAAATCCGGTCTTTCACCGGGGATTTTCCGGCGCTACGCCGGCACAAGGTGGCGGTGACAAGGGAAAGGTATTGGTAGTAGGAAGGGTACGATTTGGGTTGCTGATTCACAGTGAAATCGAGGTTAGAGTTCGCGGTTTAGGTCGTGATTTCTCCGGCTACAATTCCGGCGTTGGTTGAAGGTAAGTCTTGGCTTGTCTATCATGGGTTTGGGTTTGATTTTTGTTTTGGGTGAGGATTTGGATTCGAACTGAAGTTGATTGTGGAAAGTGATGATGATGGCGTTGATTTGTCGTAGGTGAAGTTGGTGAGTTAGGGTTGCTGCAGGAGAATATGGTGGTTGGCTGGTAGATCAGTGGTTGCAGTGAGGTTGTTCTCGACCGTGGCTATGATTCGGCAGTTGGTTGATTTTCTGATTCAGCTTGATCGATTGGCAGTGGTGATGGCTGCAATGGAGTTGGGGAAATGGTGGTTCAATGAAAATTGAGTACAGGCGGCGGTTGAGATAATGATAGTAGTGTTGGTTATTCTTCTCGAACTTGGTCGACTGAAATGGTGGTGCAGGATATCAGAATTTATAATAATGATATGTTTTGCTGGCTAATTAAGAAAGATAGTGGAGAATTAGGTAATGTGAGAGGGTGGAAAACATCATAATTGTTTGATGTGGATTTGATGATGAAATTGGGTCAAGATGAGTTGGAAATACTTTGTGTGATTGAAGAGAATTTCTGCATTATTGAAGCTGAACGTGGAGGTGGGGTTGATGTATATGAAATAGAAAATAGATACAAAATTTTATATATATAATGATGATGTTTTTTGAGAATCTTATGGAAATGATGGTAGGATTAATTTAAGGTAATCAACTAAAAATTTGACTAACTTCGATCAAGAAAAGTATTTAAAACTGATATATTTTGGACTGAAAAATGATTTCGAAAATAATACTCTAAAATAATATAATTTTAGAAATTCGGACATTTAATTTAAAATCGAACAAATTCGATATTTCTTGACTTTGCTAGACGAATTCGTCGCAGCGTTAACTTCAAAACAATGGGTGAAATAGTAGCGACACAATTTTCTAAATATTAAAATAATTATATATTGCGTAAAAATTCTGAGTCGCTACATTTATGGTCATGAAACATTCTGAACAAAAAAGAGGAAAAGCTAGAATGGTGATAAATTATAAAGAGTTAAATAAATATACTAAATTTGATGGATACTTTTTACCAAATAAAGAGGTACTAATAAATCTTGCAAAAGGAAAGCAATATTATTCTAAATTTGATTGCAAATCAGGATTTTGGCAAGTAAAAATGGAAGAAGATAGTATTCAATATACAGCATTTAGTACGCCCCAAGGAAAGTATGAATGGATGGTTATGCCATTTGGTTTAAAAAATGCACCACAAATATATCAAAGAAGAATGGATAACATATTTAGAAAATTTAATGAATTCTTAATTGTCTATGTCGATGATATATTAATATGTTCTAATAATAGAGAAGAACATAGAAACCATTTAATTAAATTTATAAATGAATGCAAAAAAGAAGGAATTGTTCTTTCAAAAAAATAAAGCTATAATAGAAAACCAAGAAATTAATTTTCTTGGATTATCAATAGATAAAAGGGAGATAAAATTACAAACTCATATATCTAAGAAGATATAGAGTTTTCCAGACAAATTAGAATCAAAAGAACAAATACAAAAATTTTTAGGATATTTAAATTATGTAGAAGGATTTATTGAAAATCTATCAAAAAAGAGACATAAAATTCAAATTTTACTCAGGAAAACAAATACCAAAGGATAGAGTGATGAACACACAGAAATTGTCAAATCACTAAAAGAATAATGTAAAAATTTTCCGAAATTAAGATTGCCAGATGAAAAAGATAATCTGATAGTTAATACTGATGCCTCGGATAAGTATTAGGCAGCAATATTAAAAACAGATCTTAATGAAATTTTTAGATACTTAAGTGGAACGTTTAATCAAGCAGAAATAAATTATACTACTCGTGAGAAAGAATTGTTAGCAATCATCAGAGGAATAAAGAAGTTTTCATTGTTTTTATTATCTAAGAAATTCATTGTTGAAACTGATAATTCTCAAGTTGCAGGTTTAGTAAAAAATAAATTACCACCAGAACCTCAATATAGAAGGCTCCATAGATGGCAAGCCTATTTGGCATTTTATAATTTTGATATAGTTCATATTAAAGGTGTTAATAATTATCTTGCGGACTTTTTAAGCAGGAATATTGAATTTGCAGATGGATAATATGAAAAAATCCCTGATAGACGCCAAAAAGCGAATGAACTTCCTCATGGAGGAAGCTGAAGATATAAAGCTTGGAATTGAACAACTTGCAGAAACTCTCCAAGAAGGTTTCAAGCAATTGATGGAAATCTCAACATTTCATCACAATTATACTAAAGAATTGAGCGATAACATAATTGAGATTGAATCTCAGTTTAAATCGTTGATTACCAAACAGGCTGATACCAAACAGGTTATATCAAAAATACAAACAGGTATATCTTCTGGAAGCAGTGGTGGACCAATAATTAAAAGAGATGAACCAAGTCCCAAAAAAGTTGTTATAAATGAAAACAGTCCTCGAAAAATCAAAATCAATGCCAAAGATGAACATACAAGGGTAGTCAGAATTCGTGCTGAAGAGGAAGATGATTCCCCTTTTTTACCAAAAGAAAAAGAATATAAAACTACTGTTGAAGTTATATATGAACTTCAAGAATGTGATTGCTATTACATTTCGTCTGGAGACCATGTATACCCACGATTGATCGTTACTCAGGGAGGAGATCCCGTCATGACAAAAATGGCAGCTGATTATGGATTCTTGGATCTTATCTATCCAGGAAAAGATCTGAAAGAAATCGAAAAATTTGATGATTTACTAAAAGGAGAAATCTCAAAGTTTGCTCAAGGAAGATCCATTTATTTAAAATTTTATTCGATCAGTCCTGAAATTGATGGAAGGATATATTATCCTGCTGAGCATATTATCACGATTGGATATGTTGCTCGAAACTTTCAAATTGAAGTTGGAAAAAATACTAAGCCAGTACCAAACATTACAAGATCATGATTTAGATCCCGAAGGGTGTTGGGAATTAAAGTTCTCTACAATATTGCCAAAAACCTGTATGAGAAAAAATTCAAATGCATATGCCAGTACAATGGATGGACCCTACTCACTAATGGAGGAAAAGAAAAATCAACAATCTTGCAAGAATACATCAATAAATTTGACACTCATCAAATCCATGGAAGATTTACCACTTTTCAAGAGGCGTGCATAGCCAGGAACTGCCCCACATGCCAAAGGAACTGATGGACAGGTGGAAGCTACTTGATGGATCTGCTTTATATGCCAACAGAATTGATGTACTAGTGGAAGATGTTTAATAGACCTACTTTAATTCAACAATGCAGAACAATGTAGGGGCCATGTCAAGACCAAAAAATAGAAGAATAAGTGTCCCTATAATGTAAGAGTCATGTGATGTAATAAATAATAGAGGGACAGGTGTGTCCTTAGGTGAAAAAAGCTGTGAAATTGTTAAGACGATGATGTAAGCAATGATGTAATTGTGTCCAATGTAGTATTATAAATAGAGGCCTCCAGGCTAGTTGAAAGACAGAACTCTCTTGAGCACTCAGTTTGTGAGAAAGCCAAAAATCTTCTGTCTTTGAAAAATTCTCATACCAATCATTTGTCAATCTTCATATTATCAATAAAATCCCAATTTACTTATCATATTATGATGAGTTTCTAAATTCTTGTCTTCTAAATCCTATTTCTAAAAAGAAAATATATTATTAAGAAAACTCCCTACACTATGTCCTAAAATATTTTCCATCTAAAGAGTTATACAGTGAAGGCGTCCAGGTTTAGGTAGCTAATAACCCGTGAAGGCAGGAAGCCATTGGAGGGTGTGGAGCAGAAACCTATAAGTCTGAAGGTCACTAACAATAGAAGGAAAATACAAAGGTACTGAGAACAGGAAAAGAGGTTAGTATTCTTAATATATCTATCTTTACGGAATTAGGAGGAAGAAGAGCTTTTAATATGACAGAATTCAGAATTGTTAAATTTAATTATCAAAACAGTCCTTATAATGATGAATATCATAGCATAATTGAACCTTTATTCATGTATAAACAGTTTACTAGAGCAAATAATGAAATAAAAAAGTTATATCATGTCTATATGTCATGCTTGTTAGCTATCTTTCCAACATTAAAAAGAATATTAGGATTAGAAATTACAAAATCGATTATTTACTTTTGGCTTGACAGTGATAATACTGAAATAAATAATGAATTATATTTAGGATATGTGTTTAGTAGTGATAATGATTATGATCCTGTAATAGATTATGACAGTGATGGAAGAGATGAATCTTTCTTTACCAGTTTTTGAAAATCTTAATATCATGAATAACAGTAATTATATCATGAAAAAATTCAGAACTAAAAGAGGTCCATATAAAGTTCAAAAGCATATCAAAAGTAAAAAAGACATTGAATATGAAAATGAAATTGATAAAATATGATATCAAGAGTAACTCTATGCATCACAAGAGATATTAAAAAGTTTTAAAGAAAATTTAATAGAAAACTTTGCTTGAGGAACTGTAAGATCTATAATGATACATGATATTCAAGATATAATTGATAAATTAGAAAAGAGAAAGAAAAATATTTCTAAATATAATATACCATTTGAACCAAGTATAGATATCATGGCTGACATAGACATTATCAATTCTCTAACACTCATAGAATTTGAAAAATTACTTGAAACTTTATAAATTATTTATCTCTGTGTTTATAATGCCTGGATATACTATTGAAGGATTAGACAATTTGTTAGAAAAAATAATGGAAAAAATAGATAACATTATATCTCATTTAATAGATATGGATGAATCATCTGAACAATATTATATACTTTCAGAAAATCATGATCAATACATTATAGATTATTCTGACATATTAGAGATTAAAATAGATTTAGAAAATAAAATAATGACAAATACAGTACAAACCTAATGCCAGGATATACAATAGAAGGACTAGATAACCTTTTAGAAAAATTGAAAGATAAAATGGAAGACATTAAACATCAAATGGAAAATGAAAACATATCTTCTGAAGAATATAATAAACTCTTAGAAAAATACGAACAATATATTGCAGATTATTGTATTTTACTAGATCAAAGAATTGACTTATACCAGAGAATTTTGTATAATAATTTACCAACCCGATAATCTATGGATACTTCACAAGCATCAACTTCTAATAAATGTAATCATAAACTATATTTAGATAATAAAGAAATTTCATTTTTATTAACTATTGCTAAAAAATCTAAAAAAATACATTTTGTTGGATAATCTAAATTAAAAGAAATATATGAAGATATTGACTATGCTATCTTAAATAGAATAGAATTTAATTCTGTTGAAACAGCAAAAAATATAAATACGATTCATAAAATTATAGAAGAATACGAAGATATAAAAGATGAAGTTGCAGATGGAATAGCATTATGATATATAACAAATGAAGAACATCCTAAATCTTTTGAGAAATTATCATAATATAGAGCATTTTTAGAAGAACTTAAAAGATTAAAGAATATGAATATAATAAAAAGTATTAAATTAAATCAACCTGACTAATTCAGGGATATATCTTGCAAAGAAAATAATTTATTTCATTAAGGGTAAATAAGACAATTTTCAAAAAATGAGCATTTTGAAAAACTACATATCTAAAAGAGCTATTTCAACAAATCCCCCCTTCCCTATTTCTCTTTCCTTGCAAATCATTGAGTATGCCGCTACTTCCACCATATCACCGGTCCTTCTTCCACGTGGCAGAGCAGTGGCAAGTATGCGAAGGCGCAGATGAGATCGTAGTGAAGACAGTGGTAAGGTAAGGTTTACGTATCGTAACTTACTCCTGGGATGAATTCCGATGTCAGCTTCTACTTATTATTTCCTCTCCGATGACGGTGGTGAGTGTGCTAAATTGATTGTCTGATTTACGATGCTTGTTGTTGTGGCGGAGGTGGAGGCAGAGGCAGAGGCAGTAGGGATGTGTGCGGATCTGGTGGAGTGCAGGTGTAACGATCCAAAAATTTGTCTTATTATTATATTAAATTATTCACATTTAACGGGACACACTTGAAAGTCAAATAGAAATTTTAACTTATTTAAATGAGCATATTCAACATTAAATCAGACTTTAAATATAGTTAACGTATTATCAACGAAAAATAAATAAGAATATTAAATATTACTTTAAGTAATTTTATCGATTAAGTAAATTAATTACCGATTCCATAATTGGAAAAATAAGGATTGAAATATATGGAGTGTACTTCAAAGTGGAACTAAGAATTCGTCCCAACGTTGAAAAATAATAGACCAAAGTTAATCCGTAAACTTATTGGTCAAACTAATAATATTAATAATAAAAGTAATAAACAATTGTTTATATACATTTGACGTGAAAATATATATATATTATTTATTTAATATTAATTAACGACAAATTACGCAGTATGATTTCGGGACGTCTAAGTCCATAGTTTCGTTATCTGTCTTGACTATTCGAGAATATCATCGTGTAAGGTTCTAAATGAACTTTGAAACGGCATATTGTCAACACCTATTCGGTTGACGTACGTGTCTCGAAAACTTTAATAAAAAATGTTGGCATTCGAAAGTTTAGTTTTAAACGGTCTATTTTGACAATCTGTAACTTTTGCTATAGTTGACCATATTGTGTTTTGACAAGGATACGGGAAACTAGATCATTGGTTTTTAGAATGGTATATTAAAAGTTCAATTTTGATGATAATAAGAGTACCGAAAATTAAGACGAAAGTGACCATTTGAAAGAAATCGAAATAAAATAGTTTTAAGTGGCTAACTTTGACGAACGATAACTTCTACCTCGAATATCGATTTTAGGATATGAAAATATCATTACAAAGTACTCGTTGACAACTTCATATTGGCCCCCATTGACTTTCTATTTTGACTTCATATGACTCTATAATTTATATGAGTCATTTTGGAGTCTTTATTAATTGTGAGGACTAAAATATAAATCTTATATTTTTTGATACTAAAAGAGCAAATAAAATAATTGTAATTTAGTCATCAGTAAAAACAATAAATAAGGGCATTCGGCATTTGTAAAAAGGAGAAACAAGAGAGAGAGAAAGGAGGGAGTCGAACCCCCCCCCCCCCCCCCCCGGCAAAGGTAATTTTTATTTATATTAATTAATTATTTCATTATTATTATATATATTATTTATAATATAATAAGTTTTATATTATTAATATTATGATTATGATTATTATTTTGATTATGGAAATTAAATTAAATCCTTTATGTGGTATAATAAAGTAAGTCAATCCCTTTAAATTAAAGTTGGTCTCTACAATTGTTTCAATTAAATATATTACAGCAAAATAGTCTACTTTAATTTTATTGGATCCTAATTCATACTTATTTGTTGAAATATAATATAGTATCATGTGACCAAATTATAGCTTATATATATGTTAGGTAAGGAGTGATGATTATTCTAGTTCGACTCCAAGCAGATATTAGTGGTGCAAAATATTGAGGAATAAAGTCTTGAACTCTAAGATATTTAAGGAATGAGGTAAGTAACATATCAATTACAATGTAAAACATAGTATTAATATTATTATTATGTCCTCATACGTGACTATGTGAGGTATATTATTGGAGCAATATTCATGAAATATGATGTGGCAATTATTTGTATTTGGTGAAAGCATGCAAAACATGAATTGATGATATGGCATGTTATTAATGCACGTGAACTCATTGGAATGCCATATTACGTGATTATGATGTACAATTGCCGGATGAAATATATGTTGGATGAAATATATGTTGGCATTCATGTGCATTAACATGTGCATTGTGTGGGCCTAGAAGAAGTTCTTCATAAATGATAAAGAAATAGATAAATAGTATATGGAGATACATGGAGAGAAAATGATGTGGATGATAGCAGAATCGCCCTACGAGTGTACCGTACTTTACTTCACGTCCGGATATATACACTCACTTGAGACTCCTGACAGTCATTAAGGGTAGTCAATGATGGGGTGTGGCGGTATGGCTCCGATATACGAACGGTTTAGGGAGGTCTCTTGGTGGCCTTGGGATTGCGGATCAGCACGTTGAGAGCCGTATATAATAGGCCAGGCCTGATTGATATAATATAATTCCCGGTGCAGTATCTTGAGTCTCGGTGGGCGACGATTGATACAAACTGTGGAGTCTTAAGTCTCTGTGAGCGATGACGGACCACAGGCACTGGAAGGTGCTTGTTATCGGGCATGTTAATAGTTGAGCTCATACGGTACAACGTAGTGGGATTCGAGCCCAAGTAGCAAATGTGGATAAATTGAGATAATGAAAAGGCACATAGCCTGAATGAAATAATTGTGAGAAAGTAAATCAAAACTCATGCTCGTGATCATGCATATGTTATTTGTTGAGCATTAACTATTTTAGTTTTGCATTGTGGGTGTGACAATGCATGAAATGGAGGTTGGTGTCAGCTCTCAAATGACGGGACAATTGTGTACTAGGTACCTGACCGTGGTTCATGGGCCTCTCACCAGGGAAACCCCAAAAAAGTCCAACTACTTTTAAATAATTTTATTTCGTTTTAAAATAGTTTAATATTTTAAATAGAAAATTTCCGGCTATCTTCCGCTATCCGCCTGTTATTCCCTGTTTTAAACAGATACTTTTATATCAACTACTAACTATAAAGTTTTTATATTATAGTTAGTTCATTTTGTTTTCTTCTAAATTAAATTCCAAATTATATTTCAGAGAAAAATTACATATTTTTAGTAATGTCCAATTATAATTTAAAAATAAAAGTTCAAATTTATATTTAGATCGGATGGATAAAATACTATTTTATTCGTTTGAAAAAAATCAGAATACGGCGGGAAAATAAATAAATGCATAAAAATAGGAAATAAATCTGAGGCGCCACAGCAGGTCTATGTGAGGGGGTAGGATGAAGGATGGTTTGCTGGTTGTAATGCGGTTTGGTTGTGGTGGGGTGCAAGTGGGAGTTGTGGGTGGTGTACAGGCAGCCGCGGTGGTTGGAGGTAATGGTAGAGGTGGTTTCTTTGGCAGTACGATGACTGCACAGATCTAGTTCGATGTGGTGTGGTTTCTTTAGCAGTACGGTGAAGGTGATTTGGAATTTGAAGATGGGATGGAGTTTTGCTGGCAGTGGTGGCAATGGCGGCAGCACCGTGACAGTTGTTGCGGTGTCTAGATGGTGTTAGTGAGTGAACATTGAGTTATATGTGAGATGAAAACAATAATGGATAATTTTGAATTCGATAAATGTGACTTAAAAAATATGTAACCTAATATTTGACAAGTTGTAACGATAATATAAAATAATATGACCTAATAATTTGATAATTATGGCTTCAAAATTCGTTATTTAATAATTTGATAAGTTGTGGCCTAGAAATAAGTCTGGTTCGATTAATTTGGCATTTTGTGACCTATTAATTAGATTATTGTGACCTTAAATTACAGGCATTGTGATATAAAAATCAGTCTGATTTGTGACCTAAAAGATGTGTGTTTTGTAACATGAAATTATACAGTATTTGACCTTAATATATATAATCAATAAAATATTTTTAATCAAAATGTAAATACGTGCTTTTAATTTATACAACAACTGAAAAAGATACCAACTAATAAGTATATTCTATGCGCTTATTTGTATGTCTGAATTAGGATTAATTATTTTCGTTTAGAATAATTCCTATTTAATTTGTATTTATTTGTTTACTTTTTAGAAAATATCCCAAAAGATGAAGAATGATGCAATTGATGGGGAAATGCATAATTGGATGCTAATTGGAGCTTAAATGAGTAATTGAGGAGTTTAGACATTACAGGGAAATGAGCATGGTGACAAAGTGAATAAATCAGAAGTTAGAGGACCCCAATTGAATGAGTTGAGAGCTAAAACGAGAAAATTGAGAAAATTCCAAAGTATGTGGACTATATTGTTGCAATTAGAAGTTGAAGGACTGAAGAACAAATTAAACACGAGGGACCAACTTGCAAATATTCAATGATTGACTTGGAACACAAGACGATACTTTGAGGATTTTTAGGAGTCAATTGGATGGAAGTAGAAGTCAAGAAGGAATAGAATATGATAAGAATATTATCATAAATTAATTTCAATCGCACAAGATTATGGAAAAATTTCTAGTCAAACTTTGAGACCTAATTTTGAGACAGTAAACGTTCAAATTGGGAAAATTCTATTTCAGAATTGTATCCCTTTAAGTTATCTTTCTAACTCACTTTGAATCACCTCAATCGGATAAGGGAACAGAAAGATATGGTCGAAATACTGAATGTTGTCCAGATACAAAAAAAGACTCGTGCTCGGGTTTGACAATTTGATTTCCTTTTTCAATTAGGTCTCTTCTTCAACTATAAATATAACCTCATGGCACGAAATCTAAACATTTTCCTCACCTAAAAACATCATACAATTGGGCTTTTCACGTCAATTCTTAAGAGATCAACGTATAGCAAAGGGGCGGGACTTGGAGATTACTTGAAGAATTGATACTCAGTGCAAGCATTCCATTCTTCTTTGTTATTTTCGATGAACGTTATATTTCATTGTTCTTATTGTTTAATTATGATGTATAATTAAATTTCATGTTGGGATTAACTAAATTTCATGTTGGGATGAACAATGTAGCCTATCGTTATTATTTTAATTTCATATTCCGTTGTTTTAATGATTCGTTGCATGTGTTGATTTATTATTGTGTTTAGTGCGTGAATTAATTGGTTAGTAATTCACGATTTAATAAGTTATTTCCATAATTCTAGAGATGAGTTAATAATTTAGATCAAGGTAATAAATCTGGTAATTGGACAAGAGATAGAGATATACTTTTGTTATTATCGCGATCGTGTATGAATTTCTTATATTTTATGCATCTGGATAAGGAATAATTCTAACCCTCTGTAGAGATACATGATTGATTTATTTAAGTATGATTGATTTAAACTCGAGAGAGGAATCTCAATATATATTAGTGAATTTGACCGAATACATATTTAGAAAATAAAACTGGAATTGAAATTAATTTAATTAGTTAGGTGAAATCGTGAGTCACAACTACTTTACAATCGTATTTAAAAACAAAACAATTTCGCAATTTAATTCTTTAGCTTATTTCTTAGTTTTAGTTTCAAAACACCAAATAAAAGTCATCCGTTCAAATAGGAATAAGAACTAAAATATTTTTCGGTATTTAATAGCAGTCCTCGTGAGAACGATAATCCTGACTCGTTTGTTCATTTTATTACTTTTCACGATTCGTACAATTGCAGGTATATTTCGTATCGCGAAATATTAGTGAACACCAACCTTAGAAATCTTTTGAGTAGTCGTAAGCATTTCATAAAATCGCACAAATTTACTAAAGTATGTGCATACGTGTATGAACCCACTATTGAATTTGCTTTTTTTTTTTTTTTTTTTTTTTCATTTTCATTATAGAAGGTAATAAAGGGTTTTGATAGTGAGGTTGAATATTTATGTGAAGTCATAATTATTGCAAGGAAATTAAAGAACAAAATATTGAACCTAGTGTGACAGCTGCAATAGGCCGTGCATGTGGGCTAATTGCGTTATGTATTAAGATAGGGCCCCAATTGTCAACAAGGAAAATAACATGCCTCACATGCCTTATGGGTCCAACCTCACATGCAAGGCTTTGTGTCATTAAATCTTCGCACATCATTCACATATGTTCATACATGTCATAACTTGACTCATAAGTTTGACATGACTTGAGCTAATTTTAGTAAAATCGTGATTCCTTTATAACAACTATTTTTGCATTTCATATTGTTAGTGAAAGTCTAGATTCTAAGTTCTTAGTCACATTAAACATCATTTCAAGTCTACATATAAACACATGAAACATCAATATTCACGAATTCTACTGTCTGAAATGTCTACCTTTTATAAAATTCGAGACGGATTTACATTGTGAATATTGAACGCATTGAATATCACGTCACTCGATCTATATACCATTTATTATAATAAATAAGTCATGAAAAATGAAAATAAATATAAAATCCCATGTGAAATATCATGATGCAAAATTGGATCATTATTAAAAAGTAGTTGACACCATTAATCTACTTTAGAAGATAATCCATTTGCTGGTAATGTAATAAACACTTGGATAATCTTTATGCTCAGCACATCCAGTAATAATCACAACAGACACCAATTACATAAAGTAAAACTCACAAAATCATGTATATATATATTCTCCTAAAAGCACAATAATTCATTCAACCAAAAGACAAAGTAAAAAAAAAAGTAAAAAGCTAAAAACAACCAGTACAATATAATTTCTTTTTCCATAACTCAAGTTTTTGACATTCACACTATAGGTTGTATGACTCAAGAAAGCTAAAAGATGAAAGGGGAAGAAAAAGTCATTTCTATGGAAAAAATGGCACAATATGTAGATGGGGATATTGGCTGGAACTTCTTGACATTTTCATAAAATAGGAGGAAAACTTGTACAACGCTTCTGCACCTGCTCCCACAATAGCATTGTTTTCTTTCGACTGAAGCAGGCCGAGGTCGCGCAACAATGGTGACTGTGGGATGAAGATCAAATGGAAGGGTATGAATTAGACATGTGTAAAAAATGTACACTTGCCAATGTGAGAAGACTGACCGACCGACAAACAATGGACGTAATATGGAAATTGGTAGTGCTTTGTATTGGTAAAATTGACTCTAACAAGAAATTGAAAATGAAAAAAGACGCCTTATTGCTTTTACGTAATAATAACTAAGACTGTCAGCATTGGCGACCACGGCGGCAACCAAGGGCTCCAGCACCAGAAGTAATAGACGCAACCATGGAGGAAGACTTGGCACCTAAACTTGAAGCTCTAGCATAGGTGGCTCCAGCTCCAGCTCCAGCTCCAGATGGAGTGAAATAAGCCCCATTAAGCATCAGATCGCCCTCCGACCTCCAGTTCCAACCTTTCCATTGACTTTCAGCTGTCTCAACCCGTTTTGTCACCTGATCAAAACGAATTCATCGACATATTAAACAAGTGAAACGCTTAAATCTCGTCAACGTTTGGTAATTATTTATGAAGCAATGGGAATCTTGAATTTGTGGTAGTACCTCTTTTGCAAAAGGATTGGCTGGGGCAAGGTATCTGTTTCCTTGACTGTTGATTGTAGGGTTTCCACTTCCACCAATTGCATACATCTCCCAGTGAGTATAGTCATTGTTCACGACATGGAAGTATCCATGTCTGCACCTGCATTATCCGTACAATGTTTTCCCATTCATCAGATTTCTAAATTCCAAAAAAATAAAATAAAAAAATAATGCCTTCATTTATCTGTTTCACATAAATTAGGACCTGGATTTTCCCACATAATAGCCATAGGGGATAGAAAATACATAAGGCTTAAACAGTCATTTATTTTAGCATGAAACTTAAGTATGAATTACCTTGGCATTCTCTGAATGAGACCAGCTCCAAAGTGGTTGAAAGCAATGGTCACTTGCATTTGCTTGTCTCTCACATAAGAATCGCTATGTCCCAACAGCATAACCTGAATATTTTAAAAAACAAAATCATTTTGTATAATCAGCGGTAAATTGGGTGTCACAGGAAATAAGGAGACATTTCAAAGCTAACGGACCTCATTGTGATGGGCAAAATGGTTGTTGGAAATGGTAATGGCTGTGGAGCCCATGACAGCATCAACAAGGCCATCAGCACAATGAGAAAGTGAATTGTGATCAACCCAGATATGGCTTGACCCAAAGATGGAAATGGCATCACCATCAGCCATAGTCCTCAAACCATAGTGTGATGGCGAGCTCCTCACCATGGCATTTCCCGTTGGTTTACAATCATGGATGTGCAAACCATGAATAATAACATTGGTAACATATTGAATAGTAATGCATCCTCCATTGGCAATGTGTACGTTGGCTCCACGGGCATCAATGGTCTTAAAACTGTTCATGATGAGTTCCTGCTTCAATGTAATAACCATGTCGCGCTTGAAGACAATCCAGAGAGGCTTGTCTTGGATGACAGCATGGCGTAGAGTGCCAGGTCTCGGGTTAACAGGATCATCATCCCGAGAATCTGTGACAACATAAAATCTTCCATCGCGACCTCCAATGGCATTGCGCCCAAAACCAATACCACAGTTAGCAAGGCGCTTGCGGTTCTTGTGCCAATTGGGGTCACAACGCCAGCAGTCATCAATAGGGTTACCGGTTCCACATGAGAAAAATCCAAGTTTCCTCCTCTCAGTGCTATTCCAAGTGGCCCTGTAATTCACAAGCCACATCCAAGTCTCCAAATTAACATTTAATAAATTACTTCAAGGTTAATTTTATGAATGGTAACATGAAAAATATAGTCAGAATTTATAACTCTTGCAACTGTATCTGTCGGTGGATCAAAACCAAAAGACTGAACCTGGTCTACTCGAGGATCTTGAAAATAAATTACGTATTTAGCCTTTTTCCAGTTCTACATAAGGTGGCTTTATTTGCTAGGTTAATTAATGGTATGTAAAGATAATGAAAGCACTTTTATCTTTCGTTGTCCCCATAGGAGTGATACCGCCATGTTAGAATACATTAGAATACATGCGAAAAACTATAGTGCAAGACGTTAGACATGGATAAAATTGTTGTAGAGAGTGGATGAACTAACCTCTACACAAAAGTTCAAAAAATTAACAGAACAGAGTATGACTGTGAGATTGAATTTTGCAAATTCCATAACTTGAATTTAATAAATGGACATTATAAAAGAAACCCACATTGCTACATTCATCATACAAGCTAACAGATAAACCAAAGGAACCCAACCACCCACCCCACGCCCATCCCAACCGGGTGTGGGTTCAATTCCAGGACCACAATAAGTTTGTATCGATAACTGCTACCAAAACTCGCTCTATCCATTAATGCATTGATGCAAAAGAAGGCAATAATAAAAAATCTCCAACGATAAAGAACAGAGAACATTACATTTCAACCATTCTTGCAACCTCTTCTGGGTCATCCACTGCATGTTCATTTAAAGAATCCTCTTCAATTTCTCCCAACCTGAACGAAATCACATTACCCATCAATACTTATTACATATTCTCAAACTCTCTCTCTCTCTATATCTCTCTACGTACTTAAGTACACATTGATCCATGAGTTTTGACTGTAAATTCAGCATATAGGCCATGCGAAAATAACTTTAGCTCATTCTGCGGTGAACCCCATTTGAGATAAAAAGTAATAAATGAAGAACAGTAGAAATTTCACGTGGAGTGTCAGCTACCGACGACATAAAATAATTTTTTTTCCCCCCGTAATGCGAGTTTCACGTAGGAATAAAGTGGGATTGTTCCACGAAAGCATAGTAGCATACCATACACTGCTAAAAAAACCACACGCAATGATGTATACTGCTCAAGGTAGTGGTGCAGTGCTGTATATTGCCGTTAAAACCGTAGGAAAGTGCTTTTATGGAAGAGAGAGAAGAATACAACTGATAATTCTGTGTCGAAATGTGTAGTTGTAATTACCAAAATATAGTTTCTTTTCGATAACAAGGCTTACTGTGGAATAAACTGCATTTTGTAATGGTAATTGTGGGAAATCGAAAGAGCCAATGAGAATTTTGATTACAGAGGTATCTGCATATTAACTGAATAAACGGATGAGATCCAATGAGAATAAGGAATCTGATGACTGAGATTTATTCTTTAGGTTAAAAACAAAGGAGTGGGAGGGACTTGAAAGAGATCCTACGGTTAAAATTTGATGTGCTAAAGAGGGAAGAGTTAAACGGTGTTACCAAGTCGACTCAGTTGTAAAAATGTAAAAATTTGACAGACTCACAAACCTTGCCGCCATTGTTGAGTTGTTAGAGCTCTGCAAATGCTCTATTCCCACAACACTGTAAAATATTAAACCAAAAAAAAGACATAAATAATTTTGAAAATGAAAGAACAAGAAAGACCGAAAAGAATTAAAAATTCCTTCGTAACTGCTAAAAAATGCAGGTGAAATTCGACATAAACCGGAAAAAAAAAAAAAAACCGAAACACAATGTTGAAAATAAACAGGAACTACAATTTTTTCTGAATTTTTCACAGTACGTATTTACTTCAAAAGAAAATACACCCAATTAGAGAAGAATTCGGATAATGTAGAAGAAAAATAGGAACAAACCTCGATTTCAAGGGTTCATGTTTGTTCACTACCGTAACAACGCATATGAATAGCAGCAAAGAACAAAGAGACAGCCATTTCTTCGGGATCTCCATTGCAATTTCTACAAATCTCACAGTCTATCTCTCAATCTATATTAACTCTCTCTCTCTCTTATCAGTGTATGTGTAGCTGAAAATTGAAGAGAGGGAGGGAGGGAGGGAAGGAAAAACAGAGTGAGAGTTGAGAGAATGAGAGACACTACGGCCAATATAACGGCCTGTTTTTATAGACTGTGAGATATCGTTAAAATTAACAGGCGTTAAGTGACTGGTAATTTTTCATGAAACAAGATCTGTATATATTCCTTTTGACCATGGTTACCTTTTTTAACCAACTTAATTAATTATACAATAACTAACTGCTCCTAACCGCTTCCTTTTATCCAATGTGTCGGTCTCCATCACGTGCCGTCGGCTAGTCACGTGAGACACATCCACTAATTTTCTTGGTCTTTTTGTTTGATTATTGGAATAATAATAAAAATAAAAAAGGAGTTTTTTATTTTATTTTCTTTTATTTTTTCACTAAAATACTACTTGTGGATTTATTTATTTTTTAGTTTCTAGAAATGTTTTGCATACAATGTCGGATTATGTATATTCCTATTACTATTAGGGTGTTTGATAAAAGAAATATTTGATGAAAATTGAGCAATATAAATTTTAAATGGTTATACCTGGAAAAGGTTTTTCTTCACAAAATTCTCGATCAAGAAGGAAAGTTGCAATTTTTTTATTTTTATTTTTTTATTTGACATTTTCATTGAAAATCTATCCCGTCAAACTAACCCTTAGTGGTTTGGATCAATTTTATCTCGAAATTATTGTAAGGACCTTTTTGAGCTGCGAAAAGTTGAGGCTTGCTTCAAATTCAACAAATTGTCATTTTGAAACATTTTTTGAAGTGGTGTACATAGGCGGACCCACCCAAGGCCAAGCGCAGTGGATGTCTCACCTTAACTTTTGGACCTTGACAACAATATGAATTTTTTTTTTAAATATATATTTATTATTAAAGGATAAAAACTTAATATTATTATGATATTAATAAGAGTGTAGTTTAAGTGGTAAAGATTCATATGGTGATCACAATGTATATTGGTACGAATCTCAACCCGGTCACTATTGATTATACTTTTTTCTACTTTTTGAAGAAATAAATAAAGAAATAATAATAATAATAATAATAATAATAATTTCCACAATTGATCATATACTTTAAAAGTAATTGCACAGTTTCTCATTTGCCATAATTCTAACAAAATTTATAGGAATTGGCTAACACATTATCTCACTTGAAAATACGAAAGTGTTTTACAATGGTTGAATTAATTTTTTTTTTTTTTTGCAGCCTCCTTCCCCTTTTTTTTTATAAATAATGATTTATGTCCGTACTTTAAAAAAATAATAATAATAATAATATGGATCCGCCACTCGTGGTGTAGAGTCTATTTTCCTATAAACCATGTTCAACCTCATTATGATTTTATTTATCATTTTTAAACAATTCTTGTTCATCCATGAAAGCGTATAAGAATTCATATTCAAAATTGTTGATGTTCGAAATTGGTAGGAAATTTAATGTCAATTAATAGTGGAGTAGATTGAATCATTCATCATATTAGTACTTTCAACCATCCAAAGACATTTATTAATTATCAAAATCGTCGAGACAGTCAATTAGAAAGTTTATTTCTTCAAAAATAGATTATAAAGTAACTACAAAAGAAAATGATTTTTCGTACCTTTAAGATATATAATTGTCTAACATACAAAAAAAAAAAAAGATTGATAATTGTCCGAGCGAGGATATTCTTTTGTGGAAGTTACATCCGCGCTCTCTTTTTAAATTTACAATTCAAAAACCATATTTCGAAGTTATTTATATTAAAATTAGTGCTTATTCACTTTTAAACATTAATAAATCATATTATTAAAATAAAGTTTTAGAGACCTAGGGCTCTGACGCAGTGGTAGAGTCATCCCTTACCAAGTTCACGGACTTGGGTTCGAGTCTCGGGATGGGGGATTTGTGGGTGGGTTTAGATTTAAGTTGTGATATGTAATTTGTTAAAAAAAATAATAATAATAATAATAATAATAATAATGTAGTTTTATACCATACCCCCAATTCAACCCTAAATCACTCCCTCCTATCTTTATCATCTCACTTTTATCTCTATTTCTACCATTTTCATTGATGTCGCCAATATTGCATTGCAGATTAACACTGCTAGTCACAGTCGCATCTGTGCGTCAGCGACGCTAGTCACAGTTGCAATTGCTAATCGATTGTGCAGGCAAGGCCGCACAGCGCCGTGGCGTAGTTGCCGCCTACATAGAAGAAATTAGTTTCTAACCGCTATCCATATCCAATCATAATTTTCTAAATTTATGTGAAAGCTATTGATTTCTACCTTTGCTCGTGCTGTTTTTTGTTATTAATTTTGTTAAGTAATGGTTTTCACATTTTTAATTACTATCTCTGCGATGGTGATGGTGATTTCTCAATTGGTTGATGCGAGTTGTGGTGTTTTGCGCTGTTTATTCGAGATGGTGGTGATATGGTTGTAGGCTATGGTGCAATAAAGATAATCCTGTGTTTTGTAACATTTAAAATTTGGGAATTTGACTGTAACCATAAATTTGTAAATTGCGACTCAAAAATAACTTTTGACAGATTATTTTTATAATTTTTGATCAATAAATAATTTGTGACCTAAGGAATTTTTAAATTATGATCGACAAAATAAGTCATGATGTATTTTGTAATTTGTGACCAATAAATAAGTTGTGACCTAAGATATAAATTGTAACCCGTTAATTTGATAATTTGTGGTCGAAAATATTTTGTGACCTAAATTCGTAATTTTGATCAAAAAATAAGTTGTGTTCAAATAATTTTATAATTTGTGATGGAGAAAAGAGTGTTGATTAATTAATTTAATAATGTGTGATCATAAAATTTGATTAGTGGTTATAAACATAATTTGTATGTTATTGTGACTTTAACCTATGTAGTTACATATTTAATTAATAAAATATATTTAATTAATTTATTAATTAATTAATTAATTATGACCCGATGTTAGAATTAAAAATACAAGATTCTTAAATTTGGAAATGTATTTTATAACTACCTTACTAATGTATTCTTCCCTATACTTTTTCAGTACCTTTAAGAGTGATAATTGTCCAAGCGAGTGATTTTTAAGTGTATTAATATTTAATGACGACGAGAAAGAAAATCCGTCCCAAGAAAGGTATCGTAGTAAGAAATGCAAAGTTAAGAATGAAGATATGTCCTGTATTAACTAGCTGATCGCTCATGACATTTATCAAAGGTACAGTACATAATTCCTATTTGATAGTGTTTAAAACATAGATTCGATAAATCAAGTCAACAATTAATTTTAATCATATATTTCATTATGAAAATGATCAAGTGTCAACCGTTGATACTTGTTATGGTGTCAACTGATCAGTTGACACCATAACAAGTATCAACGGTTGGCACTAGAAAGGAAATCCATTTCATTGAATCTAGGGGCGAATACGGTTCGATTTTAGTAGTTTTCAACCTACTTTCAAATCAAATCATTTAAAATGATCTAGAGAAATTTCAAATCAAATTATTTCATTTTTCAAGCCAACCATTTTTTTTTCGATTCAATTGGTTTTAAACCAAAGTTTACTTAATGTATTGAATAAAAGAACTATCTAAACTTTTTCAGATTGACATGAATATTAAGAAGCTTAGTGAGTCTATAGACTATAATTAGAGATGGCAACAGCTCGGCTCGTCGATTTGACGAGCCGAGCTCCGAGCTCGTTGCAAACGGGTCAAGCTCAGCCCGGTCCACGAACCTTCCCTTTTTTTCATTTTTGTTTTAAATTTGTTTTTACAATATTACAATAATTATAAAATAAAAAATATGTAGACTAGTTGAAAACTCTTCTCCTTTTTGGGGTTTTGGACCGGCTACTTCATTAAATTTTTTAGTAGGCGGAGTTAAAATTGTAACGAACAACTTGCTGCGTGTAAAATTTGTTTTGAAATAAAAAGTATTTAGATAAAAGATGATTAAATAAAGTAAATATTTTAAAACTAAATTAAATATCATTTACCTGGCTACATATAATTCTGGTATACTTATTTTGTATGTGAAAATGAGAGTTATGTCAATCTTCGACACACGTTAACGATTCCAAGATGTCTTCTTTGAGTCGGCTTCTTACTTCTAACAAATTTCTTTTACTTGCACTAAAAGCAAACTCCGAAGTTACCGTGTTAAGAGGAGGTGTTAGTAGATCTTTTTCTATGGTGGAAACAATTGGATATCTTCGTTCGTTTGTTTGCCAAAATTCAAGTATATCAAATTCTAAAGAATCAGCAGTCTCTATGTCCCTTAGTAATTCTTGTTTGAAATAATTTTTCAATTCTTCAGGCTTACAAGTGGACTAGATGATCCAAATTTGTTATGAAAATTAGGGGACATATTATAATAAGAATAAGTTCCTTGTGTATCCCTAATTTCTTCCTTTAGATCTAATAACTCTACTTTGTCATCTTTAAGTGTAGTGACACATGATGTAACGAATGGTGTATGACTAAAATTAGTACATAATCTTACCGCATATGAGTTATACATGTTTATTAACGTGTTTTCTAAATTACTATAAATGATAAGGGTGTCCAAAATCAATGCATTACCAATTTTTGAAACAAGAAGTTTCATACCATTTAAATTGTAACTCGGATCCATTACGCACGCTAAAGGAAATAACATAGGTAAATCTTTCCAATATTTTCTAAATTTTATCTCCATTGAAATTTTAATATCAATAAAAAATGAATAATTCATGTATCTATGAAAAGTTCTTGCAATAATATAAAGACATTCAAGAACTCTTAAACTAGTTAAGTATTATACCCAGATAATATGTTGGTTGAATCATAAAACTTACAAAAAATATTTTGACTTTAAAAGTAATTTCTCAATTCTCTTCTACTAACATAGATTTATTTTCATTTCTAACATTTCTAATGTTATAATACTCAGTTATAATGTGTTCATAACATTCACATTATTTAAGTAATAAATATGTCGAGTTCCACTACCCTACATCTGTGATAATTTCTTTTGTCTCTTTACTATATTGTAATCATAACTCCTCAAAATACTATTTCCTACTTGGTGAAATAGTTATGTAAACTAATGTATCCCTAATTCTATCCATTTAGTCTTTAATATGTTTCATTTCATCTTGAACAATTAAATTTAAAATATGATATACGCATCTAACATGGAATAAAAATTTACCAAATTTAGGATTAAGAATTATACATAATTTATCTACAACGAGCTTATTTACAGTAACATTATCGAACGTAAATGATTAAATTTTACTTTCACAATCATATTCTCTAACAATTTGTAATATAATATAAAATATGTTTGTTGCATTATGAGAAAATTCTATAATTTAAAAGCAATAATTTTTTATGCATAATCCAAAGTGGATCAATATAGCATTCAATTGCAGCTATATAACATTTTTTATTAATGTCTTCTCAAAGATCTAAAGTAAATGAAATAACACAACCATAATTATGTAAATTGGTTATTAATTGTTTCTTAGATTTAATAAAATATTCCATAGTTTCAGAACGAATCTTCTTTCTACTAATACCAACATATCTCGGTTGAAGATATCGTTCTAAATATGTAACGCAGTGTTTGTTGTCCACTATGCTTAGCAACTCCGCCCCCTCAACAAATTAAACCATTCCAGTTCGATTTTCTTCTTCAGAATACATCCACGTTGTAAGTGTAGATGTAGAACCATTAAAATACGAACCAAATAGAAATTGACTTTGATTTGAGTCAACGCACCCATGTTTGATCACACCCTTGTGATAGTGACGGTTGAGGTGTGTAGTACATATACTCTTTTTTCATGTCAACTGTTGTGCACAATATTTGCACACTACTTTGAACTGTTGATTTCCGTTAGTTGTACACCCAGATGAGACCAATTTAAAATGATCGAAACACTTTGCAACTTTCTTACCTTTTCCAGCTTTTCACTTTTCTCTTACGTGGAAATATCGACCGGAACATGTTTTAAAATTTGAGCATCTTCTTTAATATCATTCAAATCTATATACTGACCACCGGCCTCATAAATGTTTTTCTAGAATTGGAATGTCATTCAAGCCAACAAATTCATTATTGAAGTGAGATTGGGGTTGAGCCATGCCCCAAACTCCAAGTTCACGGTCGAACAATTTTTCAACAAATCTTCGTCTGGGATCCATTCTTTTTGTATGTTGAAAATGAAACTCGAAAAATAGAAAAAGTGTGAGTGAATTGGTGATTGTAAAGTCTAAACAAAGAGTTTTAGTATTATAGTATGAGAATTGAGAATTACAATGCGTAAGAATGTTGAATGTAGTAAAAATAAAAGATGATAGTGAATTGAAATGTGTATAATGTATGTAGTAAATTGAGATTTGAATTGGAATATAATAGAAGAGAGTATAGATTAGATAATAGTAGAGAAATTTTGTGAAATTGGAATGATAGAAAGTATATTTAAAGATGAAAAATGGGGAGAAAAAAACATCAACATGACTGTTGGGGACAAGGTCACAAAACTTTCAATAGTGACCAGATGGTCATATTTTAAAAAATGTGACCGTTTGGTCACATTTAACCAATGTTCTAAAAGGTTTAATGAGTTGTGAAGCATCAGGTCGAGAATTAAGAATCATAAGTTTAGACTTGTCAATGCGGAAAATAAGCGTCATAATGCGTTTTGTATTTTTAATATTATTTTAATTATTTTTAAAACATTAAATATATTTTTATATAAAAAAATAGATTAAAAAAAAAGCTTTTAGGAGGAATTAGGCGCGTCCAGGTGGCAAAAAAAAATTTTTGCGCATTTTTACACGCATACCCCCGATGTGGGACGTTTCGTCCATGCCTCGCGCGCTAGGCGGTACATTACGACTCATTTTCGAACACTGCATTTAACAAATGCTTGGCTCATCATCAAACAGGTGTGATTGACTCGTCTGTTGTCTCGCCTATGTGGTGAGCCGAGCTATTTGCTTCTCATATTTTCACAAGTCGAGCACCTGAGTCGACAAGGGGCTCAACCCGTTTGTCATCTCTAACTATGATTGAACTTGAATATGATGCATCAACTACATGGCTTGGGAAAACACTAGTTAAATTTTTATTAAGCCTAGTTTGGTAAACTTGTTTATAAATAATATATTTTTTCAAATCACTTTTAATCATACACATTTCTCTAAATCAATTTCAACCACATATTTTAGCCCAAAAATATCACATTTTTTTATTTATATAGAAAAGTTTTACCAAATGTGAAATGTTGTTTATAAACGAATTTATAAACAGCGACGTATCGTTATTTCATTGATCCATTTTTTTAAAGTAACAAATGTTGAGCGAAAATCTTTAACTAGTTGACATTTCAAAAAATTGTCCAATTAAATGTTGTCATGTAGTTGTTTATATATATATATATATATATATATAGTGTTGTGTTTTATTTTAGTTTCAGACTCTCTTATGTTTGGATTTCATCAATTTTTTCGTCTCCAGAATCCTAGGGGGGTGTTCCAAATATGGAGTTCGAGGGATTTTAAAAATTCATAAATATGAAGGAAAGATTCTTTAACAAATCCGACCCTGACCCCTGAATATATATCACCACCATAAATTCTACTAAATAAACCACATTATATTACCACTAGTAATAAAATATATTTTTTATAAATACACCACAATACATATACAAAAATATCCTTATGTAATTATAAAATAAAAATTATAAAGATTTGTACACCATTACTTCAAATTACTCATTAGTTCCCTTCTCCCTCAATTCACCCCTACCATCCACCCAAATTAATTTTTATACTATAAAAATGAAGAAAAAAAATTAACAATTAAATTAAAATATTTTAAAGACTGCAGAAATAAAAATAAAAATTATTTAAACTTTAAAAATAAAAATAAATTAAAAAATATTTTAATATTATTACAAATTGACTTAATGCTGTAATTGAGGTCTTGTTGTGGCATATGAGAATAATTTCCTTGAAAAGTTTTCATTATCATTCCTATAAATGACAAGAGGAGTAAGTCTTCTCTTTCTAAAGAAGGAAAGTAGAAATGAATGTTGTGAATTAAATTGACTTTCTTTTTATATTATTACAAGAAAATGAATCGCTTGCCTTTTAACAAGCGTCGAGTATATGAACAATTTTCAACGCTACAAATCTTCACCTTAATCTTAATTATAATCTTATCTTAATCTTAATATATATATATATATATATATATATATATATATATATATATATATATATATATATAGTCATCACCAAAATACACACATAGTTTCCTGTCAAATAACTTTCTAAATTTAGATGTGTTTTACTGAGAAATAGTATATTAAATATTTTTAGCAATTATTATTTTACATGTGTCATTAATTGCATTGACATCCATGCTGTACTATTAATAACATCAAAATGTTATTTTTTCTATTTTATTATTATTCTTTTAATAATTATTGTATTATTTAGAAATCGAAAACTATGTAATATGAGTGTCAAATTAAAAATCACTGTGTGAAATTTAATACAAGCTAACAAATGAGATCAAATTGTAAATATATTGTCCGTAAAATCATTTTAAAAAATTAAAGGTAATGTTTTATTTTATATTTTATATTTTTCCTCAATTTCTAATTCATTTTAAATTATATCATTTAAATCTTCTAATATTATCTTTAATTAGTTAACTAAATTCATTTTAGTCATAGATGATTAATTGCTGTTCTGATTTTTCTCATCAAATTAAAATAAATAATAACTATAGAATTTTTAAGGCAAATCTAATTAAGTTGGGTTAGTTTTACAAACTTAAGATTTCTTCAATTCATTCATCATTTTCACATTATTTTTATTTTTTTACTGCTTCTGTTCATTTTTCTATTTTCCATTATATATTTAAATAACTACAATATGCAAAAATATATTACAGATTTTAACAACCTGTTCATATAATTTATATTAAATAATTGATCGATCAGTAATTTTTATTAAAATAGTAATATAACAATATGAATAAATAAATTGTCACGAAGAAAGAAGAATAAATTAATGTAAAAATATTTATTAAAATTAATGACTATTTTAAAAAAAAAACACTTGAAATTAATAATGAATACTTAAAAAATAAATTATACCAAAAACTTCTATCATACACATTTTTTGAGGAAGAATATGATGAAAAACAATACATGAAAAGAAAATCGTCGATATAAGAAGAACGTGTAAATTGAGTTTTGCACATGTATTGTATGAATCTAATTTTGTAGTTCAAAAGTTTTTTTAAAAAGAAAATTTCATTTATTGAACGTTAATTCCTGAAATGGAGTTGATATATTCATAGTACAATCTCTAAAACACTTAATTCATGACATGTTTTCCCGTAAAGAGATAAAAAAAATTAACAGTTTACAATTTTTTTTAAATACTAAAAAATAATTATATGCCGTAAAAAATGGTGAAACTTTATTTCTTAATTTTATTAACATATATAAATAAAAAGACTCAGTATATATATTTTATTTATATTTTCATTAATAATTTTTTTATTGACATATAATTAAATATGCATTTAATTATGTTCAATTAAATGCATCGCATTTAAAAATTAAAAATTATTAATCATGCGAAAGATCTCTTGAGTTGAGTTCCACATTCGTGCACCACAAATTTTGAGGTTGATTTTTACTTTCGTGTATCGTCAATATTGCTTAATTTGTTACATTTATTTATATATAGGACTGTATATATTTAATTTGTTACAATTACTTTATTTTATGTAAATTATAATATTTTGAGGGTTATTATTTCTATTCACGTTAGTCAAAAATATTTGGACGAAATTTTTTATTTATTCTATACAACATATATTTGAAAATTTGCATTACTTAATTTAAATCTGAGCAATTGTTTAAATATGTTTTGTCTATAGTAACTTTCGTGTATCACACGGGTGTGGGCAATTACAAACTGTACAAACAATGTATTATTTGAAGAAGTTTTCCAAAGTTGATGAAAATTATAATTTATTTCTATTTTGAGCATGAAAAGTGTGAGAAATTATATTTTGCAAATTTTTGGATAATTAAATTTCAATTGAAAAATAAAAATAAAAAATAACAAGAACAACAAGAAGATTTAGAAAAATAAATATAGAGAATATAAGAATACTATTTTAAATGAAATGCTTGATTTTTTTTTTTAATCAAAACTAGACAAGGTTGTATATTTTTTGTTTTAACGACACAATTTGAATATTTTTGTTTATTTTTTATTTTCTGATGATCAAGAAAGAAACCATGATTTTTTTTACTTATGTCTCAAGTTCACGTTCTGCTTGTATAACAAAAATAATAAATAAATTACTCGACAAGAGGTAAATGTAGATGAAATTCTAAAATCCATTAAATTTTAGAACAATGACACGTTTAATAAATCCCATCAAAATCTACTGAAATCCACTAAAATTCGTGGAATAAAATTTCAATAGAATCTGAAAAATTCTAAGAAATTCTAATAAAATCTATAAAATCCAATATAATCCAAAGATAAAAAATGATATGGTACCAATGAAGGATACAACTTATGGTACCCTTCACCCAATAAAATTCTAACACATCACCCTCTGTTCTGGGTCCCACCTAGAGCTGTAAATTGAAACCGCAAAATCGCTAAACCGAATTGAAACCTCAATTTTGAAGCTGTTGTCTAGGTCCACGCGGACCCGTCAACGTTTTGGTTTTGACCTAAACCGAACTACTTTCAAATGGTTTGGTTTATGTTTCACTTTTCAAAACCTGTTTCAAACAGCCAACTCTCAAAACTCATTTTTGTCATTTTGATTCTGATATGATTTGTCATTTTGTTGGAAAAATTATTTAGTACTATCGTTATGCTATATTGCTGTGGACAATGGTCATTTAAAACATTTTGATTCTGCGTTCATTTTAAATGAAGGCGTATGAATGTGATTTAAGTTGAAGGCATTTTATTCTTTTCACTATTTTCTAGATTTAGTAAAAAGACTAAATTCAATTTCAAATTTGACACATTTCTGTTAATCCAGACCCAGTTTCTTTTCGACAGTAATCTTCTTGATGTTTGGTTCCTAATTAATACGTAATTTATTTATGAGCTTTATCACATTACGTTACTATGTTATGCTAGTAAAAAACTTCATAACAAGATTTTATATGATTTCCGTGACCCGTCATGGTTTGAAATTTTTTTTGGTTAATTTCGTTTGCAAACCGTAGTTTGAATTCGCACCAAATTGCAAAAAATAGTTTGTTTTAGAAAATCAAATAGTTTGATTTTGGTTGAAAAAATATCGAACCGTTTTAAATGGTTTGATGTGAATATTTATGAAAAATTGCTCGGACTGAACCATTTGCACCCCTGATCCCACCCCACCCCTTCTCTTTGTTGGATACAATAATTTGGTACCCTAAGGGTACCAAATTAGACCTGATCCAAAGATTCCGCTAAATTTCATATCGAAAACACCCCTAAAATACTACCAAATTTCGAATGCTCTTCCAAACAGCGAAATAGGTTTATTCATGTTTCTAACTAGATCTTAGAAACTGCAAAGCAGGATTATTCATATTTCTAACTACTACTTTGAGTTTGTAAATTAATATCTACATTTCACCAATAAGTTTGGTAAAGATCAAGTATTTTAGTCAATGGAGATTAATTTTTCATTTTACTATAAGTTAGCCTATTAGCAATTTTTTTAATTGAAATATTTTTGGTTTCATTTAAGCGGATTTTTAAGCATAGAAACATAAATCAAGCCACATTGAGTGGTTCGATTTTTTTTTTTTAAACCATACAAAATCACTTAACTTTTTAAACCTATTCAAATCACTTTAGTGATGCAGTTCGGTTTTTCGTTTCAGCGATCTATTTATTCACTCCTAATGAGCTTTACAATTTTTCAATCACAACATATTTATCAACTTTTATTAATTAATCAATTAATATGAGAAAATTTTTCCTCCATTAACGGAGAAAGGTGGGTCCGTACAGTTGGAGGTACGAAAATTCTCCATGTCAACCGAATTAACGGAGCAGATTCCACGGAATTAGATTAGAATTAATTTCGTATTGATGAATGGCTCCGGGAGTCTCGGCGGAGGTCAATTGTTCCACAATATTTTGGAGTGTGGTTTAACTTTTAAGATATTGATTTATGTTTTTGAGAGGTTAGACTGGTAATTTGGGTTTTGGATGGGACGAGGATGTACAAATAGTCAAATACGCAGTGATTACTGATACATGAAGTTGTTATTTCTGAGGTAAAATAAAATAAAAATGAAAAAAGCACATAATCTGCTATTAAAAATTTGGTAAACCAAAGAGGCTAGCTTATAGCTTATTTGAAGAAATTATATGCTTCATCTACTAAAATAAGCCTAGTTTGGTTGATGGACTTATTTGAAAATCTAGAACTTATCTCAAAAGCTTCTTTTACAAGCTTTTTAAATAAGCATCATGAACTTTTTATTTTTTATTCCATTTTTAGCCTCTTTATTTTTGTAAAATTACACCCCTATGCCTTAAGGGTATTTAAAATATATTTATATTTTATGTCATTTTGTATTTTTGAGCTAACTTTTCAAATAATTTTGTCAAATACTTCTATTTCAATCAACTAACTTATCAGGTATCCGCTATTAGTTATAAGCTATCAGCTCCCAATTCACTTTTTAGCTATCAGTTAGCTTATCAGCTATCAGCTTGGTCTGACAAACATAGCTAAACAATTGAATATATATTTTCCAAAAATTTAATATGCATTCATTTAAATTCTTATAAGTTGTTAACTTTTAGGATCCGTTTGATTACGATAATGAAATTTGGGTGGAAAGAAAACGAATTCCAGATAATTAAATTCTTGAGAAATTAGGATGCTTTTGATAATCAAAAAAAAATTCAAGTGATTTTCCAACTTTTGCGCTATTTGATTGTCTAAGTTTTTCATGAAATTCATTTTCCAAATTACCTCGAAATTCGGTATTTTCCTTAATTTGAAAGAATTTGTTTTTCAAATGGTAGGTTTTATTTTCCATGGAAATTTTTTTACCATTTTCATCATGTTTTATTCTTTTTTGTTGTTAATTATTTTTTTTAAAAAAAATTAACATTATTATTATTAAATAAATACAAATGTGTGAAAAAATTCAAAATGTTTTCTTGACAAAGTTTTGCAATTAAACAATGTAAAAACTTGGAAAATGACAAAGACTTTCCATCTTGCAAGGCAAAGATAGGCTACAAAACATGATAACAGGACATCTTTATATATATTATTATACGAATAACGTGATCAAATATAACACCACATAATTTCTCGCCTTTTTATAGTTTCCTAAAATGAAAATTCATGATTTATAGAGAATATAAAAAAGTGATTATATATATACATTTCAAAATTGCTTTTATCTATAGAATATAAACAATCACTTTGAAAATGATTTTATCTCATTATTAGTTATCTTATATATTCAGCTATTAATTAGAGCATCTCCAGCAGGCTCTTTAAACTCAAAATCTTCTTTAATTTAAAGAGTAAGGTCTTAAAATAATACTCCAACAACCTCTTTAAATTAACTTTTAAATTTAGAGAGTGGGTTTGGCTCTCCAAATTTGGAGAGCCAAACTCACTCTCTATTAGTAAATACATTGGAATATTTCACTTTTCAATACCCTCCCTCTTTCTTTATTAAATATCATGCACAATTATCAACCTCATTTTCAACTACCCTTGTATTCACCGTCAACGCTATATTCATATGTGTGTATATTTGTTCTCTATGTTTACAATTTTTCTTCAACATGAATTTTTTTTTTTTTTTGGGAAACCAGCAACGTGAATTTTGTAATTGATAGGGATGAAAATCAGTACAATAACTCAAATGAGAATACTTGACAGGGAAGAGGTTTATTTAAAACTAGAGGAATAACAAAATTTGAGGGAAAAAATTAATGCTCTCTGAAAAAAGAAAAATATAGAGGAAAAGATAAAGAGATTGTTGGAGTAATTTAAAAAAATAGATCTCTAAATTTATAGATTCTCTCTAAAGTGTGAAAAATACTCTCTAAATATAGAGAATCTGCTGGAGATGCTCTTAATTGGTATTTTCAATATATGTTTATAATTTGGAATTATGATGTAGAGTTTTAATATAAAATTATATTCATAAAAAAATGCAACCACGTACACTTTCAAACGATGAATTAATAATAATAACATAAGTAAACAAGTATTCCTTTAAAACAGTTATTATAATAATTAAAACGCTGTTGAAAAGAACATAACTTAATTGTGTTATGAAAAGAATATGATTACAAATTTAAATTTGTAAAATTGTATGTTGTTTTAATTAATAATAATGTTGTGATAATAAAACATTATTTAAAAGAACGTAATTTAATTATTTAATTAATAAAGAATATAAAGAAATATGTGTATGTATTATTTTAATTAAATACATGTTATGCTAATAATAAAATAGACTAAATAGTATTGAAAATAACGTAATTAAAAATGTATGATGTTTTACCAAACCTATAATAATTAATCGATATTAAAGATAACGTAATTGTTAGAGAATTTATTAGTAGAATAAAACGGTATTAAAAAGCATATATAATATAATTACAAATGTGTAATTATGTTATATATGTTTTTTAATCATTTATATGTCTCGTGCATCGCACGGGGACAAATACTAGTTAGTGATATAATATCAAGAATATCCATTCCGTAAATTTATAAATTGGTCAAACTTCATTCTTTTCAATGGACTTACAAGTACTTTTAATTACGCAATGCTTACTTCTATTTATTTAGATATTATTATTTATAAATTCTTCTCAAATGACATCTAAGTTAGTGTGTGTTTCGTATTTTTAAAAATAATTTTTTTGAAATAAATAGTGATTTTTAGGAGAAGAAAAGTCAAATATTGTAGATTTGACTTTTAATGGAGGGTTGATATTTAGTTGAAAAAAAAAAAATCTTAATTTTTTAGTAATATTAATTTTTAATAAGATAGTTATACTTATTTTAATTTTAAAAATGATGCTTAGTTTTCAATCCAAAGTTTGTATATCATTGAAGAAATTCGTTATTAGAATGGATTACACAGACAGCAGTATTTTGGATATCACGTACTCTTTACATGCCAAATACATGTAATTATTCAAGCTTTAATTTTACGATTTATTTTTTATATTAGGAGTATAAAGAAACAGTCCAAATTAACATTATAATAAGCGGAAATAAAATTTAGCTACTATTCAAGTGAAAGGAAATAAAAATGCGGTATATGAAAATAAATAAATAAATAAAAACTGGTCCCATATTTATATTTTTGAAGAATAAAAATAGGATTATTGTATAGTTATTCATATGAGCTATTTTTAGACGATTTAAAAAAAAATTATGTGACGTTATTTTAGGAGCTAGTTTTTACCAATATAAATCATGCACTCTAATGAATAGGTGTAATTATACGTTGGACGTAAACCTAGGCATGGTCCCAAGCCCCCACACCGGTCGGTCGTGAGCAAAGGCCCACTACAACATTCGAGTTTTTCCTTAGTCTTTCCATGCACGTTTGAAACTAAAAAGATGTTAAGAAATCAAAATTAAAGTCAATAATTAATTTTAATCATAAATCTGATGTAACTCACGAGAGCTGCCAAACAATTCAAAAATTGGGTCGAAATTCATCGTACATTTCTCCTTTTTTTGAGCTCCCTCCCCTCTTTCATTGCACTCTTTTGTGGTACTGTTGTTGTGTCTCCATGCAACAAAAAAGTGGCTCCCATGTTCCCATCATAACTACATTTCACGCCCATCCCCCAAGTCAATTTCATCCCCCATTCTCCTGCGCCAAAAGGGCACAAAACATCATGATATATTTTCATTACTACAAAACACGTCCCTAGATGGCTGGCCTGCACCATTCAATCATGAATTGGTTAATTTCACCCTCTCGACAACTTGCATTAACTCTTAAAAACTAATAATCTTTTCATCATTACATCTAAATAAGCTTAATTAGCGTAATTCTCGATCAAATGTAGTTTTGCGATGGCTTTGTGGAACACGTCATGCTCATAAACGTATCTAATATATTTAAATTGCAATCTATATGATGTTCGAACTCAAAGTAATTTTAGGTTCGTACATTTCTTTGGAGTGGAGAATTTGAGTAACGAATCTAAAAGTAACCAGGAGTTGGTGGTGATGACGATGATTATAAAATGAGCCGAAAGTTTAGCCCCTGTTCTCTTTGTTGTTTTGAGGTCGTTTTCTGTTTTTATTTTCGAAAACGCTAAAAACGCGTTCTCTTTACCATTTTCGAAAACACATTTTGGAAAACAAAAAAAAAAATTTGTACACAAAACGGAAAACGCCCGAAACATCGTTTTTGGCGTTTTGTGTGTATTTCGACAAAAAAATGTCCAAAACGCGGAAAACGCGTTTTGAGAATTTTTTTTTTTTTTTATTTAGAATTATCTTAACTTAGAACTAAGCTTAATATAAAGTTTTTATTTTTTTATTATTTTTTTTAGAATTATCCTAGTTTGGAACTAAGTCTAAATAAAGATTTTTTTTTTTTTTTTTTTTAGAATTATCCTAACTTGGAACTTAGTTTAAATAAAGTTTTATTGAATTCAATATCAACATTAAAAAAAAATTAAATAAGAATTCTTGTTATATTTCAAAAAATGCAATGATAAATGGACTCTGGTGATTTTGAAAGAACTTGCATTTTCTGGATTTTAATAGAAGTAGAGCTTTCTCAAGTCCTGAACCTGACCAAGCTGTGTTAATATAGACTCTTAATGCTCACATTAGTGTGTTGCATGTAACCATATTTTTAGTGTATTGTGAAATGAAATTTGAGTTGGAGTTAGTAGTATTTTGCAAGTAAATTAATTAAAAATAGTTTAAATAGTGTTCTGCAAAATTTCAAACAGAACGTTTTTTTCAGCTTTTCATTTTCAAAAACAGTTTTCAAAAATGACAAACCAAACGCGTTTTCAGCAAATTTGGAAAAAAAAAATGAAAACACAAAACACAAAACGTTTTCGAAAATGAAAATACAAAATAAAATACAAACAGAACGCCACCTTAGTTATTTAACCTTTACATTGTACTTCCCACTTTTGGACCGAAAACTTTTACTTTAATTTATTGCATATTTAGCTGAAGATCAAGTCGAACCCCCTCCTAAGTCTTTATTATGTTTTATTTTAGTTAACAATTATCAGAACTATTTATATAACTAAGAGTCTGTTTGATCAATAAAAAAGTTTTGATTTTTGTGGATTTTTTTTTTTTTTTTTTTTGTGGATGTGTGGTTTAGATTGGTTTGAAAAGTCAAAATTTGTAGGCTTAACCAAGAATTGATAGTTGAGATTGAGTTTAAAAAATTTTGGTAAAAACTTTTCGTAGACCAAACAGCCTCTAAAGGTACAACAAATTTTTTGTCAAATTTTAACTACAACATGGAGTTCTAAGTAAGAAATTCCTCTAGGAGAAACAATATTTCTTGGACAATGATGTTAAAACTAGTGAATCATAATTTGGCACTAATTAATTTTGACAAAAATAAATTGTCTCCCCTCTTTTTAGCTTTACTGATTAATAATTATCATCTTCATTTAAATTTTTTAAAATAAGGCCCACAAAAATTTTACTCTTTATTCCTTGACATACAAGCAATGTGTGATGTTATTGTGGTAGAATTAATTTAGAGAGAGATTGCTTTGATTTACTTTCAACTCAATTGACATCTGTTTTTTCCCTCACATAATGATAAGTGAAAGCTGGATTTTGTAGGGCATGTTTGGTTACAAGAAATATGGTGGGTCTAATCTAAGCCTATGAAGCTTCCTCAAATTTACCTTTTTTTTTTTTTTAATCT